>CAJVRN010000238.1:5130000-5785000 GCA_911728415.1 Lagocephalus sceleratus | reverse complement strand
AAACCGATCATTCGCCAGACAGCATGCGTGTATTCTCCGTTTGCATTTTTAACGCACATTTTTAGTCTCTACTGTATTCTGTATTGTCGCCTTTTGTGTGTATTATCATTTTCTTGTATCTTGTATTTAAGTTTGTATTGTTTCCAGTGTACAGTGTTAAAATATATCAACACAGTGCTTGCGTCTCCAGCTGCTCTGATCTTTCCAGGACGCTTCTGTCATCCGGTTTGGTCCTCACCTGGCGTATTCCTCCCTGATGATCTTCAACACCCTTCTGATCATGTTACCGACAGTGGTCTCTGACGGCTGAGCGGCAATTAGCCTCCTCCCTTCTTTTCGAATCACTTCCATCAGATCCCCTGTAACAAAAAAAAACGGCGTTATAGCAGCCTGTTGGTTGTAAATCTACATCTCGTGTTGTGGTAAACAGTCTCGTCTTTTTTTTCTTCTAATTCCTCAAAAGAGGTCTTAAGTCGTTTTAGGTCCCGATCACGCCCGACAGCTGCCTCAACATCCGAGCTACGAACCAGCGACCCGGGGCTCTAACACGCGGTCGCGGTGTCCGACTGGAGGTCCCGGGTCCCGGGGCTACCTGCGCTGCTCCAGCGGGCCTGGGCCGTCACCCTGCGGAGCAGCGCGGTCGTCTCCCGGGCCGTCTCCGCGGAGCCCCGCAGGGGCCCGGCGCCGCTGCCCCCGCGCTTCAGGTCCGACAGGAACGCCTCGACCTTCTCGGTCAGGTCGACCTCTTTGTCCGCGCCGGGCATGGCTGCAGTTTGACGGGCTGTCGGGCCAGAACCAGACGAAATTGAGACCGTATTTACACGATGGTCACTCCGGCAACGCCGGAAGTGTTTACCAGCACTTCCGGGTGACGACACTTTCGATTGGCGGGCTGCTATTGCGTCACGCTTTAACGCTTTTACTTTTTTTTTTTGTTTTACTTCATTTAATTTATGAAACACTCCAACGTTCACACAGCATGAGGCGTGGGTGGTGTGTCAACAACTTCTGCATCGCCTTCGGAGTTTATTTACTTTGTTCGCCCGAGGAGAACCGGAAATAGAAATAGACCGGAAAAGGGACTGTCATTCTTACGAGTCGAGGCTTTTCAAAATAAGGTCAAGGCAGTTTAAATTATTTGGAGAACTCACGTCAATACTTTTCAGTTTTGTGTCCATATGCACTTTTATCTTTTGATGATATCAAGTAAAATTAAAACAATAAACCTGCAGTCTAACTTCTTTGTTATGGCAAACGGATTTTATTTTTTGGCCTAATTAGGTAAATGTGCAGACATTATAGACGCTTTGAAGGTCCACATTTTCCCATTATGCCACAAAATATTCTTTTTTTATAGTTGAACCCCTGAAACTCATCAAGTGCTTTCTTTAAGACCCTCCAACATCAGTGCGAACTGGGAAATACACATTCAACTGCATACCTAATGTAAATCCATCGTATATTTTATTGAATAAAAGCCCAACACAAAATTACAAAATGTATCAGTTCACATAAAAAAAAAAAAAAAAAAAAAAAATCACTGTTGTTAAAATGTTTCCATGACAGACACCTCAATTAATGACTGTCAAACAGACCACACATTCACAACAACCCCCGGTCTCAAAGGTAGGATCAGAGAATAGAAGCACGATGGATGGATCAGCAGGTACTGTCATTGGGGAGTGATAGTTTAAAAGTTACACAGGAATTTGTTTTTGTTTTTTCACCAGTGTGAAGAAAAATGCACGAGAGGAAAAAAAAAAAAAAAAGATTTTACAGGATGGACGACCATTTCCTGGTAAAAACCTCCATCCTGTGAAATCAAACAGAAGATACCTTAAAACAACTATCACTGAAGTGCGTTGATGAAATTATCCTTAGCCATAAACATGCAGAATACAAGATTTTCAGTCTCTGGCTACTTTCGACTTGTAACAATCAAAAAATCCAGGTGATCAAAAATAACAAATCTAGCATGAGCCAAAGCTAACAAATGTGACCTAATTAATAACAGAACATTACTGACAAATCACAACCCCTCCCAGAAATATATATATACCTGCAGAAGCAACTAAGTGGCATTTACAACGTGTGGGGGAGAAAAAAAAAACAAAAAACAAAAACACACACAGTTAATTTTAGCTACCAAATATGAGCAAATTAGGTGACAACAGAAGTGGTCGTGAGGTCGAGGAAACCGCTTTTGAACCAGCCTTCAATTGATAAATGGGCACCAAGGATGTTTGGTTGCCATGGCAACGTAGCAAACTAACAGAAGGGCAAACGACATTCACTCATGGCACATCCATTCAAAGCTCAAAAAAAAAAATCAAACCGGGAGCAAGTACTTATTCGGCAAGATGCAACATTAAAAGCAGCGCGGAGAGAAATGGACCGGAACGGCCCGGAAGGCCTCGCGTAATGACACGCGCCGCCTCCGTGTCCCACAATGCATTTCTCCCCACGGCGCTTTTCATGTTTCATTATTCCGTTAAATTATCGCTGACAGCACGAGCACGCATGCTGTCCTTTCCTGACGCTAGTCCGCAGATGTCGGGATGTGTTTGCTGACGGTCAGGGTGTTCCCAATGAGGTTCCCAGGGAGGACGTTTCTACTCGATCAGCTTCTTTGCCTTGAAGAAACGCCTCAAGTAGAACACCTGCCATGTTGCCAGCCCGATGAGACAGAACATGGAGAAGATGCTAAAGTACAGCACACGTGTGTTGGTTGACTCTGCAGAAGTGTGGGGAGGGGAGAAGAGGGTGGTCAGTAGCGAAGGCAAATACTTTAACAATTCTAAACTAAACTGCTCACGTGCTGTAATTTTAAACATCACTTATATTATGTCAATACGCAGCATCTTAAAGTCTGTGTTCCACTGCTGTAAAGACTACTTTTATGCGACAACTCAATCATCGGAAACACAAATTTCAGTCACTGCTTTAGTCTCACCATTGGTGTCTCTCATCTCTTCCTCCCTCTTCTTCATATAAGCAAAATCATTGACGATGGACTCGGACAGGTCCTCCAGTCGCCTCAGCTCAACTTCCAGAGGCTTCAGTTTCTCCACCTTGGCAATCTAGAAATTGTGGAGATGTCAATACGGACATTGTCCAGTTGGTGGCACTCTGAGACTGTACGGGCCTTGTAGGAAAAGCCACTGTCTATCCATGACGTTAGAAAAGGCTTTAACTCGGGTACAAAGGGCGTGGATTCACCATTACAACGTCAACCACAGTAAAGTACAATATGAATGTGCAGCATGCAAACCGGACCTGCCGGTTTCCTATCACTACAGTTTTAATCCATGTAAACAAGACCTGTAGTTACATGTTAGGAGAAGGGCATGTTAAAGGCTGTACATAGAGGTGTGCACAACCAGTTTGAATCATTCAGGACATAAGCATCCAATCCAGCGCTGCACGAACATTCAGGTACAGTTTGAATGATACAGCTTGAGTGGTGCATTAAGCAGTCTGTAGTCTAAATGAAATGTATCAACCCAGTAACTGAATAATTCATTTTTAGCTGCATCAAAATGCAGTAAAAAAAACAACAAAAAAAACGCGTGTGAATTCTGCCTCATGCACAGACAGTTCTTGCCCACTTGAATTCTCCCTGAACATCCACCTACACACTTCCTCATCAGAACACAATGTCATGTCCGTGCTGTATGTGTGGGAAGAGGGGGTGATTCTCAGCTCCCAGTGGTTTACAACTTCTCTACATACTTTTTCCTGTGCTACCACAATACCAAATGCTCACGATTCACAAAGACTAGATATCTAGATTATAGTGTTAATGAAAACTGATGAATCCAGGTACAAATATTGGTATTTCTCCAGTAGTGTTTTCTCTACTGGGATTGCTTGACAGCTTGTCTTTTTTTATTTTTTTAAATTTTACAATATGAACTTGTAACACAAAGAAAAAGCCAATCTGTGTGCTACAGACTTCTACATTATTCTATAAGTGAGAAATTTGGGCTTATTCATTTACCTCCTCGTAATTTTTGGCCTCCACCCCATGCTTCATGTCAAGATTGACCAGCTGATCAGGAACTCTTCCTGTACCTGATAAGAGGGACCAGATGTTAAAGTCTCACACACAACAAGTACAGAGAACCATTTACAAGGATCTAGCATGTAAAGGAATCCTTTCGACACCACTCATCCCAACATTGACTCCTCAGTAATTTAATAATGCTCTGAGTTTTAAACCATTTCTTCTCTTTGCACCCCCCCTCCCCACACACACACAACAAACCATCTTTTGTGCATCTGCCACATAAAAATCTGACCACACTGGTTCCAATGTGGGGTGGTAGAGATCGTTTCTGCTTCTGAGCCAGAGGTGGAGGGGATTATCAGACTCACCCATGGGTGATTTGCTCTCAAAGCACACTTCGAACATATCATAGTCTTCTGTGGTGAATGCAAATTTCCCCTTTGTCGCATCTTCCTTTGAGTACAGAGTGTGGCTTGAGGAATCTGTGATCTACAAAACAAAGAATGAGATTTTAAAAAGGAGGGTTTATTAAGACCATTAAAATCAAAATCAGCTTCAGTGCGACAGTCTGCGACATGTTAAAACCTGACGTATTCCTAATATATGCGGAAAGAGCTAAATCGAAAGTGAACCCCTGAAGTACAAGACAGCAGACAGGATAGCCGAAGAAAGATTCAACACCATATTATCAGTAAAAACGAGACAAACGAAGTGGCTTTGAGCTGCCAGCCGGGATGCTAACATGCTAAGGCTGCTAGTTGAATGGGCGATTAAGACTGACGTGTAACAACAGCAAAGCTCCCCGATGGCACACCGTACGGCTCAAAATACGCCCGGTACGGCCAGCAGCCGTCAAAGTGTGCCCCGTTACAGACCGGCACCTCCCATTGACACAGTGACGACCCGGGCCGGAGAAAAAAAAGACTTTAAATGAAGTGAAATCAGGGAGCAGCGTCGTTCAGGCCTACATCTGTGGACGTCAGGTCGGACCTGCAGCCCACCCCACAGCGGCTGAGGTGCCGCAAACGACAGTGTTGGGACACGTGTGGCACACAAAAAAGACGAAAAGGCAGATTTAGGAGTTATTTTGATGGACCCACGGGCGGCGTTGGTGTTCGCGTTAGCATTAGCTCACCTTCAGATTAGTTTTTGTATTGGCCTGCTCGCTTATTTCGTACTCTCCGGTGACAAGGACGTCTTTGTGGATCTCTTCCCGTAGGCATTTTCTCGTGTTTACCGGTAAGAAGAAGGAGATGGAACACGCGGATTGAATAAGAACCGGTAAAAACAGCAGCGCGGTGAGTCGAGCCATGGCCGCCTTCGACTAGCTACCCCCGGCTAACCACCTTAACGCCGAGGCTCGGCCCGACAGCGCCCCCGTCCTCCGGCGCCCCCTCTGGTCCGGAGGAGGAACTGCGGCTCGCCGACTGCTCGGTTCATTCTCTCTCTCTTTGTGCTTTGAAATTTACTCCCGGAGAGTTTATATTAAAACAAACAGAAAATATATAGGGCGACGATATTTAACACGCCCGAACGTCCGCTCTCCTCTCAAGCCAACCATATGAGGTGTAAAACTCACTACAGGAACATACTTCTCAAAATGACCCCTTTTTCCAATTTTTTTAAACACAGAGGTCAAGGTCTATTTAAAATATGCTTAATGCACCAGCATGTTTGCAACTAAAACCAGGAAAATGTTACAATTATAAGAATGAAAGAAGATTTATTGCTGCTATCAGATCTTGTCTGGAAACGTGACCCTTTAAATTTGATATACTCATAAACAGTGATGAGCAGATATTATTACTACAGTAATTAATTTATAATCTGGGTTATGAATGTTGTATATTATGATCAGTGTTGGTAGGTGTAGGCCTATTAAAAACATCCCATACATTACAGCATTCCCATACATGTTAGTTTTCTCTCAGGAATAACAGAGTTACATATTTCTAAGTAATTTGGTTCCCAGGGAAACATTCTCGATACTGATCACACGAGATGAGACAGGAACACTCTGCTATGTGGGGAGTCCGTCTTTATGTGAGCAGTAATTACTGAATGGAGAAATCCCTCTGGCGTTGGACTCTAGTGTGTTATACAATATTGCTGCTATGGAAAATTTAAGCACACACGCAGATAGAGAGTCTTTCGTAAACCTCAGTATCTTTCCACACGATTTTAGGAGTGACGAGGAATGACACGTTTTATCTATCTTACTATCAATTGACCAATCCCTTTTTATCACCCCCGAGGACCAGTTTGTCGAAGGTGTCGTGAATGTTTCACATTACAGAGTAGGGTGTTTGTTAAATGAGAATTCGCGCTGACGCAAGTGTCTACACACCCCTGCACTTGATCCCGTCATTCACCGGCTTGTTATTACCTCCATAAACTAACCCACATTCAGGTATCAGGCCGTGGCTTTTGCGTCGCCAGGATGACGACTGTCAATATAAGGTCAGCTGCCTCCCTGGGAACCCGCACGCCGTGCACACGTTGAGAAAGTTTTCCAATCCTGGACATATAAGGAATGAGATAAGGATTTGTTGATTCCTGTGTCACAGAGGCGGGCCCGCCAGTTTCATCATCGCCCTGCGAACAATTACAAAGACGAGCGGCTCTGCTTTCCTCACGCACTCGTCGTTTTCTGCCTTGCTCTCCCAGACTCCCACCACCCCCCCCCCCAACCCTTTCTATCAGGCATACTCTGCCTGCTCCCTCCCCTGGGTGGCTGCACCGACGCAGGTTGGCGTCACAGTGGTCTAAATTTACTGCTGTTGATGCTGATGTTAAAAGAAGCAATAGGCACCTGCTATTTCTGCTGTTACCCCCAGCTCCTGGGGGCCAACAAAGAGATATTAATAGGCAGACTTATTAGACTCTGGGTGATGGCTACACGGGGTTTTTACTGAAAGACGAGCGGCGAGAAAAACACTTAGAAACCAGCTGTTATGCAACTGCACAGGACTGGAAAAGACATGTAGGAAGGAAAAACAAGAGGCTTTGTAACATGGCAGTGAGGACAAAAACATCTATAATATGTCGAGTTGATTTATTTAAACTAGTCCCTGTTCAGTGATTGTTGCACCTTGGGAACAGGTCTGAGATCTAAGATGTGATTCTGGTATCTAGGCCATGTTGCACAAAAAAAAAGGGTGTGGACACACTGGAAATGCTCCAGTACAGATTAAATTAGAGATTGTGCCAAGTCGTCTTCCAGTGCGTACGCTTCGTACGTGCGCGCTCAGCCCATTTCCTGGGCAGAACCATGAAGCAATGGTTCTTCCAGTGATTCTCAACATGGTAAAATAATTCGGAAACAAGGTTGCTGTGTGTTTACCGTAAGAGTGATAAATGGGAAAGACAGGGGTGAGATACATTTAAGAACTTCATAAAGTGCGGCAGAAACAACAGCCAGCCGCATGACATGAAGTCAGTCACGGGGAAGTTCGAGTCTTCCTGTCTGGGTTTAGACTCGCCCGGCTCTTTTGAAAGATGCCAGGGTAAAAATCACAAATAGAAGCATATACATTATTAAAAAAGTGCGGTTTATGGTACTAAAACAGCACGACCCGGGCTGCAGCCCATCACCACAAATACAGTTGTTAATGATTTGGTTTACACATATTTGTTATACTTGTAATACTCCTGAATTTCCTGCCTTAGATTTAGCTGCTTCCGTGTGCTGAAGATCGGTGTAAATATTAATTCTACACGAGAGGGAGAGCTGCAAGGAGGCTAAAAAAAAGGGAAGCCTTTCTCGACTTTCGTGTGCAGCTCCGTGAACCTTGCTCCCTGAGCATTCATGCATGACTTCGACGACTGTTTTCTCGCGGACTATTACTCCGGACATCCTCACACCTCCTGGCTGCTGTCAACCGGCCATTAACGTCGGGAAAGGCACGAAGACAGACAACGCACACCGCGGTCGCAACGTCGCTTTCGGATCCTCTTGGAAACCTCTCTTGCATAATCGCATACGTGTGCAGCCGCTCTCGTGTTGCAACGAGCGCGTCGAGAGGCGCGTCTGGAGCGCTTTTATCGACCCGAAACGTGCAGGCGCGACGTTACTTGCGCGGGTTTTGTGAAAAGTGACAATAAAATCGGATTGTAAAAAAAAAAAAAAAGGGAAGAGAGGAGCCCGACTGGCTGCTAGACGGCAGCAAAGAGCAGCGGCGGTGCGCCCGGAAGTGTGACGTCACCGCGCTGTGCATGCACGGTGCAAAAAAAAAAAATGGAAAAGGAAAGAACGCATTGACGTAAAAGCCCTGACGTATAGTTAACCTTAGCAACAGACGAATCAATAAATAGAGCCGCTGCAGACGTAGAGGGAAAATAACAGCGATTCCTTATGGAGGCTAATTTTAAACATTTTAATTGATTGTCAAATGGGAGAGGAGCGGCTGAGGGGGGGGGGACAAAAAAAGGTCTTGTGCAGGAAGATGAAATGAAAGCAGGCGATTCCAGGAATTTAAATATCGGTTTTGTTTTAATCGTTTACATATCTTACAAATAACATTCATATTTACTCCGTAAAAAAATAAATTTAAGTTTCTTAAATTAAAACCACGTGTGTTTTCACAGAAAACTTCATACAAAGATAGACCACTCAGACCATGGTTAGGACAAAGCACGTCAGTTTTTTGTTGGTTTTTTTGTTGTTTTTTTTAAAGTTTCACAAACACAAACACCCTCACGTCCATTAACCAGAAAACATAGAAGATCAATATAACTATTGCTCCGAACATATCAGCACTAATACAGGTTCTGTTGTCTCTATAGCACCGTTAAATGATACTTGAACTCAATAAACATCTAGGTGGTATTAGTTAAAACATGCTTTTTAACTTGCTACATTGGTGTTATAAGCAAGTAGATAAAGGCAAATTAAATTATAAACACTCTGCTTCCTGGTACAAGTCCATTCCGTAGCCCTGTGATCGGCACACGCCTCGTACGTGGAGAAAATGTGCGTTGTGAGAGGAATAATGTTTTTGGAAGAGTCTCTAGAGGGCAAGCAGGGTAGGGGAGCTCAGGGAGTCGGAGGAGTGGTCGTTGCTGTTGCTTCCCCTCCTGTGGGCGACGCCACAGGTGGGGAAGGTCTCGGCCTCCGGAAAGGTGAACACGAAAGAAGACGTGAAGGTGGTGCAGGCCGGCGTGCAGGTCACCACCGGCGTGCACAGGGGCTCAAAGTCGCTGCCGCCGATCGTGGCGTGAAGGGGCTCCCAGTCCTGAGACGCGTACAGGGAGCCGGACAGGCTGACGTCCGGGACGGACCTCGCCGTCTCCACCTCCGTCTTCGCCAGCAGGTCCAGCGACTCCTCCAGGACGGAGGACTCCAGGTCGGCCAGCTTCACCGCGCAGTCGGAGACGGTGGCGGTGGACAGGAGGGAGTCGCTGCTGCTGCTGAAGATGGAGTTGGAGGTCGACGTGAACGTCGACTGGCTTGAAGTGACGGTGGTTGCCGCGGGGATGGAGGTCTGTGGCTGCGTGGAGACAGTGGTGGAGAGGCAGGCATGCACTGGAGACATGGAGACCACAGAGAAGTCTGAATCCATCTGCGAGGGGATTTTGCAGATGGGTTGGTGGGCAGCCAGAATGAACTCCAGGCGCTCCTTCTCTTTCAGAAGATTAGCAATGTCGTTCTGCAGGCTGGATTTCTCGTCCTCGAGCTGATCGGTTTCCTGCGCGGCACAGAGGAACGCGGATTTATTTCACACGACCGCTCGTAAATGTGAGAAGTGCATTAAAATGAGACAAATCAGGGTGATACTTACAGCTTGCAAAGAATCTGTCAGTTCTCGCCTCCTGTTACGACACTTTGCTGCCGCTTGCTTATTTCTCTCTCTGCGGATTCTTTTCTTCTCCTCCTCCTCGGGTGTAGTCTGAGTGACAAAAAAAAAAGGTTTAGGCTACATGATAATTAACACCAGCCAGTTATGAAAACACCTGGAAAGTAAGTCTGGCGTCCAATTACCTGTTCCACTCTGCCCCTCTTGCCGTGCGCCTTGGAAGCCGCAGACCTCATGACAGCCTTGTAGGAAGGGCTGGGGCTGTAGGGGTTAGCTCTGTGAGAAGGAGCCACCGAGGAGATCAGAGGCTGGACCATCCACTGCAGGTCCGGGCTGGTCGAGATGGCCGTGACCGTGGGGATAAAAGAGGACCCCGACACTGCCAGGTCAGTGAAATCCTGTGGGCAATGAGGGGAAACAGAAGCTCAGTGGTGCACTTTAGGACGGAGTAGCCGTTGCAGCTTTGCAGGGATGGTTATGAATGAAGATCGGAGAGTGCCTATAAAAAGCTAGAGAATTTAAAAATATCCTCGTGATGTCAGCTGTGACGTTACATTCTCTCTGAGGAGTTTCCAGATGAATGAATTTATTGCATGGGGAGCTCTGTGTCTTTTTAATAACAATTAAATTATATTGAATCATCTGAAAAACTATTTTTTTGTGACTAGAAATGACATTAAGAAACATTCATCACAGTTCGGATTGGCCAAACGGGACACAAAACGCGCAAATAAAGTGTCTAAACCTTCACCCTGCAGTATAGAATCGCATTAGTAATGTGGAGGTGGACGTACCTGGGACTGGGGGGAGCCCATGCTGGAGTACGACCCCGCCGGGGAGGGATAGTAGAGGTTGTCCCCGGAAGGGGAGGCAGAGCAGCGGGAGGAAGAGTCGCCCTCTGCGTTAAAAGAGGTAAACATCATCGTCGTCCGTCTTAAAGTATTTAAAAAGAAAAAGAAGCAGCAAGTCGGAGAAATCCAAACAAACGCCGAAGCCAAGGAATATCAACCTCGAAAAAAAGAAATAGGGAAATCCTTCGGTCGCGTCTCTCCGGGTCCGCTCGCTGCCGTCTGCCCTGAAAGTTTCAGCCCAGCCTCGCCGGCGCGGCGCGCCTTTATAAGCCTGAGCCGATGACGTCGGCAAGAGGGGCGCGTTCCTTTTCAAACACCGCCAGCTGAAAATAACACCAAACGCCGACTTAAATGCGCGGCGACGACGCGGGCACTCGCTCCCGCGTTGGTCCGGCACCCGAAAATCGGAACCATTTGTAGATTTGCGCGCAACCTTAATAAATGGAATATTCCAGAAACGGGATCCCCAGTACGTCATTTTCCAAATATGGTGCATCCTGTAAAAGGGGCGGGGCCTGCTGGGAAACACCGACATTGGCCGACATCTGCATGACGTTACGTAAGACAACAAACACAGCGGCTGTTGTGAAAACTAAGGAACTGGGATAATGGTCAGACAAAAGTACGTCCAGCGCTGCAAACGCGAACTCGGACGCCGTGTGTTGTTTGCTGTTAACGCAACACAGCTGCGTTAAAGGCGACTGGACTTTTGCTGTTCAGCACACGTTGTGTGTTGTTGAATGTTAAACTGTGGTCACGTTTAAGAAGTTCCCTGTAAAAAAGAGCCGAACATTGCAAAAAATATATATAAATAAATATATATATATATATATAAAAAAAAATAAAAATAGTCATAATAATGCTTTCACTATATGCTGATATGTATTTATAATTAACATAGTTCTTAATAATAATAATAATATAATCATAGATCTTAATAATCAACCTGTTAGCCTATATGTTGAAGCTTTAATTTCTGATTTGGATGAAGAATATATATTATATATATATATTATATTCGCAGGACACGATAGTCCACAGATACTTTGAAGACAAACTTTACAAAAATAAGCAAAATAAACAAAAAATAAGCTGTAATTGTGTGTGTGTGTGTGTGTGTGTGTGTGTGTGTGTATGTGTGTGTGTGTGTGTGTGTGTGTACAGTTGCGTAGGTCTAAGCCCTCTTGGCACTGCTTGTATCTTTTCAACACAATCCGTTTGAGGGCTTGTGAATTTGCATGAGGCGGTTTACAAAGTGTAACTTTCCATAACACTGGTGCAGGTCTTCCCCCAGTCTACGTGAGAGGGAATCCTTCGTGAATCACTCGGATGTTGACATATATTCAATTTTTTTACTAGGTCAATTGATAGCTGCAGCGCAGGGTTGTTAAGATTAAAACAAATCTTTATCTGTAGTCGTGCCACCACTGAACAATAATGAAAAACGAGGTAGAATTCAAGTCAATGTACACTTTATCGTTGCATTACAGTTTTCCTTTTTCTTTCCTTTTTCCTCGGAAAGTCCAAAGCTTCGCTTAACACTTCTGCCCAAATAGGAAAAAAAACAAGGAAAAATTATAGTTATGAATTCAAATACAACGTTTGACTATTTAAATACACATATATATATTTAGTTTAAAGGACTTGTATTCTGTGCGTATGTTTTGCCCAACATTCCTGGTTGCCGTAGCAACCCCAACCCTTTGCGTCAGTGACGTGGTCGATTTGCGGAGCAACAACAATCGTTTGTTTTGAAAAGACGTATCACTCGACAGGGCAAAGTGAAGCCGGCCCCTCCGGCTCGGCGCGTGGAAAGGGAAGCCCCGTACGGCGCGTCCAGAATTTCTGGTTTCGGGAAGTGATGTCAGAGTGAAACCTCTGTCGGCGTTGTGGCTCTCAGACTGCGCTGTCTGGTCTGGAGCAGTGGAAACAAAAAAGAGAAACCAGTCCATTTACCTTCTGCAATCCTCTCAGTGTTTAATTTAGGGCTCATGCGTTTCCAAATCGCTTGGATACCTTTAAGACGCCGCGTGTGCTCGGCAGAATCGCGTCGGGTCAATACGAGTTGAAGTTTAACGACGCACAGTGTGAAAAAAAAAGTTGCTGAATAATCACAAGGGGGTTTACTCGATAACCGCTTTTGCGAAAATGATTGTCAAATCGGTTTTTCCAGTGTTTTTTTTTTCCCCCAAATAACAAATCTTCACTAATCTTAACGATTTCTTACGTGTCTGGTCTGGGCTGCGGTGCAAATGAGCCCCGTGTAAAAAAAAAAAAAAAAAAAAAGAAGCTTTTTAGCCTTGAAACACGTTGCCTCTAAAAACAGTCTAAAAATAGAGGGGGCAACGTCACCGGCCCGTGTGTACCGAAAACGAGACCTCAGACCGTCTGCAGCCATCCTCGACCTTTGAACCATTTGGCCGACGGGCTGAATGGGCTTAAGTCGACCCCACAATGACGTGCCGGGAAATAGACCCCAAAGGGGGCTGCGCCTGCCGGGAAGCATGCAGCCCCTCTCAGCGGGGAGAGGGGCCCCCCACTCCATCTATTGAGGTCACAGCACCTAAATATAGCCCCTACTACAAAACATTTTTTTTATTTTTTTTCAAGGCGGCTTAATTAAGACGTTTACGGGAACATAGCCGCAGCGAATAAATTAGGCCCCCGACACCCGCGCCGCCGACGAGGCAGGCCGGGTGCGAGAGTGGGAGAACAAAAAGCGGCGGCGTCGAGGAATGTCTCATCCCGTCGTTTCTATTCTGATGTTTTTGCGCGTCTGCGGTGACGCGGCGCGTCGGGCCCGGGCGCGCCGCGGCTCCGGACCCGAGCAGCAGAAATAAGGGGGTGCTGGTGGTCCGGGGTGTGTGTGCGTGTGTGTGTGTGCACCCGGGGTCCACCCGGGGTGTCTTTCACTTTCTTTTGTGAGTGTGGGAGAGACCGGCCACACGCAACACACCGTCGAGCCCTCCTGCGCGCCCCCGAAGCGCGCCCCCCCCTCCCGTTTTCCGGAAGCGCCATATATGGTCCGGCCGCGCCGCTCCACGATTGGCTGCTTCTACAAAAGCGACAATTCTGTTGCTGGAGCTATATTCTTATGCAGGGAAAGGTGAACGGCAAAGGCGGATTGGGTGGATGATTAAATAATCAGTGCCATGTGGGAGCTGTGCGTAGACCCATTTATTAAACGAGTAGGTCTATCGTATAATTAATTTGCAGTATCAAAGCAGAGTGGGGTTTTAGCAGTACAATGGCATCCCCGACGGTATTATAGGGACCCTGATGTTACAAGGGCAACGATTTATGCCGCTTTATTTGGCATTAACGTGTGTTTGCGTGCACACGAATATGCCGGTCTTATATGAGGACATAATGTATTTGATGCAGATGCTGCATACGTGAAATGACGTAGTTCATTCATGGCGAAGGGCACCTCTGTGTAGGCGGGGGTGTCACTTGACTTATACTTGCTATTTTTTAATATTTGCTATATATGGATAAGTCAAAATTTGGAAAACATGTTGTTAAAAATGACTTCTCGGGTATTTTCGGGAATTAACCATTAAATTGTTTTAAAATGTGTGTTTTCCTTTATTGCACTCACCTCTCCCCGTTCGAAATGGTTCGGTCTCACCGCACAGATTTCATTCATAAAATTTCAGCTCACTATAAAAGGCGGGCCTCTCCACTATCTGCACAGTTACCATTTATGAATCTGGCAAATGGAACATAGAGAGGCGTTCGGGCGTCACTTAGATGTTCTATAATTGAATGCAATCGTTCAGGACGAGAACATGCATCCAGACTCCAGCACCGAGTTCGATTCGTCATCCAGCTGCACAGCATCTCCTGGCGGGGACACCCCTGGGCGCAGCCAGCAGCATCCTCCTGACTCGCTTTCATCATCAGTGGACAGCGCCAAGGTAACATCCCGCAATAACACAACTAAAACGCCACAGCAGGACTGATGCGTTGATTAAGGCTCTCCAGTTGTCACACCATTAAAACATCGCCGTTTCTGGTGGACAGACTGATTCGGAAACTGTTTTGAGGCACATGATGGTCTCCAGGAATTTGAGCAGGCTGAACATATTCTGAATCTAGAAAGACTTGGTCGTGACCTTTCATTATTAAACACTGATTTAAATGTAAGGATGTTCATTAATTGATAATTGGCACTGCTGACGCCTTTTTCATTCGCTGAAATTATTGTGCTTCGGTTTTTTTTTGGGGGGGTTTATTATTTTGCATTCCTCCTCCAAATGTGCCATTCCCTCCTAATCTGAGTGTTATATATTTCATTTGCTGTGCTGTCTTCCAGGACATTGCAGCAGACGCTTTCGTGCCGACAGTGACTGTCATCTCCACCTCGCCAGATCTCCGGTGGATGGTGCAGCCCACGGTCATCACATCTGGACCTCCGTCATCCGCCCGCCAGAAGACCAAAAGTCACGGTGCGACCCAGACGGCGTCACACAAGGCGAAGCCCCCCAACAGGAAAGGGCACAAAGAAAAGGTTCGCAGCAAAACACGCACGACTGTCAAAAAGAACGGACAAAACACCTCCTCCCCACGAATGTTGCAACCGGTGCAAACAGACAACCCGTTCCATTGGAGAACACATGTGAGGGAACATAAATAATAAAACGGAGCAGGAATTTAGAGAAAAAAAAAACATTTGCGAAGTAACGAGCAATATTGCGTTAATCCGCGCGGCGCGTAAGTAACGAGCGGTTGTTTATGAATGAAGTGGGGGGGGGGGATGCGCGTTCACGTGTCTGACGAGACTGTGCCAGTGGCGCAGCGTCTTACCGCCCGAGCTGAAAGGGAGCCCGCGGATCGGCGTGAAACCGCGTTTGGTGCGTGCGTGCGTGCGCGCCGAGGGGAGGCTATTCGTGATTGGATTTTTTGTTCTTTTCTTTCTTCCAGCCTTCCAAAGAGGACGAGGAGAAGAGGAGGGTCAGGAGGGAGAGGAACAAGATCGCTGCGGCAAAGTGTCGCAACAGACGGAGGGAGCTGATAGACACTCTGCAGGCTGTAAGTAGGCGACAAAGGGGGGGGTGCGAAAGCACCTCACGGCCGCCACTTGACGTGCCGTTTTGCGATGTCCTTCAGGAAACCGACCAGCTCGAGGACGAGAAGTCCGCCCTCCAGGTGGAGATAGACGAGCTGCTGAAGGAGAAGGAGAGGCTGGAGCACGTCTTGGCTTTCCACAGACCGTCCTGCAAGCTCCCTGAAAGCGACAGGGAAGGAGACGCCGAGGAGGATGGAGGCGCCGCCAGCGCCATGCTCCAGGGCGCCCCGGCCTCCCCACAGCTGCTGACCATCTTGGAGAATGGAAAATCCCCAGAGAGCGGCGCGGACAGCGGAGAAGCTCCGGCCGGTCAAGAACTGGACGGAGGCGGCGGCGGCAGCTGTATTCCTGCTGCGGCCATTTCGGGGAATTCCAACATCCTGTTGTGTTCCAGCGCGGAAGACAACGACCTGGAGGACTTAAAGGGCGATGACCTGGACGACCTGGTGCCCAGTCTGGAGATGGCGGTGTCCTCGGAGCTGGCTGCCCCCGTCCCCGACATAGACCTGGGTGGCCCTTTCTCCTTTTCAGATTGGGAAACCCTGTACAAGTCTGTAGCAAATGACCTTGATTCATTGTGCACGCCGGTGATGTCTTCCAGTCCCACTTGTAGCAATTACCGCACCATGTTTTCCTTTAATTACTCTGAGATTGATTCCTTGGCTGAGGGCTACGAGAGCCTCAAAGGCAGCTCCGGTGTTTCTGAGGCAATGAAAGATAGCCTTAACTCTCCAACACTTCTGGCCTTGTGAATGCAGAGATGTTATGCAAAATGTCGTTGAACACTAACCAGCCACCAAGCTAAGGTCACTATGTCAAATAACCTTTTGTAGTGTGAGTTTCAGTGTTGTACAACCCTAAACATCAAGGATTGTGTATCTGACATGTTTTCTGTGGCTGTGATGCAGTTGGTGCAGATTATCTGAGAACAAATAACGGAAATGCATGCATACAAATCATCAGCAGTGGTATCTCATGTTTCTAAAATCTGTATAATGTGAAATTAGGTCATTCCTAATAGCCCATATCTGTGTAATGCTCTTGACGAAGTTGTGTTGTAACAAGTGAAAATTACAGGGTTACTAATGTGCAATGTAAAGGTAAAACATCTTGTTTTTTTCCATAAAAAAAACACCATTTCATTTTACCAAGATGTATTTTATGATATAGTTTATTTTTTTACATATTGAAAACCAATGGATGCAAAAAAGATGGTGGAAATAAACTGAAAGCAAATCACCCAGAACTTGTTCTTCTTTTCTTAAATCAGCTCTGAGCAGCTCAGTTTTAATCTTCTGAATCTCCGTTGGATGAGCAAGTGGGCCTAGTTTTCATAAAACCTCACGGGGGATTTAAAGGTTTTTGTTCTTTTTTTTTTTAAAGCTTTAAAGCGACGATGATTTTATTTTAGCATCCATGGAGATATCAGGGGCTGTGGAATACGGTCCAACACCAAATAACATTTCCCGCCATCATTTCATCCAGATTGATATGAATTAACGTTTGACTATCAATACCAGCGTGATCTGCTAAAAATGGCAGCTTGACTTGAGATGTACATTCTGTAACCAAATACGTGATTACATTATTTAAACTCTCATTTTATAAGGACATTAGCTCACATATTGGAGTGCAACAGATTGCATATCATCTGTGAAATACCACCAAACTGACCCTATATTTTCCTATATAAATGAGAAATGACAATAAAACATTTAAATGCACGGCAGACCTCATAGCCTCTATTAAATCTATAGAATAAAGAAGGGACTCAAACACAGACGTGAACACACAGTGTCAAGCAAAGACACTAATATAGCCTTGGAGAAGTCATGCTTATAAATAAGATTTGAAAACCCCCACCCCAGCGTCGGTCCTTAAATATGTCAGCGTGCCTATTTTTGGCTTCAGGATTATGTAAAGTCGGTGTTTCGGGGGGCTGAATCGTGTTTAAATGGAGTGAGACGGGGGGGAAAGTTAATTATTTATTCTCAGCTCGTCCTCGGCTCCCTTGTTGTCATGGTGGTCGAGGGATTCGGCGGCAGCGCAGTGCGTGCCCGGCGTGACGTCAGCACGCCACCGCCAGAGCGCCGCCCACTTCCGCCGACCATATTAGGCAATTGCGGCTGTTTTGCTTCCAAGGCGACCGGGTGTCGTATTTCGGAGGAAGTTACCGGAAAAACGACGGAGCCGCGGCGACCCGGGGCGATGCCGAGCGACGAGGGGCGATCGGGAGGGGGTACAACTTCTCGACGCTCAGGAGGGTTCTCGGAACAGGCAAAGCATTCGTTCATGGTCACAGCGAGAGAGCTTTCGCCCCTAAAAGAGATTAAATAACAACACCGCAGCAATCAATAAAAAAGCGTCATTCTTTTCGGCGAAATGTCACTATAATTAAAAAAAAACTTGCACATTTTTTACTGCATGGACTGACAGCGTGATAGCCTGCGAATGAACGTCAGATTATATTACAGCCTGGACAAAGACTGTTAAACTTGCTCCGTTTCTTCTTAAAATAAACCCACCCATCCACTTCGCCGCTAGGGGGCGCCACACCGCGCAATCGCTCCTCTGGATCTATTGTGAGGAGTATAATTTGTTGAGTCTGTATTTACCTGGGTGATAATAGAAAGAGCAGTCAGCAGCCCTCATGTCTCCTGACTCACCCTCTTTGTCCAGCAGTCTGACACTTCTCACTTTATCAGGGTGGTAAAAATACACACATCCACATCCTTTGGAGAGCTGGAGTGTGTGTGTGTGTGTGTGTGTGTGTGTGTGTGTGTGTGTGTGTGTGTGTGTGTGTGTGTGTGTGGTGGGCAGAGTGTTATTTTAGGGCTGTGATTGACGCCAATGGCTGCTTATATTCAGTTGTGGAACAAGTACTCACATCTTTCACATTAGCCAGAATACCAGCACCGTGCAGAAGCGCGCTGTTCAAGAGACAGGCCGCGCGGTTTATTTTATCGGCCACGTATTAGGTTGTACGGAAACAAAATCTGATTTATTTTTAATTTGTCTCGGTCAGCCATTTCATGTTGCTGTGGACTTTGGTGACATAGCGCTTCCCTCGGTCACTGGACGCACCAACAATGATTAAACTATGGTGGCAAGTTTCCAGATGTGGTCGCATCCTGTGGAGGCGCGCTGAAGGTTCACGAGTTCATTTTATTTGTTGCCTTTGTTTGTCTCTCCATCCAGCAGTGAAAAAGTACGTTCCACATGATTGTTATTCATTTCACAGTCACTGTTTCCAGCGCTGTTATCTCATTCTCCTCCGTCGTCGGGTCAATCTTTCCCCCCTCTCGTGGTGATTTTCTAGGAAGAACGTTATTTATGGGGATACATCACCGTCAGGTGGGATTTGATTCAATTCGGGTTTATTTATATTGTTCCTGATTCCAGAGCTGGATTCCAGAGCAAGCATTTTCAAGCAATATCAGTGGGGAAAACGGCCTTTTTAAGGGAGAAACCTTGAACAGGACCATAAGGAAGACCAAGGAGGGCATTTAAAGGCCTCAACTGTGTCGTTGTTGCATACAAACTGTGCAGGCACTGTAGTGCCAGCCTTAACTTCATAGTTTCCACTTATTTCTACGAGAAAGGAAACATCAATCTGTGGTGACGCACCATTTCAAAATCTGTAAATCTTTCTATACCGAACGCACGGGCGCAGATTTTCTGTCGGAGATTATTTTGAAAGAGGAAAAGAGGGAAGGAAATTCAATGGAGCTGGTACCAAAATATATTTTTTTAAAATGACCACAGCGTCTGCAGCGGTGCGTGTGCACTATGATTCAAGATCTTGTCTGGAGGTGTCTGGTGTGTTTGGGTATTTCCCAAGTATGTTGATAGTATTATCCAAAAAAAAAAAAAAAAAAAGTAATTGGCCTTGGAAAAAAAAACAACAATTTGATTCATGTATTATGAATCTGAAACCTCCTTAAAGAGCGTTCCATAAATCCTCAGTCATATTAAACCTGAACGTGTTGGCACTTTAGTCTCATATTCCATCACAGACACTTGTGAAAGTCTGTTAAAACCCAATAAATGGACAGAAAAATAATGTTTTGTTTTGCAAAGAGGCCTTTTAGTGTTTTCACCTTCTGACGCCCACACCACAAGATGTTTGGCAAAGCTGCAAAAACCACAAACTGCTCTCTCCATTCATTACTCGGACGGCTGCTGTAAAATGCACGCAACTTTAGGTCTCGATAGCCGCTTTCTGGATTTCAAATCCTTCGTAAGCAAGGCCCTGATGACGGTATGCACGCCGATGGGCCCTGATAAACTGCCTTTACTCCTCTCACGGCTTAAGAAGAGGCGTTTTACAGAGACAGATAGCGTTTTGTGCTTCTCAAACGCAGACAGATGTAAGGCCCCTATCAAGCATCGCTGCTCCTGCCACCTGATGGGCCGCTGGTGTGAACGGGACCCGGAACCATGTCATGCAGCAGTAGGGGAATTCAGTTAAAAGTCCCCATCTTCAGGGAAAAAACTTAAAATGTCTGAGCCAAAGATGCCCAGAACCCCCCCTGTGTTATGAAATCTGTCTGCTGGACGAGTTCTGCTTTATTAAACCCAAATGACTCCTCTAAAAATTGCCCTCTATGTAAAGAGTGTCTATGACGCAGGGCAGCAGCGCCCTCCCGACTTCTAACCTTCCATCAGATGCGAGCCATAAATCGTTGTTGAACCGAATTAGAATCTAAAACAGGAGCAGAGTGGGGTATTTTGGTGAGCCTCTAATGGCCCAGCTGCTTGTACCGCACAGTTGAGATGACTTTGTCGAATTCCACTTAGATGTAGCAAATGGGAGAACGAGCTGCTCCACTCGGGTTTTGTCTTTAAAACGTTGTATTGTGGACAACAACCAGATATTCATGTGTGTCTCAGCCAGAGCACGTGCAGTAACTACCTCCCCCGCTAGAGGGCGCCAGTAGGGGACGCTATCAATTTTTCCCTTTTTCTGGAATTTTCTGGAAACCTTACACCAATTGTTTAAGTCGTGACTCCGTGGATGTAATTTTACGCGTCACGTTCCAGGTTAACTGCATTAAAAAAGAGCTTGGATCAAGTTATGTTAAAAAAAAAAGGCCACTTCACATGCAAAGCAACACGGCTCCATTCATGCAGCAGACTTCCTCCAGACCAGCTGAAATAATGTTTTCGGTTCTGTGAATATCTGTAAACCTGCCGAGAATGAAATCTGAGCGCAACCATACGGTCTGGACACACGCAAAAAAAAAAAAAAAAAAAAAATCCGGGTAAGCAGACGAAACCCCAGCACATCAGCGCAGAAACGAGGCTGGTTCTGCGCCCGTTTGGCGGAGGAGCGCGCCTGGTGCTCTTAGATAAACCACACGTGTTCGGGCTGTCGCTTTAAAGACAACAGCTCTGTTGTCAACGGGGGGGTGATTTTATTCTACTTTTTATTATCAACAAGGGGTCGTCACGCTGCAGCGTGTGTGTGTGTGTGTTTACCCTCACGATCCTTTGTTTCTGACACGTTTATGGCCCCTGGCGTGCGTCTCGTACAAGTCCTCTCTATCTGTCCCTCATCTGAAACTTTCCTTCCCTCCAGTCTGTGTATGTTGTTTCTTTTTTTCTTTTTTTTTTTCTTCTCCTCCTCGGTTGCTATGGGTGGAGCATAGCGAACTGTGCGTCTTGGGCGCCTCCTCTTACAATTATTTTCATCGATGCTGACGTGCGCGCCATCGGTTCCGCATTCCGGAGCCCTCACAGACAAGATCGGTACTTAAAACGGGCTGATGCAACCATTCCAGCCAGTCCCGAAACCATCCGAGCCCTCACTCTCGCACCACCGCGTTACTCCTCCGGACGCACAACAGGTAAGTCTCCGCATGGCACATTTGCGCCTTTTACGCGCGCGTAATTTGTCCGGTTTTTTTTTGTTTTTTTTGGTTCCATTTCGCCCCCCTCGACGTTTTTGCAGCTTTTCTTCCACTTTGCTCGCCGTTTCGTGGTGACTCTCTTATGTCATTTCTGTCCGGGGGGTCCGCCCCGAGCCTCCGAGCGTAACATTTAAACGCGGTTCGGACCAAAAGCGGAGTTTGAGTCTGGACTCTAAACTTTGTCGCGTTTTTTAACCCCGGTCGGCTCCGCCGCGAGCCCCCCCCCCTCCTCCTCTTCCACCCCCTCAGACAATGTCTACCCCTCCTGGGGGGGTTCAGTGCTTTATACCGACCTCCGCGGGCTTTACGTGAGCGTTCTGTTATTGACTTGAGCGTGTTTTAGTCGTGTGAAGCCAGTTATGTAACGCTATTCACACCGTGTCGAGGGGGGGTGGCGGTGGCTAACTGAGCTAGCCCGCTGCACCAAACACCGTCCTCATTTTTACTCGTCTTTTTTTAAACGTGAAATAAAAGTGGGAATCAAACGTGCCCCCCCCCTTCTTCCAGGGGCTTCCACGTTACCGTGGCGCATCATCGGCGGGTTGAAACCAGGAGCGTTTCGGGGAGGGGGGTGAGGTTAAAGGCGCTGATGTGGGGAGGAAACAGTCGACATGTTTACAAATGTGGTGTCAGAGTGTGTGTTCTGTGTGTGTGGACAGGCCGGTTCGTTTAGAATGACGCCAACACTCAATAATAATAACAATAATTAAAAATAATAACGGGGTGATGAAGCGGGGGGCGGTCACGTGACCCGCTCCGCAAGTTCCGGGAGCTTCTGAACGTTTGACCCCCCCCAAAAAAAAAAAAAAGATTTGAATCACAATAAAAGAGACTGTTGCTCTCCACAGCGTCCCGCCGCAGTCGCACCGCTGAGGGAGGACGGCTGACGGGCTCAGAGTGAGTAGAAGTCTGCCTGTGTGACCTCTGACCCCCCCCACACACACACACCCCACCTTCACCATAAAAGACAGGGCCAGCAGCGGCGGCCTCACACATCCCACGGCCTCCTCTCGGACAGCAACACTCTTGTTTTCTTGGTGCTGTTGTGTTTAGTCTGTAACCACCCCCCCAACACTACCCCCCCCCACCAGGGCCTGCATCAGGGCTTTTGGAAAGCTTTGCGCTGTACTGTATAACAGGAACACGATCTGTGCCAGAGGTTGCTGCGGTTGTCCCCCCCCCCCCATCGTGGAATGGGAAGCGCGGCGGTTGGGATCGCGTGTCCGGGAGTTCAGGCGTTCACGGCGTTCCTGTGACGCGTTTGCCCGTCAGCTCTGGGGGGGGAGGAGGGGGGGGGTCTTTGTGCCTTTCCTTTGTGGTGAATCTGCGTGCATGTGTTTATGTGATGGGGCTGTTGTTGGGGGGGGGCAGATGCCCTTGCCTGCCTGGGTACATCCTTAGGATGGCTTCTGCATAAGTGGAACGCTGCGGCGGATTAAAGGGGAAGGGACGAGCAGCGCAGGGCTGCGAGGCTGGACGTGGGCGCACAGGGTTTATTTTAAGTCGGAATGCCTCCCAGCGCGTCTCCGGAGAGCCGGAATTGCCAGGCTGCCCCCCCCCACCCCCCACCACCACCACCACCCTCCACCCCGGAACAACGAGCAGGCGGCAGACGCATTGCAGGGCGAGCGCGGCGGCCGCTCGGTCCGGGCTCGGGGAGAAGCCGCGCGCGTATCACGTTATCAGGATCACGTAGGCTGCGTAAGTTTTTCCACATGGGTTGTGAAAACAGAGAGGACAGACTCATGGGGGGGGTGGGTGGGTGGGGGGGTTAGGCTCCTCCGATGGGGTGGAGAAGCGTGATCTCCTACCTTCTTCCAGCCTCGCCATTAAAGCCGGGGCTGAAGGTCGACGTTCAGGCCCTCGGAGGCATGGGGAGGGGGGGTGTGTGTGTGTGTGGGGGGGGCAGCGGCTTGTATAATCACGGAGGCTGCGAGTGACGCGAGGCAGATGAGGAAATACCAGAGGCCAAAGTATGAAAGAACATCGAGGCGCGAGCCGTTACACAATAACGGCGATTGCTTCAGCAGATCTGATTTTCTGAACTCTGACTAACATCCTCTCTCGGCCGTTGCCTCAGATTTGACGTCCATACGTACATTTTTCTTTCTTTTTGGTATTCTGATGTATGTAATCCAGGTCCGAGCCGGGCCAAGGCTCCATGTCATGCGCCGTAATCCCGGTTTAGGGAGGGAGGGAGAGGGAGCGGGAGAGGTTGGATATTAGCCGGAGCCGGACCACCCAGACGGAGAACACAGACGCGTGACTGTCCGAGGGCCGCGCGGCTCGCACCTTTCGCAACCCGCGGGCGTTTCGCTCGCCCGGAAATCGCGTCCCGACGGCGAAATCTGCCTTTTGTGCAATTCGCTGTCACGGACCGAACGGGAGCTCGCTCGGGATTACTCACCGCTCAGGCATCCCGTCCGCCGCCGCCGGGGAGCTGAAGCTGCACGTTACTCCTGAGGCCGCAGGGCCGTAACGGGGAGAAACCTCGGACGGGACCGCCCCCCCCCGCCGATGGGAGATGCAGGACCGAACGCCCCCCTCTTTGTCACGTGACCGGAGGTGCTGTGATGTGCGACGGGGGCGCGAGCAGAGCCACGTCTGTTATTTCAGCCTCGCGTCTCTCCAGTGAAAACATAATGAGGGCTTTGAGGAATGCTGCTGCCGTATATTTAGACTGTCCCGCTCCATCCTGGGGGAAGGCCGTTGCCAGATTACCCCCCCCAGGATTGCGAAAGGCCGTAACTCAACACACGACCTGGACGAGCGCTCTGTGCACCTCATTCCCCTAATGCTGCGATGTAGAGATCCTCGAGATCTAGAGCCTCAAACGAAGGTAACGGCTCACCTTTGAGCAGCCCCTCCCCCTGCTGCCCCCCCCCCACCTTTTAGTGTCTCTATAGGGGACGAGAATAATAGGGCCCCCACTTGTGCTGAGGGGTCTCGCTCAGGGTCTGAATTCCTCCGCCGCGCTAATTACCCTCAGGAACGGACACATTTGCTCACACTTGTTAGATAAAGTGTGTGTGTGTGTGTGTGTGTGTGTGTGTGTGTGTGTGGGGGGGCTCCACACACACAGGCCCCCCTCACATGTGCGCTTTCACACCGGTGTTTGTCCTGGGCCGGGGCCAGGTACGCGTCTATATTTCATAACTAATACGTGACATTTCCACTCCCCGCCCTTGGCTTTGCCCCCCCAAACCCCCCTCCCAACCCCCCTTCAGGCCCGGGAGGCGGCCGGGCCGGCCTGTGTAGGTGTCTTTGTTCGAGGGCGGCGCTGGCTTTTCTGCTCGACTGCGAGAGCACAGTGATGGTGTTGCATCATCAAACGCTGACCGCTAATCCTCGGCTGCCGCTGGTGAAACGATGTCTACAGAGGAGGGGGGGGGGTCTCTTAGTAGGATCACCAGTGGGTCTCCTGGTTGAGTCCGGGGCGTGTTTTCCGAAGGGACCCCCCCCTTGATGGAACCAGGGCACCCGCTGGTGAGTCTGCCCCCCCCTGACCTGATGGAACTTTAAGAGAAACGGATCGAACTGATGAGGAAGCAGAATTCCGAATGGGTCCATTTTCCCAGAATTCCCAGCTGGAGGAGAAATAGTCGCCCCCCCCCCCACTTCCGATTGACGGGCACCTCTGTACACATAATCTCACCTTTGCCTCAGCAGGCGCTCGACTTGCGCTCTGATGTCATGCAGATAAACACGAGGCTGGAGCGCTTGTGTATTCCTGCGTGCTTCAACAAGCCGTGGCAAGGAACAAAGTGGGGGGGGTTCCTCTGGCGGTTACGCCGACCGGCTTATTTTTTTTTCGAGCTTCGGTTTCAATCTAAAAAAAAAAAAAAAAAAAGACTGCACGAGTCCATGAGGAAGCCTAATCCCAGTCTGCACCTACGCCTGGACAGCTCGGATACCGGACTCCGTTTTGGCTCCGAAAGTGATTTGCTCAGTCATTCCTCGGGGGGGGGGCAGCAAGGTGGGCGCCATCGTGGGTGGACGGGGTCGCGAATGTGAAAACTGGTTCTGGCTGGGATGGCGGGGAAGCTCCGCGCCAGAATTCCGAGTCCTAAACAAACGACAGACGTTTTCCTCGGCGCCCCGTCGGGGGCCGTCGTAAATCCTGATGGTTTCAGTCTCTCCGACCCGGTGGTTCATCACGCCGCCCCCCCCGCCCCCGCTCTCTGCTGGAGCAACGACCGCGTGTCTCCCCTTGTTCTTCGACAGCCTCCCTGCAGACACAGTGGGGGGGGGCGTCTGCAGGATGGACGTCTACTTTTTAAAAGCGGAGCTCTGTGGTATTCTCCAGCAGAAACAGCGGGTCGCTGCCAAGCGCCATCTAAATGGGAGTATAGAGGGGGGGGGGCTATAATAGAACGCCTCATTGGGCTCTGGCTCCACCCACACGCCCGCCGGGCGATGTCCCGGAAGGCGGCGAGGCTCGGGTCAAGGCCGGGGCGTCTTCGGAAGGGTTAACGGGGGGGGCTCAGCGCTCCGACTGACGGTAACGGGACGACGAGCGCGTCAGGAAAGAGAAAAAAAAAAAAAAGGAACTCTGGATTTTTCAGAGGCGATTTCTCTCGGTTTTTCTCTTGAAGGCGGGCGGATTCGGTTTCAGCCGCAGTCAAACGACAGTGAAGTCCAGCGGAAGTGCTGAGCGGAGGAGGGCGGGGTGCACCGGGATGTTATATAACCCGCCGCCTGGTTTTTAACCTCGTCGCCGTCCTTTGTAGCGGTGCAAACGGTGAAGGGGGGGGTTAATTCTAAGTCGGAGCCCAGTCAGCTGTTTGTGCTGCGGCTCACAATGAGCGTCTTTGTTGGGTCCATATGAGGGGCGTACTGTTTGGTCCACGCCACAACGGTCGAACCTTGCCCCCCCACCACCCCGATGAGTGCCTTCGGGCCGCTGACGGTTCTGCTCAGGTCACGCCCCCCCCCAACATTTGTCTTTTATTTAGACACCGGTTGGTTTTCCAACAGCAATCAGAGAAACGGCTTAATTCTTTGGCTTCCTTCACCCCCCCTCTTTTTTTTCCCCCTCCCTCATTCCTCCCTGATTGCATTAGAAAGTGCTGCGGTCGACCGATCCGAGTCGGGGGGTTGGGGGGGTGCTGGAATGCACGAGCGCTGAGGGTTTCCCGTGTCCCTTTGAAGGCTCTTTCCCAAAACCAAACGGAGGCTGAAGACAAAACGGGCTTTCTGAGAGTCCTCTGGGGGGGGTGGCCCCCGTTTTATGAGATCATGAGGCGCAGTCACACTTTCCATTTGCGGTGGAACGACGCAGACGGGGCCGGAGCGCGCCGTTTGTAACTGGGGGGGGGGGGGGTGTAGAGGAGGTGGGAACGGGCCACAATAAGAATATCAAGCATCCCTTTCAAGTCACCTGACCTGCTCCAAGCGGGAGTTCCTTTACCCCCCCCCCCCAAAACAGTCCCGCTCTCCCAGCAGGGCAGCGCGTTAACGGTCCTCGGGCTGCCGGACCTTCACCGATTTCAGGCGAAACCGAGTCGAGTAGGAGGAGAACCACGACCTGGAGGACGGAGAACCCAGACTGACCTCTCTCTCTCTCGCTCTCTCTCTGCCCCCCCCCCCCTTCCCTTCTTTCCTGCAGAGGTGGTGGAGGCCGGGTCAGAAATGATGCCGGGACAGATCCCTGACCCTTCGCTGGCGGCAGGCTCCCTGCCCGGCCTGGGCCCGCTGGCGGGCATCTCGGCCACCACGCTCACCGATCAGCTGAAGCTGGCCGACTTCCGCCAGCTGGGCTCCATGCTGTCCCCGCTGCACTTCCTGGGGAGGCTGGGGAAGAGGCCGCTGGCCATCAAGACAGAGGTGGGCGGGGGGCCCGGGAACGAGGGAGGAGGAGGAGGAGGGGAGGGCCCTCTCGGCGGCGCTCTAACTCGGTGTGTTCTGCAGATGGACGAAGATGAGGAGAGGAGGAAACGGAGGAGAGAGAAAAACAAGGTCGCGGCGGCGCGATGCCGAAACAAGAAGAAGGAACGGACCGACTTCCTCCAGAGGGTGAGTCCCCCCCACACACACACACACACGCACGACTGCCATCCGAGCTGACGCACCCACCCCCCGACAGGAATCGGAGCGGCTGGAGATGGTGAACTCGGAGCTGAAGGCCCAGATCGAGGAGCTGCGGCAGGAGCGGCAGCAGCTGATGGTGATGCTCAACCTGCACCGGCCCACCTGCATCGTGAGGACGGACAGCGTGAAGACGCCGGAGGGCGAGGCCAACCCCCTGCTGGAGCAGCTGTCCCCCGACCACAAATGAACGCCCAGGGAGCGCGCGGCGGGCGGCGGCGAAGCTCCGCCCCTGCCCCCCTCGCCCCTCGGTACAGACCTGCCAGTACATTTCAGAATAAAAGCACTTGCTCTCCGAGCCGAAGACTTTGGCGGACCCGAGGCCGGACCGCCGCTCCCCAGCGCCGCTACACGAGCTGGCTCTGCCCCGCTGGGAGACCGGAGGAGGCCGGCTTCACCACCCGCGACACCCCCCCCACCCCCCCGCGTCGCCGACGCCCGACTGTGCCTCGTTGTTACTTCGACCATCTCTACTTTTTAAAAGAAAAAAACAAAAAACTAACAAAAAGGGACCAATGGAGACGGCGGAGCGCTGCTGGAGGGAACGCGCCCACGTGGCGCTCCGTTACAGCCCCCGCCGGGTCGTTTTTTTTTTTTTTTTTTTAAACGCGGGAGCCCACGGAGGCCCGACCTCCTGCAGTCTTCCTTTTATTCTAGACAAATCACGCAGGTGTCGAGTTTTTCGTACTCAATACTCCGTACAAACACGCCGGTTGGAGTTGTTCGATTTCTATGCCTGCCCTCGACGACGGCAGTTACCGGTTGATCCGATTCGTGGTGACGCTGGCGTCATGAAAAGCACATATACAGAAATGTTTACACCCTTTTATTTTTTTTTTTTTGAACTCGCTGACTGTCCATTGTACTTGTTTTATACTGCTTGGTACTCATAAACATATATGAAATGCTCATTTCCCTGGACGTGGTTCGTCTTTTCATCCGAAACGGATAAAAGCCTAGTTCACGTTTGACTCGCCGTTGCGCAAGGCCTCGCCGACCCCCCCCACCCCCCTCACCCCTGGCCGCAGCGGAGCGAGGCGCTTCGTTAGCGGTGACACAACAACGTCAAGTGACAGAACTTATGCAACCAGGTTTTTTTGGCACGCTGTCAGAATCCGGCCTTGCAAAACTCAGGGAAAAGAAAAAAGAAAAAAAGAGAAAAAAACGGGGTCAGCCGCGCCGGGTTGTCGCTCCCTTTGTCCTGAGCTCGGCGGGAGGGAATTCTCCTGGATGGAGGAGGAATGCGGCGTTGCGAACTATACCACCGCTGAACTCTACAAGCTGATCAATGAACGCCAGCAGGTGGGGGGTGGTTTCATCGGAGGCCACTCTTATTTGGTGACGCTTAGTCACTTATGAGGAAAACGATACTAAAAAAAAAAAAAAAAAAAACCCTTTCGGTTCATGCATACGCGAAATATGTAACAGCGGGTTTCCATAACATCAAAACTGCGGTTTCGTTCCCTCAAGACTAAACATGAAACTCAGGCCAGACGTGAAACGTCGCCTGCGGTCAATGTCGCCACCTAGCGGCTGAGCTTGGAACGACAGGCCCCATTTCCAGTCACTCGCTCTGCTCCCCAAACCGGAGCAATAACAACCTTCACGTCCACCTGGAAGGGACCGTTTTCGTGCGAATACGACACGGAGGCGCGCTCTTCCTCTGCAGCTGTGAAGCGGCAAAACCTGGCGTGATCCTTTGAAGGTGAAACTACAGAAGGTTCCAGGCCAGCTTTTCTACCCAGGCAGCAATTTACCTGCCTGGTTAAGTGGGACCAGATGTTTCAAGCACAGACCGGTTGGCTGAGAGGCAGCCAGCATGAGAGGTCATTTAGAATTCAGCGTGAGGACTTACAGAAAAACCTTTAAATAAAATTAATCTGGCTCCAGCGCACTTTAGCGGGACTTCCTGTTTGGGCCATTCAGATCTCATTAAAGTACTTTTGGTTTTGTTTTTCCCCCAAAAACAATGTTCTGCAGCGCTCCCGGTTTAGTCCGGCGTGAATGCTTGAACCCCTGACCCCAACCAGCTGCACCCATCCGAGTGCTGCCAGCTGTGCCCCCCCCCATCGCTGGTCCCCGGGGTCCCTCCGCCTCGTGTATAATAATCTTCTGGTATGACGGGACAACAGGGGCAAGAAGAGAGCTGGCATCCACATCAAAGAAGCGAGAGCGGGAAAAGAATAGGGCCAGATGCGAGCGTACGGGTCAGCTTTGAATGAGGGTTTGTAAAAGAAATACACCTCTATGAATATGTATGAACGCCCCCCCCCCCCACCCCAACACAGTGGGATTATAAAAGGTGTGACGCAAAACAGTCGTTCCACATTAAAAATCTGTTCCCATAAAAGCGGTCTGGGCTACAAAAAAAAAAAAAAAAAAGGGCGATTCAAACTCTCAGGCGTGTTTCCAACCCATTTATTTGGTGGGACCCAAGTTGACACAACGTCCACCTCTATCCATGTAAATCCATGACCCCCCCCCCGCACCAAAAAAACCCAAAAGGAATACAGACAAAACTTCACATGGAAGAACTTTAACACCTCCCAAAACACACCCAGCTCTCTCAACTTGAGCGGAAAAAAAAAAAAAAAAAAAAAAGGACTAAAAGGCTTTTTTATTTTTTTGGCTTTGAATTTCAAGTGCGTTAGTTAGACAGCATGTTGGTTAAATTTCCAATTTAAAAGCACAAACTGAATAATTTAGGTAAATTTCCCCTCTGATGTGGCTTAATGAAAACAAACAGCGAGCTGCCAAGACGTCTTTTCATCTGAATGGACACAAAGACTTGATGCACACGTCTTATTGAGCGGGCACGGCGCGCAGATTCGTCTAAATTTTGCGGCCGGGACAAAAACCTGCTGCCGGGCCCTTCAGATAACTGTGCACCCACTGGCACACGCTGCCAATTAGCATCGTCTCAAAAGCGCTAATGGAATCTTGAGGAATAATACGAATAATGAAATTAAAGGGACCCTCGCGTCGTCGGCCGCTGCATTCAGGCCCATTAGCATTTTCATGTTAATCCAAATTTTGCGGTTTTTGTGCGCTCCTAATCAATCCCGTGTTTTGGCTCCCGGCAGTGTGGTGGGGACGTTTGTGTAGGTGCTGGCAGACAAACAAAGACGTACATTAGGAGCCATTGTCTCCCGTGATTATTAAAGTAAACACAAATCCTGAAGGGGCTCCGCACGCAGCTGCACACACTCCAGCCCGCGCTCATCAAGTGGGGAGAAGGGCCGATCAACCCTCAAGACTTTGTCTTAAATGATCCCATTATTTGGGGCTTCTGAAGAGCGCAGCGTTAGTCGGGCTAATGAGGCCCTGAAGATCGCCGTTTTGGCACGAGATAAAATAGCGGAGCCAAGATCGAGCGGGAAGATGTTCCCCGGCCTCAGGCCGGGCTTTCAGAAAGACAAAAGCCTGCCGATCTGATTAAAAACAAGTGGGCGAAACAGATCGGCTCGGAGAATCGAAGATACCCAAACAAAGGTCCGGAGCCCCCGGACAGACCCGCACGATCAAAGACGCACGACTGGGTCTGAAGCCAGACCCTTGTGCCAGCCCGTCCTTGAACCACCACCGCAGCAGCAAACTAATAATAACAATAATGATAATAATAATATCAGAATACAATAAAGCTCAGCCTCAACCTGCCACCAACGTGTGCGTCTTGATCATTATGAAAAAATTAACACAATATAAACTGCATATTATGGAATAGCTGATTGGTTCTGTGTGCGTTTTTTTTACTTAGTGATTAAAGAAAAGCAGAGAAAGCCTTTAGGAGTAGATCGACTGAGAAAAGCACCAGTCTGGAGCTTTCAAATGTTTGTTCATCCTGCTGTCGTCGTACCTGACACACACACACGCACACACGCACGCACACACACACACACACACACACACACACACAGGTTCAGGTTGTTGCGCTATCTGAGGTGTGCGTGTACCAGATTTGTCCTCAAACAGTTCAGAGTGTTCTGTTTGGGGGGGGTGTGTCACATGTCCAGCAGCAGCACCCGGGGGTCTTCCACCGCCGCTTTGATCTTGCGCAGGAAGGTGACGGCCTCTCTGCCGTCCACGAGGCGGTGGTCGTACGTCAGGGCCACGTACATCATGGGCCGGACCTCCACCTGCCGAAGCATCTGCGCGTCACACAAGTTGCCCGAGCCCCCCCAAAACACCTCCATCCCCCCCCGTTACCTGGCCGTTGACCGCCACGGGGCGCTGGAAAATGCCGTGCATGCCCAGGATGGCGGACTGAGGCGGGTTGATGATGGGCGTGCCGAACATGGACCCGAACACGCCGCCATTGCTGATGGTGAACGTGCCCCCGTCCATGTCCTCCACCGCCAGGTCGTTGTTGCGTGCCTGCGACACATGCAGACGTGACTGGAGGGTGTGACCCCCCCCCAACAACGAGAAGCAGCGCTCAGGAGGAGCGGCGTACCTTTTCCCCCAGGGCGTTGATGGCCTTCTCGATGTCGGCGAAGTTCATGGTCTCCACGTTGCGGATCACCGGCACGACCAGGCCCTGCGGGAGCATTTCCGCCGCTTCAGCGCTTAAAAGGCGGGGAGGGGGCGCGAGCTCGCACGGTCAAAGTCAAACCTTAGGGGTTGCCACGGCGACACTGATGTCCACGTAGTCCCTGTAGACGATCTCCTTGGTGTCGTCGTCGATGACTGCGGATTAAAAACAAGGCAAGGAGGGCGGGGGGGTCAGGTGCGAGGTCGGGTTTGCCGCACTGAAAAAGCCGCGTCTGCGTCGTCTGACCTGCGTTGACGGCGGGCTGGTCGCCCAGGGCGTGCGCCGCCGCCTTCACGAACGCGGACATGAAGCCCACTTTGATGCCGTGCTTCTTCGCGAAGGCGTCCTGATGGAGCTTCCTCATCTCCTGGATGTTGCTGGAGATAACGGAGGGTCGGTCGGGGCGGGCGCAGAGGGGCGGGCGCGGCGCCCAGCGCAGGCCCGAGGGCGCCTCACCTCATGTCCACCTCGTTGAACGTGGTCAACATGGCGCAGGTGTCCTGGGCCTCCTTCAGCCGCTGGGCGATCCTCAGCCTCATGCGGCTCATCTTCACCTGCAGAGGAAGATGAGCAGTGACGCCCGCCTTTTATTTGAGCGCGGGGGGGCAAGGAGCGGCGCCGTTACCCTGCTCTCTCCTCGGCCTCCCGGCGCCGACGGGCCCGGTTCCGGGGGGGCGGGCTTGACAGCCGCGACTTGACGGAGGGGAGAAAAACAGGAAGGAGCTGAAACGGGTGAAGGTTTGCTGCTCGTGGGTTTTCAAGGGGGAGAAAACACACCTGGTTTGGCCTGGACGGCTTGTGGGGGCAAACCAGCGGGGGCCGAAGATGGGGGAGGAGGGGGAGGGGGAGGGGCTGCAGCTACAGGTTCTGTAGCCGACGGGGGAGAAGCCTTGGCAGCAGCTGAGGACACAGAAGAGGAGACGCGGGTTCAAAACGGGCGCGAGACCTCAAGCAGGCGAAGGATTCCCTGGAGGCGACCTCCTCTCCGCAGCGTGAAGAGCGGCGTCCCTCCCTCCACTCTGCCCCCGTCAGGCACCAGCAGCTCCTCGATGACGCCGGCGGCCGGAGACGGGACCTGGACCGAGGTCTGGAAGACGGGACACAGGGGGTGTCAGCGGAAAGAACGCTCCCCGCGGGGGGGGGGCGGCCCGAGGTCGTTTTGTACCTTGTCCGTCTCGATTTCACACACCACCTCGTCTTCGGTCACCGAGTCGCCCGCGGCTGAAACGGAAACGCACGCCGGTGAACTCGGCTCTTGAACGCCTCCACGATTTTTTTCCATTTAAGCGCGTCCCGAAACCGACCTTTCTCCCACCTCACGTCGCCCTCCGTGACTGACTCGGCGAACGCCGGGGTTTTGACCGTGACCAGCTCCTCCCCTGCAACACAAACGTCAGAGAGGCGTCGGGCGACGGCGGCGGCGCCGCAGCGCGGGCCGCGACGGCGCCACACGTACTGCGAACGGCCGACGTCTTGAAGTATCTGACGCCGAGGGAACCCAGCGGAGCCTGGCGCTCACACCTGGAAGAGAAGGAGTGAGGAGCGCGAACACATTTGCGGCGACCTGCGGAAGGGGGGGCGGGGGGCACTCACGTCCTGTAGACGAGCCATCCGCAGGCGGGCGAGCCTGTCGACGACAAAAGGAGGAAAACGTGAACCCAACAACAGCTTTAGCGGAGGGAGTATCCTGAAACGTTCCCCTGAGAGACGCATCTAAGCACTTTGATTGAGCGTCCCCGGTTAATGAACAGCCGCTATCGGAACACAATAACGAGATAAAGACGCGTCGTCACCGTCCCAACCTTAAGACGAAACATCAGATAGGTTCGAAGAACACTTGCCTGGTGTACTTTGCCGCACAAACACGTTGCTGGCCTGGAAAAGAAAAAAAAAAAAAAGAGAAAGCAAACATGAAATCAATGCCGGTCCGCTTCTTCAGGCTTTACAGCAGTAAATAAAGGACGTGACCTTTGACCTCTGGAGACACCGCATGACGTTTTTCTGCACAAGTGAACAGAAAACCAAGCACAGAGGTTGATGAAACACAGCAAGAACTGGGAGAACTGGGCCGAACGAGCGTGTGTTCCTGCACCATCAACACCAGCCTGTGTGTGTGTGTGTGTGTGTGTGTTGGTTTTACTACCTGTCTGAGCACCGACAGCTCAAGTTCTCCACATACATGTTTAAAATTACAGACGCTTATTCCCGTCACGACAGCTGCACACACTTATAACCCTAAAAAAAAAACTCCGAAGATAATTCAAAAATAAAAACCGTAAAAAACGGAACTAATCTGTCAGCTCAGTCTTTATCCGGAAAGTTTTTTTTTTATCATCTCACAACCGTCTGAGTGTCAAAACCGTCGTTTATTGCTGTTCTGAAGGGGTTCGTTGACTGGGTGTTTTCTCGGAAGGTTGTCAAACGTCAGATTGAGATTATATCGGAATAATTTCGCACCCGCGTCACGAGCTAACCGTTGCTAGGCGCCGAGCTCGCGCGCCCCCAAACCGGGTGTCCTTCGTCCGCGGGTTTGACCCCCCCCCGTCGGCGGATTATAATCCCACTCACCGCGGACAGCGAGCGGCCCACGGCCCGGTAGGCGTGCTTGGCCCGGGAGAGCATGGTGGCGGCGGCCGGCGGCGGCGTCGGTCGTTCGGCGGCGGCTCGACGGAGGAGCCCGGTGACGGCTCCGAGGCGGGTCCGGCTGGAGCCAACCACCGAGACTCTGACAGGGGGGGGGGGGCGAAGTGGAGCTGGAGGTTGTTCTGAGGGAAACAAAGACACGGGACCCTTATTTGTAATGAAACACCGGGTTATTTTGCACACGCCCGCCGTTTATCTGCCCATTATCAAAATAACTCGAAACGTCGTGAAACGGGTTTTGATGACATTTCCCACCGCCCCCCCCCCTCCAACGGGCGCGCCCGTTCAACGCAGCTCTAATTATACATTTTTGTTCCTTTTTCTAATTACGTCTGCACATTTAAAGCGTGTTGTAAAACACGCCGTGATGTTTATCAGGCGCCGTTTGACCTGCCTTTCCCTGTCATACCGAGCCGGCTCGCCACGTCGAGGGGATGTTTTGTCGCCCGAGCGGAGGGCGCTGATTGGTCGGCTCTAAAGGCCACGCCCCCCCCGGTCAGCGGGGCGCTCCCAGCTACAGGACCAGTATAACTACCGCCACTGGTGCAGCTCCGGACTGGTGCAGCCGCCCACATCCTCCTCAACAGGTGAGTACAGTCATATCTGACTTTTCCCTGTTTGAAAGTTTTAGTTTGACTTCTGAATAAACCTAAATTTCAATAAGATCACTTCACTCGGACACTTAAAGGAAGTCTTAAATACTGGATTCTATCATGCGCAAAATAATCTTACATGACAGTCTGGCATTGGTATCTGCATTTCTTTTTGTAACCATGTTTCTCACCTTTCTTTTGCAGCCTCTAAAAACTTTGGGAAGTATGTATTCGTCCAGCCACTATTTCCTTGACGGGCGCCCTTCAGACTACCTTTCCTCTTTTCACGGCGATTGTCTGACGTCCAGTTTGGACTTGCTGGATGCGTCTGTGAGTTTATACGAAGGCAGGGAAAAGCAAACGTCTCTGGCGGAGAAAGGTCACTACAGCCCCGCTGACGTTGTTTCGAGGTTCTGCCCCTCCAGAGACCCTGGACCCCTGCCCGCCAAACCAGACCCCGGTCCTGGATGTGACCCCTGCGCCCACGACCGGTACCTGGACAGCTGGCGGGAGGCCAAGCGCGCCAGAGTAGAAAATATAATTAAAGGGATGAGCAGCACCAGCCAGTCAGACGGCATGCTGGGAAGTGAGGAGCCTCGGGGGCACGCTGCAGGGTGCAGACCTGACCACGACGCCCCGGTGACACCTGGAACGGGCGCCTGCACAGATTCGTGCGGCGGGTCCGGCAGCGGCGCCCGCGTGACCAACGAGGGGTGGAAGAGGCTGATGAGTGCCCCCCGGACCGACCCGGCTGGGATCGAGCTGATGACAGACGTCCTGAAGTACGAGCTCTCCAGGGCCGTCAGCCGGAGCGTCGACTCCATCTTCAAAAACGGCGCCCCCCAGCCCCAGATGTGGAGCGGCAGAAGCCTTTCGCTCCAGGCTGGAGGGGTTCAGACCGAGGCGCTGTCCCTGGTGGTGCCAAAACCTGCCCTGGAAAGAAGCCCCGGCCTCGCCGGGCCTCCAGCCTCCCCGTCTGGTCCGAGGAAGAACGCCGTTCCGCACGCTCAGGTGAAACCCAAGGTGAGCTCCAGACCCCTCAGAAGCCTGTCGGCGGACCCGCCCTCCCCTCACCCCCACCACGTCAAGGTCGAGCCCGACGTCCAGGCGAATAATTACCTTTACCCGCTAAACGTATCCTTACGCCTGCGTGATCCGAAGTGCCTCCAAACAAAAGACTTTGTCCCGGTTTGTCCTTGACGCTGCCTCTAGGAGAGCCTGACCACAAACCACCTGAAAAAGGCAAAGCTGATGTTCTTCTACACGCGCTACCCGAGCTCACACGTGCTGAAAGCCTGTTTTCACGACGTGAAGGTGAGCGTGAGGCGCACATGAATAAACATCGTGAGGCCGTGAAGAATGAGCCACAAACCAGTTACTACGGGGCGTCTGCTTTTATTGTCCTCTTGGAATCGGTGCACAAGAACATATGATACTTCCCTCTCGTTTACCTGGTTTCGCCTCCTGTCTCCAGCTGACCAGATGCGTCTCCTCTCAGCTCATCAAGTGGTTCAGCAACTTCAGGGAGTTCTACTACATCCAGATGGAGAAGTTCGCCCGTCAGGCTCTGGCTCAGGGGGCGGCCGACGCGGGGGTCCTGGCTGTGGAGAGAGAGTCACAGCTGTTCAGGGCGCTCAACACGCACTACAACAAGGCCAACGACTACCAGGTAACCGAAGCGCCGTTTGTTCTTCGCGAAGGTGAAACCGACTAATGACAGAGTTCGAATTCAAAAGCCCGGACTGCGCGATGCTCTGACGCGCGGCTGTTTTTCAACCTCACTCAAACGAGAAGACCACACGCTCAGATTCTCCTGTGTAGCTCTCCGAAAAATGGGCAGAAAAGTAGTTCTGGGTGGCTGATTAGAGGAGTTCCATGTTTATATTGGGCTCTTTCAGGGCATTGTCATGGCTTTAAAATATTTTCCCCAGAATAACATCAAAAATCAAGACTTGAATGAAGTCTTTTTTTTCTCAGTCCCCATTATTTTTTTAATAAGATGATGGAAAACATGATTTTACAGCATGCTTTACAGTATGCTCAATAAACGGATCTCCAGCTCTTCAGGTCACCTTTGTGTTGCTGTCTAACAGCATCTCTCTCTCTCTCACTCACTCACACACACATACACACACACACACCCAGGAGAGCTCAAAAGGTGTTTTCGCATTAGACACATAGTTTGTTGGAAACCCTGGCCACCATCTTCGCTCTGTCAGCCTAAATCTGTGACTCAAACCTTCTTTTATAATATAATCCATACACTGTCACAGGCCAGTAAAGCCAAGCTATATCAAAGCATTTTAGACAGAAACAATCAATCACATATCAACCTACAGTAACAAATAAGAGCAAACCTCTTGAAAACAAAACTTTTTTCTCACTTTTATCCACTGAAAACCAGTAAAATTCACACCTAATCTTCAACTCGGGGCAACGCTGGAGCTCTTTGTGGAAGGTCCCAGTACTCCCACAGAGCAGCAGTTTAAAAAAAACCCAAAAAACAACTCTTGGGCAAATCACCTTAGTCGGACCACTACAAAAAAAAAAGAGAAAAGAGTAAAACCAAAAAGCAGTTGTAACTCAGACACACGGGGGTGCTCACAAAGACATGGGTTGCAACCTTCAGGTTCAGTTTTGTCATCTCCCAATGGAATTTTAATAAATCGCTTACAACCAGTTGCTGCTCCAGCGCGTTATTCAGTCTTCCAACTTAATGATGTCAGTTAGACAAATAACAGCACTTAAATAAGAATTTTATAAAAAAAAAAAGAAATGAAAAAAACCCAAAATACTGTTATAAATAATAACTGAGGTGCAGACTCCTGTTATAAACTGCATATTCATGAATCATCAGACTTCTGATCAGCCTCTTAAACCGTTAAGAGTTTTGTCAACAGCTGCTTTTGTCAGTTTTATAACATTTAAAGCACATTTTAGCAGTTTTTTTTTTCCCGTCCCCTCTTTCACAACTGAATATCAAGGTTCAAGGTTAAATAGACGGAATATATTAAGATGTTTTTGCTTGTGCCTTCTAGACTTACCTGAGCAGGCCTGATTCAGTCTGTCAAACACAAGCAGCCAATCAGGGCTGTCCTTCTGGTGAAGGTCTCAAACGTCTCCCGTGGTCTCACAGGTACCCCAGCGCTTCCTGGAAGTTGCTGCGATCACACTGAGAGAATTCTACAGCGCCATTTCAAAGGGCGAGGACCGCGACCCCTCGTGGAAGAAAGCGATCTACAAGGTGATCTGCAAACTGGACGCAGACGTACCGGCTGAGTTCAAAGGTCAGCGCCCGGGCTGAGGGATGAGCAGAGGATCAGGTGCGCGTGCCACAGTGGTCTCTGTCACAATGTGGACTTACTAGATTAGTAAAACTACAGAAAAGAGGCCCCAGGAGGTCGTTTGACACGCTGAGATTTGTGTTAAACAGCATCCGGAGTGGTTTTAAACAAGAACAGGAAGTCCAAATAAACTCCACAAGTTGAGAGAATAAAATCTTTAATGGCCTATTTATACATCGACCGAAGTTATTACATGAGCGAAGCCTCGAATTTCGTATTTGTCTCTTCCATACTCACCATCGGTCATTCCATCTTCCAAACGTTCCGCTTTCCAGTTTCCCGTTGGGAATCAAGACGAAGGAGCGGCGTTGCCGGTGTTGGTAAGCCAGACGTAAATATCTCCGGAGGAAAATCCTGGACTCGAGAGCTTCGGGCTCAAAGTTTGTAAATGCGAAAGCAAAATGGACAACACACACACACACTTGAACACAAATGAAAATGAAGCAGAGCAGAAAACTGCAGATTCTTCAGTAATAACACGATGATTCGGCTCTGTAGTCACGACTGAAACGTTCCCACTACAGCAGCTATTGTGGAGCAAACAGGTCAACCGTTTGTGACAGATTCAAACTGGGATAAAGCAACTCGTTTGTGTCTTTTTTGGTACAAATTTGAAATGCAATTATAAAATTAAAACACAACGCGTGCGTAAATGTGTCTATTGGTCCAGTTCAGGCTCTGCAGCTTCAGACGCAAGCTTTCGGTTTTAATTTGAAAACAAACATGCAACAATAAGCAAATATTTGCCTCCAGCCATGCAGAAGTTTAAAAGACTGTAAAAGATTGGACGTGAATAGCTCCCCCCACTCGCTTATTTTAGTCTTTTACAAACTTTATGCAACTTCATTTCTTTATTTTGAAAGGATTAATTTGCTTACTGTTGTACAGGCAACACAAGTCAGCCCAAAACATCTCAACAAAGGTTTCTAAGTCAGTGGTTTTTGGAAACTTTTATTCTTTTTCCGTGTATGCATGGAACAAGAAACGATGCTACAGGTGTACGGTACAGAAAGCATACGGAGTACAAAACAGCAGAAGATTGACCGGGTTGAGAAGCACCTTCCATGTACAAACTACAGCTCTACTGCGAGGTAAAAAGAATAATGATTAAAAAAGCTATACTGCCTCTTGAATGAAATAGCTCAGGATTTCATTACTTCTTGTGTCCCCGTGATAACGCCGACCCACATTCTGGAAACCTGCAGAGACACAAAATGAATAAGTACAAATAAACCTCCGAATCGTCCACACTTCAAATCATTCTGCAGTTTAGCTCTGAATATATGCTTAAATGTCACTTACATTGGGATCAGTGGGGGATTATTTTGAAAGGAACGGGTTGATAAACACTAAGAAGGAAGTCTGCTCCAGAAGGCAGAAGGACCTTCTACGGGACCGCTAACACGCTAATAACAACCACGTGTAGAAGAGGAAACGCACGCACCTGTCAGTGAGGGGAACACGTTTATCTGATCTTCTTAGAAATACTTGGTACGGTTGAGAGCTCGCTGTGCCAGCTGGCCGCTCTCGTCCGTTATTCTGGCCCAGTCCGTTTGACCCACCACGAAGCCGATAGCGCGCTTTCGATCCGCGTCCTTCTGCTCTTCGAGGTCGGCCCATCGAACCTTGACAGAGACCACGGACGTGTGTTTATTCATGAGCGGCGGGAACCATCTGCATATCAAACGTGTCTGCTGGTGTTCCCGGAGCGCTTCCCCGGAAAAGGGGGGTGGGGGGTTGGTGGGGAGGGGGCGGGCTCTCGCCTCGGCGCCGCAGCTCGCCATTACCCTTTTCTTTCCTGGCTCGGACATGCGCGTGGCGTAGTCGTCAGGCAGCTGCAGGTAGTCGTCGAGGTCGGCCATGTCCTCGCGCTTCCTCTTCCCGCTGCCTCCGAGTCCGTCCAACTTGTCTGCGTAAACGGGACAATTAGAGCTCAGGTCCACGGGTCATTCGGCTGCGTGCGCGTCGCTTGGGCCCAGAGTTGCAGAAATCACAATCTCGGGAGCACCGGGAGGAAGTTTGAACTGTGGAGCTTAAACACGTGCACAGCCAAACATTCAACTCCTTCACTTGTTGTGTGTGAAAACACACACAGAGTCAACAGAAAGAGCCTGTTTACAGCTCAAATATTCAAGTCTTTCTCAATATTTACGGCAAAGAGTCACTAAATATTCAGCTTCAAGCTTATTTCTTCTCTTTTTACAACACAGTTCAGAGCCTTTTCGGTAATTCTTGACAAACTGCTGTTTATTTTGCGCTTAATTGACAACAGTGACGTATGACAAGGACGGTGGATGTAAAACGTTCATTACTGTCATTCACGTGAAGCTACAGTAGATGTGACACTAATGTTTTTCATTAGAATGAGGGATGCAGAGGTGAGGGGTCACAGATGGCATCATAGAACCGACATATATGAAGCATACAGCCATTAAGATAAACAACTACGACTCAGACTGGGCTAGATACTCGAGAATATCAAAGAAAAGGGAATACCTACCAAGTTTAGCCTCAGAAGTGTCCATCTCCCATTTGCTTTTTGGAATGTAGCCCTATATTATATAAAGAAACACTTCAGTGGTGAAAGATCAGAGTGAAACAGAGAGAGAGAGCAGCAGGAGCTGAAAGAGAACAGTTCAACAACGTGAGGACAACAGGCGACTGACACAACATGACTTCCTGCCGAGACGTAACGGGCATGCACTTGTTTCGATGCAACGGCGGAGAAGCCCTCCGCTCAACGTGCTCCCTGAGGAGATTCACCACCAACACGGCTCCGGCAAATGCAGGTAACAGGTGATAAACAGGGTTTTATAGTCAGGGTTTAAATCATCCAGTAACCTGGAGGAAGGTAATGTGCTCATGTTCATCACTTTCATTCAGGTGAAATCATATAAGTTCATATTTTAAAGCAAACATTTTATCAGGTCATTTCAGTTTGCTGCTCTACATCATCAAATCAGCTAAATAGGCTGTATTCAAATAAATACACAAGAAAATTAAATAGCGAATGTTCAGAATTGATCTATTAGTTTATTTTTTCACTTTTTTGTGTGATTTTTTTGCTTATTCTTTTATGAATAAAAGAATAATTGGTGTTTAAATGTTTATGTTAAACATGTATGTTGGGAGTTTCAGGTTTTGTTTTTTTTTCTCGAGTGCCACAGTTTAAGGTTAAAGTCTGAACTTTAACAGGATTGTGTTGCCTTACGGGCTGACACATTTACCCGGCGTTGACTTTAACCGGAGAACAGTTTCTCAAAGACAAAGTTTTTGCTGCAGCATGCTTTCTCCTCTTGCTGCTCATTTCACAGTGCAGTCCTGTGGGAAGATCAGTTCCCGTTTCATACTCAGCATTGTGCTTTTGTGATGATGCACGCGTTTACAGCCGATATTAAGCTCAAGAGATTTGGTTGCCATCCAGTATTCCCTGCTCAACATCACATCCCATCACTCTCCTCCACAAACACAGCCATGCAGACTTTACTTAGAGCTCTCTCTCATCTGTGGCCTCTATGACGTCGAATCGCCACCAGATGTCGCTCTTCCCGCAGGGACTCAGTCCTGTTTCCAGCTTCTCCTCTCTCGTCTACTTGCGATCACAGATGATCTGATTTTAATCGAATCTCAAACGCCAGCGTAAAGATGTGCTCAGTAAGGAACCGCGGCCAAATGCGGTGAGGTGCATTATAGTCCTGTCCAGAGCACATCTTTAGTTTACAGAGTTCTAGAGTTTATAACTACACAGAGCTGTTTAGGTTTGATCATATTCAGGCTTGTTCTAGATAGCTATGTCATTTTTAATGTCACATGGAGAGACCTTGTTCACGACAGTGGTAGATATATTTGTTGGTAGAAAATACAAGGGAGAGAAGAATGTCTCCCCCGTGAATTCAGACAAAATCAAATTGAGAAAGCCCAAGGCTGCAGATTTTTCAGTTACAATAATTGATAATAACAATAATAAGTACAAGATGAAACCATTTCAACCTAATATATATATATATATATTTTCATTTTAAACCTGCTTTGAAAGAGCACAGTAACCCCGTGATGGGTGATAGAAACAGTAATATCCTTTGAGCATTTGTGTCATTGGTGTCGTATCCACAGAATTGCACAGGTTGTTGAGGTCGAACTGGAATTTCCTACATTTAAAACAAGTCCCTTTATCAACTTACTGATTTCAGCCCACTGGAGCCAGCACACAAATATGAGTGAAAACACAAAGGGAGTGATCATAAATGCTTCTACTAACTTTTTTAACTTTTTCTAGCTTTTAACAGCTTGACGCATGCTGTAAATCTTATTTAAAAATTCTTATCTTTTCAAAATTACATTTGCACTGTTTTCCATCTAAATGAATATCCTGCTCAAAATATAGTTTATTGAAAGTGTGTCATCCACAAGAATGGCATTTTAAATCTGTCTACATTATTTTTGACTTTCCATATGGTGGTGTGTATGAGTCAGACACATACACACCACCACTGAGACACTAAACATATATAAGATGTGAACTATAAAGCTTTCATGATGTGATCTAGTAAAACTGTACCACTGGAATAAACATTAGAGTTCCTAAATACTGATGCCAGATGAATAAAATGTTGTACAAGTACGATCAAGATGTCAGAATGATCATTTAATTTCACTGCCATGACCCGAGTACTCCTCATTACATTTGGTGGTTTGTGACGCACATATCTGTGTAACTGCACATGGCTGATGAGGGACCAGCCCGTTAATCTGAGCACTGATCTGACAATCACACAGCATCATGGTTCATTAGTTATCTCTTAATGTTAGCCCTATACACATCTACATCAAATATTAAAACATTACTGCATGTGTGTGTGTTTTGTTTTGTCTCTCTGAGAGACCTGACTTTTGTCATTACTGAAAACTTGTGTCATAAATAATTTGTGTAATGAACTAGAAATTAAACAATAGATTAAATATTGTGGAAGAAATGCAGACATCAAATGACAAATGTAAGCTGTCCTACCAGATCACCCTCCTCTTCCTCTTCTTTCAGTTCCTTGGGCTCTTCGTCTGGATTGAAGTCTTCCATTTCCACCTGTCAAGTCAGGGACAGCGGTTTAGGGGCCACGCTGGCGAAGGTCGGCATCATTAAACCGCGTTCTGGTTGGGCACCACACCTCTTCTATAGCTGCATCCTGGAGGAGGGAGCGGACATCCAAGCGCATCATGTGACGCGGCGAAGGCTCCCAGCTGTTGAACATCTGTGTACACAATTTAGAAAACGCGTACATGAACAGACTGCAGAGGAGTCGACAGTCACTGTTTTAATGTGCTAAGCAGAGAAATATTCGTTGGTAACGACACGACTGTTGAAGAAATGGAAAAATTAGAAATACTTTAGAAATCTATATTGGCATGAAATCAAACGTTAAAGCTGCATCAAGGTGACAGACCTTCATGATATCCTTCAGTGTGCGCCCGTGGACATTTCTCTTAGCGCAGGTCTGAGTGTCTGCGCTGATTTCAGCCACATACACCTTGAAAGAACAAAACAGGACACTTCAGACGGTTCCTCGACAAGGAAACGGACCCTTCCCGACGCGCTCACCTCAAACCCTTTGGTTTTGGCAGCGCTCCAGAACTGATCGAAGTGTTTAACTCTGTCGTTAATCGAATCTAAAATGATGAAGGGGAAAAAGCCGTCGTCCAGGGTTTTCTTGAAGGTTTTAAGCATGCTGTTGCGATAGGTGTCCTCCATTTCTGGCTCATACTCAAATTCCAGGACCTGTAGAGGGTAATGTTTCACATATTTAGATTATTACTAATTCTACAGAGCTAAATATTCTAATGAGTGCTGCTGTTTATGTTTGGACTCACCTTGGTTTTGACCTTCCTTCCTGTGTCTGGATCTTTCTCAACTTTCTCAACCTCTGTCATGAAATAGTCGTCCAACACGAGAACTCTGGGGGGGGTGCCTCCACATTCCACTTCCTTATCCTGAAAAGAGTAGAAAAGACCGCAGAGCAAATATTTAATCATTTATACATTTTACATGCTTTATCAACATGCGAACGCTGAATTATTCATAACAATTCGATGCAATTTCACTCACGCGGATGAGCTTTGCAACGTGGCTTTTTCCGCTCCCTGGAAGTCCTCTCATAATGATGACGATCTGTGCAGACAATTCCCGAAAATCAGAGCTTGGTACAACCCCACGCCACCTTCTGACTTTTATTTATCAGCCCCATTTATGTGCATGTTCTCTGCACCCTTATCATTACTGAAGGCCCAGTAACATCAAATTAGTAAGGTGTACCCTTTCAGGTCGCGACGATCTGCCGGGGGGACTTCAGGATATCGTCGATGTTCTTGATTTCGGGCTTTTTCTCCACTCGCGGGGGCGGCTGAGGTGGCGGTGGGAGCGACGGTGCAGGGGGAGGCCCTCGTTCCTCTGGGTAATTTCTTCTGTCCACTGCATCATATTTTGAAATTCAAATGTTATTTAAAGTTTACTTTACTGGTGCCCTGACATTTACATCTGTGATCAGAAGCCTCCAGCCTGTCTGATGGGAGTTTACGCAGAGAGTCGCTTTGAGTTCCCCCATCACATCTTAACTTATTCATTGGCTGAAAGACTGGTAAGACAACCTCACAGCACATTCGTAAAATAGATCCTGAAGCCGAGCCCACTGTCGAAAACAGCTGGGACCCTGACCGGCTGTTACAAAACAGCTGTATCCACAAACACACACCGACAGATGACAAATCAATTATTTTCATTGATGGGAGTCATTGGCTTTTGTCACAATAGACCATTTTTAGCCCAACCTGGTGTGTGATCTTATTCTAAACTTCAGCCATTTATCAAGCCTGGGCTGGAATTCTTTAACCATGAGACAATTTGTAGAATAAATGAATAACCACGTGTTAGAGAATAGTGATTATATTGTGAAATTAGAAAGACAAAATGTAATCTATCAATCCTATCAGCCTCAAAAGCCTGGAAGCAAAGGTTTCACCCAAATGTTAGAACAGAAGATCACCAAACATACCGTATGGTGACGTGCTGTGGCCATAGCGCTCAGGGACGATACGCTCATACGAGGGTCTATCGTAGCCGGGTCTTCCAAAATGCTCGTCTCGGTCGTGACTGCTGCTTCGCTCCCGCTCTCTGAGATCCCGCTCTCGTTCCCTGTATCCTGGGCGTAAGGACGTTCCCAGCGGTGATCTACACAAAGGGGGAAGAAATGATACACAATGTTTTGCTTCGCCAGTGGAAGTGCTTGCCTTTGACTAACACACACACCGACTAGTCACAATTTAACGGTACCTTTCTTCAACCATGGGCTGTATGCTTGGATTAGAAATAGACAAATAGAACAAAACGTGACACATTCTGACAATCCCTGACAATATTGGAGAGTGATGTCAGAGGCACCAAGGAAACGTGGTACCTGTCTCTCTCTCTTGGGTAGCGATCCCTCTCGAATCTCTCCCTTTCGTATTCAGGCGGGAGCTTCTCTCTGTACGGCTCCCTCTCTCTGTTGTACTCTCGGCGTTCCAAGTAAGGGTCCGGACGTCTTTCATAATACGGATCTCGGCTATAAGGATCTCTCAGACCGAGGGGCTCTAAGAGACCAAAGGCAGTGTCAATGGGAGAACCTTTTTTTTTTTTTTTTTAGGTCAAATTAAAAGCATTTAAACAAGCGCACCTTTCTCGTAGCCTCTGTCCATGGCCACTGGGTCTGGCCTCAAAATGATTCTCTCACCATAAGATATCCGCTCAACGGTAGCTCCAGGCTCTGAAACGTCGAGTGATACCGTCAGCAGGGTTTTAAAAACATAAAATTAAGTGTGTGCATATTCTCCATACCATGGCCGTGGCCATAATCCACTGTTTTTGGCATCATCGTCGATATCGATGAGGCAGAAATCGGTGGCTGGTAATCCGTAGTGACAGGCTTTGAATCCAGAGAGTCTCCGGTGGTGTTGTGGGCAGATGCAGTCATCCCCTAAAGGTGTTGGGTTGAGGGCGGTTTAACTGAAAGGTATCACGGTGGCGGACAGAAAATTGCAACACATATCGCACCTTCAAGACATCCCTGACATCTGGTGGAATCTCCAAACCAAGAAGACCGGCAGGAAGCTGTTTAGGCAGGAGGTCAGCTGATGCGTGGTGAGGCTCCGGAGCAGGCGTCTTCCCCTCCTTCATCTCTCTGCAGTGCCAGAATAATTCAAGTAAACACTAAAAGAAACCTGGAGCCCGAGAAGGAAAGCATCTCAAATTTAGGAATCAACGGCGAGGGGGTGAAAAGGTACCTGATGAGTTTAAGCTCTTGAGCAGCTTTTAGAATGATTTCGTGCTGATGCTGCGACAGCGCAAGCACTTTTGTGTCGCTTATTGCTGCGGCGGGATCGACAGTGTTTTCTGATAGGTTAGTTACAGGTAGCACGGGAGGCATTTTGTCCGAGGGAGGCTCTTCCCTGCCTTCCCCGTATCTCGCTCTGTGCTCGTCATAATTAGCAGCATACCCTCTGTCTGGCGGAGGGATCCGGGAGGACCTGTCCCACTCCGACAGCCGCGGTGGATACGGGGGCTCAGCCCTGTATTCGCGGATCCTTAGTTCTCCTCTGCCCCTGTCGGCCTCACCGTGTCCATAATCTCTTACGTTTTCCTCCCGCCAGGGTCCATCTCTGTAGGGTTCTGATGGGGGTGGGCGATGGGGGTAGTCCCTAGTGGAAGGATGCTCGCTGTCCCATTCAGACTCGTGATGCTTGGCCTCGTCCCTATAGTCTTCTGACGGATAGTCCCGTTTTAGTCGCCAACGATGATAATCATCTTTCCCGTGACCATAGTCCGCATAATAACCTTCCTTGTATCCTTCTTCGTATTCCTCGGGTTTTGGACCTGGCCGCCACATCCCTCTACCCATTCCTCTGCCCATAGGCCTCCTCCGCATCCCCCCAGAATCCATCATGTCATGTGGACCCGTGGGCCGGCCTCTGCCGTGGGGCGGTTGCCAACCTAAGTCGCCCTCCATCCCCTCATCCATAGAGTTCATCATTTCATGGGGTGCGGGTGGGATGCGGCGGCGACCTCTTCCGTCAGGGTGCATTGGAGGACCGTGGGAGTCAGGGTCGTGGTACATGAAGTGCCTGTTTTGATCCATCTCAGGGTCTTCGATGTCAGCCTCGTGCCCCAGTGATTCATGTTCCATGGATCCCTGTGCTGGGTGAGGGGGGCGCCCTCTTCCCTGGTGCATAAAACCAGGATGGCCACGAGGGGGTCGACCTCGACCAGGGGGAAATGGGGGTCTCATGCCTCGCACCGGAGGCCCCCATTCTCCCCAGTAAGGGTCCATGTCCTCCTGGAACTCAAACGAGTCATTTTCTTCCCAGTGTCCCTCCATTGGCTGTCCTCTTCCCATTGGACGTGGTCCCCCACGTCCCACGAGCGGGGGTCTTCCCCGAGCCATCGGTGGACCTCCTCGTCCCATGGGCGGTCCCCCTCGTCCCATGGGCGGTCCCCCTCTTCCCATGGGCGGGCCCCCTCTTCCCATCGGCGGACCTCCTCTTCCCATCGGCGGACCCCCTCTTCCCATCGGTGGACCCCCTCTACCAAAGGGAGGTCTCCCTCGACCCATATGGGGACCGCCCCTTGCCATTGGAGGACCACCTCTGCCCATAGGAGGCCCTCCCCTCATCATGGGCGGCCCCCCTCTCCCCCTAGAGTGTGACCCCGTCAGTTCTTCTTCGTAATACTCTTCATCTGGTGGGAAGTAATGCTCTTCTGGCATCCACATTTCTTCAGGAGGCATTTCAGATTCCGCGTCACCGTATTCCTCATATGAAGGATCTTGCCAACCGTAGTTCTCCTGGTCTTCTGACATTTCCATGTCTTCTTTAGGTGGCATATATTCATACGAGTTGACCATGTTCTCCCCGGGCACTGCGTTTTTTGGTCCTCTGAACTCTCCGTAGGCCATCTGCCCGCGGCCACGTCCTCGTGGCGGGGGCTGGCCACGCCCCCTTCCGACTGCATGCGCCGACAGATCTGGCATAGGTGGTGCTTGGTCCAAAGACTGGGGCCGTGTTGGAACCATTGGGGGTTTGTTGCTGTTCCCCAATGTCTCTTCTTGCTGGGGGGGCTTCTTCTCAGCGTTGGCTTCAGAAGGAGCCGTTACGACAGGCTTGGATTCAGGAAGTTTGGGCTTTACAGTACTGTTCACACCAAAAGTCTTATTAGATTCTTCAGTCTTAGTGTCCGTCTGTAATGTCTGTGGAATTGGGTCGCTTTGAACAAAGAAGCCATCACTTCCCAACAGGTTATCGTCCGTCATATCATCAACCTTGACCTTAACGTCTGGCTCTGGCTTTCCTTTGCCTGACAGCAGTTCTCCGGGAGGCTTTCCCATCGTTTTAGAATCCACAGACTCGGGCTGTTTTGGAGCCGATTCAGACTCTTTTGGAGTTGGTTGTTTATTTTGCTGGGAGAGAGCTGGGTGCTCAAAGCGATTTAGGGGGGCTGGGTGTCTCGGGGGCTGTTCAAATCTGGCCTGCTGGGCAAATCGAGGTTGATCAAATCGCTGTCTTGGATGGTCAAATCTTGCGGGGCCGTCGAGGCGCTGCCTGGGCTGGTCAAATCGCGGGGGACCATCAAAGCGGTGTTGCGGTTGGTCGAACTGATGTGGGGCGTTAAAGCGCTGCTGGGGTTGGTCAAACCTGGGTGGGCAGTCAAAGCGCGGACGTGGCAGGTCATGTCTTGGAGGACCCTCGAAGCCTTGCTGCGGCTGGTCGAACCTAAGGTTGTTTCCACAAAGATCAGAAAGAACAATATAAATCACATATGAATCACTCCAAAGATATGGATTTTATATATGGAGACAACACAACAGGAATATTTTTTAAAATAAATTACCGTGGAGGTCGAATATTATTGAAGCCTTGTGGCTGAAAGTTTGTGGGAGCCTGGGTTCTAGGCACGCCCCCTCTCACCGGTGGCCCGGCAGGCGATTCTAAATGTTGCCCAAACCCAACATTGGGCCGTGGACCTTGAGGTCTGGGAGTGATAGCAGCAGGAGGCTGTTGCATATCTGGCCTCACTGACTGCTGCTGCTGCTGCATGTGCAAGTCTTGTCCCGGGAACTGACCGTACTGTCCCATGATCCCGCCGCTATATTGGCTCGGTGCGAAAGGCACCATGGCAGTGAGGGTGGCCACCCGTTCCTGGATGTGTGCATTTGTGGCATTCATCTGCTCCTGCCACTGTTTCCACTGCAGCTCGTAGTCTTGCAGTTGGTCTTTGTGCTGATAAGTCTGGAACTGCTCGTGCCAGAGGACGAAGGAGCAATTCCATTGTTGGAATAAAGCCGTGAACTGCTGCTGCTGCTTTTCATAGTGCCTCAACTGCATTTCAGCAGACATCGACTGCAATAAAAGAAAATAGATAGAAACTTGAGTTATCATTATTATAGAAAGTAGAAAACTACTGCTGGCTAAAATAGTTCTACTCACCTGCGGATTGAAAGGCTGTTGAATCAGTTGTTGGTATTGTTCTAAGATTTGCTGGAGCTTCTCGTGGTGTTGCATCAGTGCCTGGTACTGCATGTTCGCCCTCTGCTGCTGAACCTGCTGCCACTGAGCTGCAGCAGCCTGCAACTGCTGGAGACGTGCAGCTTCTACGGGGTCCGGGGGGACCTCGGCCTGTGAAAATTGAAGTAGGGTTGATGCCAAACACGGTACATCCTTATTCAAACATACGACAGTTTGTGTATGTTGTCAATGGAGAAATGACACTACTGATGGAGAGTACAAGGGTAGCAGATGGCTGCAGTGATGATAACAAGAAACCAGAGGTTCAGTTAAATTCTTGCCCAAGCAAACAGACTCAATATCAAAGAGTCCTTGAACGATTTACTGAATGAAGCTACTGTGTTTTCAGTGGGTGAATGTTGCTCCTGATAGATAGAATCTTAGCAAGAACATGTGAATGAAGACCAATATTTAATAAAATAGTCATTATATGAAAGGAATCTGTGTAGTAAAATCACAAGAAAGTATCCACAACAGAAATCCAATACTGCACACGAACTTATAGTGATCTCTAGTCTCGGAAACTTTAATCTCCCTCTAAAAATACTAAACAGTTATTAGATTTTTACTTTAGAACTTTTACACAGCATCTCATAAAACTAGGGAATACAGGCGTTTACTGATTATTGGGTCACTTGACACCAGCAAATAGTTCAACACTAGATGAGACAAAAACAAAGATCGCTGCAAAATTATTGAGTTATTCTCTGTACATCCTACTAAATGACGAACGCAGCCAGTAATCAGCATCATCAGTGGTTAGGGTAATCTTACATGTAGAAACTTAATACCTTCCTTAGGGATCTGTGATAATTACTGCTCCAGTAAATTACTGGCTGATAAGAGAATATTCATGTAAATGAACACACTACCACCAACGTAAACAAATCATTACTGGTGATCTTATCATGCCACAAGGAGCAGATAAACGTCAAACATTGGCATCAGCTCAACAATTCTTTATCGTGTATCAAAATCTTGTAATTCAGACTGAGACAAGATAAATACAGAAAGCCAATATTTTGATCTTGAAGAGCATTAAAGGTGAAGATGAATGAAGGGCATGATGATGGGAGACTAGACAGGTAAGTGAGACTTACTGAGTCTGTTGTTTTTTCTACATTTTCTCTCTGTAATTTCATGGAAATGATACAATCAAGGTTTAGAACCATTAATCTGACACAGACGGTGTACACATTTTAAAAACCTGATTTCTTCTCTTTTCTCTGAGGTATGAATAACACAGAATTCAGTTTAAAGTGAGGGCGCATAAGGATGTGTTGATTCCACTTGAACTGGACTGACCTTTAAATCCTCGGGAGGCAGCGGTGGTGCAGGTGGCTTTTCGTTTGGAGGAGGTGGAGGAGGTTTTCCTTTAGTTGCCTCTAATGGAGGAATAAGAGCAACCTGTTCAGGTGCATTTGGTGGCCCGGAGACAAATCCGTCTTTCTGGTGCTGTTTGGCTTTTTCTTGCTTCAACTTCTGCAGATTCTCCAGATGCTTTTTGTACCAAAGATGTTGCTGCTCCTAGAACAAACAAGTAAGATGAATAACACCATGCACACATGTCATTTTTAACCATAAATCTTTCTCCTTAGTCATTTAAAGCCTGTACATTAAAAATGATCACAGATTAAATGTAATGCTGCTTTTGCTGTGAGGCTCTTGTGTAATAAAATGTAATAAATAATACAACAGTGCGGTATTAGTCATATAATGACTCATATTACTCAGAGATCTTCACCACACGACGCGCTGTAAAACTATATCATCCCTACACCATTCAATGGTCGACCTCAACCTGGATTTTGGACCTGGACCTGTGATTTGCTCATACACCGGCGGAAGCGAACTATATCCATTTTCCCTCTTTGCACCCACCAAAGACGACATCTGCACTAACTTATTTCATGTTTGGCTGATGGGGACGATGACCGACTTCCCTTCAGCGAGAGATTTCAAGTTGTTTCACAAATATTTGGCAGGTTTTCCGCCCTGACAACAATGTCAGATGACAGCTGAGGTGGTCGAGGTGGAGACCCACGTAAATAAAGATCCTGTAAGTTTTACCTGCAGAGGTAAACTTTTGTCATCCTCCATGGAGGTCAGCTGACCTACGGCTGCTTCACTGAGGTGGTTGTCCGATGGTTTGAGGGAATGCTGATCTGGAGGAGGAGGAGGGCAGGGCTGTGGGTCTTTAGGCGTCGGAGGAGGCGGAGGAGGCTGTCGCTGCCCGGAGGAGGATGAGGAGGCGGCGGCGGCCGGAGCGGCGGCGCCGCCGGCGGGGAGGGGGCCGTCGGCCGGCTCCGAGCCCCACGAAGGGCCCGGGAAGCCGGCGTGGTTGCCGTGGTGCAGCACGGACTGCAGCTGCTTCTGATGCATCATCTGCAGCTGCTGCATCTGCTGCAGATGTTGCTCCTGCAGGCTGGAGAACAGCGAGCCCCCCGACGGAGCCTCGAAGCCGCCGAACCCCGAGCCCTGCTCCCCGGCCGCGCCGCCCGGCGGCTTCCGGGGTCCGGGGCCTCCATAAGTCTGAGAAAACTGGCCCCCGAAATTTCCCCAGGAGGGGTACATCCTCTAAAAAGCGTCGTGGCGCACAAAGAAGCCCCGGACCGTCCACGGCTACAAAAGCTAAAGCTAAACCGACCCGAACCAGTGCGCCGCAAACGTTACATTTTAATGCCCTGACGAGGCCCGCCCGCGGTAAACAGCGCTGCAGCAGCGTTCCCGCGGCTCTCCCCGAACCATGAAGCGCCGCCGCGGAGGCAGAACCGGCCGGGCTGTCGTCTCAAAAGAGGTCCGGGACAACAGACATGGCACAGCGATGCTAGGTTGCTACGGCGCAAGGCCACGGGCGCGCCGCGATGACGTCGGCGGCGCGTCGCGCCCCGTCTCCGTCTGCGAGGCGGTGGGAATGGGAATTTTTTTGAGTTTGGAAAAAGTGTTATACGTGAACATATTTGGCTCAATCCATCAAAATATGCGTAGATTAAAGGGAGCGTGGGTTTTAACCACAGGCCCCCCTCACCTACACACTCAAACCAGTAACCTGTTAGTTACACAGGTTACAAATAAAGAAGGAGACATTATTCATTAACAACTGTGATGGAAACGAACAATTACTGTATGCAGTGTCCTTTTCAAACGCCCGAACGATTTAAGTTCTTGTTTATTAAAAATGATACACAAGAGCGCTGTGGTCTACATGTTGTGTGCCACAAGAGGGAGACATTTACAAGCACTTTTCTCTGAGAACACACGAAAACAAGAAAGAAAAGACAAGATTATAAACCAATAAAGCATTACTACTACTACTCGTACTGCTGCTAATACTACTACTACTACTACTACTTCTAGTACTACTGCTACTACTAATATTAATTATTATTATTATAATTTGGTTCTCTTATGGCAGGATAAAAATAATAAAAATTAGTTGTTAGATGTAATTATTCAGAAGTAAAAAAAACTTGCTTTTAATTCAGAAATAATAATAAATAACTTTTATAGGTCCACAACACATTCATAAAGTAGTTTAGGACCGACTGTTTGAGTTCAGATGGCTTAATAACAGTATGGTGGGAGTGAAAGTACTTGGTTTGGATATAAAAGACCACTGACTTTAAGCTGCCCTTGATGTCTGATACACATAATAGTATTTTTTTCTTAAGATCACCAGTAAATCTGTATTAATTTTGACCAGAACCACTTAAAAAGAATCGTTAAAGCGGATTAATCAAGCCCGTCTTGTTTAATGTCTTACGTTAATTAGTTTGTCAGCAGTGTTTTAATATCAGCTAATGACTTCATATTTCACTGATGACATTAAAGGGGTGTTAAAAGAGGGGAAATGGCCCATTCAGGATTCCGTTCCTTCGCTTAAGACGCCCTCAATGTGTAAGACAAGGTCACAGAGGCCTAGCCTTTAGGGAGAGACACATTATCAGGGGATGGGACTGGGAAAAATCCCATAGAGGAAGCTCTCTCCCCTCTAAAACAGCACGACGGGCACAATGTGATACAGTTAGAACAATACACTGCACAGGGAATTCATGATACAGCTTAAGGCAGTGGTGGTGTATTGGATGGCAGGAGAGTCCCACAGTGTACAATAATCTGAGATATGGGAGCTAATGCCTGGCGCAGTCTGCATTAAAGGAACGTGCCACAGTTAAGGTGCTTATTTTTTAACTAAGGCCCAAAAAATTCAAAAGTGTTAGAAGTTATCCCCTTTTCAATCTCCATCAGCACTTTCTAAAGCTTTCCACGGGAGAACAAAGAAATCAGAAATCGTAAAGTTGCTCACAGTATTGAGGACACTGCATTTTCTCTGTGATGAAAATCCTATGTTAAACAAAATGCTCAATGGAGGCTAATGGATCCCGAACAAGCATGCACTGCTTCCAAAATGCTTTGTTTGACAAATCAATTTTCCCATAACCCGGTGAGGAGAAAAGTGATGCAGATTGATCGCCCCCCCTGACTTTGTTTCCAGAATATTGTTTGATGGCTGGATAGATTAATTGGTATGACATTTGAAAGCCTTCTCCTGACTGTCAGCAACCAAGCCTCCACACGCCAATCGAACCCCGGTCTAATTGTCTCCTCTGTAATACCTCACTTCACAAATTAGCCGCTGCCTCCGCAAACTATTCCCAATGTTAAGACTGGAACACCATCAGGCCGCACAATCAGGGCCCTGGTTTGAATAGGAGGTGATGCTGCGCTGATAAGATAGAGTGCATTAAAGGGCATCACTCAGAGTGCTGCGCCAGCATCTCCCAGCATCTCTGCACAAATAACAAATAAAACCCCTGCAGCCGCTGCAGGTAAACACTCCCCAGACCGGGTGCAGAAACAAGACAATCATTATTTACAACAGTGGGTTCTGTAGTTCTCCTGTTCTGAGAGCTACTTTCGGGTGTAGAGTGGATACAAATTGCGCTAAAAAGTCTTTTAGCGGCACGACAGGTGATGGAATTCACGCACAGTTTCACCTGCAATATAAAGTTGTTGATTCCCAAACAAAGTTATTCCTCTGCAAATGTGATTAAAGTCTAGTTAAGTTATTTTTCTTTTATAAATAATAATTTTGGTCCTTTAATTTTAGAATCTAGTCTCAAGTCTATTGTGATATAAAGGCGAAATTTCACTATATCAAGCAAAACTGTAGTTATTGGGTGTGTGTGTGTAGAAGGGGCTGGGGTGTGTGTGTGTGTGTGGGGGGTCACTCCTCTACAATTCATCACCATTTATTTATCACTCACAATGACTAATTGCCTGACTTGACCAGGATTTCCTGGGCCGGGTCCCTGGCAGTGCCCACCTCCTCCGACTTGCCGCTCCTCCCTATCGCCCCCCAGCACACCCACTCCCCATTGAAAAACTGTAATTGAATGAGTTTATGTCGTCAAATTGATTAATCATATTAATTTGTACTTATTAGCGGCCCGGTTGAAAGCGATGACAATTAGATTAATGAAATGACTCCGTTTCCCCTGCCCGCACCATATTCTCCGCCGTAACGAACCAAAAGAAAGGATCACAGGAAAGGAGACTGTTATGACAAAATTAACAATCAAGATTTGGCTGCTAATTGAATAGCCGCCTTTATTAATGGCGAGGTTTGTGAAAAGACCTTGAGAATATTAACTGATTAATTAAGTGATCCAAATTAAAGGGGTAGGTTTTGCTCACATTTGATCTGAAAGTTTACCCTGTAAACGCTAAAATAAAACATATCTATTGCAAATTATTTTTATCTAAGCACCGACACCCTTGAGAGCTTTATTACAATGCGATAAAGTGTATTCTTGAAAATAAATAAATAAATAAAATCTAATATCTCCAAGCATGGCTCTGAAAAGGTCTTTATTTGTCGCAGCTTGTTGAGATGATGAAGAGGCTCCGCGCTCGTAAAACGTTGCCCGGTCCGAGGAAGAGGCCTGACCACATATCAGCTCTAGGAAGGGTGGGGTGGGGTGGGGTGGGGGAGGTGGTTGCGTCCCCATGTCCCCCGAGGGGCCCCGGCCATACATTCATCATGCCTGTTTGGCTGTTGTGGAAAAACAAAATCCATATAAATATATGTAAATATAAGTAAACAGAGCGAGAGATCGCGGCTGCTGATAAACTGCTTTGAATCTCATTACGCAACAAACTGCCCGGCAGTTACAAACGAGGCCGGCGGAGGAGAGGTGATTGTTGGGTATGATAAAGATGAAATGCAATCGTTTACGCCACCATGAATCTGATGGTAATGTCCACACTATTAGAAAAGCCGATAAGAGCATTTATGACTATTTGCCTTGTGTCAGGACGGGAAGTGGGCCGCCTGATTAATACGGGCGCCCGGCCCCGGGTTCAACAGACCGGGCTGTTGACTGCAACTTACACGGGATTTTATAGGCTGTCACGCAGGTGAGATAAGCAGAAATATGAGGAACGCACTCCCGACGAGGCCGGATATGCATGCCGTGCAAATGCGCGTGAGTAATGCTTTTGTTTTTCGCTCGGTGGAGAGATGATATCTGCTCCCGCGGCCCGCGCTAAAGTGTAAAACAGGTGGTTAAAAACATATAAATCTTGCTGCAAAAAAAAAAAAAAAAAAAGTCCATATTTATATCCATGCGCGGAGGGAATACCGCTCCCCTGCTCGCAGGCCTTGGGGAGCGGGTTCGGGCTGAGGGAAGCGTCCGAACGGTGGGGGTCGGATTCTAAATCCGGAAAGCGCTAATTTGAGATGATTGGATCAAAGCCGGCTTGGAGGTGAAAAAGACGCTGACTCGGGGTTCCGCGGTGGTCCCGCTTTATCCCCGCCTGTAGAGTCCCGGCCCCGGCGTCCTGCCGACGGGGTCCGAGCCGCCCCCACGCGGAAGGTTATCGACGGGCGGCCGCGTCCGACTTGATCAAACGCTACAGCCCCGGCGTCCCCGCCGGCAGCATCCGTCTCCTCTATTTACACAGTCCATCCCCTTTAAACCGGGATATTGATTCCGGCCCGGGTCACGGAGGTCTGGCATCAAGGCGGGAGTAGAGGCGGAGGGCTGGGAGAGGAGGACGAGGGGGCGCAGAGGAAGAGGGTTCCCTGGAGGATCTCCACCGCCAGCTTCTTCTTATTTAGCATTTGACCCTGGTCTTGGCTTTACCGCTCAATGGGGCTGCGTCATTTCCAGCATCTAGTCGATGGCTGCCGATACTTTAAGCGAAAACTTGTCACTGCTCCTCAACGGAAGCTTAGAGGCGCTCTCTACAAACAGAGCGGATCCATGCGAGGTCAAAGGTGTTATTGTTTCCCCACAGATCTTTATTTTCCTCTATATTCAATATTTGCATGAAAGACAACAGGCGGATCTTCACACCAAGCTGCCCGGTTTCTTTGTTTCGTTTTTTTTCGTTCCCAGCTTGATGGGGGCCGCCACCCTTGTCCTTTTCTGGAGGCCTGTTGCTCCGCTCCTTTAGAAACGACGCTGGAGCCCATTAATTGCCGGGCCTCTGGAACGTCATAACTCCTCATAACAGAGTGAAAAAGTAACAGCTATTAACGTCGCTTTAGGATCAAGGCCTGAGAGTCATCCCAGATGCACCCGGGCAAACACTTCCCTCCCGGAATGACTCCCACCACCAGGCAACACGATTCGCGGAGAGAATATTTTCCGGCAACAAAACAAAACAACTAAACAACAACTTTGTCTTTAAAACCAGCGCACGTGGGCGTTAAAATCCGCCTTGCTCCGACCTCTAAAAGCCTCGGCCGCTTAGGCTTTGTTACAAGCAGCATTGCTTATCGCGGTTACGTAACGGCCCCCGCGACGCCCCGACCTCCAACGCTCCCCGTTCTTCAAAACTTCACAAAGCAACCGCCGTGGTCTCTGGAGCTCCACAAACAATGCACGTTCTCTCTATTCTCGGTGAGTCGGGGCCTCTGAGAGCCGCCTTAATTGTCGCACCCCCCCCCCGACACCCACCCCCCGTGCTTAATTGCTAAAAGCACCAAAGCAGTGTCATTGCTGTCTAATTCCATCACGCCACGCTAATTACGCCGCGTTAATAGAGGTTTCTCTGTTGCGGCGTCACACTCGTTAACTCGGTAGTGACACTGCCCTTAATTGAATGGGAGGCCAACGAGTCACTTTTCTCTGATTAAAGTTATTAGCTCTTTGCAAACATCAGCCCAGATGCTGACTAACACGCGACACGCGTGTTCACCGCCGCGCGCGTCGTGCTGCTTTCTGCAGCCAGCGGCGGGGAGCGACCTTGAGGCCACGGCAGGGTCGTTAGGAGCTCGGGGGAGCTCAGGCTGGGACTGAGACGGGGGGGGGGGGACCAGAGAAACTGGAAACCAGTTCACAGTTGGAAGAAAAGCTGCGAAAAAAACAAACGCGGGGCTTCGCAAACCGAAGCCAGATTTCCCCGACTCCGAGGAAATTCTCAAAACTGAGGGCGTTTCCGAAGAACTTCCGCTTTACGTCAAAGCCTAAAACCTCTTACACACAAGAGTTCACGAAGTTCTTAGATCTTAAAGTGAAGGAAGGCTTAAAATCGCTGCGCTTTTTTGATAAAAACAGTCGAAAGATGAACCTTGAGGAAAGAACAAATGGAGGTTTTCTGGCTTTTTTTGTCCTCCTTTGATGCAGCAGCCGATTGGAACTGAACCATTTGCACCAATTAATGAACTAAATTAAGAAGAACAAGGTGGCATTCAGTCAGAAATGAGTTTAAAGTGGGAAGGCTGCTACACTCAGGTACCATCCACGTATCAGAAAGACAAACACGTAGAATCATTCCTGCACCTTTGCTGGAGGTGCTGCTGAGCTCCCGGTGCAGATGCTACGTGTCTCCGTAGGTTTAATAAGGATCAGCCCGCAAAGGAAGCTCCACAAATCTCTGAAATGTCAGACACTGCGGTATCATCACTCACAGCAAATGGGCTTCTTTTCCCAGCGTCTCTCTTTTGTAGTTTTTTTGTCGCGGTCCTCCTGGGGCCCGCGGCTCGGCGCCGATGCCGGCGGACCGGCGCGCAATTATTTAAAGCAGCTCGACGGAAAGAAGAAACTTTGGGGTCAAGCGGCGCCGCAAACAAAGCGGAGCCGGCTTCCGCGTCGGATCCGAGGCCGTCGCGGCTCCTACGTGGAAACCAGTTAACATCCGGCGGACCTCCATTTAACACCGGGCCCGGTGGAGGCAGCTTCCCAATCCCCGGCACCCCTGGTCCCACACCCCCACGTGCCCCCAATTACCCTGCGCGCGCCACACGTGCGGCATCATTAATAAGATCTCCTAATAATGGCGGTGGGCTCCGCTTGCCGTGGCTGAGATTTGACTAATTACTGTAATTGTATTGGAGTCGCGCTCATTAAATATGAAAATTGCGCTCCGTGAAACGGAGGGGCTCGGAGACGAGGGCGGGCCACGGGATGAGTTACGGAACCATTTCCCGCCAGCGGCTCGCGCCGCTCGCTGCCACGCCCAGCGGCCTAGACGGCGCGCGGAGCCCCGGCGCGCTCTGGCTTTGACTTGTTGCTCCAAGCCTCCGCCTTTAATCCATCATATCAAATTTCGTGCAATTACCTTTAATGTGTTTTTTTTTTTTTTTTTTTTTCTTGGGCGCAGACAGATGAAGCCTTTAAGGGCGCCGCGACGCGCCTGAAACCGTTTTTATCTCACTCGGGGTATTTCTGGCACCGGTTCGTTGATGGATCTCCTCTCTTTGCGCAGCAGGATGCGCCGCTGACTCTTCCCTGCAACTTTTGCTCGTACTTCTTGCCGTCGTCTCCGGGGATTCGAGCAGCTGTCAGGACTCCAGAACCTAGACGACGGCGTCTGGGAGTGGCTACGTCCCAGAGGAGCAGAGCATCATTTTTTTTTTTTTTTGTCCCCCCCCCCTCTTCCTCCGCCCTTCTTGAGTCTGCACGCTCAAGTTGTTTGGGAAAACCTTGCAATGCAAATGCGATACTTACCTTTACCGCCCAGCAACAGAACTGTGTCACAGTCTTCGGGCGAAGGAGCGATTCGTCGGAGGAGATATCAGCGGGTAAACAAAGCCTGATGTGGAGGTCAAATGCTAATGAGCGCTCCATTTGTGACGTCTGGCTCTCCGCGAAAGGCAGCATAGCAACATAAAAGGCGAATAAATCACCTAAATGTGCGTTAAAGCGCCGCGTTGGGAGAAGAAAGGGAATTTCCTTTATTTCAGCGGTAGAACTTGAGACACGCGTCCATTTTAATGCCATCGGCTAACAGAGACAACAGCACCATGACATGTAATGTTACTGGCTTTAGCCGCGACCCTTGAACAGATGCACTGCCATGAAGGGTCTGCAGCTGCTGCGGGGCCTTAACCCCCCCCACCCCCCCACAGCTGTCCCCTCTCTGTCCGAGTCTGCCAGGGAGGAGGAGGCCGAGGGACAGACGTGACTGATGAGGTGCTGAAACACAACACGAGGCAGGTGGACGAGGGCCGGCGCAGGTAGCCCAGCACGCCACCTCGACACCCGAACCCGCACCCACCCCCCCCCCACCCCCCCCACCCCTCCGCGGACGCCTCCCACCTATAGATGGCGTCCCGGTTGCGTTGATGACGCGGCGACCTCTCGGAGGGCCGTCCGTCACCGAAGCGCCACAGGCTGGGGAGAAAGGCACCCTTACCTGTCCTTGAGCCAGGCGACATGGGGGGGTTGGGGGGCGGGGTGAAAGAGTAGATTCAGCATGTATGCACGCCACAGGGGCCATAAATCATGACCTTGTTCAATTTACACAGGCAGCATATTGATGGTTTCCTATCGCCTCCGCTCACTCACCTAGTTACATCGTCTAAGACAACACGGCTCGGGGTAACCGTGACTGACAGTTTACAGCCTAGTCTCAGCGGAATAACCCCCCCACATACCCCCCCCCATGAGTCACAGGAAGGAGCGGGAGCGGGGCGCTGGAGCCCAAAGCAGGCGCCGACAGCACAAGGTTGCAGCGGCGGTGCGATGGTGGATTCTCCGAGAGAAGAGGGCTGGGTGATTAACGGACTGCCGGGGCAGAGACAGGGTGAGGATTTACAGGGAGGGGTGTGTGGGGGGGTGCATGGTTGGGAAGACAGAGAGACGGGGGGGGCCGTTTCTGGCCCGTGAGTTCGGAAGCGGAGGAAAAATAAAAAAGAGTGAGAAGACGGACGCGTCCGACAGTCTGAGAGACAGCGGGACAGATTTATCAGGCCGCAGTTGGTGACCGGGAGGCCTCGAAAACGCCCCCGAAAGTCACTCAGCTCAACGCCCATGTCGCGAAACGATCCATACGGTCTTCCGCGTTCATGCGGCGTGATGGTGGCGGGCGGAGCGGCGCCAGAGGATAAATAAAAACAAGGTCCTGCGCGTTCAATTCAATCTGCTGCGGAGAGATGTTTCCACTGGTCACCATATTTGATTTTGTGGAGGAGAAGGCTTTGTGGCAGGCTGATTAAACACAGCCCCCCACCTCCCCGCCAACCCCCCCCCACCAACCCCTCCCCACCGCCACCGCCGCCGCCACCATCGACCCCCCCCCTCCTGCCTCTGTATTGGCTGAAGTTGAAAGCCCCAGTAAATGAAATGACTTCCACAGGATTGCACCACAAAGGAAGCGAGTGTGTCAGATGTGCATTCAGGGCGCGCTGGAGCCGACGCAAGGTCAAACGGGACGGCGCGTGCAGACGCCCGACCAACCGTCGGGCGGGGCGGGAGGATGCTGTTACACCCCGGGGCGCCGTCTTACCATAGGCGCACGAGTACGCGCGACCTGACTTCACATTTGTCATCGTGGACCCTGGCTGGTCCTCCAGGGTCACACCTAAGGGTCAATTAAAGACACACAAAGTTATGCTGTTATTACAAAAAAAACTTTAAAAAAATGACTTTTTAGGCATTGAAATAATCACATTTATTTGTCATTTTGCTTAAAATGTGTATTTTCATTACTGAATATTGTAAATAAAAAAGACCCATTTATTATGCATTATTTGTCAATATTATAAATATTACAGAGCAAACTAGTTAAACTGGTTTGTTACTTCCAATTAAATACACATTTATATTTATAATTAATTAACTACCTTATGGCCACTTTCAAGCATGAATGAGCCTGCAGAGATGCCTACAATAAGATACTGAGACGATGAGATGCTACCCTTTCTCAGAGCAACATTTCAGTAATATTATATGTAACATTATAGAAGGACTTGAATTGTTTAAATAATAATAAAAAAGTTAGATTTGGTACCACCTGTGGATGGTTTAAAGGTCTTTTAATTTAAGAGAAAATTAAATCTGAAGTCAATAGCTCCAATATTTAAGATAAGAAATGATCTTTCTTCGTCCGGATGCATATTTCACGGTTAAAAGGGTGAAATTTAAAACTAAAGTGTGCGTGAAGGTGTGTGTTGAAATGATTTGAACATACTTAAAGAAATCCTTTGCAGTGTTTACATAAACCATGTGATTTTATTGTCACTGTACATTCAGTGCACTGTTGAGTCACTCCAAAAAAAAAAAAAAAAAAAAAAAAAAAAAAGAGGAAAGCATTTATATTTACACGACTACATGAGGCAATAACACAACAAAGAAAACAGGAAACTGCCACACAACACCTGCCCAGTTCACCCAAACTGGGTCTGAACTTTTAAATCCCAGCATTCCCACATTTTCCCCCTGTGTGTGTATATGTGTGTCTGTGAGTGTGTGTGTCAGTGTGTGACAGAGACCCTGCCCTTTATCTCCAGCAAAGGGGCCTGTTTATAATTAAAACGAACCAAAGGTCCCTTTTAGCTCCATTCCTATATCACAATTGCAAACATGTTGTTTTTAAAGGGGAGCGAACCTCCTGGGTAATCAGGCTGGCGGGGTCCCTTCGTACGCCGCCGACCACAACAGCCGGGGAGGTTCCTCCGCGTTTTATGCAAATCCCGTCATCTCGCAGCGCACGGAGATAAGTCCACAAATGGAGCAGCGAATAAGCAGCTCTCTCCTCCGAGGGATGTGCTCCCCAATCGCAGCAGGTTCATCTACATTTTTTTTTAATACCCAGTCAGTGATGTCACTTTATTTCTGTGCCACTGATTCCCAGGAGACGCCCATGGCCCGTTTCCAAACCCTGTGTAATTTTCAAATGTGAACTGAGGTATAGGTTCTGAGCCGCTCCGCTTTCCCACCGAGCAGCGAGAGACACGGGAACACCGAGAAGCGGGGAGGGAGAAACCCATCCGAGACCCCTGGCGAGGCCTCGCAGCCGCTCGGGTGGGTTTCCGACGCGACGGCTTCATCAAACTTAAACGAACGGCGGCGGCTACGGGGTAGCAGGCTGAAGCACGCGCAATACGTTTAGACTGTACAGGACGTCCCCCGTTGTAAACAAAGCGCGACTACGCGACAGTCGGGGGGGGGGGGGGGGCACACGGGGACCGTCGGTGGCCTTGCATAGCCCAGCGATCGCTCCATTACGCTATTACACGTGCCCGCGAAACCGCTTTTTGTGGAGCTTTCGGAAAAAGGCGCCTCCTGTCCCCGAGGTGGAGCCGGGCAGGAATTTAATTGCTCCATTTCTATTGAGAATTTCAGCGTGGAAGACAATTAGAATTAATTAGATGCAGCAGAACCGTTTTAGAAGTCTGAAAATAAATTACGCTCTTTTCTCTCTCTTTTTTTTTTTTTCCCCCGTTCTTCCACATTAATTCGAGGAGGAAAGGGGGAAAGTCGGGGGAAACGACACGCCCGCCATCGTCAGGGCGCACAGAGGCGGTTCTGGGATGGAAGCGCTCCAGTTCAAACTGGGATCACATGTAAACAGCCGTCTGCAGGTGCTCGGCTTTGGTTCGCCGACGCAGAGACGGCGTGTCCCTCCGCTTCCGCCCGGGATGGATTCCTTGGTCCGCGGAAGTGCATCATGGGAATTATATTCTCTGCTGTATTGGTTCTATAATTACCCACGCATCACATTACAGAGTATCAATAGCCGCCGCTCCTGTGGGGACCTTTCCTCCCCACCCGGGCGGAGGTTAATGCCGCTCGACGCGGCCGACGAGTCCGTCTCACTAAGAAGAGCTGATTACAACAGCAGCGATCACAATGTTCAGATGGCACTCTTTAAAATGTCGGGCTACGGGTTCACAACTGGTTCTAAACTACGAAAGTCGAACACATCTGGCGGGTGGGTGGGTGGGTGGGGGGCAGGGGTTCAGCTTCGAGCGGGAAATTTCAAGTGTGTATTTAAAGATCCACTAATATGCAGGCTGTGTGGTGCTTCAGTGGGAACTTTAGAATAGTATTTCTAACGCAGCAGAGAAGCAAATACCTGCTCGAGCTGCCGTCTGCAGTCCCATAATCAAGGGCCTCGAACCCACCGTGTCAAGGAAAGTGCATTGCTCTTCGCTCGGGGGGAACGCGACCCTTAAACCCTCTGCTACACTAGCTGCGTGGAAGTCCGTTACATATTCAGCGATCTGAAGTCCAGTTCACACAGTCGAAGGAGGAGAAATATAAATATGACACAAGAAACAAAAACAAGAGAAAACAGAAGTCTATGACAGAAACACTCAAACGTTCTAAACAGTGTTTACGTCAGCGCTGACTCAATTACATTAGGGCGTATAGGTGATCGCTCACCTCCTCCTCCTTCTTTACGACAGGTTCGGGATCAGAATAAAGCTTGTTTTTCACAGTACTCTTAGTTGCCGATGCGAAGAATGAGGAGGGGGGATTTAGTTTTTGCCCTCCGGAGCTGGACACAATTATTGCCAAGTTATTCATAGATGCTTAGTGCAAAACCTTTGTGAGCCGCGATCACGGGCCAGCTGTTGTCCTTCTGTGAGCACCGCGCTGACTGAAGCCGCTGATGGAGGCTGCTACGAGGTCAATTCACCACCAGGAAGAGTGAGGGGGGGGGGGTTACGTCTAACAGTTTGTCCCCCAGCCCAGTGCAATTTCACACAATATACAGTACACTTATATATGCAGACCAGTTAGAGACTATTGCTTCAACAGCTGGGATTAAAAAATACGAACGGAACGGAAACACTTCATGTGGCTATGCAGCCGTACGGCTCTTCAGGACATTTATATTAACACGCTTGCAGTTTGAGATGAAAATAAGATAAGAAACAAATTCACAGAAGCTCCAGGTGATATAGAACAACGGGTCTGTGTTATAACAAGACCGCCTGATTTCTGTACACAACATCTTTATATACATTTGCGTGATCCCATGTCAGTCAGGTTGATATTCACCCCTTTTTAAAAGCACCTCGAGTCCCCCTGTTTTTTTTTTTGTTTTTTTTTTACCTTTGTTAACATTTAAAAGTGTTAAAATGACTCAGGAGTCCCAGCTTCATCCCTCTGCAGTCAGTTGGCACACCAGCGATATCTACAGCCTCCTGCTGGCTGGTAGACGTCTGTCAAACATCTGGCCAGAAGTGTCAGGCCTTGGCCTCCAGCATCTCGAGGAATAGTTTGTGCATGGGGATTTTGCCCTGCATTTTGATGCTATAAAAGTGCTGCACGGCCTTAGTGGCGGTCTGCCGGAGCAGAGGCAGGGTCATTAGCAGCTTGCCTGCCCGCCGAGGGTCCTCCGGATGCTGGGAGCCCTCAAAGTCCTGCAGGGCCTCGTGGAGGGAATCCTGGAGCCTCTGGACGGCCTCGACGTTCTCTATGTGCATGGAGTCTGGAGCGGAAGACAGGGAGACAGAATCGTTACTCATCTTTTCAAACACGCGGGGTGGATTGAATGAAACGTTTCCGGGCACAGATGTGCAGCTGCTGCTGCAGCAACATGTAATCCTGGAGAGAGGTTCCCTCCTCTTAGCGGTTAATGACGCTCCTTTAATAAATGCCTATACATGCGGGACTCCCGGGAGGAAAAGAAACAGGTACTGTATAAATATATGACCGGAAAAAAAAAAAAAAAGGAAAAGATTCATTTCTTTTGGTATCACAAACCATGTACCCCCCCCGCTAATGAATTCAGATGGCTGCATTACCAGAATATCGCTCAGCTGAATGATGGCGGCAGATGGCCTTCATTTCCATAAGAAAGAGCAGTTGGCCCCCTTATGTATAGACTCTAAAATAAAACCAGTTGAGACTTATTAAAACTGCTCTCTGTGCGTAAGTCTAGAGGAGGAAAAAAAAAAAAAACAGAAAAAAAAACAAAACGCGCTCGTCCTGCGAAGGACGAGCTGCCACCGAGGGCTTAAACGGACGAGCGGCGGGGTTGTTTTTAACCAATTTCACTGCACAGTCATGCAGTGTCAGATCTCATCTGCGGACGCATCATATCCACAATTCATTAACCGACAGATAAAATCGCGCACCGCACAAATGTGGATTCAATTCCGCGTTCTAATTGGATTGAAGCGTTCGACTCGGTGTATCTAACGGAATGAGATGGGGGCCCGCCTCGCCTCGTCCCGGCCGCGCTCTGCCCGCCTGAGCTGAAATGCAGCTGCTGATTGAAGCGTGAGTGAATTAGATCGGCTCCGCTATGCGTCATGAAAGTTGTCGGGCAAAGTAAGACCGTGTACAAACATGCAAATGAGGCAGAAAAAAGGAAAAGTACAAGGCTAATTATGTTCCTAACTGACTGATTAAGTCTCTTTTACCAGTCGCCTTCTGTGTAAATTGCGTTTCTATCTTGGGAAATTAACTAGGCTATGTGGACCGCACATGTGTTCCAGCGCTCTTCATTTGAAACCTTCATGTTAATGCTGAACTGATCCGGGTTTGGCCGGGCGAGCATGTGTTTGTGTCAAGTGATGAGAGGAGGGGAGAGGGGGGAGGAAGAAGAGCGTGCCTTAAATGTGTGTTGCAGACAATATTCTGATTAAGATCCATATTTTGGCTACAGCAATACCAGGAATGTTATATTAATATTTAAAGCACTGCAGATGCTAGTTATCCCCCTGTAAGAGTGTGTGTGTGTGTGTGTGTGTGTGTGTGTGTGTGTGTGTGTGTGTGGTTGGAGGAGGGTAGGGGCGGAATGCAAAACTAACTTTGAAGAAACAATTTCCATGTAATCCGTCAGCAGCCTGGCGTCAATCCCGTCAATACTCCGCTAATTACAAAATCAATGGCCATGAATTTCCACAGCTGTCACACCCTCCCGGACCCTTGGAGCCCGGAGCTCTATGACTCCGTGTTCAAACGGGCCGAGGCTGCCCCCTCGGCCCCCGCGAGCTTCCCTCTCGACCCCTGCGATCCTCTCTCACACTTCTCTTTTACCTTTATACATCCCCGCCCCCTCCCACACACACACACACACACACACACACACACACACACACTCTCCCTCCAGTCCGCCCTCCCTTCTTTCCTCTCACGGACAGTTTGTCATCAGAAGACTAAACCTCTGCGCTCAGCATTTTGCTCTTTTTTTTTTCCAGGCAGGCAGGAGAAAAGACTCCTAACAGGCATTGATTAGTAGGGGACAGGCCCGGCCTCATGAAAAGCAAACTGTCGATACGGCCACAGCATCTTCACATTGGAACAAACGAGGCCCGTCGCTCCCCAACGCTCATTCCACTCCACTTAACACATTTTATTGACAGCCCCTGTTTTCCTAATGAAATGCTAAATATATCTCCCTCGGCTGCGGCGCTCTGGCAGCTACTGTTATGGAGATGGAGAGAATGAGAGCGCGATGTGACACACACACACACGCACACATAGGCACACACACGCAAATTAAACTATAGCCGCACGCACGCTCCTACGCACAGGGTGGGTTTTAAATTAAACAATCGTGCCGTTGACCTTTTTGTCCCCTCTTATCAGGTATCCTTCACCGTGGAAGTGATTGGCTCCCCAGATAAACACACACACACACGCTGATATTTTTGGGTGTAATTTCTTTGTTTGCTTTAATTAAATGTCAACAGTTTAGATTCGTTTAAGATTACCATAATGACGTACCTTCCCGTCACCCCTGTGACGCTATAATTTTAAAAAAAATGAACCTTGTTTCATAAAGAGAATGTGATAAAATGCTGATCGTGCGGTCGTGAAAATTAAAAAAAAAAAAAAAAAAAACCTTTGAATGAGAATAAAAGTTCCACTACCTGAGTTGGCGAGGGCGATGGCTTTGAGCGACACAAACTCCTCCTTCTCCATGCGCAGCTTCTTGTAGCGCCTCACCAGTGGCAGGATGGCCACGTGCAGGTCCAGCAAGCCCGAGACCCGGGCCTGCTCCTCGTCCACCATGTAGTCCTCGGCGTACACGATCTCGTCCTCGCAGGGCAGCGAGCGGAAGACGATGCTCAGCACCAGGATCTCCATCCAGGCGCTCTGCAGTAAACTCATCTGGTCCGCCAGCGAAAGGGTGGAAAACCCTGCAAAAATACGTCCGAGGCTTTTATTTACGGCCACATGACAAATCGTGAGACCAACCCATTAACCTCGCTGAGCTGTAATTGACTGTCTCAAGTCGTCCTTATGTTTTATGGGCTGTGTACTGTATATAACGCTGTGTAATCCCCGCTTAAGTCCAACTTGAAACGGCGGCCGATGCCCGCGCATGGAAGCTTAAAGAAGAATATAAATCAGTCAAGTGTAAAAGCCTTTGAAACCCGATCCAGGACCGGCTCGACTGCCAGCAGTCAGCACCTCTGCTGCTCGCTACATAAGCACATGAGACGGCGCTTAGCGAGGACAAATCCGGCCGTAAACCTGAACATCTCCCGTCCCCGTCCAGGCGACGACGGCGAGAAAGCAAAATCAAAGTTTCGAGGCACGTTTGAAGATCTGGGCAGCGTGATGGGCTTTAAGGGGAGATAAACTGATTGTTACAATTATCTGATTGTTCCCGGTTATGGTCCTTTTAGGCTCATATTAGCCCCGCCCACACTGTAATAAAAGACATATATGAGACATATACCCATGTGTTGGGAGATTGGGGTCAAACAAGGCTGTTATCTGGTGAAGTGGTTAGAAAATGAGAAACACACACACACACACAAACACACGCGCACACAGAGGCCCACACGCGCACCACCTCATCACACATCAAACAAATGGCCACGTGAAAGCACCTCCACGGTCTGTGCTGAACAGGAAGGTGACTGCAGGTATTGACTGGGCCCTGAACCCACCACTCTGCTTAACTCCTGCTTGTGTGCACGGATGGGAACGGGGCAGGCTGACTTAGAAAAGCTTCTCTTGATGGTTTTTATCAAGCAAATAGAGAAAATGGGAGGGGGGGGAGTGCTGGGGATGTCATTGATTAGTAGATTGTAATCAGTCCACCAAATGCGAAAGGGGGATCGATCAAAGCTTCAGATCTGACAAACAGACAGCTGATGGAGGACATCCGGTACGAGTTCAGAGGGGGATGGAGAGACTGGGTGTGTTAGGGAGTGTACACTCCATCTCTAAAAGACAGTTTCTGCGACGGGAACAATGCCTTTAATGCAATGATTAGCAGGGTTAATGAAACGCTGACCCTTTTTCGACGTACAGAAACAGGTGCTGAACAAATAATAAACCGACTTCCTGCCGCCTTTCAGCTGTGAAGCATCTTTGGCTGTCTCCTTCGCCTCATTTCCAATCCTTTGAGCCTGTTCCACAGCCTGCAGGTTCAGGTGAGTCCAGAATCACTGTGGATGGTGATTCCCCCTGATTAAATATCAATACATCACTGTGATTTACAATCTTCTGACCAAACATGACATAATATCGAGCGACCCACGGAATGTTCTCTGCTATATTTTTCTCTCCTTATGACGACAAGAAAAGGAAAGATAAATATGTGAAAAGAGACATGAAAAATCGAAGGTTTCCACGGCTCTATAGGGAAAAGAAATAATTCAAAAAAGGGAGTTTAAAATTCACAGGCATATGGCCAAATGGAGTATTAGCTTTGAAAGTTATATAGCTTTAATTTCCTACCTTTACTACCCTTTTCTAAACAAGAAGGAACATCCTGTTACTATGGCTGCATTCTTCAAATGTTGCGCATCAGTCACGATCAGTCTGCATTTCCCATGTTATCCTGGCTTGTAAAGGTATTAAATATCAGCAATGCGCTGAGGGATTTAAAAAAAAAATGGTATAGACATGGATTGATTCTGGGGGTCAAAGGTCGTGATAACGTCACACCTCTTGAACATGATAAGTTAAAAATAATTAAGATGAATTCTATCTGTAGCTAAATATTTAAAAATATAATTTATGGTCAGCTGAAACATATATTTTGGGATATATATACTCTTCTTCGTGTCTTAATAAAATTATTAATTACATACATTGAGGGTTTAGAGTAATAATCTTATTAGAGACATAAAAACATACATTTATCACATTTAATCCTGCTTAAACTATTTATTATTATTACATTTTCGAACTTGTGCTGAACGAGATGTTTCAGCACAACAGCAGCATGGAACTATTGACTGTTTTGAATACTACGGGCTGTATTAGCTGCTGGTTGCAGAGAGAGAGAGAGAACACCCTGTGGAACCTGTACAGTACAGAGACACATTCAGATAAGTAATTGTTCTCTCGTCAGAACAATGAAGAGACTGAGTGGTTTGCAGTGAAGCTTGAAGCTGTCGTCGAGAGCTCGGTCTAAAACAGACAGCAGTTCACTCTCTATTCATTTAGTATCATTACAGGCCTCCTAAGAGCCCTAATGGGCCTAATAAAAAGACAGAGGTAATAATGAGACTAGAGAGTCCTATATGAGGAGGAGGAGGAGGGGGGGAGGAGGAGGCGGGGGACCAGGGGAACGGGAGAATAAGGCAGCCTGAAAGATGTGATTGTGAATGAGAACAAGGGAAGAAGAAAGAGCTAAGCCGTGTGAACATGTAAGAGTCGAGGGCCCGGACGACGCCGCCTGGAGTTCACTCACATCCCTGTTAGCGGCTGGATGAGTGAGAGCCCGCCTCTGACCTCTGACCTCACCGCTGCTCCGGTTCCATCCGGTGTGATGGGGGGGGGCTGAGAGACGCTACAAATACCCAGGAAACTACCTGACAGTTCAGCTCTGCGGGGCACAGCTTCAGAAAGAAGATTCACTTTGAGGAACAAAGTTTGAGCACGCTTTGAGCGCGCCGCCTACGTCATACCGCTCGCTGCTCGAAGAACAGTCGACTCTTAAAAGATGCGTAACAGAAAACCGGTTCAGTGTTACATGTTTCCTCCCAGGGCTCCTGATTTGGGTGCTGAAGGACTCTTACATTAATGGAACGGCCTGCAGTAATGACTCTTATTACCTCATCGTTAAAGCCATTTGCTCAGTGGGCTATGAGTGTAATGGTGGGAGTGACTGTTCGAGTGGAGGGACCCCTTTTGTCTTAATCGTTACTTGGTGACACCCTGACCCGCGGGCCCTGGGCAAGATGTCCCCAGAGTGTCACATGTCCCTTTAATAACTCTGTCAGCTCTGGATTTACAGGGATCAATAGCTGCGAACGAAACACGCCGAGCATTTATGAATTCTGACATTTTTGTGCCAGCGTGGCCAACATTAAGCGGCGGGCAGATAAACACGGAGAGCGAGCATCTGTCTGACTCTATCGATCAATACGAGGACTTCCAGATGGCCCCAAATTTGTAAAACTTCTTTGTCTATGAACCTGTGAAGAGCCGAAGTGTCCGCTCCTGCTGATGAAGACGACGGCGACCTCATTTGCATAACAAGTCTTATTTAAGCATTCGCTAACAAGCAGCAGGGAAATCCATCAGTATTTCCCAAATAAATCAATTTCAGTCCTGTGTAGTGGCAGTGGAGTAAGTAAGAGGATTGGGGTTTTTTAAGTCTGGGATAGAAATGGAATACATTGACACAGGGGCGGATCCAACCCCCCTCTCACACACACATACACACACACACACACACACACACACACACACACACACACACACACACACACACACACTCAAATGCTCCCATCCTACCCAGTCAAATCAAAGGTTTCAGCTGCTCTTTATTGATTAGATTTTAGAATATGGGACTGGCTTCTCCCTTAGGTGCAGATGAGTAGCAGATGTTAATTATCGTGTGTGTGTGCGTGTGTGTGTGTGTGTCTGTGGAAGAGGGAGGAGTGTTTATGCACGTGCAACAGTCTGTGAGCCGCTTCGGTTGTCTAGTTTGTTTCAGTAAATTAAAATATGATTGTGGCATTTAATGGTAACTGTAGCAAAGGCAAAAGGCCTGAATTTATTGTAGCTTCATGTTTCCAATTCATAAAACTATGGATATATGGACAGAAAGGGATACACTTTCAATTGTTTAAGTGAATGTGTGCAAGTATGCCAGGAACTTTCAGGTAAAAGGTTCATCTAAATCTCTGGTAATTGTCAGGCAAAATATCCAGAAATTACTTCAATTATTTTTGCACCGTCTAAAGGGCATAAAGAGAGTTTCTGTGTAATTAGTTTTACCTGGGATATGTTTCGCCCAGCCGATGATGACCACCAGCTCGCGGTCAGCCAAGTCGCACAGCGTGGTCAGAGCCTTGACGTCCCCGTCGGGCATGGTGGGGTCGGGCATGGCGTAGATCTTCTCCGGCTCCACGACCAACAGATGCGAAACGATCTTCGTCACTGGAAGCAGGAAAGGACAAAGTGGATTAAATGATAAAAAAAAAAGAAAAAGAAAGAAAAAAACGGGGGTGGATGTGGGAGAATTGGACGTGCTTGGACTCACGTGGCTTTTTGGCTGGGGGTGGGATGGTGAGGCCGAGGTAAGCGCCGTTTTCGCTGTCCAGCCTCCGTTTGTACTTCTGCCTCCCCCCTCTCACCCGGTCCAGACGTACACCTGCAGCAAGGGAGAAACAAAAACACCCCGTACTCAAGATCGAGGCGATTTTCATATTTACCCAACCTCTTTCTGGTTACATTCTTGGAAACTAAGTAACTAGTTATCATACAATCAGACACATCCGGGATTATCTCCAAAGCCCTCCCAGAGGACACGGCTCGCATCTGATCTGCCCGATGTGCAGGATTTACGCTCCGGTATTGAGAGCTGTTTGAGCACTGAGAGCGAGAGCAAACAGATTTTACATGGTCAAGTGGAATGGAGTCGTGTGAGATTTCTCAGTGACTCGTATAAATTCCTTTGATTCCCCTGGAAACAAAAGAATCCGATTAGGATGGTCTTTCAATTTCCTGACACCGACTATCCACTAACCTAATTACCCAGCGTGCCCAGAGGGAGCTCATTCTTCCCAGCAAACACAGTGAGATCATTTTATGCCTGGCAGATTGAAGCTAAATCGAGATCCCCTCTCCTAACACGGCTTTCCATTTGTACGCCTTAAAGTAATCAATAAGGCTTGCAAATAGACTTCTTGTTCTTTGAACACATGTGGATGCAGTTTTAATTAGTCAGTTAGGCAGCCAGGAAGTTGGTTTGTGATAGATGGAGCTTCGGTACTTCTTCTTATCATTACTCTTTGTTAAGGTAAATTCAAAATTATAAATTGCTCTTCAACAAACTGCGTGCATGTACTCCAGATATTAAATGAATTCAGTGGCTGCTCTCTCTGTAATGACACACATGCGCTGAATAAATATGCACGAGCCCCAACATTGGGCTTGTTTGCTGCGAAAACATATTAGGCGGGATTCGCCCGTTTTTCCCTAAACTCCTCGTCCCGCAGAGTCGTCGCATCGAGTGACGGTGGATCTTTTTTTTTTTTTTTTTTTTTTGTGCGGCAGGCTGCAACGGGCGACAAGTGACCAAACAGCTGGGGGCGGAATTCCAAGACCGGCGGGGGCTTTTTGAACCGGAATGTCCGACTGGCTCATAATTAATAGAGGCTGACAAGAATTAAGTGCTCCGTGTTAACTAGATTCAGTTTACAGTTGGGAGACAAAAAGCAGGGGTGAACGAGGGTGGAGGGGGGGTCGGCTAGTGTTGAAGAATGGGAGATTTAGGCAATAAGGCAGAACAAGCTGCTGTTTCGGGCAGCGTGTAGAAGGGTCGTGGCAACTTCTCATTTTTCTCCTCTCCCCTCCGACAACCCCGCTCGGCCCAGCCAATCCCTGATCCAACCAGCACGGGATTAACTCTTCCCCATGTGATACGGCGCAGCGCTGAGAATCTGACCACAACAAGACAGCTGGAGCTGGATGAGCTCCCTTGTAGAGGGAGGACGGGGAGGGGAGGGGGCAGCGCGGTCGTCAGGACCGCATTCCACGCCTCACACCCCCAAAAACCACAGCGGCCTCCGATCTTCAAGGCGATCGCGCTAGAATCTAGGTACTGAGAAAGGTTGTGACATGCAGGGAGATCATGTTTAAAGCTTTTTTTTTTTTTTTTTTTTACGAGCGCTGGCAGTTCATAAAGTGTGGCGGGCAAAATATGGCTGGCAGCGTCGGGGGGGGGGGGGTCACGGGGTAAAAGAGCACGGTGGATGGGAGGCGCGTGCGCCGGGTGCTTTGAGCTCGGCGAGACCGCACGCCGCTGACTGACGGAGGGGCGGACTCAGACACAAAGGCGGCGGCTTCGCGCGTGGACAGACGCATGGGAAGACGATGAGGTGGGCTTGCGGGGCGGCGATCTTTACGGCCACCTGACCCCTTTCACGTCAGATGTCCTCATTGATTCAGGCTACATTAAAGCACATTCCTGACTGAAGTGGGGGGGGTGGATTCCTTTAACAAGACAGTCACTGTGCGCACACAAATTTATTATTCTTTTTGTGAGTAAGATGTAAATAAAAAACAGTGCTTCCCTCACAGGGACATTTGCGCTCTTATATCTATTGAATTAATTGTGCTCATTCTGTAACGTGACGATGTAAAAACAGACGTTTAGTATGTGAACATGTGTATGTGCGTGCAACTATTTTCAGCCTCTCACCTGTCAGAGGCGCTTCTTTCTCGAGAATGTGTCAGAATTGGCTGGCGGGCGAACGCTGCCAAAGGGAGATTAGGAGCTCCCTATTTTAGCTGGGAAAAAAACCAGAGGGGTAAAACGTGCGCCTGCCCCCCCCCCCGCCCCCGCGCTGCAGCTTGCTCAGACCTTCTTCTGAGACCCGAGCCTGCAAGACTGCAGAGAGCCGCACGCATCGGGGCCGCATTGTTTGCGGCTGTGGGTGAGCAGCACAAAGAAAAGGAAGGGGGGGGCAGAGGAGGATTTGTACAGGACACTTGGAGGATAAGGGTCCCATCAGGGTGTCCTACCAGATGTAACCCCCCCCCCACACTCCCCCCAGTTTTTCCTTCCATAATCACAAATACTGGCATTACTCCCATTATCGTCTTTTATATTGTTCCTCAAAGCCACGGGGGCCAGAAGTGTGGTTGTCATTAAAAACATCTGCACAGCTGGATGTCAGAGGGTCGATTAAGGACGCCCAGCGCTCCGCCGATGTGGGTGGCCTGGATGAGTATCCAGTCACTGGCGCGAACCGAACTGCACTGAGACAAAGGGACGGATACCGGCGAGGATCACCCGCTGCAAACTGGGAGGTGTGTGTGTGTGTGTGTGGGGGGGGGGGCTGATATACTGTACATTTGGCACGTGCGTGCACGGCTGCGTGTATACGGTGGGTTATAAAGGGGTCAGCACTTTGCTAAATCCCCTCCTTCAGAGGAACACGTGTGAGCCTGTGTCTGATGCATCACCTGCCAGACAGTGAGGACAGGCCAACATGGAGACCCTGGGTGGCCGCTCTCAGCTGCAGTCTGCCTACTAAATCTGACGCTCTGAAAGAAAACAAGGCCCCCGTGCGTGTGCCCGACATAATCTTCTCCAAGAGGAAAGCCATCCAGTATGGAAGCTGCGGTATATCTCTATTTTGATCATGTAACCTGAGCTTAGAGACTGGTTTCAGATCTATGCCTATTGATTGAAAGGGGGCGGCAATGGTTTGTGATATTAGATATAGCTTTACTAATCTTTTGCGTATGTGGCCAGTGGGAGACTCGGGCTGTAACGTTACCCCCAGTAGCTGCGTTTGCCCGGGAAAGTCTGCAGATCACTATCTGTGGTCAGGCAAGGGCTAGACAGCGGCGAACGTGGCCAAAATAGTCTGGCAACCTGCGTGCCTCACCGCATTACAGCAGCGTCAGAAAATCCCCACAAGCAAAGAAGACGAGCACAGAAACAACGCGCTAACACGGCCGTGACTTCATTCATTTATTTTTAAATGATGCTTTTGTAAAGGGCTGTCTAAGGACGCCAGCCTAATGATTGATAATGGGGCTAATAAACAGCGTTAAAAACACATCATTATACGCTCAATAAAACGAGAGATACTCGAATCAATTCATTCCCGAAGATTCCTGCAGCATTTAGCGCCATGCAGTAATGTTATTGGGGCTCCGCTTAGCTGCAGGCACAGACCGCTGGCCAAAGTGACACCATATCTTCCACGAGCTGCAATTACGTGAGAGTTTTTCCACTGGATCGGTGACCTTTTATCAACCTGAGCTGCAAATTTAAGGGGTCAGCGAGCGTGGCTGGTTTCCTCAAACGACCACCTGCTGCTACTTTCCACCCAGCTCTTACGGGCGGCCAGGACAGATCGGGATGGAAGCTGCTTGTTCAAGTTTTTCAGAGAATGTAATTCACGCTTCCCATTTGTAACACACCAGGTTCATTCCACAGTTCTTGGAAAAGCCACAATACCTCATCGTTTTTTTTTTTTTTTAGAAAGCCTCAAATAACATATAATTCTCACTAAAATCAATTATCTACATACATAAATTCACTATTTTTCCACTAAACATTTAACTTCTCACACTAGTGGCTCTGGATGAAGTATGTCAGATACTTCAGCTGTAATTAGAACACCCAGAGTGTGTGTCTGCAGAAACAATGTGGTCATGACAACACAGCGGACGAGCCGTCATCGAGAGATAAACACACACGCACAGCCACGTCACTCTGTAGTGAAACTATTAGTGGAGGTAGACCAGGTGACACTGTTAACTGCTGCTGGCTTCTACTGGGCTCCGTGTTGGCAGAACATGACAAAACCGAGTGAGCGCATCTTTATTTTTGGAAAGGTCCGACTGTTGTGGCTCTGAGAGGAGCCATTAACACGCTCGTGAAAGACTCCCTATAATGTTTGCATATATCAGTCAGCGTGGGTGCAGAACTTAACCTGCTCTAATTTGTCTCTGAAATGAGAGTGGAGTTTCGTGTCAGTTCTAATTTTATTATCGCATCATTTGTCGAGTATTTCAACAGACTCGGGCTGCTGCAGTATTTATCACCCTAACTCTGAGGGATGTTTAAAGTCTGATCCAATGGTCTCCTAGTCACACAAAATCAACAAACCTACAGCCCGGCCTCCATTATTGTCGGCCTCCTTAATACTTTTTAAATCTGTTCTTGCAATTTATCTATAGACAGATAAATAACTATCGTATTTTGACATTTTTTTGGGTGTGGTTGCATAAAAATCCAGTTTTAGTAAATAAATGGGGAGTTCCCATACAGCCATATATATGTTATACGGTACAAATCAGTTCTCACTACTTTTACATGTGTGGAATGCAACATAAAAACCTCTCCTCTTCAAACAAAGGGGAAAAAAAAGGAAAATCTATTGGCTAGATTCTCTCTCTGTACTCCCACTGGAGGAGAAACAACACATGCAGGAAGCGAGGTGGGATGTTCGGAAACCATTTAGCGGATCAATACGCCAGGAGAGAGCGGGGAAGGGAGAGAGACAGAGAGACACCCAGAGCCCCGGGGGACATGGAAGCCTTTAGGGAACGGCCTGTGCTTTTCCAAGAGTACTGTTACACTCCTCAGAGCGTTCAGCAGCTTTATCCAGCCGCCTTGGAGATGGGCAGTGAGGACATGTGGGTGACATTTTCAGTGTTTCCCCATGGCCAGCACTGATTCAAATATCTGATTACCAGTGGATAAGACAGCTCCAGTAACATTAAAGTGGCTCTTCAATGTGTATGTACGGCACCTGTTTATAGCTATTATATTTTATTGTTGTATAAACTGTAATGTTAAAAATGTATCTAAACTTTGGACCTTTCTCTATTTAAAACCCAAAAGCGTGAGACTTGCTGGATATTTTAATGAAAATAAACAACTGGGTCTTCTTGTTAGACGATAAAACTGAGAATAAAATCCATACTGACCTTCTTTCAACATGCCAACTTTGAGACACTTCATGAAGCGACACGCCTGGCACGACTTGCGTCTCCGTTTGGTGATCTCACACTCGTTGGTGGCCGGACAGCTGTACTCGATGTTCCCTGCCATGAGACAGAAAGAGAAACAGTGAACGGAATGGCACAGAATACGAGTAAACATCCGTGTTTACACACACGCTCGCGCACACACACACACACATGCACACATGTGCACGCCGTGTCCCAAGGTGACCCTACTCCTGAAGGAGAGGAGGGTTTAGTGACATTTTGATGGGACATGTAAAAAGCACCTCCCGCCCCAGAGTCCCACCCCCAATTTGATTCACAGATAAATTAGCTTCATTAATGCAGCGCGTCCTCGCTCTGAACACTCGCCACGACCCCTTCCAGCCCATCCTTCTTCAGCTAAAGGATGACGGGAAAGCTTCCCTCCTTCAACAACTGAGAAATGGCGGCTGAGCCCGACGCTTTGCATAATGTTCTCCAGTAAAGACCCCAAGCTGCCCACATATCTAAAGCCCCCATATCATGTAGCAAAGCTTGATGTATTATTCAAGTGTGCCTCGGCAGTTGTTGGCTCACTAAGGAAATACCTCCGTGCAATTTAATCACTCCTGTCCAAAAAAAGGTCAGAAATGCCGACATACTATATATTTTTTTCCATGTAATGGAAGTCTGATTTTCCTTAGTGTGTTCTGGTTAACAGTTTTCCCTGGATCATTATCCGGCCACCTCGAAACTTGACGTGACCCAAAGAAACCAACGACAAATCATCTTCTCCCGGCATCCAAGTCCCTTGATTAAACGCTGAGGCATTGTCCCACAAGACTGGAGATGTATTAATGGTAGCTAAAAACAGCAAACCAAGTGTTGTGTATCACAGCCAGAGCCACTCCTCCCTAAAACAAACACACACAGCCGCGCGCACACACGCAGAATCCCCTGTTGGTCGAGGAGAAGGTGCCAACATTTGTCAGGATCCTTGGCATCGGCGGTGCCAGCAGGGTCACATGCGCAGCAAGAGACTCGGGGCACCACGCCACCACGCTGGCAGCGGCTGCTGGTCAGAGCGGGTTAATTCTCTTCAACCGAGGTGGAATAACAGCGAGCGCCGCGGTGCCACGTAAACTGACTCGAAATTAAGTCTGTGGAACTATGTTAAGTAGTTTTCATCAACTTTTGAATGCCATGCCTTTTTTTTTTTTTTTTTTTTTTGAATAAATATATTGGACCTCTTCGTGATCGGTTGTTGTTTTGTTTGAAAAATATTAATCATTCCGCAATGAGTTGTGGTAGGTTTAGAGGTCACATTCGTCTAACGGTTTCTACCTGAATGGATCAAAAATAAGCCGTGTGTCTGTGTTCATGGCGGCGTGTGTGTGAGAGAGGAGGGGTTGCATTAGGGGTCTACAATAGTCTTAAATTGCCTACCTCTAAAAGCTCACTGTCGGCATAGCCTCTTAGTTAATCAGGTCTTGTGTCCACCTTTTTTTCTCAAAGGACATTTCAACCACTCTAATATCCTTCCTTAACCTCTCTTATTTTCCCTCTAAATTTTGATATATTGTTATGCCATGCTATTATCCACGCGCTCATCTCCACTCAAGCTGGACCTCTCCTTGTCCTCCTCCTTTACCAAGGCCGGGACCCCCCTTCCTGATTACCATTCCATTAAAGTGGTTTCTCCTTTCAGAGGATGACCACGTCCCCTGTCCCCCTTCCTCATATTTGGAGGACTCCTCAGTATCTCCTTCCCTCTCCCGTACCTCTGTTATTGGCCCCGATAACACGTGCCTGAGCTTCTAATTGGCCCCAATCTCCTCCCTCTTGGGTGTGGACTGGAGGGGCCCGGGGGCAAAGAACAGATCCACACCTCCCACCCTCCTCTCCTGACTTTCTCCCAATGAAATGTCTGGTTCTTAATTACAGTCACCCAACACTGATTGTTATTGACTGAGGCTCCCGCGGCTCAGGACGAATGACGGACAGATTAGGTTCATTATGGGCCTGTCCTCCACGAAGGAGAGGGAGAGGAAAATGAAGAGTGGGGATCTGTGCGAGACAACTCAAAGTCACACACCAGCACTATTTACAGTCCCCGTCTGGGCTGTTGCCGGTCAGATTAGGATACATGCATGACTTTAAACGGCCGGATAATATGATTTAATAATATCATATCTAAAATTGTGGCAAGAAATAGTTGGATTTTACTTGCTCTACAGTTTTGGGGGAAAATGGAAAAACCCATTTGAAACATTTTTACTGAATCCAATAATGGAGTCACTGATGAGACCGTTCATTTTAAATTAATTTCTGTTGTTCAGAATAAAAAATGGAAATATCCAGAAATCAAGGTGTGTGAAATGAAACTACGGTATAATTTGTGACTACCTGTTACTGAGATACTGTTAAGTGCTTCACGGTATCCAGCTCTATCTATTAAACTGCTCTTTATAAACGACGCCTTTTAAAGCAGAAAAAACACAAAGATGTGACATTGGCAAGGTGTTTTCGAGCGCAGGTGAGGACTGAAGACGAGGACCGCTGGTGAAAGGGTCGTAAAAGAGGGAAACTTCTGCGTCTGCGTGCAAGGACCAGAACCGGGAAACAATTAATCTCTTTATGGGTGTCTGCTGTGGACTCTCATAATCACCACCTTCACTCCCATAAGAGCAAGAAAGACCAGATCGAAGCTCTGGAGATACACAACATTTGTTTTGACGAAGCTACGAAATGTGGGAAAAGGGATTTCTTACCAGAACACACACATTAAAGCAAAAACCCCAAAACCACTGGGGAAATTACAGAACTTATAATTATTCTCAGAAGAGGTGGGAAGTACCTTGTATTGTCCTTTTGAAAAAGGCTTTGCAGGCCTCACAGGAGGCCACGCCGTAGTGGTACCCCGAGGCGATGTCGCCACACACCAGGCACAGCCTCTTGGGGATGGCGTTCAGCATGTACTCGCACTTGATGGGCGAGTCGTCCACCACGCTGCCGGAGCACTCCTCGTAGCGGCGTAGGCAGGTGGTGGCGCCTCCCAGCATGCCGGGGTTGAACATCGGCGGGGAGTCCAGGGCGTGCGAGTGCCTGCCGCCTCCGTTGATGTAGCCGCCGCTGGCGTCGGAGTTGCCGCTGGGACTGTGATGGCTGCCCGTGTCCACGAGCGAGGAGGAAGGGCTGGAGGGCTCGGTTTTGACGTAAGAACCGCAGCTGGAGGTCAGGTGCCGGTCGTCGGAGGGCATCCTGGTTAGCAGCCTGGGCCGAGACACAGAAGAGGCAAGCATATTGTTCATGAGGGACGAGTCAGCAACGTCAGCGTGCAGGGCCCTCCAGGTCTAACATCTGGAGAGGTCTGCTTACTCTCCAAAACCCCACGGACTATCGACTGTAATATTCTGGGCCTCGGAAAAAAAAAAGGCCCTCGAAAACGATCGCTGAGACACAGCAAGCGTGGTTTCCCTCCTTCATCGCCTGATCATCCACAGAGATTCATCGGCCGTGATGGAAGATCTGAGTTTGATAGATTATGTTACAGACACAACCATTTACTGTATGTGTTGGAATGCCGGGCGACATACTGCTGCAGCTTATTTCTCCCAGGCAAAATGTTAACTAATGACCGTGTCAACAGATGCCCCATACATCTCGCAAACAATGCCCGCGATTGGGCCGCTGCCAGCGGTAAATGAATGAATGAAACTCCAGAAGGCTGTTAATGGACGCGGAGAGGCGTTACACTCAGCATATGGAGGCTCGCCGGTAACACGTGACCCGATCGATAGTCCCGGCGAGTTTGCCAAAGGACGGCGCCGGGTTTGCGGCGGACATCGGTGGCGGTTCGGGAGAGGTTGGAGAAGGGGGGGCTGTGTTTTGGAGGGGGTGGGGTGGGGTGGGCGGGGCAGACCGATCTGAAACGGCTTCTCTCGCCTCTGTTTTCCGATCCGGGAATGTTTTTTTCCCCCTCGGCTGCCTCTTTGCAAGAGTGTTTATATAAAGCCATGAAGTCATCAGCCTCCGACAACTTGAAACCTCCCTTTTAACTGCTAACAGGCAGCAGGTGGAGGGAGGAAGAGGAGACAGCTCCTACCCCTGGGCCTGGATCAGATCTATTGATCCTTTGCTTCCTTCCTGTTCCAGATGAGGCATGAAAAAAAAAAAACCTCCTCTTACGGGTCCCAGACATTCCTTATGCATTTTTAATCAGTCAGGACTGTTAACACAGTGCGAGATGGAGCGATAAGACATTATGTTAGTCTTCATTCCGAGGCAGTTGTGGTTTATAGGATTCACAGCGCTCAAGTTAAATCTTGTTAGCAATCAGCGAGCACCTATAGTCAATTGCGAAGTGAATTTCCTCCCATCTGAGGGAATTGGAGAGAGCGGCATGGTAACAGTTAATACATCATTGCAGCCAGATAGGGGGATTCCCCGAGGAATTGTACATTGTGGCATATGCAAAAAGTAGTTCATTCCACACTTAGCGCACCGTAACGCTGGGGAGATGTTTTCTCATACGGTTTAATAGAAATATCTAATGGGTCCTTTCAAATCTGTCAAAATGAAATAATGGCACCAAGCCGCCAATTTGCAAAGATATACTTTGATAATTTGGTTCCCGTTTTAGTATTAAGGAAGCTCAGCCTACCTTGCTTTGCTTGGCAGTGACACACACACACGCACGCACATGCACACGCACGCACGATTGCATTGCACCTAATATCTAATGAGGCAACGTTTGCTCCACTGCGCAGAAAAATGGTCTAAAATGAAGGTGACAGGCAGGACTCCTCACGCAGACGTGAAGGTCATCTCTCCGCCCCGCGACGCCTTTCTTTGAGGCCAAAGCGTCCCCGCGGTTGATGTCCGTGCACGGCCACGACACAGTCCGCTCCATTTTAATTTACAGACGCCGCATCTGGACACTGCTGATCTGACCTGCTCACATCAGCGACCAAAGCACCCCCCACCCCCCACCAATGTGCGTTTTCATATGCTGGCACTTTTCCTGCCTTCCTACAGAAATCCTAGATTTATCTACTTCTTCCCTAAAGACTCTAACGGTCACCAGCCTCTGGGATGTTGTGCAATAGCATTGTGCTTGAGCGATAAACGAAAATAAAACCCAACCCTCACTCGAAGGAGTTCTCCGCACTGACCGCCGGCTTGAATTAGGGGTTAAAAATTTGTACGAGTATTTTCCGACCGTGGGGAAATATTATTGTTCAGCTCTGGGTTAAGCTTGTAGCACGCAACACGGCGTAAATCACTGAACACACAGCCGAAACATAGAAGCGCGGAAGGACACAGGCAAGGAGCCATGCATGAAATTAGTTCATTAATCTTTCTATGATAGGCTGTCCTTGTTTGGGGCAAACTCTATCAGCTTTAAACTGAGTGCCCCTTCCTGCCTGACACATAGATTACACTGTTAGTCCGCCGCCAAAGTGTCTGGGAAATGAATGGTCATGCGGGTGGGAAAACGGGGTAGCGCCTCGCCCAAGTGTTAAGTAGCGACAACAAGATGTGCGTGATGCGGGCGCAAATGAAGGTCACAGACGGAAATTTGAATCAAAATGAAGTCAAAAATCTATGACGACTGGTTGACTCGGAGTTTGTTGTGTGCCGCTCGGACACTTGAGTACGGAAAAATAAATGCAAATGTGATATTGAATTTCATGCGCGATTCTTAGACTGTTTTTCTTTTTTGAAAAAAAAAAATCCTTCAGCAAAGAACAATCATAAATTCTTTTCTGCACCCTTTGCCTCTGCACGAATTCATAACCTGAAAAACAAAAATTTTTAAAGCTTTGCCAAAGTGTTACAGAAAACTAAGATTTAATTATAAATTAATTGATCTATCACTTACTTTACAAAAAAAGGTTTTATTGCTTAAACATACGTTTTCTAAGTAATTGCCTTTCTGTCAAATGATTAATCGAACAATCATTTTTCCTTTGGGCTTAATTGTCTTTTCCGTGGTTATTATTCAGACCACTTGATCAAGTTCAAGCGCTGAAGAAGGCCATTAGATATGGTTGAAAGCTCAGCTGAAACTGGACCTCTGAATATTTACCACATGCTCCCGGTCCTGACAGTGATGCTCGGCACTGCCGGGAAAAATTCTCCTCTACTTTAGCGGGAGTTTGCAAAGTTCCTGCGCCGCGTAGGCGCGCGTGATCCTGCTCCGGAGTGTCTGTAAACAGTCGCGCGCTCCCGCTCCCAGCTTCTTCAATGTCACTGCCATGAGGAGGAGAGATTGCATAGATTTCCCACATGGATGATGTCTTACCTGCAGTATCAACCCCCATCTACATACACGTCCACCACCTCCAGGAAATTGCTCTCCCTGCAAAGTCAAACACACCCCTAACCGCCTTTTAAAGCGAGACAGAAGAAGGAGGCTATGGGGGAGAAAGAATAAACGAGCGGAGACTTAAGCCGTCATTGGGAATCAGAGGGGGACTCATGAGGGACAGTTGCGGTATTGATTTCATAAATAAACAGAGATGGCCATCGATCCTAATGTTATTTTGCATTTCAATTACTGCCCAGAAACATAACCTTCAAACGTCTGCTTCTGCACAGTAATAACATCCACTGATAATCACAAGCCAGTCTTGTCCAGCGCAAATTGGCTTTTCTCTTTGCACCCCCCCTCCACTCCACTTTCTCCCCCACCCCCCTCTTCAAATGTGTAAATGACACAACTTTGCATTTGCCTAATGGTATGAGGGCATGTGCTGAATCTTAAGCGGGGGCTGGAGCTGATACAGTAAGCGCTCTGGTCAATTGACACAATGCAAATTAACGCGCTGAAGAGGAATTAAGTTCACGGCGTCAGACCTCGTGCAGCTCGGATGAGGCCCATTAAATTAAATATGCTGGCTGACCTGCACTTCATGATGAGATGCACTTCCTTTTCCCTCTTCTTCTCCCTCTGCGTTAATTTGATTTGATCAATGAAATAAACTCTAAGATCTCCTCTCCGCCGCCTGGAGTCAGCCTGAGAACAACGGCGGCAACATCCACGCAAGAAAACCGCCCATCTACATCCTGATGAATCCAGAGTCCTTGTCAGGCTGCCTGCAGGATATATTGATATCAAGAGCAGGTCATGACATGTAATGAAGTTACCCCCCCCACCTCACACACACACACACACACACACACACACACACACACACACACACACACACACACACACACACCCTCACGCAGCGCCACACCACCAAAGATCTGGACAGCGCTCCTACCCATTCGCCGTCCAAATTACAGCAGATTTTGAAATTTGTCTTAGTCTCGCGTCATTTGTTTTTATTTCCACGCCTTTTCAGTTGTGCTGGGGGAGGAGGAAAAAAAAAAAGAAGAAAAAAAAAAGAAGTTGGAAGGAAACGGCATTTTTGGTTCCCACAATATGAACACAGCGCAGCACTGTCCCAACACCTGCTCCCTCCATCCATCAATGGACTCATGATTTCTGCTGGCATCCCATCAGCACCGACTGTCCGGCCTCAAATATGGGATCCATCACGCCACGGTGCCACGATTTAATAGTTTTCATTGACCTTTGCACCAGATCTTGGCTGTGCGGAACAACTATAACTAACATCGCTGAGAATTATCCAACAACTTAAAAGTCAATTAACAGGATTCTCAATTAATGAATAATATAAAATATTTTTTTATGGAACAGAAAAACCTCATTGGCTTTTTTCTCTCTCTTTTTTTTAAGTTGCTTTATCAGCAGTTTCCACTTGGCAAAATCATCCATGTCATTTAAGGAACTCCAGAAAATCTAATTAAATTTAAATAGTTCATTACTGATTATTGAACAGGAAAGAGAGAGGCATTTATCCATTAATTTAACTGACAGTAACGGATTCTTTCCTTATAAAAGTGCGGCCTGTACTGCAATAAATCCAGATTTACTGCACGATTCCTTGATGCTTTTCCCCTAACAGACACAGTCAGGTGTTTCCATGGAATGGGACCACTAAAATTAGATCCCAGGTCAGTGTGTGATTCTTTGGTCTCATCTGTATTGTGTGTGTGTGAGTGTGTATGTGTGTGTATGCGTGTGTGTGCGTGTCTGTAAATTTGACTTCTGCTTGTGCATGTTTGGATGTATTTTTTCTGTGTGAAAGGCACCCGGGTGCCATTTATAATGTTAAATGGAAAATAATCAACATTTAAATTGCAAGTGTGAATAATGCAGCTGTCCATTCGTGTAAAAATCAGTCCTGATAATATCTTGAAGTTGTCAGAGCAGACTAAAGGAGGAAGAGTTCTCAGGGATTTATTACATTACGGCATGGAAACGAACAACTCCCCCAAGTTTTATTCCAGAATGTCACATTTTGACAATCGGTGAGCACGTAAATGGGGGTTGCCTATTTAGATTCTGACACCATAGAAAAATATTTAAAACAATAATTCTCAATAAAAACACAGCAATGTTGTTGCTTTAAATTTCTGAATATTCTCTCATGAAATACACGTATGAGTGATTAACTTAATGGCCTTTCTGCAGAAACACTGAACTGTGAGTATTTCTTGCGGCTGAAAGTGAGATTACTCATAATCTGATTGGAGATGTGCCATCGTTAGTGAGATCGCGTGAGAGTTGGCTACTAACAGTTGTGGGACCTCTCACCTCTTGGGTTAACAGACTGCTCTTTTCTCCTCCTGGGTTTATTAATAGGATTCCGTGAAGACGAACTAAACTCAGTGCGGATTTATGTGACACTAAAACCAAAGATTTAGAGTTTGACAGTAGTGAAGAAACCACACTTAAGTCATCTTAATCACGCCCTGTGTGTCTGCTCATAGAAACCATGTCAGGAGAACTAGTTAAAGCTTTTCCTTGGAATTAGAAATAATTAACATACTCTTGCTTGCGAAACTGTCCACATTTCCCTGGAGCTTTGAGCTTTCAGGGGTTTTAAATCACGCCAGGGTTTTAAAAAGTGAAAAAGTGCAGTAAAGTGAAAGATACCAGTCAGCAGAGGAGACCAAAAACACATTTATACACAAATACAGCAACACACAGAGCTACATTTACTGTCTGAATACACTAAATAACTAACTAACACACACACAAACACACACACACACACACACACACACACACACACAGATCTGGTTTGGGGACCATTTACATTAATATATAGAGTAATTTTTAAAAAAGAAAGAGAATGTTGAGTTGATAACATTTAAAAAAACTAAATTTAAGTATAAATTACTGGAATAATATACACTGATTATTCCTTTATACACTAATACTATATACTAAATGTTTGGGAGTGATAATTAGACTGCATTGTGACCTTGTTGTGACAGGTTGGGATTATGTGAAGTGTATGTTTAATTAGGGGCACCATTTAAAATGTAAAAAACACAAACTCAAAAATCGGCAATCAAGACTTTCAAATAAATGCAAATTAATATTAAATAAAATTGAGAAAACATAAAATAATAGGCGAGTTCTACATTCTAGAATTCGCTTGGAATTATACTGTTTACTGTCAGGTAAAGAATGCTTATCAGGTTAAATCGCTCCAATCTACAGCTTATCATTAAGAGGATGCTTAAGCGTCTCGCTGTCCAGTCAGAAGAGGATCGTCTTTCTAGACATGTGAGGAGGGCACTCACGACTCCAGCATCGTCTGAGCTTTATATCTCATTACTTCTGCGGGACTGGAACTACACTCACAATTAACTTCTCGCTGTCACTTATTATTTTTTTTAAACTGTGTGTTGGAAATGTTATCAAAGCTTTAGTGAGATCCTTAACTTTTATTTGCTTTTATAGAAAACGCACGCACTTACACACACACACAAACACACACACGCATGCTCACACACACACACACACACACACATGCACACGCACACGCATGCTCACTCACACACACAGTTTCCCTGGAAAGCTGCAGCACACACCGCTGTCCACGACAAGTCGAAAGCTTCCCGGATATCGTTAATGTGGCCCCAGCTCGGATTTTAAACCCTGAATTCCGATGCGGGGCGGCTGGGTAGGCGTCCGGCGTGGACCCCCTGCCGACCCTGCAGCCTCACCGACACCCCGAGCCCCTTCGTCCCGTACTCGGATGGCCGTTTAGTTTGTGCAACCTTGAAGCATGACTTCACTTTTTGATAACAAACATAAATAAAGATGCGAAATGAAGGATTTGACCTGAAGTTGGGAGACCAGCTGGGGAAAAAAAAAAAAAAAAAAAGACAAACAGCTAAACTAAAAAGTTAAAAAGATATACCTACTGGTTGTGGTAGCAGAGAGGGTCGGGAATGCAGAGTTCGGAAACATCCATCAGTCCAGGTTAAGCATTCCAGGTGCTGCCAGAAAAAAGGGATAAACAGCTGGAGAAGTGCTGGAGGAGGAGATCAGTCCCGAAACCTCCACATTTCTTCATGAAGAGTTGGTCAGGTGTTGGCTGCCGTCTCCCCTCCCTCCCCGTTCACCACAAAAGCACCTTCTGCTTCGGCCCGGCAAACTCCAGCCTGCACAGGTGCAGCACGCAGGAGAAGGTGCGGGAGAGGGGAAGAGCGGCGGGGACAGAGGGAGAGACGGAAGCGGGAAGTACGGCGGTGAGAGAGAGAGAGAGAGAGAGAGAGAGAGAGAGAGAGAGAGAGAGAGAGAGCCGAGGCAAGTGGGATGCGCTGGAGGGATGGACAGAGCAGATGCAGAGAAGAGAGGAAAGAGCGCGGCAGCGGTGAGAGCGCGCTCGGGCTGAGGAAGTCAGTGACGGGACTGAGTCTCCATTGACGGTGCGGGGGGTTCTTTAAGACCCAGGGGGCGTGGTCAGATGCAGATGGAGCGGCGGCTATTGGCTGCTTCCAGGAGGGCTGTCCTGGAAGAGGGCAAGTGGGAGGAAGGACGGCCGGGGTGGGCGGGGCTTACCAGCTGGTGTCCAGTCATTCACACAGTATTGCAAAACACAGAGACAGACAGACCCCCTGGAGAGACGGATGGACAGATGAGGAGTGTCTATTTGGAGATTCTCTCTGTTTACATCTGCAGCAGTGGAGGAAGCGGCCGGAAAAGCGGCGGAAGAAGCAGCCGTCTGAAGGCGATTTAACGGCGCTTTAGGGTTCAGAACCAGATTACAGAGCTAAACTCTTTACCCTTTCATCCTCTCCACCATGGATCTGCCGCTCCGCAACCTGCCCCGCTTTACCGGCACCCAGTTCCCACGCAGGTTCTCTGATCACACGGGGGGGTTCGGGCAGTGCCCTGCACGGGAAGACGGTACAGTGAGAAACTGGTAACGATCCTGACAGGAATCACAATAACACGACAGCTTCGGTCCAGTTTGGTCACATGGTTGCCAGGTCAGACTAATGTGGCAGCCATCAGAGGAAACCCAAAGAACCCCCCCTCCACCCCCACCCCCACCACCACCACCCCTCCCTTTCATCCGCCGCCCCCACCATCCCACTTCATCAACCCACATTTTCCTGATCGATGCAAAACCCATCACACGCTCTTATTGATCACGGCATTGCTGTGTCGCCAAAAAGCATTGGGACAGACTCTTCCTTTCCCACAGTCGTTTAAATAAAACAGAATCACAAATTTGAACGGCTTCTTTTCATGTCAGCCCGTATCAAAGTCACGGGAGCACAGGCTGATTGCCTGATAAAGGAGCTGCGCATTCTCAATTAAATCTTTGATCAATATTTTAGCATTTAATGTACTTTCCTGTGGAGGAAAACCAGGATATTCCAGCTGATCTGATTAAGACATCCAGACATAATCAATAGAGATATGTTTATGTTTTTAATGAAGCAGAGAGGACGTACTAATGCTCAGACGACATGTATGATTTCACGTTTGCTGGAGTCACTAAATAACAACTATTGGGGGGGGGGCAATCTGACATTTCCATTTATCAGTTAAGGCCAGATTTGCCCTTTTGTGTCATTTCCCTCTCCTGGTGGGCTGTACAGTAAGTCCCGTGGTCGGCTTCCCACCCTCCCAGTGCGACGGGGCACCCAGCTTCATGGCATCTGACAGGAAATCTATTGAGCTCACAGGCTGTAATCCCACAATCGCACTATCACCGATGGAAAAAAAAAAAAAAAAACACTAATCCAGTCATTAAGTCTTTATTTAAACGAGGCAGATTTTCAGACCAGCCACAGACGGTGTCTCTTTAAGACGCAACGCCGCTCGTTCTGAGGCTGCGCTTCGTTAATCAGTCATATGTGCTCAGTTTTGTTTATCGGTGACTGAGAAGGGACGGATTGTAAAAGAACCGGCTCCTCTTTTGAAGTTGAATTTATGCCCGTACAGTAAAGGTGAACAAAAGCCGACGAGCTGAGCTGTGTCACGCAGCACAGCCCAGATTAAAACGTCTGTGAACGACAGCAGCTTGTCGCCGAGAAGTGACAAAGAGTCAATCGTTATCTGTCAATACATAGTAATTACATACTGTGTTGATTTGAGGGGCACAGAACCCCCCCACCACACACACACACACACACGCACACTGGCTGTATGTAATTAAATTCATGATTCATGAGGTGTTTTATGTCAGACCTCATGACCCTAAACAGACCCCGCACTACGTGCACCACGTGCTCAAGCACCCAATTCCATATTTTTCCTCTTTGGTGATTCCAGACGTACTTTTGATAAACGTTGCGAACTCTTTGAGGAAAAACAGTTCCCATAACACGCCTTCATAAATACGATCGATCACAGTTTAGCCGGACATAAAATTAGGTTGTGATCATTACGATGAGATTATTTGTGATGGGTGTGTGTGTGTGCGTACGTACACCGTGTTACCGTAACGACACACTGTCCCACACAACCACCATCCTAATTGTACAACATAGCATGGAATTGTGTTAGAATTCCACTCTTCAGCATGCTTTGGTGTCACCAGACCAATCAACAGATTTCAATAACCATGTTGAAATTTACAGCATTTGTATTTTCCTATTTTTTCCCTACATTTTCTTTGCCAAGAGCATCTTTTCTGCCAAAAATCAAATTTTACAGATTAAATAACATATAGTTTATAGCCATTAATATTGTATCACTGTCTATAAAGCTATAAATTATATTTTGCTGTATTTTTTTGTGTTTTGTTGGCTACAGAGAGATATAGTTTATAGTAAAACACAATAACTAGAATTATAGTTAATTTCCCAACGTATAATTTTTAATTAACACCAAATGAATGGTGAAATGTGACTTTAATTTATGCTTCCTGACTAGTTGCATGTGGAGTAGTCTCGAGTAGTAGATAAATGTAATTAAGTGAAATATTTGATTTTTAATTACCAAACACAAGCCTTTGAAAGGGGACGTGTGAAGCCTGAACGCCACCTCCAGCGTGGACCACATCAGCATCGTGTGTGTGGCCACTAACACGAAGCTGATCTAAACGCCTGACTCGCACAGATTAGTCATTCGCTCACTTCTTTCTCGCCGTCACACACTTGTTTGGCTCCTGTCGCTGGAGGAGTGTGGAGAGGGATAATTAATATAGCCACGGGGCTGCTTTCATCAGTTGGGTGCATTTGTTTTTTTTGGGGTTTTTTTTTGACAATTATTATGTTGGGCTCTCGTCTCTGGCTTGAACCATCGCTGGAGCTGGTGGTCGCCACTGCCCGCCTGTTCCCGCTGGGTTAATAAATGCTATTAGCCTCAATCTCTTGCTTCTTAATTTCTCATTTAATTGGGGGCATTTAAAACAAAATCCTCGCAAGCAGGGGCGTTAATCAGCGATGAGTTGTATACCTTGAATATTCAAGATATTTTACACGACAGAATAATCTAAAAAATGGGATGTTTTATTTTCATGGATTAAAAATATTGATTACCCGGACTCACATTTTTAAAAAATCATGGCTGAATGTGTAATAAAGATTTATTAAGGCCCTTTTATCCGGACAACCTTAATTAGAACCTACTTTATTTTTACCCCAAGATAGCGTTTCTATAAACTCTTAAAATATTGTCTCCTTGCACTGGTGCTGTCTCGGGTTGCTGCACCAACACCACCACAGTTGCCTCTGCTTTCATTACTAAAATGCATCCGTTCGTGATAAGACACTTTGGTTAAATGCAATCGCCAAAATGGCATACATTAGGCCGAGGACATTTTTCTACCCCTGCGTTGCTTTTCTGAAAGCCGTGATTGTGATTCCGGCGACCGCAAAATGTTCTCCGTGGCGTCTAATCACATCAGATATCAACTGGATCAATTGCGCCTCCCGTGCTCTAATTTTAAACCGCTCCTTGACACCAGACGGATCCTGGGCGACTCGTCTACATTGCCCGCGCAAGAGGGTCTGGATGGAGTCACCTCTAAAGCAACAGCCCTGGCTGTGTCATTGCCATCCCGCGGCAGGATCAATACATTCCTCTCAAGTTCATTCCAATAAGGCGGCTGGTAAAAACAGCTCACGTAGTGTCAGCTTTTTACTACTTTATGACGCCCGTGCATACGTAGCACGCCGCCCGTGTTCGGAGACTGCAGAAAAAACAGCCAACGCTAAGAAAAAGCAGTAACTTTACACAGCGGCTTTGAGCCCGTGCTGACAAATAAAGCTTTATTTTCATCTGGGGAGGAAAAAAAAAAAGATTGACACTAAAACCTAGATTTGAGAGGAAATTCCAAAAAAAGGACCAGCTAGATGGATCTTAAACGTTCCGTAACACCTGTAAGGATAACATGACTGACTGGGAGGAGAACTGAAAAGTAAAATTTTGAGTCACGACACCTCCGACAAATCCTCGGCGTCTCAGAACACCCGCAGGGCGCTCGTGACTCTTCAATTACCGGCTTCGCTCCGAGGAGCACTTAACTCGGAACAAAACTTTCCGTTTCAAATGAGCGATGTTTGTTTGATAAGGAAATCATCCTCTTTTGCTTGTCCCAATTCCACAAAGGAAGGAGGCGTTTCCGTATAAATTAGCCCCGCGGAAGAGAGGATCGGCGGCGTATCAGTGGCTGTGCGACGGAGGAGAATTTGGAATAACGACACGCACGCCTGAATCAGCCTGCCATACGCGCGAGGGAGTGTTTGATGGACTTTAAACCGCGTTTACACTCGGCTGATGAATATCAGACTAAAAACAAACAGTTATGTAAAACAGCATCTGTTGGCAGCACATCTCATTTTCAAGAGAGCCTCGGTATTCCAGACCTGGCTCCCCAAAGATCCGGGGATGACTTTCATTTAGCCTCACCTCTCCATCCAGCTGGGGTCACCCCTGTTGGTATAGCAAGCACAGCAGTCACATTGCTCCACCATGCGCACAGATTGCTTACTAGAACAGCCTGGAACCTTTCATATTTCCCAGTCAGCATTTTTACGGGATAATTTTGGCAGCCTTTAAGGATATCGCTGCCTTAATAGAGGATAAAAATAAACGGGTGGTGGAGGGGCTATATCAGGCTGTTATAATCTTGTATTCTATACTGTGGAGCTAAACGTCTGGCTTTGGCTCCATTCAATGAGATTAAACTTCTCCCCAGTTGCTTTGAAAGACCATTTGTCCTATTTTTAAAACCAGATAGAGCAGTTTGAGCCAAGTATATCTAAAAAAGTCAGTTAAATTGATTAAAATACTGTGGTGTAAATGGCATTATAGAGCATCTTCTAAGAATATCTTCCCTTCATATCTCATAGAAAGATTCCTGTCAGCAGATTTTCTATCATATTTGTTGTTGTTCTTGTTTAATTTGAAGTGCATGTGTGTACACACAGCATTCAGTACAGGCATGTTTGTGTGTGTGAGTGAACAGGCCCTCCAGATTCCAGCTGTGAGTGCCTTTTTTACTAGAAAGCTTGTCAAAATGTCCCAACCAGCTTAATTCAATAAACGCCACCTCTTTCAAGCCCACGAGGGAGCCGACTAACGCATTAAAAACTTGAAAAGTTAAGAAATAAGCTCGAGGAAGTTCTCACTACCTGGGAAAGAAGTGGGTTCCTTGAGGCTTTCCTGTACTGTATGATAGTAAAAGCTCCACTCTTCAGGGCCTTGTTGCTTCTCTGTGAGCTCAAATGCTGGATTTTAGCTTGTGCTCTTCCCATGAGGGGAAAGGCTTTGCCGAAGTTGGAGGGAGGGTTATATGAAGTTCAGTGGAAATGCTTTTTTATTTTTTCATTTTTTTTACAGTACTCAGCCAACTTTTTAAATAAAAGACGAGTGCGGTTTGAGATGCTCTGCAGGAGCATGTTTGGAAGTGAGCGGATGGGGAGCTGCGCAATTTTTTAAAAATTCTTTTTGGAATTCTGAAAAAAAAAAAAAGACAAATATTATGCCAGAATCTTGAGAAAACATGCCAGTGTGGCTGTGCTATGGAGGAGCAAAACCACAGCTCCACTGTATAAAGCTCGCACCTCGTTTGTTTTATGCGTCCTTCCCCCTTCTCCGACATTCACCCCCATTAATTCTGTGATTGTGTCTTCCTCTCATTTTCTCCCTCGTTATGCATTTAATGTTTCCAATTTGCCGTCATCACAGGAAAACGCCACAAGAAGCTATAAATTCTTTTCTAATTCCAAATAATTAGGATTACACGGACCAGTGGTTTTCAATCAGCGAGATCATCTCAATGATAGATGGTGGGATAACTGGTCATTGCCGAGACATAAATATTGTGTCGTTCAATTAATCTGGTCTAATGAGGTGTCAAAGCTGCCACTCATCCATCAAATACAATTAGGAATAAACACATATGCATGGAGATGGGTAATTAATAATTAGCAAAGCAAAGAAAACAGTATTGGTTTCAGCAGCCACATTCGCAGAGCAATTTAGCACAGCTCTCTCTGCATTCCATTTTTCAACCGAGTGAGACAATGCCACATCGGAGGAATTTCAATCAACTTCCGCCCGCGTTCCCGTCTGATGTTTGCCACGCTCGCTGATTGTGCCCAGACGCGTTTCATTTTTATAAAACTGTTCAGAGCCTTAAATAGGCGGCAGGAGCACATTAAGTCAGTTTAACCTCAGAAGAACCCTAATCTACATAATCTACGTACAGTGGGTGCCTTTCATCCAGCCGAACCACAGCTAGACCTGGAAACTAAAGGGCCCCCTCTTATTTTATTTTTTTTTGGAAGTGTTCTGAAAATGTGATGGATCGAGTTTTTTTTCTGGACCAAGAGGAAAACATTTATTCTAGAACTTGGGAATTGTGGACTGTCAGAGACAGTTTGTCTTCATCTCCCTCTAATGCCCACAAGGATCATTGTCCTAAAAAAAGATGTTTCATACAGAGTGCTCATTGTCTACTAGACAGAAGCTGACAGAATTAGAGTGCAGTGCCTCCAGTAGGATAATATTAATGATGATAATAATCATTTATCCCGCTGCTCACCTTGTTCCTTAACGTCAATCTTGACACCCGTCATACATGACTAATGGACGAATTTCAATGCGACTAACCCGATTAGCATTTATTTAATAAATACATGTAGTAGCGCCTGATTTGGAGTGTGGCGTTACAGTTTGGCAGGTCGGAGGTCACGCCAGCAGAGGCGCTGTGGCTTAGTTGGTCAAAGTGCCTGTCTAGTAAACAGGAGATCCTGGGTTCAAGTCCCAGCAGTGCCTTAATAATTGGGAGTAATGAGGAAATCTGAGTGCTGTGTTACGCAAGCATAATTATTCTGATGTAAGGTTTGGCAACTTGGACTGCCACTAAATTGTTGATCTGAAGTCAACGGAACTGTCTGGGACACAAAAGTTGGAAAAAAAAAAAGTCTCCTGCAGCTGCTGATGGAATCGAACAGGCCGGAAACCTCCACCAAAGGTCATTTGAATGAAGTTCCCTGTATGTTCCTGTTCACCCACAAAGATGCTAAGTAAGCGTCCTCAAGTTCCCTTCTGGCTTCTTTGCAAAAACAACCAATTTCCTTAGCAACAGCACTAATGCAATAACTAGAATATTTTCCCTTCCTAAACAAAACGCTTCTGTAGCTGAAAGATCTAACCACATGAAGTCTGGTCCCTGATTATCATGGACTGAAATGGAAACTACAAGTCATATGTCAAATTGTCCCTCATGGCTGCGCTCACATCACATTTTTACCATCTTGCCCTACAGTGTGAAGGTGACGCAACGGCGGAACGCGGTGTTCCCGATGTAAAAGTTTAAAAAAAAAAAAAAAAACACAGGCCAGACACATCTAGATCCTGACGGTTCAGTTCAGCGGCAGCAAAAACCCAATTACCCAGAGGCATCGGGGCGAAAGACGGAAGGAAAATCAATACATAATTTCAGTATTTCAGAGGGGTGTTTCCTTCAAACGCATTAATGTCTCCATTCACCAGTCTCACGATGCTTTTCACAATAACCAATGAAAATGTTAATCATCTATCAGTGATTTCTTCATCTGTTTGCAGACTGCATCCGGATGCAAATGTGTCAGTTAATAAAGTGAAAGAACAGCATTATAGATTTTTTTTCCCCCAGTCTGGAGAAGGTTACTTAAATTTCCTTTAAGGTTACAAAAACGCCTCCGTGTGTCTTGTGAGTGGTGTATTTGGGAGAAATTCACTTCGGCTCACCCTGGGGTTAAGTGTCTTGGAAGACTGCGGTCCGGTTGAAGGGTGTGCGGCGCAAGTTCACGCAAAGTTTACCGCCGTACCATTTAGTACCCTGTCAGATTCTGTTACGGAGGTGGGCAGACGGGCAACCCCTGCCCGCGCAGCACTGGGATGCCACGGTTAAGTGACAGCAGCCAGACGCAAAAAAAATGAAACAAATCAATAGTGGCGTCTCTTATGGAGTCGACCGAACCGAAGCGCAACATGATAATGTCCACAAATGCACTCAAGCGTTGAGGCGACCCCCAGAGAGGCGCTTCTTTTAATGAATGTAGGTTAGCATGATTGACTAATCACCTAATAAATTAGAGAAGACAATATCAAACAGCTCTGTGCTCCCGCCTGTTTCGACTTATAGGAGCACCTATGGCCCACGGTGATTGTTAAACACAATAGCACCTTCCTCCATAACCTGCCAATTACCCTGCCTCCGAAAACTTCAGGCATTTATCTCCTTATGAAACTATAAAAAAACCCATTTTTAGGATTAGATATGGCTAACTTTAATGTTGTGGATTTGAATATGAAAGGGAGCCTGGTGGGGAGTGCAGGGAGCCAGGGGACCCAAACACAGACTTCCTCTAAAATGTTAATGGTTTGGCTAATTGAAGGTATGTTCTTTGTCGGCGCCGCGTTTTGGAGGGTCCCTTCTATGGACCGAGCCGGCACAAGGTAGCAGGGCCTTCAGATGTTATTGTATTTGACTGCTGCTGCGCCAGGGCGCCAGCGGAGTTTGTCGCTTTTAAGATAAGTTACGGGGACATGCGCGCAAATCCACTGAAGTGCGCAGGGATGTGCAAATCCGTATGTGCAGCCCGCCCGCGTGCGCGCCCGTGGGCGGGCGGGCGGGCCCGCACGCACACAGGTGTGTGCGCGGCGGAGTGCTTTGCATTTCAAAAGGCTGAAATCGCCCGTGGCGGTGGCGGGGGGGAGTATGGCCTCAGGATTCCCCAAGAGCACCTATGAAGTTAACGAGTGACGAGTCGAGAGTCAGACGAAGCTCCTCTTTCCTGCAAGTGTATTCACACCAACAACCTCTGGAGGAATAGGCAGGTAGAAAATACACACACACACACACACCCTCAATTATCCTTTTTTTATATCATTAAAAACAGTTTTCTCTTACTGGATGATAATTTTACTGGTGTGAATGTTATTTTTTCTAACTTAATCTGCATTTAAGCCAACTTCCTGTGACTGCCATCCAAGAAATACAATTTATCTGTAGTAGATGGAATCTGGTGTAAGCCATTAAACCAAACGGTTTCTCTTAGTCTTGATGGTGCTACTGGGAAGGGTCAGGAGGTCACGGACCTACAGTAGGCGTTATTAATGCTTGTGTACCTTTTTTGGAGGTTGTGTGTTGTCCATCACGACTTACCTCTGACCAGAGATCATGGTGGGTGCTAAAGGCCATCCCGGTGCCTGGGCTGGGAGTACATCCTCACCAGTGTGCTGATAGGGCGCCATCCCCGCTTCTCCACGCAGCAAGTCCCTAAGTCAGGAAACAAGGCCAGAATCTGCATCACTGCGCTGCCAACTTTAGTAAAAAAAACTAAAATTTTACCTTTAATTTCAACACCAACTGATGAAAATAATAATTAAAAAGAAAAAAAAAAGATCTGACACAATTTATTCAAAGTGATGTTCAGGAAGCCTAACCTTGCCAACGTCTCACAATCCACACTTGGTTGCAAGATAAATGGCTGAACCACAGCCATTTTTTTTTTTTTTTTAATGGAGAAGCAGCAACTGCAAAAAAGAATTCTCAGAGAAGCGCTCATAAAGGCATCGCAGCACAAAAGGAGGCAGTTAGCGCGCCCGGCTAACTGAATGCGAGGTCAATTCCAGATGTGGGCCTTTCAAAGAGAAGCGGAAACCGACGAGGAGGGGTGAGGAAGCGGAGGCGATGGCGAGGTGATAGACAACAGTCAACTCAAAGGTGAGCTGACTCGTTGCTTTAAAGACTGATGTCCTGGCAGACGTGTTATTTGTCTTGTATTGCTGGGTGAGCCCTCAAATCCACTCGGGGGGAGATGAAAAAAGGGTGGCGGGGTGGGTGGGTGTGTGCATGGGGGGGGGTGTCTGTCTGGGACAAGTGCTACGACTCTGGTGGAGGACAATCTGTCAACAGGAGTCATCACTTAACTGAGCCCAGAGCCAGCACAGGTCCGGAGACTTGATTAAAAATATGCATGAAATGAAATGCAAATTCCTCATTCTTTTTTCCTCCGCTGCCGCTGCACGAACGCCGAAATGCGCCGAGGGGCAGCGGGCGTAAATCGCGACCTAAAACCACCGCGGCGCAACACATTACCCTCAAAGGTTAACAATGTTTAATTTATCCGCGCATCAGGTGCCCGTTTCACCGGAGGAAGCGCTTTCTGATGCTGCACGCGGAGGTGAAGGACGCGCGGAGGTGCCGCCCCCGTCTCGTGACACGACTGTGATCGCAGCTCCAGCAAAAACAGGGGCTGCTTTTCAATTCCACCTCTTTTAGGCCGTAACTGATGAACCCAGGGGGAGAGCCGCAGCACTCTCGTATTAATAAACACCCGGACGCATTCGTTATTCCGCCGACGAGCCGGAGAGGGAAAGCCTGAAAGTCTTTGCGCCACTTCTTTCGTTTTAAGCGCCTGAAAAATAACCGATGCAAATGACGCACAAAAACAATCTTTCTGAGTGCTAACGCTAAAGGCAAAACGGCGAGTGATGAGGCATTAGCCGAAAGTGAGCCACTTCTTAAAATCAGATTACAGTCTCTTTACTGCGCGCCGCGTTTATTCATCTCCGAGGTGTTTTAACCAGCGGCTGCTCTCCTGACCCGACAGGCCGTAAATCTGCTTTCAGAAAAAGATCGAGTGAAAAGGAGATGAGAAGACGGACGATTCTGGGCAACTCTGCGGATTGAAGGATCAATAGCGACAAAAATAAATGGCTGGACTATTTATCACAGTCTGCACTCAGCACTGTAGCAGAATTCCTGTAATGTATATTTCATACACTTTTATATCCATTGATTACCTGCCCCGTAGTTTGTAAATTACGTGTATATTGATCAGCTCATCACCCACTGATGAAGAGATCAGGATTGAAGTGAGCGTAAATGGAGAGCATTTCTGCCAATACCATGGTATTGTCCAGTAAAAGTTATTAAAATAAAAGGCTGATAAGTAGGAAAAAGAATTGAGAATAGCTTATTATAAAAATTTGTATTTATGCAAGTGTATTTGGGATGTCTTTGAATTTTCTAATGAATTTAAATCACAATTTGAGAGACAAAAGGAGCTATTTCGTCAGGCCTGCGAGGTGCTTCCTGCGGCTAAAGGCCGAAATATTGATTAGAGGTGATAAATCAAACTCCAAGAGATACCAGCAGCAGTCAGAACTGCCATTTATTCTCATTATCTGAGCTTATATGTATATTCCACAGGGAGACGCGAGTCAAAAGAAGAGCAGGAGTGTTCTCCTGAATCGGAAGAGATAAGCGCCTCAGAGGGGGAGGGGGCCTCGTTTGGATCGATGGCGCCAGATCAATGATCAATAGGCCCAACCAATACTCTTCCTGCTGACACTCAGAGGTCTGGTTACACAGATGAAAATGGGTGGGCAGGTCCAGAGAGTGATGATGATTTATGTCAGCGGGGCAGATGTTTCATTTTGGAGAGAGACTGTTTGATAAACGCGTCTGAAAGTCACCGCCTGGACAGTGAGTGAGGACTCCCAACATTTATTCCAATGAACAGCTTTGACACGAGTTCCACCGCCACAAATCAGGACTTCCAGGTAGCGCGACAATGGAATTAAGGAGTCGTTTTGGCAGATCGTGAGTGATGATTTGAGTGTCAGAGCTGATCCACGAGAGAGAAATTTGGTGAATTTGTCTGAGCAAAGTTGAGCATTAGAAGAAGCGTTTAGTAGTTTCACTGTTTATGCCAGTGTGCTGGAAAAATAAAGAGGGCCGATAAATAAAAGATTAAAATAGATACCAAACAGTCCTGCAGCAGCACCGGTGCTATTTTAATGTTACAGACTATAAACATCATTCACCACGGCACAACAGGGGTTTTGTTGGGTCAACTAGAAAGAAAAGATTAAAAGAAAAATATGAAAATGATCAATAGAGGATTGAATATGGTTTTTAACTCTCGTTTAAAAATAAATAAATCACTTGGAGAAAAGCTCTACAGGGACTCATAACCGCACACGCAGACACGCATAAAGGGCCCAGCCTGAACCTGTCACTCACCCATGCCTCTCACATCCAAAGGCGAGTGACAACTGTTAAATCGGAGCATGCCGCCACCCCCACCGTGGTTAATGCTGTTAGCCGCTCAGCAGCACCTCAGCTGACGCACCCCCAGCACCTCCAATTATCTCCCCACGTCTTATTTGAGCGGAGCTGACCAGAAGGGTTCCCGTTTCCTGTAAAATTTCAAATTAAGAGGGCTGGACCTTCCATCACAACCCCTGTCCTTCAGGAAGGAATCTCACTAAAAGCAGGACCCCCTCCCTCCACCTCTAGATCTCACCTCAAGTCCCCCCTCACCACTGCGTCGACCAGGCTCTCAGCCACGGTAAATTGGGTTAACGCTCACTAAGTGTCCCATCGTTAGCGTTGTTAATTGACTACTGCGTGTGATAATTAACAGGGAGCGGACTGCCTACCTCGCTAATCTTATTTAGGTCATTTGCATTTAAAATGGTTTTGATCTCATAAAAAAAAAAAAAAAAGGGTTTGATGGGCAAGCTGAACTGAACGGCCACTTAACATAAAAGGTAGTGGAGTTGCAGGGGGGGGGGGGGGTGGGGGGGATGGGACAGATGTGAAATTTAGCCACTTATCAGCGCATTTTTACACAGAAAGGACGACGCAAGTTTAACCTAAAAGAAAAAAAAAAAACCACAGAGAGGAAGCTCCGAGTGGGCACAGACACCAAAGGCGCGCTGTCCCGCGAAACTTGTGGCGGGTGCTCTGGCGCGGAGGTGGATGAGGCCGCCGCCGCGCTGTGATACCTGCAGATGAATGTTGCCTTTGTTGGAGCGCCTTCTGTCCCCATTTTGGCAATGACACGAGCGCTCGGTAGCTACAGGGGAGACACGCGACTGAGCGCTCCCCCTGATTCGCGCAGGCATTAACACAGCACATTAGCTCGGCCGAGGACTGGGAATGAAAGATGGGCCACCGCCGCCGCCCCAGGCAAAGTGAAGACGTACACTAAAGCCAGCTGCCATCTATTATGGATAGCCAGCGCCGACCCCCACCGCCGGTGTTACGGGGTGACGCTGCTGTCCTTGCCGAGGCTTTGACCTTCCGTCGTGGGGAGAGGGCGCCGGGCAGATTAAAAGTGGACTGGCTCACCGTGCAGTCCAGGCGTGCCCCTGATGTTCTGCCCAGATGGTAACCACGCACACTCTTGAACACACACACAAGTAAGCACACACACGCACACGCGGGCGCGCGCGTGTTCCGCAGCATCCTGGGATGGCAGATGTGGGGTACGGACGCAGCCACTCCTCGGGGCGCCCGGCCTTCAGAGGCTGCGCGCTCCGCCGTTGCTTCCCCCCCCTTTTCGCGCACACAGAGCAACACGTGCGCACACGCGCGCACACGTTCCTCAGAGGCCTAACCAACCCTCACCTCCTCCACTCTCCTTGTGAGTGTTTCTCCGTCACTTAATTCTGGCTGTATGTATGCGAATCATCCATCACTCACTCAATCAGTCCATTGAATTTCATTTAGTGCGGTGTTACACAGGGCATGTGATTGATTCACTGGTACCTTTTCACTGAAGCTTGAATGACACACAATGCTGCCTCGGAGACGTTCGTGCGGCACACGCGCTCACACACACACACACACACACGGACACACACACACACACACACACACACACACACACACACACACACACACACACACACACACACACACACACACACACACAGGCTCGCTCGCTTGCTCGCTCCTACCCTGCTGCGCTGGGTCTCCGTTGCCAGGGGGGGAGAGTTGGGTGCCGACGTTGCCAAAGAAGACCCCCTTTGAGATTGTCTCAAGGTCGCCGTGTCCAGCTGGCGGTGCCAACATCTGTTCCGAGTGGCCTAAAGACTGGCATGAGAGAGGCCTGTCGAAGCTGCTTGACCTTGGATCTGCCACAGAAAGTCCGAAGAAAGCACGATTATGCTGTTGTTTTTCCACTATTTGATATATTAACATGTCCTCCTTCATTTAGGGCTGACAGGTAACATGAAAATTGCAACCCAGAAATGTCAAATAAGCTGCGTCTTAATTTAGGCCAGAAAGTTTGGTTTATATATCTTGCGGGCTCACGCTGACTAAGACAGGTTATATTTATTGCTCTATATACACAAGGTTTTTCAAAAAAATGTAAACTTCTTGGACAAATATTACTATACGTGCCCTCCGGTCTTAAAATCCTGCTTGCCGGTAGCGGAAAAGATGATATTTGATGGTCAGTGTATCAGTAAGTGAGGTGTTAGTGGACAGAAAATGATTGACTGATACCAACACTTTCCTTGTTTTAATTCTTCATGGAGGTTGTTTTCTGCCAGCAAGGCAATCGATTTTTCTATCAAATACGAAAACAGGCATTGTGGAAAGGCCACAGAGGTCAGTGTGAATTAGAGGTGTGTGTGCGCCCGCGTGTGTGTGTGTGTGTCTCCTCCTCCTCCTCCCCTACATCCTTATTGTCACTCCCCAAAGGCCTCTCTGTTAAATTGGCTGACAGATAATAAGATCATACAGGAGAGTACAGCCACAGAGACCTTCGTCCCACAATCCAACAGTCTTACTTCTGCCATAACTCCTGCTCTGCATCTCAAACACTGCGGCCTCGCAGCAGTTTAACACAGAAGACATTCGCCTTTATAGAAATATCTGGATTTAAAATGAAAATAAAAAAAAAAAAAAAATCTGATTCAATTTCCCAGAAGCGGCATGTTGACAGATCACACCCTAATTAAAGATCATATTTACTGGTTCTGGCACTGGTGCAGGGTTAAAATTAGAATTTGATTTTTGATCTTCTGCGATCAATAAAGCTTTGTCATTTCTGACATCGCGGACAGCCGCTAACCACATGGTGAATGAGTGTTTGACTGTCAACAGCAGCAGCAGCCTTGCTCACCATCATTAGAGGGATTTGTCTCATCTGCTTGCCACGTTTATATTTCTCATTATCTGGCAATCTCTGCGCTAAAAATCCCAAACGGGCCAGTTTCGCTCCGTCGTTATCTCCGTATGGAGACGTGCTGGAGCTCTGCAATTTCCCACAACGCCCCTCAATTCATCCCCACAGCGTGTCCTCAGGCCTTCTGCCCCAAGGGCTCATGGGAAAGGGGTAGTCCCTGGGGCTGCTGTTTTCACAGCCTGAGAGAGAAGCACTCGAGAGAGAGGGAGTGAAAGAGAGAGAGAGAGAGAGAGAGAGAGAGAGAGAGAGAGAGAGAGAGAGAGAGAGAGAGAGAGAGAGAGAGAGAGAGAGAGAGAGAGAGAGAGAGAGAGAGAGAGAGAGAGAGAGAGAGAGAGGTAACAGCAGCATTCCTGTGTTTGCTTGATGTGACTAAAATGGAAATATGCACAAGTGAGAAAAGGCATTGTGGGCCTTTGGGGCCCAAGAAGTACAAATATTTTAATAACAAACACGTTCACTGTTTGCCTCCTGTAACGGCACCTGGGTATTATTTCACATTGAACGCCGAGAGTCGCTGCTGGATTCCGTATGCATATACTGCAGATGTTTTCTTCTTTTTCCTGGAAGTGATTTTCATGTGGAAAGTTTTTCCTGCTGATATGTCCTTTGGAGAACTATCATTAATCAAAAGTCAAAGTCACCTCAGATCTCACATTAGAATAGACCAGTTTAGCTACAGCTGAAATTGCAGCTGACCCCTTTTGCCCTGAGCACTTATTCAAAATCAGCAACACGGCCATAGGGGGCTAAAACAACTAAATTGAGTCGGGTTGCGAGAAGCCAGTTGGAGTACGGAGGGAAAATACCAAAAGCAGCAATGCCAACTGGGAATCTCAGGGGTTTTCTTGTGTCCTGATGGGTGACTTACAGCACTGAAGACCCTGCGTACACGACACGCCTCGTCTACAGAGAACAGCCGCTGCGCTGAAAAACAACAGTTATTGGTGGATTAAACCATTTGCGGTGTTAAGCATGCCGTATTTTACAGCAATACGTTTTTTTTACCTGCACAAATATAGATATCACAGGTACACTGTAGGTCAATAACCATACATTTCTATGGCTTTTATGAATTTGAACCATTCTGGAGCTGAGAAAAGTGAACAAACAGGGAAGTTACTAGTCATTTATACTGCTTAAAATTAATTATGTTAATCCATAATAATTCCATGAAAGCCAATATAATTTAGTATGCAATATAACTCTCTTAATTCCAACTAAAGTTAGATTAAAATATAGGTTTTATAGCTAACCAGTGAGGAAATAATTCAACAATTAGTTAAAACAGTTCACGTTTTCTCTTTTTCCCCCCAAAGATTCAAAAATAGGGATAAAAACAGATCTATGGCTGAAAAGAATGTTTTCAGGAATAGAAGTAAATTCTGCAGCCTGTCCAAGAGAAGAATGTTTCATATCCATCAATTTGTCATTTGTCTGGCAGAACAACTTAAGCCAAATGGTCGTTTCAGCTGCAGCGCCGTCCTCGTGCGCGGGGGGGAAAAAAAAAAAAAAAAAAGTTATTTTTAAGACCAGCAGACAATAAGAAAACAGACACACGATGTGCATCTGCTGAAGGAGGAGGAATCCGCGCTAATTGCACAATTAAAACCCTCAATATTTGCGACACGTGCGTCTAAATTTGGAGCGCTTGAGCCTGGTGAACAGAAAAGAGGAAGCAGTTCGGCTGCACAAGTTAGACTCCCCTCTTGGATTTTCATAATGAGCTGTCAGTCATTTCTCAGCGCCCAACAACTTTCATCTGCCCTGATTCCTCCCAACCTCCCCCATTTATCACTCCTCTCTCTCCTCCGCGACACACTCCTCCGACGCCCTGTGTCGTTTATCACGTCCGGTGGAATAGAGTTTCTCCAGCTGTCAATTTAGGAAATGGAGTGACGAGCGAGACCCTCGGGACCCCCGCACTAATCTCAGACTGCAACGTTATGGAAAATGATGAGCGTTTCCAGCCGCTAGTTACACGGGCTTCCTCCGCAAGCGCACGTGCGCGTCGGCCGTCACCTGAAACAAATCTAATCAGTTTCGCGGGCCCGAAATACCTGATACGACTCTTCCTCTCCGGCCCCGCTCTCTCCTCAGAGGCGTTCGATAAACCGCTCCCTGCCCCGGGGCGTTAATGGTCGGTGCTGCTGTGGCTGTCAAGAGGCCGGGGTGAAAAATGCCCGGCGTCGCGCGGCCGTGCGTCCCGCCAGGAAGAGATATCGTAGCCGGTTACAAGACAGGTGTGGCGGACGGGCGGCGGGGGCGAAGAACCGCGCCTCATCACTCTGCTGACCGGCTGAGGAGGCGGCGGACGCGCGTGAGGCGCGTTCCTCCATCGGGACGACTGCAGTCTTAATTTGTTACACGTTACGAGGGCCTGGGTGATGCTTGTGTTACTTCTATTAATCTGCGTAAGGCTACTTTACACGAGCCATGTGCGCAGCGGTCTCCCACAGTACACTGCGAGGCTGCGAGGCAGTATCAGTTGTTCTATTCAGGCCACTTGTAATCACCCTTGTGGTTTAAAAGGTCGCGAGGTCAGAGGTTATGACAGATAGGGACCCTAGGGACCGTCATAAAACACTTGCGACACTTTAGCCCTCGTTTGTCATGCCAGAGCTCGATATCACTCATTCATCTTGGTTAGGAAAGTCTTTCCCTTTAATAGACATCTTACGTCATCCCCCCCCCCCCCCCCCCCCCCCCCCACGCCGCGGCCACGCTCTGCCCGCTCTCGGATCGCTTCAGGTTTTATTTTTAAGCTTGAAACATTGTTTTCACTGCGCGGCCAAAAAAAGAACCCCTGACTTAGCGCGGCTTCAAATACACGCGCGCTTGTGTGTGTGTGTGTGTGTGTGTGCGTGTGTGTCAGGAAGCTTTGGCTCCGCTACCTTCTCCTGTCCGGAGCGGACGCCAGTTTGAGGGGTTTTTCAAAGTCAAAACCCGCGTCCTCGCGCCGGGGCGGCAACGGCGGCTGCCCGCCGTCGTCCGCATCTGCATTGTACCTCCCCTGGATCTGCCGGCGCGGAAAGGTACAATCAAGCGGCCCACGAAAACAAATGAGATTTCCTTACATTAGGCAAACCGTAATCACATTTCCCATGTTGTCTCTTTTCCCGTGGCGCGTCCTGCCGCAGCCGGAGCCGGAACACCGGGTCCGTGGATCTGGGAGGGGGTTGGGGTGGGGGGTCACGGTGTAGCCTGCAAGGCCGGCCCTACTTTAGCTCTGCATACAAAGAGAGGCGTTCGCTCTCACCGAGACGTCTCATTTGGTGCCTCGGCAAACAACATTACAGGTGGAAACGCTTTAGGAGATGTCTTGCAAGCATTAATCCCATTTGTGTCCTAACCCATTTCAAATGTGCATGCCGCTGCACTCATGAAATGAGAGAGACGCTGCGGTGATCAAATGGATGCAACATTTCCAAGGACTTTAGTGGACACACAAAGGAGATGTCATCACCGGGAGATCTGCATTCAATGAAAAGAAAAGCGGCCGGGCTTTTAAAACGCTGCCCATTGAGAGGCTGGTTTGATAACCTGTTTATCTGGAAATCTAATACAGCGGAAGATTCTAAAGGCTCTTGGGTGTAAGGTGCAAAAAGACAGGACTAATAGGATCCCCTTTATTTTGCGCAAAATATTTACACTGACAGAAACAGTTGGCCACTTCAAAACGAGGATAAAATGACACCGAAGTAGGAGTAAGAGCGCCTGTTTATCCTAACGAGGCCCTTTTGGTACTTCACACCTGCCAGCAGTGGTTTTCAAACTCATCCAAAAAATTATAACTGTGTTCATGCAGATCTAAGGGTTTTTTTTTTCTTTTGTAAACCAAATTGTGCTTCTATTTTTATGAGTTTATTTCAGCAACAATTGCAGCTGATACTTTACTTTTGATGCTGGGATTACTACAAATCTTCAGCCCTAAATAAAAAGCACAAGAGAGACCGAAGCGGGACCCTGCAGGCTGTGACGTCCAGCACAGCAGCTGCTTTAAGCACCATGAACTGAAGCATGAAGACCATGATTCAGGAAAGAGCCACGTTCAGAAGAGACTCTGATTGAAGCGACGAGACGCCGGCTGAAGTCAAACACTACCCTCTAGTGGACATCAAACCTGTCGGGACGCAAATGAAATTGAATTATCTGGACAGCGGCTGGTCCTGCAAGCATTTCCTTGGTTTTATGTTTCTTTGCCAATTCAGAAAAGAAACAAACAAACGCATCGGGCTGGTCCAAATAAACCCATCCTAAAAAAAAAAAAAAACCCACATAATGTCATGATGGCAGAACATCTAAAATATGAGCTGATGCTGCAGTCCTGAAAATTGTTGTTTGTAACAAAGAGCTAATTCCTAATTTGGGGAGTGTGCGGCGGTGGTGATTCACTCGTGATTCCGCCCCGCTACAGTTTCGCCGACGTATCCCGCCGGCGAGGCGAAACAGGCAAACTGCGGACATCGCTCTGGCCTTCTTCCACTTCTTCTCGTTTGAGAACTTAATGGACTAAACAAATAATCAGGAAAATGATCCACGGGCTAATCCATCACAGGCTGCGGCTCGGCACCGCCGTGCTCTCGGCGTTGTACTTTGATTGTCTGACATTAACTACTACAGAATGATATACACCGCCCCATCCCCATCTCTGCCTCCTCTTAGCATTCTCCTCCTTGGTCACGTCCAATTAGCTATCCCCCAAACACTCTGTCTCATTAGGCCGGCCATAATCCACTCATCGGGCCCTGATTTGGCAAATAAATCACCGAGGTTTTTTTTCCCCCCCCCCTCCCGAACTCTTTCCCTCCTCTCCTCCGCCACTGCAGCTGTCTTTTAAAACTCTGCCTCAGCCTCGTTAACCCTGTCCCGAGTTTCTACGGTGACAATCTCTGCCGCGCGCTCTCATTGGACATGGCAGTCGGCAATTTGCATGCCAGACCATTTCTCTTCATCATTGGGCCTCTTTCTCGCTTTCTCATTCTCCCTCTCCCTCTCTTTCTATGCTAGAAGAATAGAAAATAACTCAGCAACTGACGGCAGACGGCATGCACGTCCTTGTCCTACAAGGTTACGAATCCATTTCATCTGTGCAAGAGGGGAGTGAATTAAAATAAATGATGGCTGGACATTTATTGCATTCTGGGGGTGAAGGAGGGATTGGAGAGGAGAGGCACGAGTTGCAGAGTGAGACTTGTGTCTCATACCGAAGCAGACTGGCAGACAGGTTGATAGTGACTGGCATACAGTACGGGGACCGAAGACAGCGCGAAGCCAATGAAATCATTTAGTACAGATGGCTTTGTCTCCGGGCAGAATCTCCGCGCGGGAGCGATAAAGTGTGTCGGTGTTTGCGCGCACCGCCTCCGGATCGCCCTCCGTTTCACTCGAGTCTACAAGTGCGTTTACTTCCAGCACCTCTGAGGCGATTTGCCGCATCGACAAGCATGTTCGAGGTGTGTTAAGGCGCGGCGGCAGTGTGGGAAACGGGGCTTTCAGACACGGGAGCGACCGCTCGGAGAGCGGTGGGTCAACATAAAGAACCTCTGACTGGTAGAGGTCTGCGTCTACACAGAAGGTGAAATAATGAAAATGGATCAATGCATCCTTGGGAGCTCATTGACCTTTGACCTCCACGATCACATCAGGTGATCCTTAAGTTCAGGTTGAGTTTGGCAGCAAATTAAAAGCAAGATTAATCAAAAGGGGCACAATTATTATTATTACTGGTCATGTTTTTTTACCCTTTTTAGTGCTTAATTGCTTTTATTTTTTATCGTTTCAGCCATTAATTTCAATGAACACAAATAGTTGATTTTCTGTGTAATTAATAGCTTGTGCAGCACTTTGGTCATCGGTGGTTGTTTTTGAACGCTGCTATAGAAATGAAATCTGGACTTTTCACAGTTCAGCCACAGGCACTGAATTGTCAGAAGTGTCAGTTTAACACGGTCACTCCTCCAGTCCATTTCATCCGGACATTTAATGCAATTTATAGTATTTCCAACCTTGGAGCCATTTCAAATTAAGTACTTTGATATTGTAAAAAGGACAAGATAGTATTTATGGATGTCATTGGAGAAGCATGGCGCATCACTCCAAAATGCTCCCCGTTTCCGATGGCGTGTTCCTGAAATACATCTTTGGACCCAGAGGATCTCCGGCTAAGTGACTTTTTTCCTGTTGACCACAAGGCTATCAATATGTCTGCCTCCTGACACTGGCCGATCTCTCTCTGGACGCGGGGGGCCGGAGCCCGAATGCTGACAACTGCTCCCTGCACAACTCCGCTGGACCCCATCCAGGACACTCCATTATAATACAGTTATTTTTAGACAAGCCGACACAAATAAATATTTATAGCTGTTTGCAGGTCAGAGGTCTTCACAAACAGTGGCCTGGATCGTGGTACTGATAATATAGTGAAGGGGGGGGGGGGTTAAATAAATAATTATTTAAAAAGTATTATGATTTTAAAGATACACAATGTTACAGATTCTGAGGATTTTGGTTGCAGCCCCAAGTATCAGTATTTTCTCATGTTTGAAGCAAGAGATTGTTCAAGATTATAGAAAGACAGACGTCTATTGGCCCACTTGGGCTGAATTTAAAGGATATTTTTAGAGACTAGAATGAGCTCAGCCAACCTTGGCCTGGCTGATGACCACAAGGAGGAAAAAGTGAAAATTTAGGGAAATAAAGAAATACTGATGAAGCCAAAACGGTGATTGAATGGCAACTTTTCCTGTTTTTTTCCGACCGGCTTTAGGATAGAAGGAGGGAAAGTAGGGTTTCTGTTACTGTTCGTCAAACTCCGCACAAGGCCCAGAGCGGGAATCGGAGCCAGGACCTTCAAGCTCCGAGACGACCGCTTAGGCCAGCTGATTTCCGAGAAACGGGAGCGAAGATACGACCCTGCTGCTTCACGGGAACAACGAACGCCCTTTTACCGGCCACGTGAGCCGTCGCCGTGGCGACAGATACCCCGCTTAAGCTTCATCGTCCCGCGTCGGCGGCTTGATGGCCGCGGCGGACAGATCAGATGGAACGCCCACGTCGACCGCTCGCCGCCCCGATGCGACGGCGGGTGCTTTACGGCGTGGCGAAGCGGAAGCCCGCTCACCTTACCTTGACCTCCCGCCACCCCTGCCACCCGCTCTCCGGGCTGACCTCGTCCTCCCCGGGCCTCTGGCCTCGCCTCAGACGGCTGAGTTATTACCATAATTACCCCGGAGGCGTCGGAGGAAGCGGCCGCATGGCAGAGGCCGCTCATGTTTAACAGAATATTTGGGTGTTTTATTGACGTTAACTCAGCGGCCGCGGCGAGTGTGTGTGTGTGTGTGTGTGGGGTGATAAGAAAAATCACTGGTGTGGGAAATGGAAGAGTGGCCAGAGCACACATGTCATATTTCCCCAGGACAAGGTGTAAATAACCCCGTAGAGAGGACGACTTTCACCAGAAAATGCACTTTAAACAAAGATTGAATCCATAAAAAGTCATTATTATCCTGTCAGTTTTAAACTCCACACGTGGGTGTGGATATTTTCTTCACAGGGACAGAAGGGTTCACTTTGAGGAGAGTTCCATTTCCTTTTTGATTTTGCCGTAATGCTTCTTCAGAATGACTTATGTAGACCTTCTTCTAAACTGTATATTTTCTGAACCCACAGAAGCCTACTGCATCAAACAGCAGCTGCTCTTAAAAACAGGACGCATTCAAAGTGGGGGGGGGGGGTCATAAAAAGTTGGCTAGTCAAAACAGTAAATTTCACCTCGAACTGAACTACACTTTCAGAAAAATCTTCTTCCTTCCGCGGCGTCTGTAATGCCATGTCTGTAATGACACGTCTAACGAGCCAGGAGGCCATGCATATTCAAACGGAGCGAACGGTGGAGCCCGGGCTGCCATACGCAGGGCACCGGGGCCATTGGCCCCAGGCCAGCAATTCACAGGAAGACGAGGATTTCGTACAGTCAGCACACATTTCTATTAGCATCTGTATTTACACTCAAAGCCCCGTTCAAATACACACACAGAGAAATAGAAACACACATCCACACGTGCCCTCTTAAGGTCAAACCATTAGCATTCCGATACGTTCAATATTCAGGCTTCGCCGGTCCTATACAGCTTCGCGTCAAACCCGTCCAAGATGGCGCTTAGCCGTGCGTGCCCGTGTCTTATTATGCAGACCCATCTGTGTAGGGTCAAAGGTCGTGGCAGGGCCTGGCAGGGACTACAGGTGAGCAGATGAGAACAGTAGGAGTTCGGTTTAATTTAGATAAGCGCTACAGGATGCAGAGCGCTGCCGTACCCGGGAAGGACGAGATGAACTTTTCACACTGTGCCTCAGACTCATCGTTCCAGTGGGTGGAAAGTCGAGGAAAAAAAAACAAAAAAAACAAAAAAAAACAACAAGTCAAAGAAAACCTCTTTTCTTTTTTTTTGTTTTTACTGAGGTTTGTTCAAACTGACAAACACACAGATTATGTACACACAGGGTTGTGTCACCTAGACCGCTATTACAACCGTCAGGTTCAAACACACAATACACACACTGAAAGAAAGTGATTGCCAAGCAGTGCAACGGTGTGTGTGTGTGTGTGTGCGCACATGCATGTGAGTGTGTGTGCGTGTGTGTAGTGGTGTGAAGGCGAAAATCCCTAATCTGGCATGAATTTACTTCCTGTCTAGACTGTGCATGTGAGTGGAAGCCAACATGCTTCTGTGTGTGTGCATGTTTTTGTGTGTGTGTTAATGCATTAAATTATAGTCCATTAATATTTTGCCTCCGAGAGTGTAAAACGTACATTATATCTTTAAGAGAGGGGGAGAGTTACGCACTATCATTCCTCCAAACCAGAAGGCAGATGTTAACCTTTGGTCTTCCGGCCCTACTGTCAGATGTCTGTTTTTAACTGGACAAATCCCAGTAAAGCTCATGTTTTCACTGTTTTGACGCTGTGTGACCTCTGCCAGCGCAGTCGCAATTCCAGCCAATTTCCTCATTATCCAACTCGCAGTACTTACGGGAATACCGAGGTGGGGGCGGGGGTGTGCAGACGGGTGAAGTTGGAGAAAAGTGGAAAAAAAGGCCTGATGTGATTTTGTCTCAAACTCCATATGAAAACAAGCAAGACAGAATGACTCTTTTCCCATATTCCATGATCCCTCTTAATAGGTCTCATCAGTCGATAAAGCGGTTTAACGTGAGCAGTTTGGACTAGGCCCGGCACAAAGTGTTACCGAACAAGAACAAGTTTAGTCATTGTTTAAAAGGGCTGAATCATCCCAGCGACAACACAGTGGTGCATTAATAATCCAAATCCCACTCATGTTTCTGAGCTCCCTCTCCCATCTGCCTCACACGGGGTGTTAATAAAAAAGAAAAAAAAGAAAAAAAAGAGTGTTTAGCTTGGGTTTGACAGCGTCAGACAGGGGTGTGAATCGACATCACGGTCGTCGCTATTTCATATTCATGCAGGGGCCCAATGACACTTTGTCCTCTGCCTTCTAAAAGGGCCTTAACTCAGCAGATCAGCACCTCTTCAGACTTAGATGGAAAGTGAACGGTCTTCACCTCTGTGACATCCCGCATCACGGCAGCCAGCATCACGGAGGCCTGCCAAAAAAAACATGGCGCTTACAGAGGCGAGGAGTTCAGGAATAAATAATAATAACGACGGGCCCGCTTTAGAAAGGAAGCAAGCAGTTCCGGTCCGATGAAACAGAAAATGTGACGCAAAGCGAGCTGCCAGCTGGTGAAACACACTTAAACACCTGGTTTTAGATGCATGTCGTACTCACATTATCTCCAGTCGGAATTCCAAAGGGGCATCCGTGTCTCCAAAAGCACACACCTGTTGACAAATTGACATTTTAGATTTTCACATGAGCGCAGACATTAAACTCGGGCTTGGATTAATCGCGAAAATCGACTAATTAATCTTGTTTACAAACACGTCGGCACCCGTAGTTGATTTCACCTTCATGGCGGAGCGTTAGCATCGGGGCTAACACCTGCGGCTCGCCCCGATGGATTTCAGACGCTCTCGGACGGCAAACACTTATAATCGCCCCCCCCCCAAAAAAGAAAAAAAATCAAAGCAGACCTACACATTTGGCAACCCCGAGCGCACGGCGTGCGTAACCGCTCCACACCTGATGGGCTCAGAACTCTACAGCCGTAAAATAAAAAATAATAAGACACAAAATAAACAGCCAGACGCAGCAAAAGTGACAAACTATTCAAGTCATCGTCTAGCCGGCGTGGAATTCCTCTCATATACGTGCAGGATGACTAACGCAGATGGTGGACAAGCGGCATGAATCATGGAGGTTCCATGTGGTCCCGACACCCACACCAGAGTTTCTGGGGTCTCCTGTTATCATTCCGCCCCCCCCCACACACACACACACACAACCACAACCACCCCCCCCCCGGGATGACTCAGAGGCTTGTTACCCCAGATGAGGCAGACTTTACTGGGCTTGCTCGTCTGGGGAAAGCTGGCAGGCCTCCGCGCGTCTTTCTGGGGGTTTGTGCGTCTTAGCCAGGCTGTGGTTGGATGGAGGGGGGGGGGGGTGATGACGAGAGGAAGTTACATTTAATCTTAAAGCAACTACCCCCGACAAGTAAAGTCAGCAGAATTGTAACCAACTTCCCTGGACTGAAGGGGGAGGACATGTTTTTCTTTTTTTTTTTTTTTATTTGGGACGGCTGCCTCAGCATGTGTTTTTATTTTCATCATCTGGTCTTTGAACGCATTCCTTTTCTGTGTGTTGCACTAGACGGAGAGATTGCCGGGGAGTGAGTCAGTGCAGCCGCGACCCAGCAGTGAGGTAATCACTGGAGGACTCTGGGAGTGTGTGTGTGTGAGGGGGGGGACTTTGGTGGCGGTGATGTCTAGGACCGTGTCTAGGAATCCCCCCCCCCCACACACACACACACCAGACGCGCTCATCCGACGCGTCTGGATGAGCGTGCGCCCACGCAAACTGCGCGCCCCAGACAGATTTGATGAGATTCCTTCTTTTATTTTCGAACACGCACGACGTCTCCGGGGTCGGCCGGAACTGGAACCGGACGTCCAGCTCTGTTAGGCTGGACGCGGACCCCCCCCTCCTCTCCGCGTCTGCGTTTGTTGACGCGGCGAGGAGGGACAGGAGCGGACGCGGTTCAAACGTTCACGCCATTGTTTGTGAAGCAGCATCACCTGCTGGCTCAGTGGAGAACTGCCAACATCCGGAGGAGCGTCCAACAGTGAGTCACAGGCGGCAGGCGCGCAGCGGAGCGCACATCCAGCGCCGCGCACAATGGTGGTTAAAGAGGGCGAGCAGTTTTATTTTATTATTATTTTTTATGTAACGCCGACATGGCAAATATTTAACCCAGGGAGAAAAAAAAACATTCCTGAGAGAAATAATTATTGACTATTAAAAGAGCCTTTGGAATCAATGCTCTCATTCTTTTAAGTCAACTACACTTTTCCCCATTCAATTTGCACAGTGGTGATATTTTCTTTTAACTAATTAATTGCTTAAAGGGTTCAGTCACATTTACATTAATGAGGAAAATTAAGAAGTCACCCGGCGCATTCAAACTCAAATACTTTGTTTTAACAGGGTGTACCTGAGCATGATTAATAAAAGCTATATATTTATCAAGGTTGGACTCTAATGTAAATTTATGCTACGTTAGTGTTTAAGAAATGAACTTCCAAGCGCCTTGTGTATTTAGAGGGGCATCATGTAATTAGGGTTTAAGGAGAAGAGGGGCTCATTGTGGCTAATTTTTGATTTTTCATTTAATTTGTGTAACTTGGGGAGGCTGATATGTGTGTGCATTACAGTGATTGTGATATTTAAATATTCTGAGAGTGAATTTTAGTTATTAAAAAGGGGGATAAATGACAATTTTGATCAACTAAGGACTTTCAGCCTCTGGGAGTACCAAAACTGGCCACTAGAGGGTGGGCGACTCGGTTCACAAATATAAACACCAGTAATATTAACTCCGTTTCCCGTGCTTTGAAAATAGATGAATGATTCCAGTAACCTTCCAACTCTACGTGCTTGTCGTGGTTAGAAAGTGAAATCACAGCGCTGCACTTTTCACGTGTCACACTCGATGTGTGGTGCATCCCACATCGCTCCGGGCTCTCCCCGGTCTTTGCGGTCCCTCCTCCCAGACGTCAGAAAGCAGTGGTCGCCTATAAAACCCAAGCGAGGCCGTGCTGATCAGTCAAATCCTCTGATACCTCGGCATCCTGACAGGCTCCTCCGCGACAATAAAGAGCAGAAATCGCTACGCTGCGGGAAGACTCCGAGCTTTACTGGATTGCGCACAAGAATGCAAATGAAAAGTTTGTTTGTTCCTGCAGGTACATTTTTTGCCGGAGAAATTTCAGAAATGTGGTAAATCTGTAATGGGTAAACTCGGATTTCTACAGATAACTAAAGGGCTCAACAAAAGAAAGCGAATTAAATGAGGCGCGTCATTACTGACTCTATAAAGGAAGTTAGGAAAAGTTTGATTTAAAGTCATACCGACCTTATCGAATTCTGCACAGAACCAGATGCAAACAGCAAGATGCATTTGGGCAAGGCTTTACTGTTTGTCCTGCTCCTCAACTGTGCGACTCTGAGCTCATCTTTGTCCACTTGTGCCACCGTGGATATCGACCATGTGAAAAGAAAGCGCGTCGAGGCGATACGGGGTCAGATCCTCAGCAAACTCCGACTGACGAGTCCTCCCCAGTCCCTGGGACCGAGCAAAATCCCCTATCAAATTCAAGCATTGTATAACAGCACCAAGGAGCTACTGGAGGAGCTCAGGAGGGATCGGCAGCAGAGTTGCGGTCAGGACAGCACGGAGACAGAGTATTACGCCAAGGAGATATACAAATTCAACATGGTCTTCGGTCCGCCAGAGAGCAGTAAGTATTGAAACAACAAAGTTTCTCTTTCTCGCTTTTTAAAAATACAAACAGTCGGTACGTCCGTTCTGTGCGCAATTACGCACAGAAATAAGCTGCGCCAAGCAATCGCGCAGAGTTTAAAGACTCCATGTCTAAATATTCTGTTCTTCAAACGAAATTGCCTCGACAATTGATGAGAAATTACGTTATATTTGCATGTTTTGTTAATATGTCACGTGAAAATGACTTGGTGCTTTGTGCACATGCGCTGGAGCCTGCCGGCACTTGTTGCCCAGGCAGGTTTTAAGTAATTTCCACAAAATTCTTCGGCAAAACGAAGCTCAAAAATCAATTTCCAGGTCATTAAATGAAAACTTGTGCTTTAACCACTGCAGCAGTGTTCCAGAGAAAGTCCCTTTTCTTCCCCTCCCGACTCCACTCTTCCTCCTGTTTCTATTATGCCACGGATCTGCTCTCCTCTTCACATGTTCCTTTTGAGCTATAGGCCCAGATGCGGGAGACATCTGTACGTGAGGGCAGAGAACCGGGTTTTTGAGTTATCAGATGTGGACAGGAGAAAAAAGAATGGATGATGGAAGAAGGATTCAGTGTGGATGAGCATCTCTGTGCGTTGGACGAGCAGGGTCAGGGTCACATGGGTCCTTTCTAAAGCTCAAGTGGGATGAGAGCTCAGGCTGTGAATTATCACTGTGAGCTGAATGTGGACTTCAGGCAACTTGCCAGTCGAATGAGGAACGGTAGCTGGACGTGAAGGAGCCAAAACAGGCCTTGTGGTCCAAAGCAAGGCCAAGATCATTGCATCACACTCTCTTTGAAATCAACAGGTGTTTATAAGAATCCACAGACATGCTGGCAGAAGGCTGCCTGCAAATACAGATTACACTTTTTTTGCGATTATTGTGAGAATTGTGATTCCTTCTACTGTATTTTTCTGCTGACACATAATCGGCTGCTTCTGGTGAACCAGAGAACATCTCTGTGGGTCAACATGCCCATAACCAACAATTTTTACTTTGTCGGCACTAAAATTATGGTATTGGCATGGCAGTGGCTGTTTTTTTTTTTTTTTTATGAGTCCCAGATGACCTCAGCCTTGGAAATATGTATTCTGTTATTGCCTTCTATAGACACACACACACTCACTCACTCACACACACACACACACACACACACACACACACACACACACACACACCCTTAGCCTACTCACTCACATTTATTTTTTATTATAAATCATCATTCTAATTAGGCAGATTCTTTATTTTCCCAGATAAATCCTAAAATGAGATGTCGTGGGGCTCCACTATTCATAAATGTTGCTTCCACTGCTGAAGACAGGAAGCTGACATGACAGATATATTAGTGCTCTTTTCATTTGGGGGATAACAGTTAAAGCAGCAAACAGGAAGTATTAATAGAGCATTACTGGCTGAGCTGTCAAATCAGCTTTTTTTTTAATTTCCCTTCAGTCTCCCAAGAGGGAAAAAGTTGGCAAGACCCTATTTGCCTTCCGATCCTCGAGTTATAATGCTTCATAGGACTGCATCTTAGTAAAAGTCATTTCATCTAAAAAAGAAATATATAAATAAATAAAGCCTGCAAATTTCTTTGTCATTTACGCCACGGTATAATCAGTCCATCCTCGAGTGCGAGTGTTTGCAGGGCAAACCGCACATGAGCCATGCTGAATGTCACCAGAGCTCCCACTGTGACTTGAGAGGAGACTTTAGGGCCGATCTACGCTGCCGCTTGTAGCAGGATGGTAAAAGGTCAGCGCTATGAAGCCACCTCAGCTGACATTTACCAGGGACGTGATGTCACACTGTGCTATTTCAATTACATTTCCATTTTCTCCAAATATAGCCAAGACATGCCAGAGTAAGTGAGGAATTCTGATAAAGCAGGAAAGCTTGAGGGCTGATAAACCCTGGTCCTGCATCAGAGAGAGACCACAGTTTTAAGTATGACTTTGCAGAGAGTACATTGATATAAGGTCTTAGCTATGATCACATTTATAGCAAACTGTATTTGTTGAAAAATCATCTGACTGCTGCTTTCATGGTCAGTAAATGACTTGTGATGGCCGAGGTCTGACTTACATTTCTTTAACCAGTTCCTGACAGGAATTTCTCACTCTGTTCTCCTGTAACATTGTTTTTCTTTTTTTTTCTTTTCTCTTCCAGATGATCTCCCCTACTGTCCAAAAGGCATCACCTCAAAGGTTTTCCGCTTCAACGTCTCTGCCATGGAGAGGAACTCGACCAACCTCTTCAGAGCAGAATTTCGCGCCCTGCGGGTGCCAAACCGGGATGCCAAGAGGAACGAACAGCGAATTGAGCTCTACCAGGTGTGTAAAGGTACCGTTTCCTTGTCCTTTCACAGAGATGAAAAACCCCGCAGTTGAGGCGACGAGGAGCTGCAAAGATAGTTCCGCTTATTGTAATTCAAAAACAGAGGACGCGTTCAAAAGAGGGTGATTGTTGTTGCTTTGCAGATTTTGAGGCCAAACGAGCACATTCGGAAGCAACGCTACATTACCGCCAAGAACGTGCTGACCAAAGGGACCAGCGAGTGGGTGACCTTCGATGTGACCGAAACAGTGCGTCAGTGGCTGATGAACCGCGGTGAGACTCGGTTTCCCGGCGCCGTCACCGCGTCGCCGCACCGTACCCTTTTCCCTTAAAGGTGTGTCTGAGTTTGCCTCCCCAAATGATGGTGCTTCATAATTGCTTCCAATCAGGCAGCAATCTGGGCTTGGAAATCAGCGTGCACTGTCCCTGCCACACCTTCAACACAAACGGTGACATCATCGACAACGAGAACGAGGTCCTAGACGTGAAGTTTAGAGGTGGGTTTGGAAAGTAGCGTTGGCCACCAGTATCACCAGTTTGCTGCCTCATTTGGACAGCATAAACATCTTTGCTTTCGCGACGTGTCAAAACAAAAGCCATTTTTTTTCCATTACTTCAGACTTTTGCGGTTTTTGTCCCTGTTTTGTGGAGGAGAATTGCAGGGAAAACGGCTTCACAGTCAATAATTTAGCAAATGCTAGGCTCAGGTTGAAGCTGCAAAAGAAACAAAGGAAACGAAAAAAAAAAAAAAAGCCACTACGTGACTCGAGTTCACCTTGATTGTCTCTGAAATGAAGGCGTGGACGAGGAGGACAAGGACAAACGCTTGGACCTGGATCACCTGAACAAGAGGAAGGAGCAGAACCTGCCGCACCTCATCCTCATGATGATCCCACCGCACCGCCTGGAGACCCACTCCTCCCGCCGGCACAAGAGAGCCCTGGACACCAACTACTGCTTCTCGTAAGCCGCACACACACACACACACACACACACACACACACACACACGCACGCTTGTTCGTTTAGGTTCACTCCAAGTCTGCAAAAGCTCCTTCGTAATTATTCGAATATCTCAGGCCGAGCTAAAGGTGAGGATTCATGTCGGTTGCTTTGTCACAGGAACGCGGAGGAGAGCTGCTGCGTCCGCCGGCTCCACATCGACTTCCGCCGCGACCTGGACTGGAAATGGATCCACGAGCCGAGCGGTTACGACGCCAACTACTGCTCAGGGCCTTGTCCTTACCTGAGGAGCTCGGACACGACGCACAGCTCGGTACGAGTACGCGCGGCGCTCTCCGCCGCTGTTGTCTGTGAAACCTTGCGGCTGTGTTTTGCCCTGTTTTTTGTATTACGGGACTTTCCGCCTGGGACAGAGAGAAGAAAATAAGTAAGTCGGAGAGGATAATAATAATGATCTGGGCTGGAGGTGGTTTGTAATGTGGTTTTCATTGGAGGAAGGAGGAATAAGCAGCTTAAATACAGTAGCATAACCTATAAGAGTGCATGACTGCGGGCTGACACCGGCTTTCTGGTCTGATTCAATCACAGTGTAATTCATTAAATATAACATAGCTGCTTTGTGCTGTCCCGCAGCTCCTGAGCCTGTACAACACTCTGAATCCAGAAGCCTCCGCCTCCCCCTGCTGCGTCCCTCAAGACCTGGAGCCCCTCACTATACTTTACTACTCTGGACGAACCCCCAAAGTGGAGCAGCTCTCCAACATGATCGTCAAGTCCTGCAAGTGTAGCTGAAAAAGACGTGAACCTTGAGGTAGTGCGGCAGGTTTTTTTTTTTTTTTTAATTTTAAATTTTTTAACCCCCTCGGTACTGACGAAATCTTTGCCGTTAGCTGTGATTACTGACCCCAAACACCACTCCGGAGGTCACACCTGCACGTTGTCTGCAAAACCTGAGGTCATCTTTTTTATTATTTTTCTCTTCCTTTTGTTCCCCCATCTTTAGTCCAACTAATGTTATGTATATCCTTCTAGATTTACGAAGGTGGACAGTTAATTTGTTAATATTTGATTACGTAAATCCTCGAACAAGTTTTTTTTGGGTTTTTTTTCTATCTAAAAGGAACTGTGCTGCTTCATCAACACTGACTGATAGAGACTTGGGGGGGGGGTGTAGGTGTATTTTTCACAAATATCTCGGCCTTCCCAGCGTTTGTTTTCCTGTTTGGGACGATGTCGTCGACCTCGCTTTCCCCCGAACGGCTGAAGGGCCCTTTCAGGCCGGATTACCTTCAAACAGTGGACATTATCTTCAAACACAAAGGAGAAAGGACAGAGCCGCCGCTGTAGCCAAAGTCATAGCTGTGGTCAGGGGGAAAGGAGAGATGAGAGAATGCCTGCTGGATTTGCAATGGAAAGTGAATGAACAAAGAAGTTGAGCCAAGCTTTTTCTCTTTATGGCTGGCCAGCAGCAGTGGCCCCCTTTTTCTTTTTTTTTTTTTTTTCTTTCTTTATTTCTTTCTGCGGTGAATCTATTGAAACGGATAGAAGACGAAGAAGAGACCTGTTTAAAAAGGGAAGAACTGCGATGGAAACAAGCCACGCGAGCACACCGCCGTTCACTGGAAGTCTTTATTCCGAGCGAGTTCAAATTATTTCTGGGACATCAAAGAACATACTGGAAAAGGAGCATGTGTTACGCAACAGGTTTTATGAGATTTCTTTTACATTAATAGCAGATTTTGTTCTGTTATGCAACTTGTGATATAGTGATTGTTTCACAAACTGGGATAAGAGTTGGTTTTTTTTTTTGTTTTGTTTCTCTGAGGTGTGGAAAGAATAACTCATGTGTCCGTGTTCATTGTAGCGTAGCCAGTGTGTGATCCTGGATGTGTTGTTGTGTAAAAATGTGACCTTTGTGCAGCAGTAACGCGACGTTTAAGGTGATTTCCAATGTCATTTTCTTCTTCTTCTTCATCGTCTTGTTGCTCTTCTCAACCCACCTGCCAGCTGACAGGACTTTTAGGACTTTTATCCCCTCTGCTCCATCCCTCTGTGCTTTAGCGCTCTGCCACAGTGTGAAGACGAGGTGGAAGGAGGAAAGCTTGGAGCTCATTTTTCTCTGAGTCAGGAGATTCTGAATCCCTGCGTTGCCTCACTCTCACCCAACCGGCTGTTTTGCCCGGAGGTGACATTTTCTGTGGCATTTTTCACAGTAGTGTAACGTTGTACGATCGACGGTGACGATGATTAAAAATCACAATGTGCAACACGTGTACGATCCCTTCAATAACTGCGGTGCATTTTGGGAATGGGAACAAATTAGGAAATGATGAATTTCCCCCTCTGTCGGTGCCTGCCATGTTGAACCCCGTTTAAAACGCAGTTTTTCTTGCTGTTTTTGTTCCATATGAGCGTGATTTGTCTTCCATGAATCTCAGCGGCCCCACCTGTTTCCTGTAGGCACACTTAAATGCTTTTTTCCCCCAACAAAGCAATAAATTCAACTTCTTCCTCTGGGGATTGTTGCTTAGTCTTCCAAAAGCAATGGCTCTTATATTCAGTAGAATTTAATGGGAGGATGGGAGTTTAAATGACACGTAAATCTAAGAAACTTATTGCATATTTGGCAACTTTGTTGAGGTATTTATGCTGCTGCAGGGTGACATTTGGTTGGTTTAACTCTTTGTTTCATTGAACCAAATTAAATTCTTACAATTACACAGTTTAATCGACTGTCAATGCTTTTAGTGTGCAACGTTAAAACCGATAATGCATTATTCCTAAAAATAGCTTATTATTGATCTATGGGACTTTTAGCAAAAGGTTTTAATGTTTCCGTCCGACAGTCGGTTGCACAGATTTCAGGTTTGGTGGGTTTGCGCTAACGTGGACTGACAAGTGGGCAGAGAGAATTTCCCTTTTCCGTGTGCCCGTTATTGTACCCTGTCACAGTCAATCAGAGATGAACCATGATGGGAGCACAAAGACCAGAGGGCATGACCACGTCTAAAAACAGGGGCCGGCGCTTTAAGGGCTTTGATGACAGGCCTGTACTAACAAACACACACTGCTGGTAAAGAGCAGCCCCATGCTCCCATGTGTAGTTGACTTTTCACCTTCAGCAACAGCAAGGACAGGTCAGGTCACTTACTTCAACCCATCAATCATCCCTACTGGTGTGGGGGGGCTTCACAGTTCATCATTAGAAGCTGCTCTGTAAGTACTCTTTATAAAATACTCAATTCTGTCTTATGTTAACTTCATAAAGGCGTCCCAGATGAATCTAAGCAGGAAACTGAAACTCGTCCCGCCAACATTTCCAAACTAAAGGACTGATGAGGAGTTCTGCTGAGTCTGCACTTCTTCTCCTTTACAGTAGGAGGACGTTTGCAATCTCAACCCCAAACCTGCAATAAACCCTCGTCTAGCTACTGGATGAGCAAACCATCATCTGAATGGAAGTTCAGGGTCCGTTTCTGGGACTGCAGTCTGACTTTCTCAGAATTTGCGCTCGTCCAAGTTACCAGTGATGAATAGCATGACACGTAAATGCACAGAGGTTTGGAAAACTCTGTACGCTGCTATTCCCTGAGCAGATTAACAGATGTGGACAGAGGGGAAAAACAGTGAGGGGGAAGTGAGAGAGAGAGAGAGGGAGAAAGTCAGAGAGAGATAGAAAAGGAGAGAGAGTGTGTGAGAGACAGGGTGTGTGCGTGTGTGTCTGTGTGTGTGTGTGTGTGTGTGTATGAGTGAGCGAGAGAGAGAGAGTCCACAAAAGGACTGTTGCTGCAATAAAATCATCAGGTCACATCAGACCAGTTCTCAGGACCCAGGGTGGAAAGAGTTGTGTAATTCAGCAATGAGAAGATCACACACACACACACACACACACACACACACACACACACACACACACACACACACACACACACACACACACACACACAATCAAATCAGGTCAGCAGCCATTGTGACTGGAGCAAAGTTAAGAGGGTGAACAAATATGTAAACACACATCAACTTCATAGACCTTCATAACTAAACAAATGGATGGGAGGTCTGGATCAAACTGCAGCTTAATATACAGTAAAAGTGTGTGTTTCTGAGACAGTATTCCAATAACAGAGGGAGGCAGAAGAGAGGGTGTGAGTGAAGGAAAGAGTGAGAGAATCTGCACACTCTCTAAATCAAGATAAAACCTTTTGCAAAATGCATCAATCTGAGATGAAAACATCCAAATGTGCAAATTTGAGCAGCATAAGGCAGCGCTGCTGCAGAGGTAGAGGAATACAATAGCACAAGAAAAACAAAAATCCAAAACACTGAATTGCGAAATACAGTTTTTCTGTGTTAAGCATTGCGAGAAATGTTGAATTTACAAGCAAAGATAAGTGCTGGGTTCTTTGCATACTCAAATAAGTCTTTCTACATCGACATAGATTCTGTTTAGTTCCCAATCTTCTGAATGAACGATAAAATTATTCTTGTCACGACAATGTTCAGGGATGTAAATCCAGCCAGGGGAACAAAAGGCATTGTGCAGTGGTTTGGTGCCTTTCAACGCATGAATCTGTCATTGCTGGACTTTCTGGATCATATTTCATTGTCTCGCTGGTGCCTTAAAAACACGCCCCCATGAACGCAGCCTCCTGTGGCCTTTTAACCCCAGGCTGTTTTCACTCCCAACGCTCGCTCTGGGGTTTGGTTTCTGCAGATACATTGCTACTTTAGAAACACCACGCTGCCGAATTGTCCACCTTTGTTTCGAAAACTTTCATAAATATCCTGTAATTATGACCCGCTTTCATTATGCGCCCCAGAAGTATATTTTCAGATGCAAGGCTGCAGTTTAATTGGTTTCTTAGTGAAGCCGAGCCAGACGGGGAACGACCGTGGCCAAAGTCCTCAGATGTTATTCATGAAGGCAATCTGCAAAACATTGTTTGACAACGTTTTTGTTCCGGCCAACATAAACACGTTGAGAGTTTGCATTGTTTTGAAGATTATATTAATGCATCGGGGATTCGTTGGGCAGTGATTGTGGTTGTGGTTGAGTTTGAGAAAACAAGTCGAGGCTGGAGGCACGAAAGGATGCGTTTCATTTCGGCATTTAAATCAACCCCCCCCCCTCCCGTCTTTCTGCTAGGGGAACTGGGTCCCGATGCTGGTGCTCACATCATGACACACGGTCGCAGCGCTGAAGCAAACTGTCCTGACAATGGCGGGATAAAAATGGCCCCTTTGTTCTAGGACCTGTGTAAAACTGCCGGCAATGGGGATCAAGCTTCCTCCTCTAGCTGGTTTTGGTCTCTCTGCTGCAGTACGCACCTTCTCCACTTACACGGAGCCGTGATCCTTTACTTGCAGTAAGCTCTTGCAGAGACACGGGGGCTGCGGCTGCATTGACAGCATCCTTTATGCCCTGAATATAGGTTTAGCAGGCACTTAGATGAGGAATCTTAGGTTACATTCACACCTGAGGGGGCGACTGTCCCTGGAATTTGTTCTCGGTGAGGGCGACAGCAGTGGTCTCCCCCATGTGGGAGGGCTGTCGAAGCTAAATTCTAACAATGGAGGCCAGACAAGTTCCACCATGAGGACTGAAGTGGGTTTTTTCCATTCTTTTTCTGTTCTCATGGTTACAGCAGATCAAACAGAGAACAAGGGATTCATTATGTTTCCATACATGAACACAAAAGCCCAAAGTCATGAGTCAATGAGCTGCTGGAGGCCTCAGCAGAGATTAAAACACTTAAAAATCCCGCTTTGACCCCGGGAAATGAGTCACCGTGTCACTGGTCTGCTGCTGCAGTCGCACACCATTAAAATATATTTCACCTTATGTTGGTGTATACCAAAAAAACTCTGCAGGTGTTTCATTTACTGCAACAATAATGTCCCCAAAATCCTTTTAGCATCCATAAATCAGCTTTCAGATGCTGTATCATTGCAGAATTCTCCAGTTTAATTGCTGCTGCAGTACATTTTTGGGCAGATTGACTTTTCAGGAGTGATTACTGCTGTCCTCCCTGTTCACAGTCAACTAATTGCTGCACACTCAGCCTAGAATTTGGCCTATTAGCAATAAACTGTTGCACTTATGTGATGCTACCAGTTAATGAGTGACTGAAGTGCACTCATAAAGCGACTCTGGCGAGGTGTATTTTGAAAAAAAGCTCAAGTATGAACTGCAGTCGAATGACTTCCCCGTCTCTAATGGTCAACCACGATCCAGCCAAGAGTTGCTCCTGGATACAGGAAACTGCACACTTGGCTCTTTGTCCATTAACACACACACAATTTAATGCCAGCATAACTCAACAAAAGTGGAAAAAAAGGGAAATTTGTACATCTCTAACAGCGCTGTAATTACTCTTCTATTAGTAACAAGATATTTTACCCCTGGTGTTGCCAAGTTACCAGCAGAAGCAAAGACATGCTTTTCATCTACAGAGTCAATGAGAAACATGTTTGGTTTGTGCCTCCCCATTAATCTGCACGAGACCTCACGACTCCTATGGCTGGCAGGGCTCCATAGGCGACTGGCTGCTCTGTCTCACACAATGTGTGTGTGGGTGTGTGTGTTGTAATATACTGCAGGCCTGAACTCCTGCGTGGAAGGTTCACCTATGTGTGCGTGAGCTTCCCTGGTGTCGGGATTTTTATATATGTAGGTTCATGTTCACTGATCGGGAAAAACCATGGTGATTTTCACCACAACAAGGGTCTTTTCATAGCAACACTCGGTTCCTCGACAGTTTAATTCAAATAAATTTGTCGGCTTCCTGGCACAGCGCAGTTCACAGGTTCTTGACGGGGTTAAGTCACAGGAGGACCATTCAAAACCATTTATTCTAATACGATCCTGTTAGAACACCCAACTGGTTCAACTTTCAGGACCACAATTTGAAGTTTTAATGAAAAACTGGAAATAATCTGCCATCATTGTTCCATGTTACTGTCCTAGGGGGAGCTTAAAAATATCTACTACTATGAAATTAGAATGTAATACTTTTTATAGCGGATGCTTTGATAGAAAATGCAACCCTTTCCCAAATGTAATTTCATGCATCAACCAGCCAAATCAAATCTCAACAGAGCCCACAAACGTACTGGGGGTCTTGTTAGTGATGCTGTGCAGGCAGCGATGGCAGGCTGCAATGATTCGGGAGCCACAAAGTTCTGCAAGTTGCTGCTTTATGCCAGGTGAATTTTGGTTGTCAATTGTTGCATTCAATTATGTCCAAGTTCTGCTGTTGCATCAAATCATTTTGTTGAAATATAATGTTAGCAAATCTTGGCCTTACCTGGGAAGCTTCTGTTATTAAATGTAAAAAAAAATAACATCCATTGATGCTTTTTTTTCTTACCCTATTTGTTACAGTGCTCCACACTGCCCCAGTGGTTTCAAGTGGTATTTGCAGCCTGTGGTCACTATATTTGGGAAAATGCAGAATTCTGGATAAAACAAACGCTGTTTAGCTGCAGAGATCACTGCATCTAAATGTGCCTCAAGTGAAGGGAGCAAGTGGTAGAAACCCCAACTGAGCCCAAGATGCACAAAATAGCTGTCAGGACCTGTCTTTCTTAATGTTGGGTTCAGTGTTCCCAGTTTTATTCTGCTTACTTTTTGTCAGTTTTTATTCTCTACTTCCTGTCAAGTTTCCTGCCTGGGTGATTACATGCTCCACCCTAATGTCTTGCACCTGTGTCTGATTTTCCTCCCCGTCCCATGAGGATTCGAGCTCTGTTTCCCTTCGGAGCCACATCATCGTCAGGACTGTGTAATTGCTCCAGTATCATTCCCCCGTGTTATTTTTGTGAACTTTTGTCTGATTTTTGGAACCCTCTGCCTTGACTGCCTGTCCATCTCCATGCCGAACATCCGCTTGAATCACACACTGAACTTTTGCTCCTGTTACCTGTTCTATCTGCACAAATTCATCCATGATGTTGCTCCCCTGATTCCTTTTTCTTCTTCTTCTTCTTCTTCCCTGGACCATCTTTAAAAGAGGTTGTGGTTTATTTGAGGTTGTTGTCTGTGGTTTATTTGTTTGTATGAATATGATTTGGGAACCGATGGCAACTGCGGTCTAAAGGCACTGTCCACCCCACCATCACAGTGAGATTTTCAACTGGTGGACCAATCACAACGCACCATCACAGCAAGATTTCTGATTGGTGAACCTGCTAACTTTACGCACAAAAACCACCCAAACGCAGTAAAAAGTGTAATTTTTTCCTGTGATGTTCCTCCTGATAGCAGAAATCCCACTGGAGGAATGCGAAGCCTGCGTAGATAAACAACAGCGCAGTGGTGATGCATGTGAGCGCATTGTGTGGGATTTATGATTTGTAACTCTACAATGATATTTAAACAAACATTGCATACTTTTCAAGCCACATCCTGTCATCACTGTAAACAAACACTAATACGGGCAGTCTCTGCTCACATTCCCGCTGCTTGCTCCAACACACCATGGTTGCTGTGGACTTGGCAGGTTGCTGTCTCCGATCCTGGCATCCTGGTGGAAACACCAAGGGCCGCTTTGTCTTATGAAGGTGTCCCTGCTGAAGACCAATCAAAATACCCAGTGTTGGCTGGGCTTTGTTGTCGGTGCAGGGCCGGATAATCAATTTTTTCCAGATGGCTTAAACAGATCTGTAAACACACAAACTGGGATGTCGTCTTCTTCCTGTCGCTCCTTTGTGTTCCTTTCCAAATAAAATAGTGGTTTGACTGCAGCTGTAAACTGAGCTGTTCATCTGCGGTTACGCACAGTGTGTTTGCAAGAGGCAAATAACAAACATCCCTGTAGTCACGCTGCGGTCCGTCCAACGGTCCGCTTGTCCGGCCCAGTGAGGGATTACCATGCTTCTTTAATTACGCGGATTAACATTTATGTTCGGATTTCTTTTCCATGCTCCAGATGTAATTAACAGGAAGCAGAATCCCAGGCTTTATTAAAAGCATTGAGATTGGAATAATAAACAGGCCTCACTGCACAGCACATTTGGACCACTGAAGTCGGTGCTGATACAGCAAATTTAGGTATTACATCATCTGACAACTTCCCACATTTACAGAGATCTTAACTGCTTAATCAAACTCATCCTAGCAGCAGCTATGTTTCCTAAATCCTCTCCTACTTCACCACTTGACCTTTGACCTGTCAAACACATCCACGTGGGCGACAGCCACTTGTAACAGAGTGCTTTATTTTAACTTGGACATTATAAACGCTGACCACCCACAGCTTAAAGAGTGTGTCTTTTGTCTTCTTCTCCAGTGTTTCTGGGACATTGGCAACTAGAAAAGCACTCAGAGACCGCAGTCTTTCTTCTTTTCACCTGCATTCTGACCACATTGAGCACAATTGTTACAAGATTACACACATCATTGTGTTTCTGTCTTTGTGGGGACTTTCTTTGTGCCTCCCCAAGCATAACGCTCACCCTAACCCTAACCTAAACTCTAATTCCAACCTCAACATTAAAACTATGTCTTAACCCTCAAACAGTCCTCTGAAGTTATGTGGACCAGCCAAGATGGCCCCGCTTGACAAAAATGTCCTCATTTTAATAGTAGAATCAGTACTCGATATATAGCAAATAACGTGAGATATGAGCACACACACAATCTCTCTCTCTCTCTCTCTCTCTCTCTCTCTCTCTCTCTCTCTCTCTCTCTCTCTCTCTCTCTCTCTCTCTCTCTCTCTCTCTCTCTCTCTCTACACACACACGCACACACACAACACTTTTAAATCAGTAAAAACTGAAGTTTATCAGGATGCGGCTTCAGCTTTAATCTCCAAAGCGAAGCGAATAAACCAGCAGAGTTTCACATGACTTGTGTTTTGCTTTCCTCATTCAATTAACTATAGCTGCAATTTATTCATGCTTCCTCTCTCAATAATTATCATCCCCATTGTGTTTCCATGAAAGCCTTCCAAATTTTGCAACGCTTTTCGTTTCCCTGACAGATTTCAAGCAAACACGAGTATCTTTAGCCTTGACAATTCCCCCTCATCAGCCCTGATTGCGTCAGATCGGGGGGGGCAGACTCCGTTCTTTCATCAGTTGCTGTGAATGTGGACAGAAACATGAGGATCCAACCATTTTAAAGTCCCACGTTGGCCATAATCTCCACTTCTGGCTTAGATTTCACTATATCCACTATTATCCTAGGAGAATTCAGGGCTACTAAACGATAAAGTTCAGGCTCCAAGCCCCTCCTCCCACTTTTAAGGAAAATTAAACTGCCAAGTGATACACTCAGAAATGAGTTTAATGTGGGAATTTCCAGAGCAGAATCCCTGAACCTCTCTGGCCCCTGATCAAAAAAAATGTTGGCGTGAATTACTTTAAAGATAAGAGATATCGTTATTTTGAAAAGAACGAACCATTTCTCTGCCCAGAAGAACATCTGTTATCATTTTTTTACCTTTAATGACACACTGTAATGTTACAATGGTGGGGGGGGCTTGGGCTTCATCCGTACCTCCACTCAGCACATACTGATTCGACAACCTCAGAACTACTGAGCCAGCAGGTCAACCATCAAACACTGAGAAAATTACAACCCCATCGGACATTCTGACATGGATTCGAGCAGCGGATTAAATCCTCACTGTTGCACCAATTTCATTTCTCTACAGGAAACCAAACACGGCTCCGAGTCTCGAAAGTAAACACCCATAATGAATTTCCCAGCAGGGGTAGATACCCCCATACGTGCTGGGTGGCTGCTGGTTCGCTCATTCTTGTTTACAAATGCTATCAAACAGCATTTATGAGATCGGTTTGATAAATTAATCCCCAGGCGCGTCCACTCCTCCAGAGGTTGGGCCTCACACAGAGCGCGCGCCGCTTCGAGGCAGTCAGATGCAAACATGGTGCGGTTTCAGATGTTTGACTCAAAAATGTGTCAACTCGCTTTAAAAAAAAAAAAAAAAAAAAAAAAAAAAAGGAGCTTGAGTATCAAAGGGAATAAAAAACTGCTGTCTTACATAATCAAAGCCCCTCGGTGGTGATCGGTCGCGCCTATTCGACCAGGAGTGGATCCCAAATAAAACTTGCAAATTGAGACTGAGTTATGCGAGTGCAGTGCCAGGGCTGCTGGGAACGCAGCGCGGCAACCACAAAGAATGGGGAAGTGTGGCTTTTTGTGGCTTTAAGTGCTTTAATTTGTCTATATTTTACAGATTCCGTTACTAGTCAGCTCGCAGGTTCGGATTTCTGGGTGCAAAAGCGCCTCCGTTGTTGCAGCAGCCTCCCTTTCTTGGTAAGCAAGGCTTTCCGGAGCGTGACTACAGAGCCAGAACCTGGAGCTTGTCTTATTTCACGGGGGTGTGAGGCTCCTCGTCCGGCTCAGGTTTCCCAGGACAAAAGGTGAGAAAGACTGTCTTTGTCTTTTCATCTCATCTCTTCTTTACTCCAGCTTCTCCTTTGGATTTCTTGGACTGTCAGCATTTTGGAGGCTTTGATTTAAAGGGGTTGGGGGTGGGGGGGGGTGGGGGTGGGGTGGAGGAGTGGGGGGGGTGGGGGTGGGGTGGAGGAGCGGGGGGGGTAACATGAACTCAGCCATGCAATTGCCAGTTTAATCACCGTCCACTGCCAAGAATTTACAACAAAGAAAGGGAGAAAGAATTGAATTTCATGTCCCACTTTCTTCTGCAGAAAAGATCTATTACTGTATATAAAAGTCAACTGTACAGGATTATGTGACAGAACGCATGATTAATGAACTCCTTTGAAGAACTAAGAATAACCCTGTGAGAAATTTCTTCTGTTTCTTATTTTCATCATTATTTGAGCAGCCCCTCTCACTTTCTCAGTTTTTAAATTCTTAATACCCACCCCCCCTCCCATCTGGGCAAAGGGCAAAGAATCCGAAAGAGCCCGACCCGATTCAACAGAAACTAAAAGTGGGACCGTGCGCTCGCCGTGGCCAAATTTCCAGTTGCGCCGCAATTTCGAAACTTGCGGCATGGTCCAAAATGTAAATTTGACCATATGTTCCAAAAATCACTTTTTAGCGAAAACAAATCCAGCAGGACCTGCAGTTAAAAATAGACACCGGGGGAAATTTGGAGATGGTTCAGGTATGTTGTTGGTTAGCTCCACATGGCCGATCCATTGAAACCTCTCTATTATGACCAAGTGTATCTACAGATGTGGTTGGGGAACAGATTTATAACAGACCTGCGTTGGGATTCTTTGGCTGAAATCCGATTAGATGTTAATCTTTAACTCAGCCATTACCAAGAAAAATGTCGTGTGCTTTTAAAGAAATTTTATGGAGAGAGAAAAAAAAAAACAGGATTAGTCTCATGAATCAAAACCTGAGAAAATGAAAAGGGCAGAGCTTTCTGTGCGCAAAGCATATGTAATAAATAACATAACATAAAAAAGTGATCTTATTTATTGATTCTGGTTTCACCCAACTGTGCAGAGACGTATAACAGTTGTTGTTGTTGCTTTAATCCCGTTCATTTACCCAACAGGAGACACTCGTGTTGTCCGCAGATGATCCCAGGAGCAAACAAAACCAAACCGCTGGCGGCAACGTCTCATCTAATGGCACATATATCCCGTGTCTCATTTCATCTGCCTAAAAGCGCTTTAGGAGGTGCTGAGAGGTGTGTTCGTCGCTCCCTTCTGTTTCCAACATCCAGTCCAAACCAAGCTAATTGTTCATCCCGAACACATCCTGACTCGCACCTCTTCCCTCTGCCAAACACCGAGATTAACAGCTGCCAATTCAATAAAGTCAAAGGCGGGCGGGACGTTTTTGACAGAGCGAGAGAAAAGATCTTAAATAACATTCATAATGTTAAAGTTTTATTAACCCCAGTTCTGCAGATTTGCTGCTATATATTGGATTGATAGTATTATAAAGCCATGAAACTGACATTACGGGGTCAAGTCACACATTTTACTGTCCTCTATGCATCATATATTTATATGTGATATATATTTGGAGCAATCTGAGGCTGGATATGATATTTTCCATCTATTGTGGGCACTGTGACCAACATCTGTCTGCCTGTCAGAGTCGTCCCCTCTCAGTAAAGGCCTCTGTGAGACCATTACGCTTTTCAGTTTAGTAAATTTGACCCAGAAAATGTGCTCAATAAGAGGGGTCACTTCATGTCCACAGATATGGTTTCAGTCCCGGAAGCTGCAGCATCATAAGACTGGAGACACTAAAAAGCCGATTTTACTTTATTCCGCACAGAAAAGCAAACTATTTTCACGTATTCATCAGTTTAGATGATTGCTGACACGCCTGGCGCCGTGGTATTTCGTTGACCACGATCCTAAAATAACCAAGAAAAAGTGTCTTAAAGCGCCCAGAGAAACGATATTATCAGCACTTGAACTATCACACGGTGAACTTTTTCCTTTGACAGAACCACAGGCTTGTTTACTTTCACACCACTGTTACAATCAAAACAGACATAAAACACTGGCTACACGGTTCCAAATTTCGCAACGTTGGCAGCGAGCATCCGTGTAGCTCAACCAACTGGTGAGAACTCACCATACATCACTGTGGGATGGCTGCGCGTTATAAATTAGAAGTATATGTTTAGGAGCCCTGGTGCTTAAAATGTCCTACAACAAATTTTCCCCCACTGCTCATAAAATTGTCTTCATATCTTTTTCTCCAGTCTTGGCTTCCACTCGGAGTTTCCATGAGAAGGAGATGCCTTTGTCGCTCTCCAGATACCACCCACTAAATGCAAAGCGGGTGTAACTGGTACAGACATGGTTGGCCTGGAGGACAGCGAAAGGCGGATGACAGATTGATAACGGAGGAGACGGAAGGCGCTTCTGTTCTCACCATCATCGTTTTACAGCAAATATACGTCGGGAGCTGAGAATCGCAGATGTACTGTAGAACTTCCAGCTCCTGTGGTCAATATTTACATTCTTTAAGGGCTAATGGACACATTTCTGGCAGGTCCGACGGACAAATTAGTGTGGAATCGTGGAGTAATTAAACGTGCGACATGATATAAACATGGAAAACTTCTATTGACTGAAGTGTAACGTGTCAGCGAAGGCAGCTGCTGTGTTCGCTTTATCAGTCAGAAGTGAGAATACAACGCTGGTAGCTTGACAAGTACTCCTGGGTCCATTTAGCGGAGGATTGGTGGATGTTTTACAGGTGCGAGCTGTCACGGGGGAGGTACCGGAGAGCAGGAATGCACAGGGAGGAGGCCTGCATGCTGCAGCTCTCCGGGTCAAGAGGTTAATGTTGTTTCATTTTTCTTTCTGGGCTCCGCTGTTGTGCCATTTCTGTGTATGTTACGCATTACATAAAGTCTAAATCTAAGCCTGAATCTTCACACACGCCTGGTTTGTAATGAATATCCGCTGATTATTCATCACAAACTCAGTCACACTGTGAGAATGAATAATTGTATGCCCACGGTTTGCCCAAAACTTTATCGAAAATTGCGCAAGTGCAATTGTTTATGCAGCTCTTGTGGAGCCACCATTCCTGTTAAACTTTGTCCCATTCCCTATAAAAGCCCTGGAAATGGCTTTATGGGGAACACAGCACAATGGAAGTCAGTTGTTATGGGCGACTTGAGGCCTGGAAATGACTGGGTTGCTATCAGGCTAAAGGCTAGCCAGTTCAGGGCAGAGCTTGCACGAACTCAACCGTTCAGAGGTCACAGAGGGAAAATATGCAGAGTTCACGGAACAACACAGCCTCAAAAGCAAGTCGAATCGGAGTAAACCAAGCAAACATGCACCGAGGAACAGCAGAGCAAGCTCACCTCAGCAGATGGGAGAAGATACACACACACACGCACAGGTGGAACAAATCAGGCAGGAAACAGGTGACACACATGGGGGTGATGGCTGGGAAACCTTCAGCAACAGCATACACACACACACACCGAAGAGAATGCTCCAAGCTACACATTCACTGGCTGTTAAACGGTCTAAAAATACATCATAATACTTCGCAACTTGTAAAAAACACTAACAGCAACACCCGATCGGCCGTATTTCTAAACTCCTGCTCAGACCAAGAGTTTCCCACCGTCTTATCTGACTGACTGAAACTGAACAAACACAAAAAGCGTGCCCCACTGGACTGCGATTGTGTTGTTTGGCATCACTACCACTCGCTTGGGAATCGTTATTGCGCTGAAATTTTGCAATGAGGGGACAATTATCTGGCTGTTTTAGTCCGCACAGATGATGTAATTAATTGCAAGTTCGTCCGCGTGGCCAACTCTGTAGAATTCTGCATTGAGAAGCAGAAACATCTGCAGTGTGTGTGTGTGTGTCACGGACACATTTGTGCAAATGGGTTAAAAAGAGGACATCTGGAAATGAAAACAAATTATTTTCTCAAATTAGATGATCTGGAAGATAACATGCTTCAGGTTCGCTGTGTAAAGGATGTGGGAAATAAAGAGGAGCAAACGTTTTGTCCATTAAAGGGAACTACCATCAGACTGGAGTTGGTGAGGTCGCCCCGTAAAGACCTTCGGGTCTCACTGGGAGTGAGCCTGCTTTGAATGGCTGCAGTGGTTTGTCGTCACGTGCTGGTTTATTTAGAGATTATATCACAAACAGCGGAAAAGTATGACTTTATCTGACTTAAGGGGAATTCTTAAATGGTGATATCAGCTCTGCATGATCTATGTGTCCTCTCCTCTTTCTGTCCTCTCCCCCCTACTCCTCCTCCTCCTCCTCCTCGTCAGTAGGAGGCTCCCCCGTTAGAGCTCGGTCCTGCTCAAGGTTTTTTCCTGTTAAATGAGGATTTCATTGCCGCTTGTTTGAAGGCCAGGCTCTGACATTCCGTTCTTCTTTTGCCACTCAAATAGGCTCAGCATAAATAAAGTTTAACCAAACCGAGATGGGGAGGCTCTTCTGCGTTGCTCCACGTTCCATTATTTGGTAAAGTGGGAACGTGCGCGGCCTCTGTCTCTGTTTCACTCCTCAGATTCTGGCCTCGCACACATTATTGGAGGCAGATGATGATCACTGACCGGAGAACACACTGTGCTGCCTTATACACAACTGTCTGTGTATGTTGTTGAAAAACCGATTGGAACAAACAAGCCCGCACAGGCAGGGACGGGGCCCCCGTCACCCGTGAGCTGGCTACACTCTGATCGCCTGTTTGCGTCCCACATGGAGCTGTCATCGCACATAGGTCGGAAGATGAATTGAGCTTTTCAGAAGTGTGGACGATGTGGGATGAAACGGGTCCTGCAGTCCCTCAACTGCTCTTTAGCCCGGGGATGGAATGTGCCGCCATGCGAAGCCTCAGAAGGAGACATTCATTAAAGGATTAGAGCCCACACTTTGTTCTGACATAAGAATGAGGGCGGCTGAAAAGACAAGGATGAAATGATCAAAATGATTTTCAAGCACCATTTTGTGCATGAGAGGAGATGCTGGCGGTGTAAGTGGCGGCAATCAAAACAAAGTGCAAAGATCCCCCCGCTTGTGAGGGAGCGCCACGCTGGCAAAGAAAACAGCGGAGGTGGAATCCTGCCGTGGCTAAGCCCTTTCAGCTTTCATGGCGTGTTTTAGGTGTCGAAGAGACCGAGATCAAAGCGAGCATGGCCGCTTTAATGCCCCCCCCCCCAACACCGATGCATCTGCAGCAGCCTGGAAAGGCTCTTTGTCCCCGAAGGAGCGGCGGCAGCCACCGACTCGAAAGATAAATTCAGAAGACGGAATTCGGCGAGGGAACGCTACCAAACTTCCAGGGCCTTCCAGTAAGGGCTCATATTTTCAGCTTCAGATGTGTCCGCAAAACAAAAAAAAAAAAAAAAAAAAAAAAGGAAAAAGAAGTCCACGCTTTCGGATCCTAGGAAGTTAAATCTCAAACAGTTTCAATCGCGGCTCCAAACCAAACAAAGGCGTTGCGTTTCGGAGCTTGTTTATTGAGAATTTCAATAATAGGCAATTTGGCAGCGAGGGCAGGAATCCTCAGCTGAAAATCATAAAAGTGGCAAGATGTGTGGTCTGGTGCTGCAGTTCAGTGAACTCGGAAGGAGCCGGAGGACCAGGGCCAGAGTATTTCCCGTAGCATAACACATGCCGACAGCAGGCAGACATGGCAAACTGGACTCTCCCCGGTCTCACACTCTGTGCCAAATTAGGAAAATTCTTCCAGTGGCAAGTATCCATTACTCACTTTAAACAAACATCCAAGGCTTTTGAATATCAACATGATGTGTGTGTGTGTGTGTGTGTGCACGCGCGTGCGTGCGTGTGTGTGTGTACGTGGGTGCGTGCACGCGGCTATAGGGGATCTGATATAGGGAGACCACACACACGGAGTCACCTTTCAGCATCACCTTTTCACTCACACGGACTTTTTCACCTCATTTAAGTCCTCCGAGCACCCCCACCACCACCACCCCCCCCCCGCGCCCGGCGGCGAAGGTGGCCCAGGGCGAGCACGCGGGGTCTTTGTTGTTCGCCATAGCAACGATCGGAGGGCTCACGGCGGCGGTTATTTTTAACGCTTGCGTCATGAGACGCATCAGCGGGCATAACGAACGTCCATCATCCACACACACACACACCCCCTCACCCCCCCCTGCACCTCTGTGAAATGCCTGACTTGCAAAATTGCGCAAAGTCGGGAGGGGGGGCCGACAGCTGCGAGGGCCACGTCGGCCCTCGGCATGACCCATCTGGTACGGATATACGCCAGCAGCGGCGAGTGGTCAGCTCGAGCATCAACATGTCAGGCGCGGTGCCTGTTGGGGAGCAGATATCAAAGCGAGGCGGATCGCGGCGTCCGTAAAGATTTTTCGCCCGAGGATCGGAAAACCTGGGGCCCCTCGCACGGGGCACAAACCACACGGAGGAGGAGCTTTACTGCGGCCGTGTGTAACGAACGACGCCGAGCGATTAAAAAGTGATTCCCGGGGATTTACTAAGTGTCGATGGCACTTGCGCGGCTCCGTTTGTGATGTGCTGCGCAAACGTGTCAACAAACAGGGTTCTCGGAAAGCGGCGTAAATCTCGACATGTGCAGATTCGAAACAGCCCCCGGCTTACAACAAAGCATCAAAGCAAAACATGTCAGACAAAGGATTTGAGAAAGGATTTTTATTTCATTTTGACAAAATTCTGACACCACTGCACTACTTTGTTGTTGTTTGTCGGACTATGATGTCAGCTGTTGTGCGACGCGTCACATCGGAGAAATAACCAATGAGAAAACGAGCTCATGAGACGTCGCAGGCGATTACCGCTCCTGTCAGTCAATAGTTCCAGTCTCAGTCTCTCAGTCAAAAGTTTTTTAGTATCACAGCTGTAATGCTCTGTTTTGTTCATATCCTTTTGATATTTATTCATGACATGTGCTGAAGAAGACTACACCCATTCTTTGAAACTCGATAGATAACCAATAAACACGTCCATTACTCATCACGTTTAATTTAAAAAATCTTATTTTCCCAGAGTGGTAGTCAGCTGGTGGTTGGAGGTCAAAGGTCAGATCCAGCTTTAGCTGTAAAACATCCACCTTTTCCGTGGGAAAGTCTGACTAAATAAGGAGCAAATACATTAAGACATGATTATCAACACGTATTAGACTAAAGAATCACTGACTGACCATAAACTGCTCTCATGTGTTACCTCTGAGTTTTAAAGGGCTATAAGCAGATATATTTATTAGTCTGTCATCCACGTGGTGCAGCTATAAAGTTCACACACCATAAGCCTTCAATAATGTACAAAACCTTGGATTCAGTTTCACAAGACATTGTGTTTTGTATTGAGCTCACGTTGTTTCAGATAAAGAGAGTTTGTTCCACCAAATATTTCAAATCAGTAGCAAAATAAGTCAAGATAAATGTCAAAAAGGAGCCTTTAAATCCTTGCAGATCAGCACTTCTTCTGAGAGTTAGCGAGGATCCTCCACAGCGACGTCTCACTCCTGCTGGTTAACGATCAGGCGCGATGGAGGGATGTCCGTAGCTGTGAAAACTGAGGCTGCTGTTCATGTCAGCAGCTCCGCGAGCTCTACTCCACATCAACAAACTCCTGCTTTGTGTTTCTTTAGTCCCACTGACAAAGGTCTTCCACCTGCTGGAAGGCCTCTCCACACACACACACACACACACACACACACACACACACAAGAAATCTTTTTGTTTTAGTTTTACACTCACTTTTGACCCTGACGTGGATCTACATCTGATGTTCAGGCTCAAATCTGATTTTCCGTTATATTTTCATTACAGGAAAAGGTTGTCTTTCTTACTGTTTAAGAATTTCTGCTCGCTGGGTTCCATTTTTTCAGTGAATTAAAGCAACATGATCTCGGTTTTCATTTTCGTGCTTTGATGTTCTTTTTTGAAGTATTGTCAGGAAGGGGGGGGGGTGATGGAAATACCAAAATCTGAGCCAAAAATGGAAAAGAGACTCTTTTTTGTTTCTTTTTTAAATTTGTTTTCTTAAGACGGTTTCAAGTTCGACTGGTTTCGGCAGAAACAAGCCGATGTTGTGATCGCTGAACTCACACGATGGCTCCTGGCTACCGTCATCTTTCGTTGAAAATCGTTCGCTTTTCTGTCTCGGCGAGTAGCGTCAGCGCTAACTGACAAGCGCTCACTGGCCAGTTGAAACAGAAATTCTGGCCAGAGCTTCTCCATTTCCACTTTTTCAAACAGTTTATTGTGCGTTTTCGCTCTAGTTAGCTTTAGTTAACTTTAGTTTACCCGCAACAATCCTTCCGATGGAAGCATGCCTGCATTTGCATTTTTGCAATTTTTCAAGTTTTTTTTTTTTTCCTCTCTGGTTTCTGGGTTTTATTTCAAAATCCAAGTCTGCTCCTACAGCCGCTGCTCTGGAGACTGACCTCTGGATTTACCACCTTTTAATCATTTTCTTCATGCTTGAAAAAGATCCAAAAATGGGTTAAAACGCTTCCTAATCAAAATGATTGCCCAATTTTGCAGTTATTTTTGAAAGACTGGCACCTAAACGTTAATTCCCTGTGAAATGGACGGTGGGCTGGCTATTTCCAACGCAGATATACCTCAGGAACACAAATAAAGTAACCCAAACCTGAACCCAGCGTGCTGTCATCCGGCTGGAATTCAGGCCTTGAAGAAAATCGCAGTAGCCTGATTGTAAACGACCTCCAAAATCTCAATTTACGGTTGCTATTCTAAACCCAAAAACGGATCTGGGCTCCGGGCTTTATTTGAACATCGAGAGTGTGCTCTGCTGCACGTCCAAAACAAATACGTCTCCGGGTGACCCGCCGGTGAGGCACTGATCTGAGGGCCCATTCGAGACCGCAGATGGGAGCTTGGATATCGCACACAGTGTGAAATGCTCTTAACCCCAAAAATAAAGATGCCAGTTTTCATATCAGGCTAATGAGAATCACATGGAGAGCGAAAGACGGGGGGGGGGGCAGAGCACGCTGGGATCCGATGGGGAGAGATGATGGCAGCGTAGTGTTTTTAGCGCTGTTGCGAAAACAGAAGCCATCGCACTTTGGCCAGTATATACATGACATGAGGCTCTATAAGCAAATGAGAAAGACAGTAAAACCGCACCACGTTCGATTTCCCAGCATCTACATTTCATTAGAAACAGCAATGGGGCGAGGGCGGTTCGGCCTCCAGAGGGCACCGGGGTGAGCGGAGCCTCCGTCAGATCGCTTTTTCGCTGGGAACGGTTTGCCGAAGGGCCTCGCAGGCTTCAAGCAAAAACCCTAATTTCCTTGCAAATCCCATACACCAATATTAGTTTTAAACAAGAAAAGCATCGCGCGTCATCCCGGGGGAGTGCGGCCAAGAATATAGGAAATAAAGTCACAGGAAGGATTTAACACTTGTTTCTGCGGCGCTGAATGGAGCGTATACATTTACGTTTGTAAGTGCTCACACATAAAAATAATGAGCTTTACATTCTGCTGCGCCACTATTTATGACATTAGTCTAACTAGCGTCACACCCAGGCTGTACCGTTTCAGAGGTTAATCACTGGAACATATTTTTTTTTTAATGTTACATTTTATGGTTCCACTGGTAAATCAATGACTTGATAATTAGTGGCTTCATAAAAGCTGTAATTATAATCTGTACTCCACACTCTGCGTAGATTTTTGTTTTATGTGCTTTCATTTGATGTTTCACAAGACACTATCCAAACAAACACACTTTAAAATAAAACTGTACTTAGTTTCCATAATGTGCAAATATGTTCAGCCACATGGATTCATTTTAGTGTATCAAAACAACAAAATGGGAGCATATGTGTGTGTGTGTGTGTGTGTGTGTTTTCTTGCAAATGTTGCATAGTGAGGACCAATACTTATTGGGACTTTGTGGAAAGTGAGGACATTGTGGCTGGTCTTCAAAAGAGAGAGGTGTGTTTGGTTGGAGGTTACGGTTAGAAGTGGGATTAGGTTAGGATTAAGGTCAAAGTAAGGATTAAGGTCAGGGTTACGGGCTAAGAAATGCATTACCTCTATGAGTGTCCTCAAAACGATACAAATACGAGCGGGTGTGTGTCTGCGTGTGTGCGTGAGTGTGTGTGTAAGAGCAACCATTTGGTTTTGTTGAGCCAAGTTCCCATGATAGATGATTAAAACTGTAAATTAATGTGTGATTACTTTTGTAATTTGTCATTAGTTTTACTTCCAACGACACCGGAGGTCAACAACCATCAGAGTGATGCATCATCGGGCCGAATGGGTCCCCGAGGAGATGTGGTGCCTCATATATTTGGTGTCGCTGTGAGCGATGGCTGCACTGGATTAAAACAACAACCCTGCTAAATTCCCTTCTGCTGAGGTCAAAGGTAACCCGGGACAAGCCAGGACCACAGCCGAAGCCCTTAACGAGAGCTTCTATCGACAAACACGCGGACACACACACATCGCGGAAACCCACACTGGGTCTGATAATGACCTCAGCCTCGGCGATGATGTCGCCCTTAAGACATTTTCCAAATAAACTCACGGTTGTAGAGGCGGGGGTTACAGTAGTTGACTCCAGCGAAAAGCTCTTGTCATTGCCTCACATCTGAGTCTTAGCGCCGCCATAACTCACTGCGCTGGCGCACCGGGGGGTGATGTCACTTCCTCTTTCGCTCTCGGTGATGACATTCACAGTTGGACCGTCCTCGCCAGCGGTTCTCTGGTAGAGTAATGCCATTTCTCTTGCCTCCGAGGTCCAAGCGGTCGTCCACGTGGGTACGAAATAAATAAATAAGCCGACGGACATGTGATGAAGCGAATCGGAGGTCTGCGGCGTGACTCACCCACCTGCTTCGTCCAATAATAAGATGGACAAAATGGACCTGGCCGGAAAATCGCTGGATTAACTTTAGCCAGAGTTTGCCAGATTATGATTCATAGTGGGTATTTTTTTTTCTCTTTCTCTCTCTCCCCAACTGCAGGTTCCTGACACAGGATAAATCAGGGAGGAAGATGACTCTCTGTAATTGTCAGAGCTTAAAATACAATCTGCAGTAAAGAATTCAAACGCCGCTGTGAGACGATACGCTGCAGAGGGACCGTGAAACCGGACCTGAAATAACCTATACATCTCTTTTATTGTTCTCAACCCGATGTCCGCGCGTCGACGTTTTACGGCGCAACAGGTGCGTCCACATGGGGGCAGCGGCGCGAACTGCGAACGAATGACTGTATACACAACGGAAGCCAGCGGGTGACATCATCGCCAGAGCGTGGGACAATTTCTAAATGAAGTCTGTTCCACATCTTCGCGGCCTTGCCAACAGAGTTAATTCATTTCCAGATTAAATCTGGCATCTTGTCTGGGTTTTTTTTTTTTTTAAGCGGTCGGCCGCAGCAACCGACTCTCAAGGGGACCCCACGTCGGTGCAGTTCCTTCCCCCACCAGAGGGGGGTGCCCCGGGTCCCTCGCTGCTGCGTTAATGCCGCGTGGAGGGGTAGCTGTTGCTGTTAAATGTTGGCTGCAAATGTTCAGGTGGAGTTGTGTCAATCAAATTAAAAAAAAGGGGGGCGGGGGGGGGGCATAAAAGCAGAGCACCTTGTGTTAATCTTTCTAACACTGATTGTTTAAATGCGATTTGCTGCTGCTGCGCCGGTGCGAGAGAGAAGCTGCCACAGTGGCCGGTGGAGTTATTGTGCCTTCAACAATTCTTTATATCGGAGGAGAGGATCCCCCCCGGTGGGCCTCATTAATTGTGAACTTACTGTACTTGGCGGCGGAGCTGAGGCTGGACATTTGCCCGGTTGATGGCGTCCAGCAGCAGATGTGCTTGTTTGGTGAATCACAAACAGGGCGTGTTGGGAACGCACCACTCTCCGCCTGAGCTCCATAATCAGTTTCTGTCTGCTGAGGAATTCGGCCGTGACGTCCAAAAACCTCGTTGTGGATCAAAGATGTGGCTTCATCTCCAAGCTTTGTTTTCTTTGTTGTTTTTTTTTATTATTATTTTTATTGCAGGTGATTGATCTCCGCAGCAGGGAGTCTCTTTGAACGTGTGCTGGTGGGTGCTGCTTCGGCATGAAGTCATTTTCACGGAGAACAAAAACAACCGTTGGATCTAATTATCGGCGGCCGTAAACGCGTGTTTTGTGCGAAGAACAAAGACCGTACGTGTCCCGCCGCGGAGCCGTCCAAGTGCACAACCACCCCCCCCACACACACACCCCTAGGGCACTGACAGGAAGGAAACTGGATGTGCTCCTCACTTCCTGAAGGAGGGCAGAGGGGAGGGGTTCACCTGGTGTTCAGTGAAAAGACGACCGGAAAGAAACAAGGATACGAGGGCGCGAGGATACGAGGGTAGATAGGAGGTGAGTGAGGATGCTGTGTCGTGGCCTCTGAGCCCTGGTACAACCGTCCGGGCAAATCCCGCATCCTTCGGAGCGCCTGATCCTCGAACCCTCGACCCTCCGATGGCGCGAGGCACGTCGGGCGACGGGCGACGGGCGAAGTCAGGCGCTCGCTGGTCTTGATTAGCGCTGAGGTCATGGCGGCTGGCGTGTCGTCAGGAGGGCAGGCAGCCTCGTGGTTTCTGGGCAGGAGAGGGTTTTTTTGGGGTTTTTTTTTTTTTTTCCCCCCTCCCGAGGTGGATGATTTGAAGCAGATAGGCCCCCGCCTGCAGCCAGGGTGTGAGGCGAAGATGCAGGAAAATGACAGAAACAGCTGTTTGGGGATTTCCTCCGCCGGGGCCACATGATTTCTGTGATTCCAGCTCGTTTGTGATCTCCACGTTTTCCAATTAAAGCGCCGAGGGAAAAAAAAAACAAAAACGCAGGCCTTCCCCTCCGGCCATCGTGGCCTTCGCTGGGCCTCGGCTGCGTCCCACCCCGCATCCACGTCGCTCGTGCTTCCACCGGCGGACGCTCCCCCCCCGTCGTTCACCGGGCCGCGGGCAAGCGGGACCCGGGTTCGTGCGACTTGGATCCGCGGGCCGTTTTGGTTTTGTAGCCATTCCTGGGGTTCACTACGTCCTGATTTATAACAATGGAAACTCTGCTGCTCTGGCAGAGTCACTCCGAGCTTCCCTCGCAGATTATGTCATTTTTCACGAGCCTGCTTCTTCTATGTGGTAAAGAGGCCATAAAAGACCCAACAGCGTTATGAACATACATAAAAATTCATATGTACACTTGTTTTTTTTTTTTTTTCCGCCACATCGGTTTTTTTTTTTTATTCCTTTTTATTGTGGACATCAATCACTCCCAGCGTTCGTGTCAGGACCCCTGCTGAGAGCGGCTGACATAATGGGGAGCGCTTCTCCAGGACGCTGGAGGACTGATTGTAGCTTTGGTCTTGAGTCGGAGGACGGACGCTGCAGAGGGTGATTAAATCCAGGCCGTCGCTTGGACGCGTCTGGGGCAGATTTTCCGAGAGCGAGGGACTTGGCGCCGGAGATCCTGTGTATTTTCCATCCTGATCTCCGCTTGGCAAAGGCCTAAATAATAACGCTATTTCTTTTTTTTTTTAAAGCTGCCCAGGGTTCCCTGTGTACAAACACCCCCCACACACACACACACACACACTCTTCACCTCTGGGGGCTGTACCTCACACCCCACTAAGCTCCCCAGTCCCAGTCTCTGGGATATTGGTGTCGCGTTAATGTGGACGTGAGGTCATTTTATTTGGGGGGCACCCGACACGCACGATGCTCAATTAGCGCGAGCAGGAAGCAGCTAAACCAAATATTTTGGGGGGGGGGGCAGGGGGTGAGGGGGTGAAGGGAATTTACGAGGTCTTGCCCCCCGACTGTACCTAAACTACACTTCCCTTCAGTTCCACGTCGTGTTTCGGTGGCTCTAATTGCGTTAAATGGAGCGTGTGTGTGTGTGTGTGTGTGTGGGGGGGGGGCACGCCACAGAAAGGCGGTGATGAAACGGCCATTCATCCACTCACGCAGCCACGCACACGGCTGCAGGTTGGTCCGGGTCCTCGGGGCCAAGAGGCTCTGGATGGACCGGGTGCTGCTCCTGCCTGGGAGATAAAGCTGTTCTGATCTGTGGGGGGGGGGGGGGGGGACCCGCTGCAGCTCCAGAACAGAAGCTCCTCGTCTCAGGGAAAATTAAGAGATTTTTCCGTTTTCCCTGGCTGACTTATTTTTCCCGTGAACAATAAAGCGAGAAGCGACGCGCCGGCCACAGGGAACGCTGGAAGAAATTAGTCTGCCCCAAAACAATCGGCACGCACCCGCCACGCCTGCCGGGAGGGCCCCCGGGGTGGCGTGGGACCCGTTCTGGCGCCGTAATCGTGGCGAGCCACATGAAGCGGCTCGAGCTTCAGACGATTACAGGGGAAACGATGTTTACTGTCCGAGACGGAGGCGGGGGCCCGCTCGCCAGGCGGGAGACGGAAAAGAGGGAGAGTTACGCATCCGACTGGGCCGGCTGGGACCGTCCAGAACCAGGAGGGTTCTTCTGATCCAGTTCGGTCGGCGGTGGATTTACCGAGGCCTCCGTGTTCTGTGAGGGCCGCCTGGGTCCGGCCGATGTACCTGCGGAGGAAGACCGCCTCCTGCAGGGAGAGGGAACTCCCCGACCCTGGACCTGGGACGGTCCACCAAGACGCCGCGGAAGGGGCGGGGCCTTGTCCAACTCGCTGACCCTAGCCTGTACCGGACCTGAGGTCAGGGGTCAATCGTGAAGGGATTCATGAACGGGTCGTGATTATTCTTGGGAACGTCGGGGCCCCTCTGGCTGCAGCATCAGTCTGGTCACGCCTTTGATGAGGCCTGTGTGTGTGTGTGTGTGTGTGTGTGTGTGTGTGTGTGTGTGTGTGTGTGTGTGTGTGTGTGTGTGTGTGTGTGTGTGTGTGTGTGTGTGTGTGTGTGTGTTGGGGGAGGCTACACGCAGCTGTGACCAACGGACTCGCAGCAGACGACTGCGAGCTGCTGAGCCGTGAAAGTCCTCTGACGGATCCACCGAGGAATGATTTACACACCCGAGTCTCAGAACACAGAACCCGCCGTAAATTCTGCCTGTTGGTTTGGTAACGACTGGAAGAAGCCCCCCCCACCACACACACACACACACACACAGAAACCAGAGTGTGGGGAGTGAGGAAGAAGAGCGGTACCAAGCACAGCCTCTCAGGCTCCCAGCCAGCGTTAAAGAGGTTCGACCTCATCACAGAATCCCCCCCCCCTCCGATCTCTCAGGTTGTGCAGAATGGGGGGGTCTGAGGCTCAGAACACACCATGGCCCCCACCTCCACCAGATACTCGGTCTTCCTCGCCCTACCTGCACGTCTCCCTCGCCCTTTGACCTTTAAGCCTTCACCTGATCCTCCCCCACCCCCTGTTGTTTTAGCTGCTGCGGGCGGCGGTGAGATCCGCGGAGGCCGATGACAGAATAACGGCGTTGGCGTGCTCGCGGGCCACGGGATGTGCACCACCTCCCGGGGCCGCGGTCACGCCGCTGGAACTCGCCCGCCTCGCTGCAGTCGTGTTTTTCTCCTGTTATTTTTCCCAGGTTTGGATCCTTCCCACATCAGAGGCTCGGTTGGACACGCTCTGAACACGGGTCTTTCCATCATTTGGCCGCTCGTGACCGAACCCCCCCCCCCTACAAAGCGTCAAGACGGTGAAAATTCAGTGGAGACGTGGCACAAATTAGTGAGTAATTTGCTTTCATGTGGGCTGAAATGGTTCCGTTTCAAATGTAGGGATTAGGAGGGTTTTCAAAAAAAGCCATTAATCACTTTTATTTTTTCCTTTTCTAGAAAATATCCCTGTTTGAGCAACGATACACGAGTGGTTACAGTACACAGCTTGTCTCTTAGCACCAGTTTGACAGATGAATTGAACGCAGCCTGATGTTTGATAAGATTAATGGCACGACACGTGTCATCGTCTGTGTAGTAATGAAGTCCCAAGAAAAACCCATGACAGAAACTTTAACAAGCAGCCCCTGCCAGGGATCAGTCATTAACTAACTGGAGAACAATGAGATCATGAGACAGTCAAATGGGAGCTGTTCTCCAAGCACTGGCCTCAAGTCAGGATGAGCTCATACCAGAGAGGCTGAGGTGATTTTTATCTCCGGTTAAACCAACCGGATGGTTGATTCATACACTCATCCCACACCACCACACACTGTAGAGCCAGTCTTCTAATTAAAAGTTGTTTAAATTCACGTACAAATAATCAAAACGGGTGGAAAAATACAGCTTTTGAATTAGTTTTTGGCCTCCTGGTTTACTGTTGACTCCTGTTTTGTGCAACAATGCTACCGCCTTGTGGCTGCATGCCGTCACTGCACCATGGAATAAAATTAACTTTCAATAAAAGTTTACTTTTCGGTGTCCTTTTTCATGACATCTTGGGAATTATTTTGTGTTCTGTGAGGAACATTTACTTAATTGTTTTACTTTAATTCCAAACAGGAACATGAACGGTAAATCTGAGTAATCAGGAAATAATTAAACAGCACTTAGAGGGTTTTTAAACGAGACCTATTAAATTTCTAAATGAGTAAAGGACACGAACCACATCTGACGGACAAATGTCTAGTAGAAAAAAGCATTTCAGTTCACTACAAATACCCTTTTCTAGAAGACACAACATACGACAGTTAACTTTAACAAGGCAAACATTTAGTTAGAGTTTATAGAATTTAAAGGGTTTTTTTGTTGTTATTCTTGTCCGTTATTTCCCCTGCCTGCAGTATGTGAAGATGTGAACTAAAGCGTGCTTCTGTGTGACATATTCCGCCGAGCCGCCACTTGTTTTCGGTAGTTCATATTTATTGGGTTGGTTTTACAATGAGGTTTTCAGTAAGCTACTTTAACTATTTTACAACCATTTTACACAGAAAAAGCAGAATTTTAACAAACAGCTTTTGTTTAGTGTGAATAGATTTCCATAACGTTTCACAGGATTTGTCACTTCTGAGTGCCTTCGGCTCTAATGCCAAAGACAGTTTGAGAGTTTTTCCCGGAATCATCCAACCATAGCAGTATTGACAAAGTCAGCGTAGAGAATTAGTGCTTCACTCTTCTGGATAATCAACTACACATTGGAAAAGTGTCATGGTTTTCACAGGTCTCTCCTTTAAATTTGAGAACATGTTATATTTAACATATAAATATCCTAAAAACAAAAAACTTCATTCAAGTTTAAATTTGTACAATAATCTTCTCTAAACAGTTTTTAAAATACAAAATTAATACAACAGATGGTCTAAAACTCTTTTCTCTGAATTCATTGCACTGTAACAAGGATTAAAAGGTGTGTGTGTGTGTGTGTCTCTAAAGCTTGGCTTCTCTGATGACAGAAGATGCCGCCAGGCTCCCATTGAGGCAGTCAGTAGGTCCCTAACAACCAAAACAGGCACATCAATTCAACAGATCAGTGGTGCTGGTTGTTGTTTACCGTCACATCTCCAATAACGTCTTTGTTTTATCCGAGGGAGGCTCCCCCTTCCTCTTTTCAGGGGGCACAGATTTATTGAAGACCCTGGCTCTAGAGCACAATATGCAGAATAAACCGGCTTCAATTTAACAAAAAAAAAAAAAAAAAACTACAACTAGGATCCAGTGTGGAACAATGGATTAATGTTATTAGAAGGAAAGAACTGCCCCTGGACGACAGTAGTCCAAAATCGAGAGATTAGCATGCTGTGATTCTGGTTAGTTCATTACATTTACTCACATAATATTAATTATTTTTACCAATTTTTCCCACTGAACAAAATACCAAGTTGTGTCCTTGAGATGACAAGTGCAGCCAATTTGGCAACCAGGATGAAAAGAAGTGCTGCTATCATAGCTTACTATGGGTTTCCATGGAAACGCGCATGATAGGCTGCTAATGTGAGAGTAGATAAGGCCTCAGGTGCTGCCTCCAATGTGCTTTTAAGGTCTTTTTACTTACTGTACAGGAGCTGGGGTTTGTTGCTGCAGTCAGCCACCAGGGGGCGCTCAAGACACACTACTGGCTTAAGCCCTTTTTTATACAGTCGACAACAAAACCACTGATAAAATCCTGATAATTCACGATAAAAATCAGCCTGCACACAAACACACACACACACACACACACACACACACACACACACACACCACAATGACGTCACTTGTGCTTTAAAAGTCAAAATGTGTAACACTGCTTAATACTGAACTGCAGCTGACGTTTCAAGACAGTTTCAAGACAGCAATACCGTGATATTGGAGGTGGAATGATTGACATTCCATGTAAATATGACAAACATGAAGTGGGCAGCAGTTAAAAAAAAAAAAAAGAAAGAAAAAAAAAAAAAGATGCCTGGTTGCCTTCTGCAGGTAAAAACTTGTCTCACAGGCCAAAGTCTTACGGGAGTGAGACATGCAGCACATTTTCGTTAAATGAATCCGAGAGCGTCAGTGTGTGTGTGTATGGGGGGGGGACTCCTCCAAGTTTTGCGCAGAGACTTGTCCATTCAAAACAAGCAGCAGATGAACTTGGAGAAAATGACACTCCTGCGTGACTCAGTAGTGTGAACGAAAAGGGCAGCGGCAGCTTGCGGTGATTAACCGGCCCGACCGCTCTGCCCTCCTGCCTCTGCGGGCCGCTAACGTTTGAGTTGCTTTTTCAGTGTTTTGGGGTGTGTTTTTTGTTGTTGTTGTTGATTTTTTTTTTTTTTTTTAAGGCAGAAATGTGCATTGATCAGGCTTGAGAAGGAGTCTGCTGCTGGGAGATTAATGTTGTGGCTCCATAGCGCTGTCCCGGGTTCTGCCCCTCCACCTAAAACAACAGCTACTGATCACTGGTGGGTCAGCGTTGAGACAGAGAGAGAGAGAGAGAGAGAGAAAGAGAGGAAGAGAGAGAGAGAGAGAGGTCTGTGATGGCAGGGAGAAGGTCCAGTCGGACAAGAAAGTTAGGAAAAGGCGGAAAAATCAAACTACTACTGCAAAGGACGGAGGTAAACCGGCAGCTGGTTGGCTTGTTAGTGCAGGAAAGAGTGAAGGTTGGGACATGCAAATCAGACAGATACAACAGGAAGGCGTTCAGAGGGGACGGAGGAAGTTATTATTGGAACATAAAAGCTCCGCTCGTGCATGCTTTTCGTCTCAGTGGGGCAAGCACGTGGCTAATATTAGCGGTTCACCTTTTACGCGCAGGAGCCGAGTGGAATTCAGAGCAGATTAATGGTACTGAAAGTAGGCTTCTCGGGCCACAGCGTGCTCTGAGCGCATTAGAAGCTAGAGGAGTGTTTCACACTTACCCCTGATTTGGACAACAGGTTTGCGTTCTGTCTCCGCAGCTCAGACTTTATAAATCCTGCAGAGGGAGCACACAACATGTTAAAAACAACACACACACGCGCGCACACACACGCATGGGGTGGACAAGAGAGGACAGCGGAACAGTGCAACATGTGACTTATAGGGTGAAACGCAAGGCCAAGGACCTCTATAAGGCAGACCGGCCGGCACCGTCTTCAAAGTTCAGATAACCTACTGACAGTAGCTGGTTTTGAGAGCCGGAGCTTTGTTCTCCCGGACACAGAATAATCATTTTTAGATAAGTTGTGCTGCCCTTGAACCTCGTAAAGAGACTCTGGTGTTCCTACAGGGAGCAGATGGGCCCCACCCCTGCAGGTTTTACAGGTTTCTCATCGTTCTCAGTGGATCCAGGTCACACTAACGTCTACAGAGGAATTTAACCTGTAATTACACCGAGCATCCGCTGGATGGCGCCTGCGCACACTTTTTTTTTAACGTAAACAAACTATTAAATATAATGCATCGTTTAGTGCTCATCAAAACTTTACTAACGACAGTTAATGGAGAACACTATTGCACCCTAATTTGCATCAAAGAGCAAAACAGTGAGCGGACACCTGCCGATAAAAACGTAACCATTAAACTCAATTGCAACTTTAGGAGAATAATTTACGACTGAGCGGCGACCTTTGCAACCGGAGGGCATCTGTGCGCTGACAGCCGTGCCGCCCAATCTGCGAGCGTGTGAGCGCGGCTTTTGCACAAAGTCGCCTAAAAGGATACTGACATTTAAGGCCCTCGGTCCAGACGCGCACATGTTTGTGTGTGTGTGTGTGTGTGCATGTGTGTGAGATCGCTGACTAAGCCCCCGACAGCCTCAGTGAGTCACCTCTGTGAGCACCGAAGAGTGTTTTTGCATCGCCGCTTTGGTGGCTAAAGGCGCTCTAAAAGTTAGAAAAGTTAGATATTGCTGAGGGCTGGGATCTGAGGGTGTGTGTGTGGGGGGGGGGGGAGGCTGACCTGTCATTATTGTCCCCACCAGGAGGAAGACGCAGAGGAAGATGTTTCCCGGCAGGGTCCCATAGCTGTCCATGATCTTCCCCTGGCAGATGGTGAAGAAAATGCCGAACACCTGCGAACGCGGCGACGGTCAGAGAGGCGGAACTGCGCGGGACCGCGGGACCGCTCGGGCCTCACCTGCGCCGAGCAGTTGAGGAGCCCCGAGGAGGTGCCCTCCGACTCCGGGTACGTCAGCTCCACCGCAAACTCGAAGCCGAGGGGCAGGTAGCCCGTCATGAAGAACCTGGGGGGTGGGGGGGGGCAGACAATCAGACGACAGCCTGATGGAAGGATTCTCAGGAAACGAAACTTGACACCTTCACGACCCGATAAATGATACCGAAACACAGGTCAGGCTGAGCTGGGGGGGGTCCGGACAGTAGAAGCGGTTTATGATCGGGGAAAAAAAAAGGCAAAAAAAAAAACGAGCATCTGCATCGCCATGGTAACGCGCTGCAGAGGTAGCGAGAGAGGGACGCGTGCCGACTCGGACCGCCCACCGTCGATCTGACGGAAAAATGATTCACGGGGAACAGAGGTGGGCAGGTGGCGCTCCTGCGTGGGAGCGCCATCGGTCACATTTCCACAGCGCGGCGGAGTGGGCGGAGTCGCAGCCAGAGCGACTGAGCTACAAACACGCAGACGTCCAACGTGGAGGCCTCCGGCGGACTCGTTCCGAAAACATTCGCGCACGCCGGCGATAATAAAAAGGCTAATGGGACAGCGAGGGGGGGGGGGCAAAGGTCGAGGCCGGAGAAGACACCCGACAGGGGGGGGCAAAGTCCAAACATGTGGAAGGAGAGGCGAGAAGGGTGCGACAAACAATCGGGATGGCCTGGAAAAGACCCAGGGAGGACCATGGGGAAAGGAAGTGGAAAAGAAAAAGTGGAAACCAGGATCCTGACTCATTTAACACGTTACTCAAGTGGAAAGCCGGCTCTAATTAAGGAGGAAACCCGTTCTCTTTTCGTATCGTCAATTAATTATTAATAAACTATTTTTTATGGAATATCTCTGGTAACAGGCAACTCGGTCGCCGTTTCCTAGGAAACCAGAGACTGTAAATAACCTGGAGTGTGTACAAGAGCCCAGCTCTGGCTCTTCCTAAATTTGTGCTTACTCAGCAGCAAGTCATGGAGGAAGGGGGGGGATGAGGGGGTGATTTACCCCAGCGCTCCAGCGGTGATGAAGACCACCCAGAGGCGGTCCAGGTTGAGGGTGGCGGCGTAGACAATCATCCCCACCAGGGACATGAAGTAGACCACCAGGGTCGTCTGCCTGGGGAGACACCAAAGTTATGGACTTCGTCGCTGTTCGGGCGCGGAGGAGCGTTCCCGTGTAAACACCTGCGGGGTGTTCCGCGTCAACACGCGAATGTTTGCATTCAAACAAGGGAACACTCCGGAGGGCGTTTAACGGTTTTTGGCGGCTGACAACTCGAGTGTTTATTTGCTCCGCGGTCGATCCTCCCGAGGCGCTGGAAACAACCCCGGACTGGGCTCCGGCGCCCTCCCCAGAGGTCACCGTCTCCATGACGCCGGGGCGGGCGAGTTCAATGGGGCGGCTCGGAGCACCTGGACAAACAGACGCGGACGGCGGGCGACCAAAACAACAACAGGGAAGAGGACCTGCAGGGGGGGGGGGCGGAACAACAACAAAGACTGGAAGCTCTGGGGTGGACACTCACTTGTAGGTCTTGGTTTTGTCCAGCCAGATGCCGCAGATGAGCGACCCCACCATCCCCGCGATGACGATGGTCAGGCCGATCCTCCCCGCGTTCACCTCCTCGCCCTGATGACCCGGCAAAGGTGCGATTTAGACCAGGCCGGGCCTCCGAGGGCCTGGAACTAAGGAAGGGGGGGGGTGGGTGCTTACCGGGTAATGCTCGATGATCATGCGGTTCAGCAGCGTGCCGACGGCGTAGAAGCAGCCCACGTTCAGACCTGCGGGGGTGTAAATAGCCGTCAGAGCTCAAAGCAATTAGGATTCTGAGGCATTCCAGAGCCGGGGGGGGGTCGGATGAATGACCCCAGATGGGATGTTTCCTAAATAAGAGCTGAGGATTATCCTATACAAGGAGCAAAAGTGTGTAAATAAAGACCTGGTCACATGACTGAGGCGGACCAACCGGACGGACGTTCGAGTGTGCGTGGCGAGGGCGCCTCCGAAGGCCGCGGCCTTTGACTCGAGCTGGTCGTCAACGGCGAAAACGGCCGATCGGGGAGACGTCCCGTCAGGCCGGTGGCGGTAAACATCCTCAGATGGTAAAGAACCCCCCCCCCCCGCCACACACACCCCCGGAGAGGGAGAACAAGGCTCCCGTCCCCGGGATTTAGGACAACTGATGGGATTCCTATGGCTGAGGGGGGGGGGGCGGCGCTCGCCTACAAACGTAAACAACAGCCGCGGCGGTCCGCCCACCGTAGGTGAGGATGAGGAGGATGAAGGGCCTGTTGCGCAGCAGCCTCAGGATGGAGGCCGTGTAGGAGTAGTCCTCTGGGGGCCTGTTGCGAGCCATGGCCTGGGCCTGGGTCGGGGGCAGCTCCGGGCGCTCCTGGAAGACTGAGAGGCAGACAGTACATCAAAGGGCCCGCCAGATCAAAGCAGACTATCACAGGAGCAGTCGGCAACGGTAGAGATTCGACACGAAGGAAAAGGGGAGGCTTGTGCGCGAGGAGTCGGACGGGCCCGGGCGCGTCCGAACACGCAGAGAAAGGGGGGGGGCACGAGTCCTCTGTGGGCCCTCGACTTAACCGTCGTTCTGGAGGCTGATCAGCCCTGCGCGGGTTTCGCGAGAGTGATCGACCAGAACAGTCAAAGCGAGCGAGGGACCCCTCCCGCCCTCCTGTTGAGTCACTGCCCCGCGTGGGGGGGTGTGGGGGGGGTGACCCACAGATGGCCCAGCCAGCAGGAGATGCCTCACACATGCAAATGTGTGAGGCCGAACTATATGTACTGCCATGTGCGCTGGGACGTGAAGCGAAATCGGCCCCCAGAGAGCCAGAAGGCCCCCCCCCCCCCCCACCACCACCACCAACATCAGTCTAATGATGCCTCACTGCAGGAATTAAAGACCGTCAAGTTTGTTTAGAGCAAATGTCTGAAGGGAGGCTCGTCTGGGAGATTTATCAGCGGCCCTCCCGCGCTTTTGGACGTTTAATGAGATAAAATATGCGAAGAGGCCAGGCAGGGCCTGTTACGGTCGTCAGGGCCCCCGCCTGCCTACAGCTCTTCCCCTGCCATCTTGGAACGGGAATGGAATCCAGCTCCGGGTGGCTTTGTGTCAGAAATGAGGTGAAATCAGCACTTGCGGCCAGACCAGTTTGGGTCTGGACGCCCAACTATGGAGCGCCTTCACAGACCACCTTTTGTCCCTCTGGGTGCAGGAGGCCAACCCCGCGCCAGACAAGGGCCACTTCATTCGCGGTTCTCCGCGACAGCGCTTCGCCGAATCCAGCTGTTTCGGGCCAGCTTCCTCCGAACACGGAGACGTTACCCCTGAGGTGAGTAAAGATAACTCGTGATCTTGTTATCTGGTGGTGGTGGGGGGGGGGGTGTCAGCTGATACAGGCGACTACCGCTGAGCGTTGGTTCAGACCGCTCGTTTCCTCTTTCAAGTCACTTCCTTCTTCAAAAAAGTTAAACCAAGCATTTTCTGGCGAAATGCTGCGCAGCAACAGGAAGACCTACAGAAGACACCCGGGTGTGACGTCACAGTTCCAACATGGAGGAGAGCGCCGCTGTGGGCCGACACAACAGCCTCATTCGATAGCAGCCAAGCGGCTCATAAACACCCGTCTTTATGGCTTCTGATCACTGCTGGGAAGCGGCACCGGACTCCCGCCTTCAGAGCGCTGACGGAACGCTCTGCCGCTCCAGGTTGGAGATTCTGGGCCCGCGTCAGAGCCCCCCCCCCCTTACCAAAAACCACCAGGATGAAGAGAAAGGTGGCCACCCCCGCCGTGATGTAGAACATGACGCGGATGTGGTTGGCCAGCTCGTCCATGTCGTCCACGTTGGGCACCAGGATGGGGGGCACCAGGAACCCGATGGCGATGCCGAGCTGGAAGAGAACGAGGAAAAAAAGATATGAAATGCAAATCTAAGACGGGAGTATCCTTTATCCTTAAAAGGGCTTTTCTGTAAAAAAATAAATAAAATAAATAAATAAATCCTGACCTTGTTGGAGTAAGTACAGGGGGGGGGTTGTGCAGTTTGAAATGTTCTCTCTAAATAAATCTGATTTGATAATGATTTAATGGAGAGTGGAATAACTCTCAGCCAGTGTTTATTTTATTTTATTGCAACAGCTGCTTTCACCCGCACTTCACCTGTGCGCAACGAACTGACGACTGTTTCAGCACGATAGTTCTTTAAGCCTCTCGCACCAGGACACCAAAGTCTTGCAGCATCCGACGCAGCGGGGAACACCACCCCCCCCCCACACACACACACACACACACAGACACAGACACACACACCTGGTTCCCCAGAACTCCTATGGAACAGGCGGTAGAGACCTCCTTCTCCCCAAACCACACCGAGGCCAGATAAGAAGGGATCCCCAGGAGGAACACGGCGGCCACCGAGCACATGAGCTGTCCGAGGACAGCGACTGGGAACATGTCCGGAGCCGCGCTGCCGATTTTTATCCAAGCGCCGATGCAGTTAAAAGCTGCGCCGACCAGGACCACGTCCCGGACGCCCTTGCTGTTCAGCAGCCACAGGACGGGGAGGATCAGCGGGATGTAGGTGAGCAGGTAGATCATGGAGAGCCAGTCTACGGCCAGAGCGTCGGTGTTGTAAAAGCGCATGAACACGTTGCTGATGATGCCGTACTGGATCCACATGGACGCGTTGCTGGCGGAGACGCCGCTGAAGACGGACAGCATGAGCCAGCGGCTGGGGTAAAGTTTGATTCCGGACTTGTGACGCAGCCGCGGGGCCCCAACCTCTGACCGTGGAGCTCCGGGTGGCGCGACACCGCCGCCTGCGTCCTTGGAGCGACACCACGCTCCGGTGCCGAGGCCAGGATTTTCACGGCTGCCCCTCAGAGCATTGTCCTGTGGCATTGTAAGCGCCCGGAAGAGGGGCCCGGGAAGGTGCGAGGGTGCCGGAGTTCAAGCCTAGCGTCCCGAGCGCAGGCAGCCCAGTGGGAAGACCCTCAGAGAAAGCGCAGCTGCATCCACAAACTGGCGCACACGTGAGGCTCATAAACGGGAATCTTCCCATTCCCCCAGAAACCACTCCTACCAAAATCAGACCATGCTGCCCCTTTGTTTCCCACCGTGGAATGATTTTAAATGGGCCCCTTCAGATTTGATTCAGTCCCTGGTAGAGGACGGGACTTGCTTGTGTTTTCTGCAGCCGCACAGGCAGCAAAAAAAAAAACACCCTTCACTTTCTGCAGCATCAGTCCTCCTTGAGCACACAAACGGAAAATTGTGCTGAATACACGCCACGGGGCAGTTTTCCTACTAGTTTTCCTTTAAAGACAAACACTCCACATGACAAATATTCCTATAACGCCGGTGAGACCAAGTGAACTGTAATTGCAAGTGGATCGTTCGTAAATAAATTGGCTTGTGCCAATATTTAGAGATGGCAAACAGAACACACACTGGGACAAAACCGTTTTTTTTTGTTCATTTTGATCCTAAAACCCCTTCGGAATCACAACCACATAACGTTTTAGAGATGGGAGCAGATCCCCCCTCCCCTTACCTTCACCGTCCCAGATACCAAATCGGTAATTCCAGATGCCTCCTTCTGTCCCAGCAGATTTGGTGGAACGCATGTTTGGATTGTGCTGCATGCACATTCAGCTCCAGATGTGTTCTTACAGCTTTTATTGGTTTGTTTATGAAGGGCGGGGGGGGGGATGCAGTCAGTTAATGTAATAAAGAAAATGTCTCTCCATATTTAATAGAAATCTACCCCACAAATCGAACTCAATATGAGCTATTTTGGATGTGTTGTGAATTGTAACTCTTGTTACCGGACAGCTACAGTCTTTCCGAAGGAGCCGGGGATTCCGTTTAATGACACACACGCAAATATTTTCATGTACAGCCTTTCAATGATTGACGTATTTGGCGACCACATGACTCATCCACGTGATTTATTCTGGTGAATGGTGTGCGGGTTAGCCCGTAGCCAACGACAACGCTCTGTTTATTTGGCTCTCCTGAAATCAATTTGTCTTTGTTTCCTCCTTTCTGCGTGCAGTTCGCCCGCACGTGTTCACGCCACATTTCAGATCGCGTCCCCCAAAACACCGCTGCGCCGATTGTGCGTAATTACGCACACGCGCCAGATGTCGGCGACGTCAAAATGATGACACTGATCATCATAAGTGATGAACTACGCGAAAGCTTACCTCGGTCACGGCACGGACCCCAGAGGGTTCTGTGTTTGCCTACCTGGTTCCCAAAGACCCCCACTGAGCAGGCGGTGGACACTTCGTTCGAACCGAACCACACGGACGCGATCCTCGACGGCATCCCGAGGATGAACACCTGCGCCAGGGAGGTGCAGAACTGTCCCAGGAAGGTGACGGCGAACAGGTCCTGTCGGACGCTGACCACCTTGATCCAGGTCCCGGCGCAGTTGAGCGCCGTGGCCACCAGCGCGATGACGCGGAGCCCCTTCTTGTCCAGCAGCCAGGTCACCGGGAAGATGAAGGGAATGTAAGTCAGCATGTAGATCATGGACATCCAGTCTATGGTGAAGGTGTCCACGCCGTAGAACTTCATGAAGATGTTGTTGATGATGCCATACTGGATCCACTGGTACGAGTTGCTCAGGGAGTAGGAGCTGAACAGGAGGACGATGATCCAGCGGCGCTTGTACAGGCGGGTGGGGGGCTTCTCGTCGCCGTCCAGCTGCCTCTGATCGTCGTCGGACAGCGTCGGGTCTCCCTCCTCCAGTCTGGCACGGTTCTCCAAACTCACTTTGGTTTCATCCGCGATTGCCGGCTCGTCTCTTGACGCTTGTTTCTCATTCATGTTTCACTCAGTGAGACGGGGGGGTGTGCAGAGATAGGCAACCGAGCGGGACGCTCCACAAAACTACACTTTGAGCGTCTGAAAGCGCATTAAAGTGGTGGAAATGACGCCTAAATTTGTCCCCGGTGAGAAATCCAAGGGTGAGTCTGGGTTGTGTGCTGTCGGCTCGAATTCCTCTCAGCGCCGATCCTCATAAACTCACTTCCTCTCCGGGTTCAAGTTAATCGAACCGGCGTCCAAAGTTTGTTTTAATTGACGGGAGTTGCGGGAGCCTAAAGTCCGTTCTCTCCGATCGCGGTCTGCCGGGGGTTTTACACGTGCTGGATCTCATGCGGTGACCCTCCACCCGGACTTAAAAACCGCTGCGGGCTCTTGAAAATTCGTCTCTCAGCTGGGGCGGAGCTATGAACATGCCTCTTTCCTGAATTGTGAATCGGCCCCGGCGGATAGATTTACTGTTTTACGACTTTTAATGACTGAGCCTGACGGAATCGATTTTAAACCGGGGGTTTAATCTCACTATTTAAGTGACATTTTTTAAAAGTTTTTACGTAGAAATAGTTGAAGAATGAATAGTTTAAAAAGGACTAAATACATCATAAATGTAGCATAACTTGTGCATTTATCACCAAGGTTGAGCAATAATCTTTCTCTGTGGTGTTCGAAATGCTCTGACGTCATCTTTCAAAATGTGAAACAGCGACCCCTGATGGGCGTTTCTAGAAGCGCAGGTCAACGCACGACAAAAAGAAGTAGCTACAGGTTTATTAAGATTCCCCCTGGAAGGAGTTGAAAACAAATCCAAGGTTACATTTCTCAACGTTTATTGAACAACAGACATCACAATGACAAAGTATTTATACGGAAATATGAACTAAACTCTGTTGAGAGCAAGCCAAGGGAGAAAAAAAAAACAGCACTGTGAGGTTTTTATCATTTCTGAGGTTTTTGTCATTTACAAAAACAAAAACTTAAAAATAAATCAAGAAATCACCCGGAAAACTGTGACACAATGTGTGAAAGAAATTCCAGTGGTTTGGTCACGTTTTTTTTTTTTTTTTGAGGGGCTAGCTCAAACTGAACACGGAGTCGCAGGAGCAGCGAAAAGGGGGTGCTGGCACTTTCAGGTGGTGGGACCCCATTTCTGGGATTGTGTGGTTTCTACATCCTGCTGAAGGCTTGAATAAAAACACCTCAAATTCAATAAATATACTTACAGTAGTTAAGACCCGCTATAAAAAAAAAAAAAAAAAAAAAGCATGTCCGTTGCCCCGCCTGCTTGGTTTTTTTCGTACCCTGAAACCTTTTACATTCTTTTTCGTCAACAATCGAAGCTGTCAAAAAAAACACCTGAGCGTCACTGATCCACATTTACGCACCGAACACATTAACAAACACAAAGGACTCGCGGAAGTGGCGTCCGCCACGACCGTGAGAAAATTAAGCAAACGACAAAAATACACCATCGTCGGCGTCACGTACGCACGGTTCCGTTTCATTTCTTTTTGTTGTTGTTGTTGTTTTTTGTGTCCTCCCAATGTAAACAAAGACTGGTTTCCACGTTTTACTCACGTTATGTCCACACGTACCACTGATATCAATCAGGTAAAAGCAAAGAAAAAGAGGAAATAAATACATTTCAGCCCGTTACTGGCTCCCAGGCTGTCAAGGGTCTGCGCGTCAGGTCCGGTGGGGGGTGGGGGGGGGACTCGGAGGGGACGCGTCAACAGTCAGTCTCTGTTCGCTGAGGTCAGTTGTCTGTTGGGGGCGAGGCCGGCGTCGCTCCGCGGGTCAGTGCTGGTAGTGTGGTATGGCGATGTGCTGGTGGTGGTAGCTGCCGTGGTGGGGAGGGAACAGGAGTTCAGGGTTCTGGGGGGTCAGGCCCATGCACAGGGGCTCGTGGCTGCTCAGCACCGACGTCAGGTACTTGGCCTCCTCTCTCAGCTGCTTCACCTCCTTCCTCAGAGCGGCGTTCTCCTTCTCCAGGTTCTCGCTCTCCTGCAGGAGGGGGGGGGGCAGGACATTTCAGTTGAGCTCGAAAGTGGTTGCCCGGGTAGAGCCAATCAAAGGTGTCTCACGCTGGGAATCATTATCTGGCCGCCGAAACATTCCAGCCGAGTTAAACAAACTCCCGAGCAACAAAAAAAAAAAAAAAAAAAGAGACACAATTCGTCAGGAAGCGCGGAGCCGCAGGACGGGACGTCCAAGGGCCGAGGTTGTCCCGCCCCCGCTTTGTTCGCGTGCTTTCCCTATGCGCTTTGCATCTCGCCGTGTTTGGGCCCCATTCAGCCCTCCCAGCGGGAGCGCTGGTACCGACGTCCAGAACAAAGCGCCCCGAGAAACAATCGCGTCCCTGCTGCCGCCAACGATCCCCAACCGGACGCAGGGACACCCGCGCCTTATTTGTCCGCTATTCATCTAAGCTTCATTTTGATCTCAGGTCGTTCCGGTTATCGCGTTACCCTTTAAATTAAAGCCTCAAATGCCCCATTAGGATTTCATTTCTTCCTAATTTTCACAAAAGCTTCTGGGGGCAGATAGAAAAATGCCACCGTTTTATTTTTGATATATTTCTTTTTTCCTTTTTTTTTTTTAATCAGGGTCGCGCTAGATCTCGTTTCAGTAAGTCTGAATTAGCACTTCTTCACTTCCTCTCAGCAAAAGTGTCACTTCAGATCGCCGGAACAGAACTGCTGCCTCTGCCGCTGGTTCTTTCCCTCCTGCTCGCCACAGCAAACGTGACAAGTTGCAGCAGTGCCGCCGCGCGGCCTCAAATACGGCTCGCCCAGCGGGGCTCTGAGAAGTTCCGGATGACGTCGACCCGATTTTCCAAAACACACCCACCCTTTACTGATCAACCAGCTGACAGCCCGCGGTCTAAACGCTGACTTTTGCCTCTGTGCCTTGTGAGAAGGCATGGGAGGACACCTTCTACTGAAATGAAAGGTCAAAGTCTCTCGCCCAAAGGTCACAGCGCTGAGCTGTTTGGCCCTTACGGTCACAGAACCTCTGGGTAAACCCCTGCGCCTGCGTCACTTAGCCAAATACAGCCCACGTTGATGTTAACACTTTACAAGAAGCGCCTCCCCCTCCTGCCCACAACCAAAGCACATTTCCACAATGAAAAACTACATAACAGGAAATAAGGCAGTGTGTCAATGAGAGGGAAAAATGGCCTTCCTGTTTATCTAGTGAAAGCCAAACCACGGCATGCGCTGGTGCTCTCTGTGTTACGTCTGGTTAGAGTTCAAAGTTAAACGTGTATTTATCGCCCCGTTAAATCTTCTGCTTCCTCATCGCTTTTCTGAAGTTCAAAAAAAAAGAAAAAAGAAAAGAAAAAGAGAAAAAAAAAAGAGGCCTCGTTTCATCTGATAAAGCTGCAGAAACCAGCCTCCGGGCGGGGAGGAGAGTCGCCTCGCTCGCCTCTGAAGGATGCTGCCGCGAGAAAGAGAAAAGCCCACACGTGCTAATTTATGCCTCAACCTCCCGCAAACACGCCGAGCGGCGTCCAGGCGGCCGTGACACATTCGCCACATGCTCAGGTGGCGTTCTCGCGCAGACTCGCTGGCGAGCGAGCGAGCGGCGCGGCCGGCCTTCCGAACGCCAAATCTACCTCGCGGCACCGGTAACTCCGACCCCGACCCCCCCCTCCCCGACCTCCCCGAGGAAGAAGACCCCCCCCCTCTCTCTCCTCACCAAGTGCAGGCTGTCCGCCTTCTGGGTCTGCCTCATCCGGCTCTTCTGGGCCGCGATCCGGTTCTTCTCCCGCCTCATCACCTTTTTGGCGTCGTCGAAGGAGCTCTGAGGTCGAAAACAAACACACACAGGCGCGCACACGTGCGACGGTTAAAGCGTGCCGCCCTGGTCCCGCTCTCTACATGCGAAAAGTGTCGGTTGTGTCGACGGTTGCAGGAGAGGGGAGTAACTGAGCAACCAGAGGTCTGGGTCAGGGAGTGGCTGAGTCATCGGTTAGGTAGAACATACACACACACACACACACACGCGCAGGCACGCACACACACACCCTGTTTCACGTCCTGAACGTTGTCTTGGTATCATTCTAAGTAATCGAACTGTTGAGTCAGTTGAGATAGCGGGTGGAAATCCTGAACACTGGTGGCAAGAAAAGAGACGCTCTGGGGGGGGGGACATGTGATGCACCATCGAACTTCTCGGGCAGATCGGGGCTCTTTGACAGGGCTCCACATCACGCGTAAAGTCTCACATGCGCAGGGCAAAAAGAAAAAAAAGATAGAACCCCCTCTCCAAAAAAAAAAACCCAGCGTGTTTGCCGCGCAGATTGTAGCTTTGGTAATCCTCCAAAACGCACGCCGGGCTCGGGAAAAGAAAAAGAAAAAGAAAACACATCCCCGCTGACGCGTTTTTTCTTTGGTTTTTGGCGATTCACCAAAGCGTCCTTGCGCTCGGAGTCGCGCCTGCAGCCCCATGCGTGCAGCCGAGGACGCGCACACCTCGACCCGCCAGGACCTGCCGGAGATCCGCAGGTTCTTGCTGTCGGTTGTTGTTTTTTTTTTTTGGTGTTTGTTTGTGTTTGTTTAGAAAAGCGGGGAGGGGGGTTGAGTTGAAGGGGCGCGTTGCTGTAAAAAACAGGACGTGAGAAACACAAGCCGGAGCACGTTGCCGAGAAGGTGGAAGTGCGCTTACCGGTCTGCTTCCAGGAGACGGGGACTTGTAGCTGGTGTCATTGCTGTCAGAGCCCTGAGCCATAGCCAACCGCGGCTTCTGAAACCCTGCGTCTCTGTCCACTTCTGCTTTGTGTTTTGAACCTCAAACCCGTCTGCGTGAAGCTGCTGTGTGTGTGTGTGTGTGTGTGTGCGTGCAGAGAGAGAGAGAGAGAGAGAGAGAGAGAGAGAGGGAGGGAGGAAAGTGTCTCGGTTGAGAAGAAATTGTCTGAATGAGTCTCGACCCTCGTTTCTTTCTTCTTCACTCCTCCCTCCTATTAGTCTTGCCCGTGCTGTCTTCTCACGGGGGCGCGCACACACACGCACGCACGCACACACACACACACAGAGTAGTGAGACCGGCCGCCTATTTTAATTAGCTGTATCTGATGTAGCTTCTGGTAAGAATTTGCAAACCTCCATTAGACTGGAAGTCACATGTCTGCTGGAAAACGAGAGCCTAGGTCATCATGTAAACTCCAGAAAAAAAACAAAAACTTCCAAGCACCGGTAACCATCAGGGACATGGAATTTCCCCCCTTTATGGACTGGTGATTCCTCGAAATGTTCTACTACTTCTTCCAGGTGTAAGCACGGGAGCGTATGGATCCACCTGCGAGGACTTCAACCTTCACCTCGAGATGGACTCCTGATCTGAGCTGGCTGGAGCTCCCTCTCGAAGGATGTAAAGGACATACACCCCGACCCAAACGCACTTCCTCTTTTTTCGGCCGTCACGCATGCACCTCATGTTTCGCCTGAATACTCCAGAGACATCTCCCGTGTCCTCGTGGATGTCAAAGCCTTCTCACAGCCTCGCTGGTGGTTTCCACAGCTGGGCTTTCGTAATTTTGTGACACGAAAGCGACGCTAAAACGAACTGGGGAAACACTCCACGGGTCCCCACAAACTTTACATAGAAGCCCCCGGTGTCAACGTACACACGGAGGGCTTGAGCGGCGCTGCTCAAGCCCTCCGTGTGTACGTTGAACCTCCAAAAACTCAAGCAAAAACATGGCTTTGGCGAACAATTTTGGTTGAAGTTGGGCAGAAATTTCAAAACTTGTTGAAACAGCCACCGATGCACTTGGTAGTACTCCAAACTTAAATCAACCAAACACGGAATTCACCGATTCAAGGCCCGATCTTTTTCTCAGAATTCTTTTTGCGGTAAGAAAAGAACCCAAAAGAATGCTGTTTCTTTTGACTCGGTTCCTCAAAAAGGTTTTGACAATTTGTTGTTCACATTAGACTACAAATAGCAAGCACTTCATATTTCTGAGTGTTCTGAGCTCTGGCACAACTGCTCGAACTACAAATACAAATATATGAAAGCCCTCACTTCATCTATATTACATCAACAGCAATTAATAATGTGAACAATGCTCCTCAAGTTTAAGTTAGAGATGATGGCGGTGATCCTACATCCACGAGCTGTGGCATTATTTTCTTATTTGCCCCGTCACGAGGCAGCATTTGGTGGCACAACAACAGGATTTGGGAAAAAAAAAAAGGATCAAAACAGCTTTGCTTGGCAGAACAGGCCTCCCACACAAAAACATGTTCGACCATCGCGGGAATTCAGAGGAGCTCAGGCGAGGGCAGACATTTGTAATGCGTGGCATTTAACGCCGGCCAACACAGTCGAGGCTGTGTAAAGACACGAGAGGACGCCGAGGAAAGCTGATTAGTCAAATTCTGCTTCAAACGGGGCGCAGACGCCACGCTGATGTGGGAAAACTGAAAGACATGGCCCTAAAGCCTTGACGTAAAGTGGCCCGGGTCCTGTGTTTAACACTCTTCATCTTCCACCTGCTGATTACTAATGAAACAAAACACAAACTTTCTCACCTCATTTAAATAGAAAGGCTTTACATAAGGAACAGTAACTGAATGGTCTTTAGTGCCATTCTCGTGCTCTGGAAAAACCCACTAACAACCATTTATTAAGACAGAAGCACTATGGTGTCCTCATTTGTGGTTTGTTTTCCTTAGAAATGGTAGTGGGAGGTTTCTAATAAGCAGCCTGTCAGAGAGAGTAAGTGAAGAATGCCCTAGATGTAAAAATGTCACCTAGATCCTTTAGTTCTGACCCCCTTCTTAACAAAGGGGACTTATGAGTCAATGCAAAAAGTCCACTCAGCTATTCTTTCAGCTGCTTGTCGGCATGTTGCAGATTAGTTGTGTCCTTTCTGAAATTGTGACAATTATTACACTATTGGATTGCCTGTGGTTTCACCACAAATGTCAACCCACTAAGCTGGTAACCAATAGTGTGCGACCCTCTCTTGCTCTGTCTGGTAAATCCCCACCCTAGGTTGAAAGGTGTTGGAAAAACAGTTTTTTTTTTATGTGGGAAAAACTTTTTCAGGTTATTCCAAAACATGGTATGTAGACTACTGCAAGTTGCAACACTTTACATGTGAGGCAACGGCTTATGAAGGCAGCCTACGCTTCGTGTTTTTCTATATTTCTACAGTTAAAGGAGGCAAAGAATCTTTCTGATAAGACTTTTTCTGACACCCAAGAATTACAATCCAAAGATTTATGGTTGAGGTGTTATTGCTGATATGACATGCTAAATGAGTACTTGGATTAACATGTCGTTGTGGATGTCGTCCATGTGGAGGACGTGTCATGCTGTCATTGGTAGTGTCTTTTTATATACCCTGTTGTTATTATCTGTCCAATAGCTTCTCTTATGTTACTATAAAACGATTAGTGGTAACGTAACAGATTAAATAACATGATAGAGGGGGTGCCAAACCAACTTTCTTTAGTTTGGCGCCCCCTGTAGGTCAGAATTAGTGAGTGTCGTTGGTGTTGTTGCAGAAACAAACCAGGAGGGGGCGCCCTACAACAAACACACGAACACATTTATCAGGCTTTCTCATGAAAGTCAATAAATATACGTGGAGGAAGCTAAAATGCGATAAAAGTACGCTTTGTTATGGCGAATATAAAAGACTGGACCCCAGTGATCTACTCGGGCTGAACTACAGCGTCTGTTCACGGAGAACTACAACACGCGCTCACAGTGACGTGACGTCATCACCGAGCGCCTGTAGTTAATGTTTTTGAAGACACTACCTGGGTAAAGAAAATGATGATAATAAAGAACAAAACAAGCATAAGTTTGCTTCTTTTTTTTTTAAAGTGAGCTGTTTCACATCAACAGTTCGGGTTTCCCGTTGAGAAAGGCCGCGGTGTGGTTGGCGCAGTTCCCCGAATCCTCCAGCAGGAGTCGCTGCAGCGCCACCGGCCGACCCGGTCGAAGGCGGCTTTCCGCGGTCCCGCTCGGGCCGAACCGAGCTCTTTGCACACGGACGAGAGACGGAAGAGAGCGAGTCCCGCCGCGTCGCTCGGGCCGGAGCGGCAAAAGACTGAGTCCCGCTGTGTTACTCAGGCTGAACTACAGCGTCTATTCACGGGCGCGATCCCACTACTGAGCGGCACGGGGGCTTTGACCTGCTTCGTTTCCGACCTGGGCCGGTGCACCCCTCCTTAGCCGACCTGGTGGTCCCGGGCTCCCCCAGGAGCACCATATCGATACCGAACTTAGTGCGGACACCCGATCGACATAGTCCGCTGCAGCCCAGAACTCCTGAGCTCAAACGATCCGCCAGCCTCAGCCTCCCGGTAGCTTGGATTACAGGCACGCGCCACCGTACCCGGCGACCGTGGACGGCGCTCACAGTGCTTTTGACTTGCAGGAGCGTGACGTCATCGCGGGAGCTACAGCGGCGCCCAGCGGCGAGGGGCGAGAATGCAGCTGTAGTGAGACGCAATGCTGTTCGATTACTTTTGTAAGTGCATGTAAATCGCTGTTGGAGCAGGTGCGCCATGTAAAATAGAAGGTAGAAGGACGCTGAGTTTCAGCGACAGCCAGGCAGGAGGCCAAAGAGGAGGTTTGTAGACGTAGTGAAAGAGGACATGAAGGTGGTTAGTGTGAGGGAAGGGGATGCAGAAAAAAGGATTACCGTAGATGGAGGCAACTGATTCGCTGTGGTGGCCCCTGAAGGGAAAAGCTGAAAGAAAAAGATTAAGTGATTGATATATTAATTCACAACAAACAAAAGAATTGCATTAATTTATTAGTAAGAACCAGCTCTTATTTTTGGTAACAGGTAAATCAGTGATAACTTTCTGTTGGGAAATTTTTCTTATTTTCTTAAGGACCAAAAGGCTTAAATCTGGCAACAAAATCTTTAATTTATAACAAGAGTGAGAGCGTGGCTCACAATCCAATGAGATCAGAGCTCAAAGTTCTTGGGCCTCCTTGGAGACCAAGACCTTATCAGGAAAGGTTTACATGTCGGGCATTTCCTCCCCTATTTTTCCCCTCATGGATGGCCACAGCAAATTAGTTGCCTCCATCTAACCCTATATTCTGCATCCTCTTCTCTCACAACATTCATGTCCACTTTCACGACATCTATAAACCTCCTCTTTGGTCTATGAATGTTAAATATCTCAATAATACAATGGCCTACTGCCTGGATATATTTGTTTTGTAATCCTAAAATATCATGAATTGACAATATGTGATGAGATATCTTTAAACATAAAGAACATGAGACAAAAGACAATTTGGCACAGGCCAGTCATTGAAATATTTTAATTTGCAAACAACTGATCCTATTACAAAACATTTCTCTTGAAAAAAAAGATCTAAATGACACAAAACAAACAAAACATGAGAATAAAACAACACATGTACATGTTCCAAAGCTTCGCATGTCAATCCAGAATATCCCTATTAGCTGAAAAAAGAAAGAGGGAGAATTTAATGCAAGTGTTTGGACTCAACACGTGTAACAAAGCTCAATTTCCTGCTCACTTCACCTGCTCTGTGCTTTTGTCCACTTCAGCGCGTGTCGTGGAGGCACAGATGTGGTGGGGTGGTAAAAGGTGCAACCGTCTCGTTTGCACATCGCCGCAAAGCGACAAGGCTGTTGACAGGATTCACATCATTTAATACAAGATCAAATGTACAAAATAAAGTGCCTTATAAACTAATTCTGACCATCTCTCTCTCTCTCTCACACACACACACACACACACACACACACACACACACACACACACACACACACACACACAAGTCTACCTTTGGGTGATAAAACTGGCAGTCTACATTCTTGCATTCTGGGAAGAAGCGGCACACGTTTGTAGCCTTTGCTGGCGGTGCTGTTGTGGATGCAAAGATTGCGGAGTTAGAGAGATGCGTTGGTGCGTGCAGTGAGTGCTGAACCACAGGGGCAGTAAGAGGATACCTGGCCTGGGGAGAGAAGCTGTGCTTCTGCGGCTGACGTGAGTGAACGGACAGTCTGGTTTGGAGCACCGGGCATCGTATTTACAGTTTGGATGGACAAAGAGACACTTGTCCCCAAATTTACAGTTGGGGAAAGTCCTTCAGGGAAACAAAAAAAACATTAAAATTACTTTACTGAAAGGTTGAATTGAGTGACAACTGCTTTTAATGACAAATATCTCACTTGCACTGTGTTGTTGGATGGTGGTACAAACACTCGTCTCCACTTTTACAGACCGGCCAGAACTTGCACCTCTCCAGCACTTTCTGTTTTTTTAAGGGGACGTCGTCGTCCATCATTTCAGCATCCATCATGTCATCTGTGAGTAAAGAGACAGGGCACAAAAATCGCACGTCACATTAAAAAAGGCCAGGCTTTCCTAGTCAGAACTGTAAAAATGTGAGAGGTAATTTTAGAACAGCATTAGTCTTCACACCTTCTGATGAGGTGGCGCCTCCCTGCAGTCTGTGATGGGCTCTGGGCTCCCTCTTCATGTGGAGGGGCACATCTGTGCCCTTCATGTGTGGTCTGACATCGTCCAACTCCATCTCACAATCCGAAAGATTCCCTAGTTGTGTGGGCACCCCGTCTAACGTGACTATGAACTTGGGGCTGACAGAGTTTACCGTCTCCTTACTAGTAAGAAACAAAAACACAGCAAATGATCAGATGTTTTTTTAATGGCCCAAACGACACACCCTATTCAACATGGTTGGGTTTTATCATTGACAGCCAGAAGGGGTGTTTATGTGTGTGTACCTTGGTTGGACAGTGCGAGGAACAGCAGACTGAACTTCCTCTTTGGGCTGCAGGTGCTCAGTTGCGGGAGGAGACGTCTGCAGTTGTGGTTGACTCACAATGAAGGAGCGAGTATCATCTGTCTTTGTCTTAACACCAAGACCGTCAGCACCTAAGAGTCCACCCAATAATAAACACATCAGTGTACTGTTTTCAAAGCATTGTTATGCATGTTTTAAGGCAGATCCAGCTGTATTTTATTTAATAGTGGATAGCACTGTGATCACCACAGTGAACCAACAATTTGGAATTTGTGTAGTCTGACATGATGCAACATTTGAGTAGATAAAACTATAAATATATTCTCTGTATATTCTCAGATGAAACAATGAGGCAACTGAAACAATGGAAAAGTAACTCACCATAATCACTCTGTTCTCCTCCATCACTGCTCTCTCCATTGTCCAACTGGATTCGTGACACTAACGGCTGTGATGGGGCTAGAATGGTAAAGTAAACATGAAATGACAAAGATGAAGAATTACCCTTGTGCATTTAAAAAAAACCCACCTGAATAATAGATAGAAACAGAAATGTGACTTTCTTGCAATTTGTTCCATTTTTCTTGCACCTACCAGGGTCTCTAGTCTGAGGTAGTGTGGCAGGGGTGTAGGCCTGGGGAGCCAAGCTGTGGAGGTGCTCCTGGACCAGCTGGATGGCAGCTTTCATCTCATCTCTGTGTGCAGGGCGAGTGCGGGGAGCCACAGGGACCGTCTGCCTCTGTGGTACTGAAGGACAAGGAAAGGTCAATATGAACATCAGAGGGAGGCTGAAACCTTCCTTGAACCAAATAGTTTAACTTGATTACTTGTAGAAAAGGATGTGGTTTTGGTGATGGAGTCCTGAGCTTCAGAGATGGCCTTGAGAATCAGATTCCTGTTGGCTTGCTTGGCTGGAGGGAGAGTAGGTCTGACACAAGAAAAAAGATGTCGAGGTCCAGTGAGTTGTATGCAAGCTTCATGAAACATTATCTATCATTTGCAAATAGATTGTAACTATCAATCTAGCCTTGACATCATTGTTTTTCATCAACTCTGTCTACCAGCAGGTTTAAATACTGACTTGCGCTCTGGTTTGGAGGGTAGGGACACTCTACTGGAGACACCTCTTCCTCCATAGCTGGCATCATCTTCATCCCAGTCATCACTGTCCTCATCTAAAGTTCTGCTTACACGCACCACTGAACTCGCCACAGGAGCCTTGCGTTTCCGGGACAAGTCCTCCTGCAAGAAAAGGCAGCACAGCATGACATTTGAGCATAAAAAACACATTATCAACAACAACCCTATTAAGTAAATATAGCAACTCTCTTTTAATGTATCCATCTCTTAAAAGCATACCTTACTAGACCCAGTTTTGAAACTTCTGCTTCTGCTGTCCTGATGCCTGCAGTGAGACGATCCCTCCATGGACCGAGAAGTGTCTGCAGAGCTTACTGAGGTGTATTTACTGTGACCCGGCCTGTAGATTTCAGCTGTGGGCCTATTGGAAGACCCGCGTGTCCGACCATGGTTAGTGCTTACTTCTGCAAGCTCTTCAGTAATGAAGTCGTCATCTATCTCAGGTTTTATATCAATAACAGCTTCTGAGGATAGTCCCTCCATGAGGGGCTTAACAGCAGAGGTAAGTCGAGAGGAATTCTTGTCAATGGCTCCTCTCCTGTTAAAAAACAATTGGTGTTCTTATGAGACTTAAGCATATTTAGGAATAACACAGAATTTGAAACAAATAATGACACAATTATATTAATATTCAGCACCTGTTTTCATGGGCAGAGCTGGATATGCGTGCTTCAGTCCTGTCGGCATGTGAGCTGGACACCGTCAGACTCTTTGGCTCATATACCCTGCTCTCTTCACTTACAGATAGTCGACCTTTTCCAGCTGTAGCACTCATGTCAGAATGGGGTTGATGTTTGAGTGATTCAGGTTCTGGAAAAAAAACAACAGTGGTGGTCAGAGATGCACAAATATCAGGATGCATTCAGGTTCAGGCTAAAACATCAACGGCAGGTTATAAGACGTACAACAGTTCTACATTTGTTGGACCGTGTTTAAAACATAGCGCAGAATGTATAAAAGGTTGGCACTTACCACCAGCAACAGTTCTCAACTTCTCGAGGACTCCCTGCAGCCTAAAACCAAACAAAACAAATAAAAACTGAGGTTTTCAGGCTTGGAACCCGAGGCAAAAAAGGAGAATTTTGCAGGACAGCTCCATCGTGTTGGCCATACCAGGTTGTGAATTTAGTAGTGTTGGCTCCAAGAAAAAGAGAGAGATCATCGGCCATCTGTGCAGAGTTTTTCTTGTTTGCCACCATCACCATAATATAATCTGGCAGCTCTTCGTCTGAAACCAATAAACAACCAGGTTAAATCGAATCGTCAAACATTAACACAACCTGTACCTGTTTTACTCACCGATGTAGGCGCCCAGCTCTTGAAGCTTGCCCTTAATAGCAGCCTGAAACAGACAAAGTTGCATTTATTACGCAAGTATTTAACAAATAGAGGATGTCCTTTTAATTTAACGGAATCATCCTTAGAACACCTTCACCGTAAAAACCAGGCTGCGCTAGGCAGCTAATATTAGCCGAGTGCAGTGCAACTATTCCACCACGTTAAAACGATATTTACCCGTATGCTATGTAAACAAATCATCTTACGTAAGCCATAACGATGCTTACCCTTATATTTTTGCTTATTTCTGTCCCAATCTCCATAGCTGTCTCTATTACAAATTAAAGGTTATGAATGAGGCGACAGAGCGTCTTAGCTACACTGCTAACCAGAAGGAACGACGATGACGTAAAACCACGTGGTCAACGAAGAGAGCCGATGATGGCCGAACTGAGCCGAACAGCATGCAAGCTGCAAAAAAGAATCAGGGTGTTTTTTTTTTTTGTTTTTTTTTTTTAATACTTTCTAATATTCAGTACTTTTTGGCGCCCCTCATTACACGAATAAAATAAAAAACTTCCCAAAGATTCCTCGTTGCATGTAACAGATAAGGAAACAGCAGCCATCGATTTATTTTTTCAGTCCAAACACCAGTCGCAGGGTTGTACTGTCTATATTTTCTTGGCTTAAATAGGAAGGAAGTGAAAGTGAGGAGAAACCACACAGTAAACCATGTGATAATACAGACGTATGCCACTATTGTTGCTCCAGCTACGTTTTTATTTGTTACCACAAGATGGAGCAAGAGACTCAAACGCAATCCAGTAAACGATGAATAATTAGAATGCGAGGCTAGATTAGAATAGAAAACATTCAATTTATTAAATTTCTACACCCATTTTCTTTGTCTTGCAGCGACAATATATGAGAAGGAGTGTTCCTTGTTTGAAATGCAGTAAGCATCAGGTGACAGTGAACACAGTGAGAGGGCAGTAAAAGAGCAAAACAAACAGTTTGTGTCAGTTACTGTGCAAATTCATCCAACCAGTGCAATGTCTAAGGCACAATCCAAAAAAAAGGAGTCGTCCAATAAAGTGTCTTTTTCGGACAGACAGACAGAGTAAGTTTGAGAAAGCTTTAATTTAAGTCAGATGTGAGTATTAGCACGAGCTAAGGAGTTATTCTTGTATCAGAATGTGTTTATTGATCTACAGTTTCAACACACAATCTACACATCACTATTTTAAAAAAGAACCAGAAAATGTTATCAAGATCATTAGTTATTTTCAACACTTTATATATGTAGTTTGACTTCCTGTGATTTGTGTAATGTGCCATTTTTTAGTAGTGACTCTGGGTTACTATATTAAATGATGAATGGTTGCCTATAATCATTTCAGAACATCCATCTCCTCTGAGAGCTTGGCGTCTGTGTCCAGATTCCCTATTTGGCCTGAGTGGAATGATGCAGAGATCAGCAAGGAGAAATGGGACTGGAGTAAAGGAGCTGAAGATGGGAAGAATAACAAGAGCCTAAATGCTGTAAATCTGCTTTCAAACATGATCTGAACTCAAATTGAATGTCAACAATGGATCACGTACTTCAAATCTATTTTAGATCGGGAAAATCACTTTGCTTTTGTGAACAGGCGCATTTTGAAGACCCCGAGGGGAAGATTTCCCTGCCTGCATCGCTGCGAGTGCACTCATGGAAGCGTCCTACAGACTTTATTATCAACAAGGTACATCTGCAGCTTCTAATGGGCTCAGAGGAGGCAGCTCTCTGTCAAGGTGTCAGCAACAACACTGCATTACACCACTCATCATTAAAGCATACTGGCAGTAGATGACTTCAATTAGAATTGGCAGAATACATGTTGATCATTAAAAAACAATTACATTATGTACATGATTGGTTTTATATTCAGTACTGGTGTCACTGGTGAAATAAAGTTCTAAACAGCTCTACATCACCTGACCCTGACCCCTTCCTCAATTAGTGACATAGTAGGTGGTGAAATATACTCCCCAGGCACAGCCCTGAGACTCTTCTAAGGCTAAGAGAAAATGAAAAAGCAAAATCTGTGATGTGCCAATGCCCTGTTGTAGGAAGGCTGACACATGAGGGTGTTACATTCCCCAGTTAAGTTCAGTAATGTATACATATTAAGAGCAAAGCTGTGTCTTCTTTTAGGATCTCTCAGTTGTTGAAAATCTCTCATCCTTTGACCTCATCACCTCCAGCCAGCATCTACTTCACAGTGAGGTTAGTTTCTTTTTAATTTCTATTGATTTAAATACTATAGATCATGCTTGAGCAGTGACGTTTGATACCCTGTTGATTTAGTGAATGATAAGTGAGGTAAATCCAGGTGGACTTAGAGATTTGTGGTCATTTGCCAGACTCATGATTACCTTTGTCTCCTCACCAGTTGATGAGGTGGATCATCTCAGAGATCTGTATTGTTTGGAATGTGCGCAACTGCACATCATCAGGAGAAGATGGCTGGAGACCCTGGGAGCACATCTACTCCCTGTGTAAGCCCACGAACGGACACGCGCCACTCTACAACAGTTACGGGAAATATGTGGTCAGACTCTACTGGATGGTGAGTTTGGTGCACACAAATCCACAAATGTAGTGAATGTTGATGTGTGTGATAACCCTGCTGTGTATCGCTGAGCTGGATTGGCTTGTTTTGGGACTGGAGTGTGTGCTGCAGGGAGATTAGAGGCTTTATCCACTCAAGCACAAATCAATCAGTCTAACTCCTGGGCTCATGTTGGATCTACAATGGGAAGATCATTAGAGATGTCACATCTGAGGAAGCCTTATTTCTCAGCTCTGCTTCCGACTACAGTACCCTGGATTATTTATATTTAAGCGTGAGGATGTGTATCTCTAATTCTAAATAAAGACACCCTTGCCTTTGAATTAAGCTTAGATGGCCACTGCGTGCTGTAGAACAATTCGGGTTGGTGAGAGAGCAAAATTCTTAAGCTGATGTTTTCTAAAGATAGTGGGGCTGTTTTCAGTCAGGAAATATCATTCCAGCTGTACCTTAAAATTCAGCCCCCCCCCCTTTAACTGGACACCAATGATTCAGTGTGTATTGTTCAGATTCACCAATGTGATAAGCACTGCCTCTTTTAAAGTGAGCTGTCTCCTGGCTTAACTTCAGGGTTGTTGGAGGAAGATAACAGTCGATGATTCCATGCCCTTCGATGAGGCGGGTCGCCTTCTCCTCCCTACTTCCTGCTGTCAGTCAGAGCTGTGGCCGATGCTGCTGGCCAAGGCTCTGGTTAAAGTGGCCAACACAACGTGAGTTACCCTACACTCTGACACATACGTTTCAAAGCACTGTTGGGAAAAAAAATGTTACCGGTTTAAATTAAGAGGCCTTAAGAGGACACCAGGACCAGACAGCCTTTATCTGTGATGACAACTGGACCCCATACTCACTATTTGGATATCAAAATATGCAACAGAAGGTGAACCTGGATTGTAATTCAGTCACAGTGGTACTCAACTGTTATGTGTGTGTGCGTGTGTGTGTGTGTGTGCGTGCGTGTGTTCTTAGTGTGGTACCACAGTCGTGTGGGGAGATGGGTGAGCTCACCTTTATTCACATGCTCACTGGTTGGCTTCCAGATTCCACTGCGATAAAGTAAGGCTTTCATAGTCGCTGTAATCTCTGTGTCTGAATAGTAATGTCAATCAATACTTGAAAAAAGACATCAGAAATTAGTCTGTCATTATATCATGCTATACAAAATCAACTCAGGTCAACTCAGGTGAAGAAAATCTGGGATTTCTTACAAGGCAGCATTCCTGAATTTAAAAACTCAGATGAGAGTTTGTCAGTGACAGCTCAGGCTGAGAGACAACCCAGGCTCAATGAGAGTCTCCAAGGTAGACACACACACACACACACACACACACACACACACACACACACACACACACACACACACTGTTGACAAATGCCCAGCCATAACTGGTTTGTAGGAATTAAAGGTTGCATCTAGTTGTCAAAATGTCAAAACCTCTTGTATATTATTTCCCAATTTGCTGCATTTATCTGGCTGTATATCATCAAAGCTGTCCTACTGTGTCACTAAGGCAGTGGAGAGATCATTGTGTGTGCCAGCTACTATCCTTCACAGCCTCACAGCAGTTCCTGTGGGATCAGAGAAATGGTAAACCTCCCCTGCTGGCACACACACATGCATGGGCTCCATGTTTAGAAATATGCACATTATACACATGAACTCAACTCTGCTATGATATTTTGTTTATTTCTGTAGACTGTATCATCAGAGGTTCTGCGTCAGTACGGCTTCTCCCTGCTGCACAGCCACGTCGTCCTGATAACGAGAACCCGGGCGTGCCCGCTGGAACCACCGACTCCACCTCCGCCCGTGCCCCGATGGAAGCTCATCCGCATGCCAAAAAAGATTGTGATCACCGATGAACCGCAAAGTATGTGTGAGAGAAACATGGCTATGATGGGGAAATAGTCAGGAGCAAATGGTAGTGGAGGGGAAAGAGGGAGGTGGATGCAGGGGAGGATAGGAAATGTAGGTAAATGTCATAAATAAATATGACAAGAATGAATGCTACTACTGGAGATTTGGAATCGACAGTACAGACGGCACCGGGGTTTTATTCTTTGGTCTTTTTGCAGAGCCTCCTTTACCAAAGCCAGAGCAGTTCATAGAGGTTGCCAGCCCTTTGCTCTCCTCTGTCAAGATCAACAATGACCAGAACCCAGAGCGGTATGTACCCTGAAATTACTGACTGACTGAGCACAAGATGAGTTTCCCCGCTCTTGTTGCCTGCTTTTGTAATTGCAGCTTACTGATTCAATGTGGTTTTTAACTCTGTGGAAGGTTGAAGACTAAAACTTGGTGTCCAAAAAAGTGCATTACCTCCCCTGACCTCCCAGATCCGTGAGTAAAAGGGCGATGACTCACAGAGAACCCATGACATGATGAAAGTTCCCAAACTTCACTGTTACGATAAGGTTTAGCTGCATTAAAATGGACACATGTGGACATAAAGTTGAAATCGCTGCACTTCCTGCATGTGCTAAAAAAACATAAAACATTTTGAAAATATAAAAAATGACAGGAATGCCTTCGTGTGTCAGAGGGGGCAGGCAGAGGAAGCAGCCCTATGGACCCCCCCTGGTGTCCATCTCTGAGAGAGAGGAGACTGACTGCAGAGAAGGGACTGAGCCTGACGGAGATGAACGCACCGCTGCAACAGCCAGCGTACAGGTACATGAGGTCGAGGGTCTGTTTGTGAAATGAAATCTAAATTCCCCTCTCTTTCAACTCTCTCGTGAGAATCCCATTATTGCCCTTGTTCACACATCCAACAACACAGATGGTGTTTTTATATCTAGATTCGGAACCAAGGCGCATTTCTGGCAGTTACTCCGACAGCAACTTCTGCTTCTCTCTCCCTCGCTTTCTGTGCCTTCCTCTCTCCTTCCCTCTCTTTAGGTTATGTCAGGGGTCAAGAAGGGCAAAGATGGCATCTCCAATGGTAACAGCTCTTCTTTTGCCGAATTATCTCACTGCTTTGTTCAGCGCTCATGCTCGTTCTGGTCAGCCGTGGGTTTTGAAGTAGTTTGTACTAATATTACGAGTTATGACAATGATCTAATTCTGCAGTTTAAGTGAGCAGACCGCCGCTGACCTGCAGCGGAGATGCTGGCCCGTCCCTCCTCAGCCTTCTGATCTGACTTCTTGCTTTTAGAAGAGCTTGCGCTTGGAGTGTCTCTCCATGTTTGCGTCTCAGTGCTTGTGCTGCACGCATTGGTGGGAGTCAGCGTGTGGGCGTACGGATGTGCGCGCGCGTGTGTGTGTGCGCACTCGGCGATTATGTGGGAGGTTGGTCAATTTGGCTCACTGTTTCAGATAATGAATTGAGTTCAGGTAGAAGCTGCCATGAGTCACAGGAGAAAAGCCAGTATTGCTTGCAGCGTTGTGAAAGGTTTCACAGATAAATCAGTCGGTCACCCGCCCTTTTTGTTTCTTTAGGATAAATACAAGCAGTCAGCCAAAAACTGTCCAATGGAGGGGTGGAGGTAGTCCAGCGCAAAAGAAAAATGCATTTAAATAGAAAATTATCTTCCTACTGAGCAGTATGTCGATATTTCTAAAAAGTGACTAGAGTCTTCCAGGATTTGGGGCGATTTGTCCGCTCAATATGTGATGGAGAAGTTCTGAGGCTACTCTCAGACAGCCCCGAGCACAGACCTGGTGTCTAATCCATGTTATGATGACATTTCGAATCACTTTTCCAGCCTTGTGAGAAACGCGTGACTCAATCTTCCAGATCGGCCTCAAGCTCCAAACGTGAACCCCGAGAGCGAGGACTCTTCAGTTCCTGTCAAATGTGCTCTGCGGGAGGTCTGGGTGGACTTGGACGACTTTGCTAAATGCTTTCAGTGAGAACAGCACCAGCACACACCCACAAACACACAAACACACACACACACACACACACACACACACACACACACACACACACACACACACACTTAGACTACAAAACAAGTGAAATACCACCAACAGAATTGTCTGTCACTTTCCATTGTTATACTTTCAGTTCACTGCTGGTTCTCCACAAACCCCAGAGCTACCCTCACCAGAGCCAGTTGTCTCATCTTAAGGTTTTCACCATCATCATGAGTGCTGCTTCCACATGTCAATGCCCATTGTATTGAGCATACTCTGCTGTGACTTTATCCGTGTGCTGTGTGTCTCCAGAGCTCCATCTTGCCCAAAACAGCAACAGACACCAGCTCACCAACACACTCCCCCACCACTGGATCCTCTATCATATCTGTAGAAGCAAGCCCCGATGTAAACCCACACATTCATACAGTATCCATAAAAAACACGAGCACATACGAAACGTGTGTGTGTGTGTGTTTGTGTGTTTCCCCCAGTGTCCAGAAGTGAAAGGCACTCACTATTTGTATGTGGACAGTGTGGAATCTTCTCAGATCCTCATCGGCTTCTCTGCTCTGCTCCTCTGGGGAGATAAAGCTGAAGATAGTAAGAACCTATACGCATGCGTGTGCACGTGCCCACGCTGTCATGTGATTCCACCACGTTTGCAGTACTTGCCCGCCTCTTCTGACCTCTCTCACCTTAGAGACAGAAACATCGCGTGCTTCGTGTAGGTCTGCGGTGCTCGTCGTCATGCCGTCCACGTGGAGGAGCCTGCAGCCGCAGTTTCCAGTTCTCACCATCAAGACCACCTGCTCAAAGGCAGCCATGCTTGATTTAACCCCGGGGTAAGGCAGCAGGCACCCTGATGAGCCACTATATTATTGATCCTAATAGAGAGGACAGAGATAGCTCACAAGTACAAACTGACGGGGAGGTCAGGATCTTTATTAAGTTTTGTTGTGTGGGAGAAGCAGCTTGAACACTCACTACTTTGACTACAGCTCAGACACTCAGTTTTCTGTCTTTCCTTCCAGGCGACACGTGTTGGCCTTCCATGCAAAGGCAGCGGTGGGCTACCATCTTCATCTGTGCAGCGTGACACCTTTCATCTTCGGCGATGAAGACACCATCATGTCAAGCCTCACCAAGGTCACCACAGATCTTTCATGTCAGCTCCTGGCTTCACTGAGAGTAGTTTGATGTTCATGGAGCGGCGTCGGCGGTCTTGTTTTCAACAGGAAAGTGCTCTTTTCATGGATCAGGCCTCATCTATCTTGAGGTGCCTGTCCAGAGTCGTGTCTTCTTTCGGCAATGAGAAGAAACTGTTAGCAGCCAGAAGAAAGCTCAGAACGCTCAAGACTCACTGCCTCCCAAACATCAACACCTCGCTACGACAACGACAAGACTCGGTATCTCCCGAGAGCGGGCCCGTAACACCCGGTATAAGTCCAACTGTACTATAATTGTTCTTGTGTGCGTGTAGGTGTTTGACCGTGCGGTTTGGCACATGATACGTGGGGCGTTGGGCAGGATGCTCACAGCCGAGGAGCGATTTGCTGTATGTTCCCTCACAGCCGACCCCTCGCCCCTGTGCACTGAGCAGAAGGGACAGTCCCCCACCTGTAAGAAGAAACATTTAGTGCCGTGATCTCACAACGGGCTTAAACTGAGCTGATTTGTTGTTTTGAAGCGAACGCAACGTCGGTGCCTCCGGAAAGCTGGAGAAGCAGGCAGCCAACAGAAATGGAGGTGAAGGCAGTCACCAAACTGCAGGCTGCAGTCAGGGGGTGTTTGGTTCGAGGAAGCTTTAGTGGCGTCAAACCAGGTAACCAACCAAAACCATTTCATTCAAATCTGTGAAAAATTCAGGAAATTTCCGTTTCAACCCTCAAACTAGGTCAGCTACAATATTTTTTTTTTCATGTGTTTGACAGCAAGGTGGATTGTTTCAACTTCAATGGTGTTGTTATTTCCCATTCTTTTTGGTGTGTGTGTGTGTGTGTTCCTCATGTAATTCAGGTACAGAAAAGAACCTCAGGGCATTGAAGATCCTTTCAGACATGTGGCCCAAGGTTGAATCAGATGCAGAACAACATGCTGCTCTGTTGCTATGGTAACCCTTTTCAGAAAACACATAGTGATTACAGTTCTGACTCTCTGCTACGCGCACTGCACCGGTAAAACCACCAAGTATTCTCACCCACCAAATCAATCCCCATTCCTTCAAGCTCAGACCTCAAAAGCTTAAAGCCTGAATGATCCGATTTGGTTCCTGCAAGGTGAAATCTCTTTGAATATTGGTCCAGGGTGTTATTAAAATCAGGTGTGCTTAATTATTAGGCAGCCTCAGTACTTTAAGTCAAATGGAACTCGGGGTATTGGAAGAACAGAGCTCTGACATGCATCAGAGCTCCTCTCCGACATGAGAAGCATGACTGGAGACAGCGTCTGAACAGTGCGTGGGATGCTTTTACTAGCCGCTGCATTTTCTGCCTGTGGACAGATGAATGAAGACAGGGCCAGCTACCGTATGTTGTAATTGTCAGCCTTACAGATGCATCATCATCATGTGAAAACACACAAGAGCTTTGGTGTTATGAGCATGTAGATCAGAGGGCATATATTTAGCCTCACTGTTGCACCACATACCCTGCTTCTCCTTGGGGTGGGGGGGGGCTGGCAGGGGAAACATTTGCACATTGTGTTGCACGTCATCCCGGTGGCACCATCTGCTGTTTGTCCTCTCTCTGTTCCAATCAGCTACCGCCGTCTGGCCCGCTGACCTGACTGTCTGAGGATGTGTGTGAGCTTGGTCAATGTGTGGACGGAGGCTGGAGCTGGGCTGTTTTGTGAGCCTCTGGAGCGTGTATTTTTGTTACCTTGGTAAAACACCACGTTCAGTCGGTTTCCTGAATGTGAGATGTAGAACGATGCCTGTCAGAGAACGGCCAGTAGGGTGGTTTCAACTGATTGTGAGAGAAGCTTGAAGACAATATCAAAGGGAAATGCACGTCTTCCTTTCATCATTGTTGCTCTGAGCAGTTGTAACTCTTTTGTGAACGCATGCAGGTATATAATTGACCACTCTGAGAAGAACGCGGCATTCCGCTGCCTCCAGGACGGATGGTCCAGGGTGACGTTTGCAGATTACTGTGTGCCCGTTCCAACCGTGGCTAACTCCTGGGTTCTGCTCTTCAGGTCAGAGAATATCCCTTGTCACGTCAGCATCCGGCTGCCTGCGGATATTTCCGACGCTGCGACATCGGCTGCGCTATTATTTAGCCAGAAATGGGATTCAACGTGTTCACTTTATTTTCGTGGTGCATGCAGAGGGGTGTTCCGGGTCTCTGAGAAGATGCTGCTGGCACCAAAGGTCTACTCTCCGATTCCTAATTGTCTCCTCCACATCATAAACAATGACTCAGGGGAGGAGCTGGACATGCCGATCAACATCTATCAGCCAAATAAGGTAGCTGCCAACATCACTGAAGGTACATATTTCAGTCGTCCTACTTCATCTCAACCACTCAGACACATTTCAATGCTCTCTTTTTAGAGGGGTTACACCTTCGTGGCTGAGGCAGTCACGCCTGAATCACCATCTGAAGACGCCAATTGGAAAATGCGCTTGGTCGGTGAAAAGGGACTCCTACCAAAACTGGCCCAGGAGCCTCCTCTTAATGACTTCTCGGTGAGGGAATTTCAGGATTATTACATTCCCAATGACGAGAGCAACATATGTCGGTAAGAGAACCGTCTCATTCTTTTCTTATAATTTCTTATGATTCCGAAAGCTTCGATCATAAGAAGATCAAATCCACTTGTTAATGGAAACTGTGCTTCAGCTACTCTGTTCGGGTGAGGGCACACGTCCTGGCAACAGTTCAGTTCCAGACCTCCAAGCCAGATGCCATGATCCGTTTGTCAGTTCTGGACCAGGAGAGGGAGGTAACCAGCAGAACAGGGAAGGGTCACGTGACAATCCCTGCATTCCTCTTCCTGACCAACAATGGTGAGCGTCCACCAGTTTCAATCACAGAAATGGTCGATCAAGAAAACCAGACGTCATTCTTCTATAATAGGGTTCACAACATTTTTTTTTTTTTTACTGACAGACAAGAAATGCACTAATGAAAAGAAGCAGGAAGTATCTCCCACCCAGGAGGAAGGGGTCAATGGTGCAGACGCTACCAAACAGAGCCAGCGGGGTGTCGGCACCGCTGGAGCACCGGGGTCATCGTTCGCCCAGGCGCAGCCTCCCGCCGAGCCCCCGGTACCTCACGCAGCTCACGCTCCCTTGACTGAACAGACGGTGGGGGGGCTCGCGTGCTGACTTGGTGCACGTCTTCTGCAGGGTCATCGATATACGCTCAAAGCTGAAGCCCTGTATAAGAGCTGGCTGCTGGATGAAGCCGAGCTGACCTTCGCCCAAACGCTGAGGGACTCTCGGAGCAACGAGTCAAACACAACACACCCGAGTCACTTGCTGCCACTTCCAACGTCTCCGCCGTGTTCTCCTGCAGGTAGGAACTAGTTTGAGCGAGTGAATGCTGGAGTTCAGAGGCCAAGCAGACACAGTTCTCTGCTTCTAGACGGGGGGGCCTGTTGATCGCTCTTAATGAAACCAAATGAATGCAGCTGCTTTCACAGATCACAGGGTGGCTTCCTTCTCCTCACTGCTCATTGGCTGACTCACTAATGCTTCCTTCTGCCCCTAACTCACCACTATGGAACCTTTTGGACAAATTTATCAAGATAGGGCTTTGAAATTTACGGCGAGAGAGGTTTGTGTCAGCACCAGGATATATTGTTGTTAAAGAGGTGCTGCCTGGGTGGAAAAGAGCATGTTGGACTGGAATATTCTGTCATTCTTACCCGGTGTTTAGTGCAGCAACACCATCTAGTACACTCACAGCAACCCAGCACCTGCAGGTGTGCTTCGTAAAAACTGACTTTCTGTCAATTTATTTCTTTATTTTCATTCTAGTTAATGAGGCCGAAGACCTGTGCTCGTTGCCTGTGGACACAGTCAAGCATGACGGGAAGGCACCTGCTTCGTCCAAAGCCAAAGCTAAGAAGGGGAAGTCGTCTCTCTCCAAGACTGACCCAAAACCTGCAACAGACAACAACAGCGACTCCTTGATATTATTTAAGGTTCTCTTCACAGCCGTGTGTTGTGTTATTGTGTAAAAAGAATTTCCTGGGGACTGGCCTGATTTGGTGTGTAGCAGGAACTGGACTTGACTAAGCCACACTGGACGCTCCGCGTGGTCAGCGCCCAGAGCAGCACAGAGAACATCGAGATGACGAAGGACGTGGAGAGACTCGATCAGATTAAATCTCTGAAAAAAGCCTGGGAGACGGCCGAACCCGGCCGCTATGATAAGGTAACTCAGACGTTTCAAATGTTCGGTTTTCTTGTAACTGTTCTCATGAAGTGTTTCTTTTATACGGCCTTCGTCAGTCCTTACTTAAGATAAAGAAAAAAAACTCTTTTTTTAGGCTTTACAGTCTCGTCTCAAGTTCCTGAATCAAGTCCAAAATGAAACGACTGGAGAAAGTCCTACAGCTGTGGACCAGAAGACAGACCCTGGTACCGTGATCTCACTGAACTGCAGCAGACATACTAGAAACCTGTTCGCTTGCTCATCTTTTTATTCCGATCAATTTTTTTAACAGCTTCCCCAAAGTCTGACAGTTTGACTAATTTGCCACCCTGCTGTCCTGGCCCGGACTACTCTCCCTTCCTCAGGTGCTCCATCGCTCCCACACCCTCCGCTTTTGGCTTTCATCTCCTCATAGTCATTCACAACTCTGCTCAGAGGACAAACACCGGAGTCTTTTGGCTCTCTTTGTGAAATTCGCTCCATCCTGCTTTGTAAACGTGCCAATTTCACACTCTTAAGTGGGAATGCCTCATCACACAGAGGAAGGGGGGAAAGGTCACAGTCAAGTTTTGTTGACTGCCTCAAACTGTTTCCTTTTTGGTAATTATTGCATTGCTCAATATACAAAAAACACAAAAACCCTTGAGGCCGCAGATTGTAATTTTAGTAAATATTGCAAAGGTGCCTGCATGTTTATGTGCTGGTTAATGCTGTGTGTGTCGGTAGACCTCAAAAGGATTTCCCCTTCCTCGATGAGTCCAGCACAGAGGAGGTCTGGCAGAGGGAATGCTCACAGAAGATCCAAACTTACCGGCTGACTCGTGAAAACACGCTGGAGCAGCAGAGGCAGCAGCAGCTGATCAGGCAGGAGCAGATGACACAGCAGCTGGACGCGCGCAAGAAGATGCAGGTCAGAGTGGGCAGAGCGTCGTCAGAGCGAGGGGCGTCTGCTGTCTCCCCCTCTGGTCCAACATCAGATTCTTCAATCTGTCCTCCGCCTCCCCCGTCTTGTCTCCAGGCAGCCATGTTTCAGGAGAAATTGAGATTTTCTGAGGCTATGAAGAGCTACACTCAGGGGTCGGCGACAAAAGAGGCGACAGCAGAGGCTTCAGAGAGAGTCCAGACTGGAGGGGAGGAGGAACACCCTGCTCCTGCCAACCCCCGGAAACTGAAGAAACCCGGCAAGAAGTGATGATGCTGACCGGCTAATACCAATCATTCTGATTTATTCACTCTATTTCAGATGGTAGATGTACTTTAGACCTGATGACCTTCTTGTCCTTCTGCCTAAGAACTTTGTTCAAATCAGTGCAGAGTTGACAGTCTGTTTGCTACTAGCGCCCCCTGGCGGATACCAGACCCTCACAACCACTTCTGTCGTGTCCATGCTCCAGCTTTATTACAGGCGTTGCGCTCTTGTCAATCAAATATACAGCTTTTAAACCATCTCCGTGCACGTTAACGAAAGGGCTTTTTAGCAGGGGGTTCCACAAATATACGGATTTTAAATAATAATAATTAAAAAAAAAAACAACAATGTCATTTTTAAATAAATTGGACTTTGCATGTGCGATGATGGTCCAGTTTGGTTTGTGTTTGGAAACGAAAGGGGTGAGGGTGACACCCGGTGGCCGTAAAGGGCGATACAATTTCCTTCAGTGGATCTTCACTCCAGAAGGTCTTTGTGGTTTCTTTTTGTAATGATTCTTCTCAGGGTTTCATCCCTGAATCTGTTTTCTCATCTCTCTCTCTCTCTCTCTCTCTCTCTCTCTCTCTCTCTCACACACACACACACACACACACACACACACACATACAGAGGAGGTCTGGCAGAGGGAATGCTCGATCCATTGTTAGACGGATGGTCCCAGAATTGAGTGGTTAAAAGCACATGTCTGCTCCCCAACAACGGATAAGGTCATTGAACATGAGAGCCACGGGACCACACGCTGTAACGTAGCCGTGTGTCGGATCACGTTGGTGTGTCCTTTACTGCTGTGGTGTGTGTGTGTGTGTGTGTGTGTGTGTGTGTGTGTGTGTGTCCCTGGGCTTTCACTGTGTGTGTGTGTGTCTTAAAGACGGCCGCAGATGTAGTGCAGCCGCAGCTGTATCAGGTATCTTATGTGAGAAGAACACAGACGTCAACTGTGCTGCCGGACTTTGAAAAGCTCTGACAAATAAGATGACACCGGTCCATTTGTGCCTTTAAAGACAAGCGTTAAAATCTTAAACTGCACCCTGAATTGAGCTGGTGGGGTGTGTGTCTGTGTGTCTGTGTATGTGTGTATGTGTGTGTGTGTGTGTGGGGGGGGCAGACCAGAGGAGGCCTGACTTCCCTTTTCTGTGGAATAAGCCTCAATTTTCATACAGCTGACATGCTTCTGGGAAATCCTTAACCTCATGTGCCACAATGAGCAGAGTTACGCCACCAGGCCCCCCAGGGACGGCCCTCAGCGGAGCGCCGCTCTCATGTTACCGTCAGGACGGGTCGAGATCCTGCCTTCAGGCCTGCAACAGGGGAAGAGAATAGGACGGAAAGGCGGGAGATCACAGAGAAAAATGGTCGACAAAGACCCTGGCAGGAGGATAATTCGTGGCACCTGTTCTGACAATGTCCAGAAACCCGATCCTGGCTTCCCCTGCGTGAATGAATACCAGTCACACTGAAACAGCTGCTCAGCTTCTCACCACAAACACCTGACCGATGTCAGCAAACCTCTAGAGGAATTACTGCTGCAGTGTGCATGCGTAACCCTGGGCTTTCACTTCAGCTGAGCAGAAAACGAGGAAACCGTTGCCAGAGCCCAGACTAGGCTAGAGGGTTAACACACTTTTAGTAGTAGTAACTACTAATAGGAGGTATCTGGCCTGAGTTGAGTAATTTCACCCCGACCGCATTGCACCAATGATGACGTAGTTAATGGAGGGTTCGGATGCTTTTTATTTCCCTCTTCTAATCAGGCGGTTTGGCCATGTGGTACTCTATAGAGGAAGATTCTCAGAGAAACAAACACGATTATCACATGAAACTTTCCTTTAAAGGTAAAAAAAAAAAAGATTACATGTGATTTCAGCCCTCGTCTACACTACCAAAGCTCTAAAACACACCTGACAGCATATAGACACAAATAAACAACAGTAATCGAAAGTGCGACTTCAACACAGTGACCAGAGCTCAATGATATTTTCTAGTTTGCCACATGCACACATGCGCCCCTCCTGCACGACGTGCACCAGCTCCGATCTCAGCGCGTCACTTCACGCGTCAGTTGCCTTTCACGTCCGGCAGATGGCGCTGTTCTCACGTGCACCCCGCGACCGTGCGGCTCAACAACGGCGACATCTCCAACCATCCGAGCCCCTCTCCTCACCTTCTCGTTCACAGTTCCTGAGTGGCTTTTACTCCTTGCTCTGGCAGGGAAGCGAAAGACTGAGATTTACGGCGAGTCCGGTCGCTGCTGCCAAAACGCGCTGGAGGTTAGCTGAAGGACTCTGGACCGGAGCAGGTCGCACAGCTGGAAACACTTTCAACGCTCAATCCTTGTGTTGTTTAGAAGCTCAGGCCAGGGTTTGATTGTCTATCGAACATTCGAGACTGGGAAAGTGCTCCTTATGCGATGTTTGTGGATTCAGAATGGCTTTTTCTTAAAACATGCATTGTGTGTTTGACCCGTCCACATGTTTCCAGTAGCTTCTTCAAGAGATACGAGCTGTTCCAAAACAAATGCCCGTGTCTTCTTTCATATAAAAACGAACTGAGTGCAGACAGCTATTGCAATATAAAGTGTGTTTAACCCAGCAATTTAACAGTCATAACTTTTCATGTATTTGAGAAACAAGCTTTTTTTTATGTGGATTTGAGTGATTTCTCATTGCTACAGTATATCTTGACCTCCCTGAAAAACGATCTCAAATGCATCTTCCCAATAATGCCACAGCTGGGAGAAAGACACAAGCATCCCCAATCAAATCAATGTCATCACAAAGGTGTAGGAACCATCTGCGTTTGCTTAGATTAGACCCACGGTTTACGAGGGATGGCTCGAAACAGTAATTACACGAGTGTATACAGGAATTCAACCCAGCCATGATGTCAGAAAGGAAGAAAACAACAGAGTAAGGAATATCCAACCTTTGGCGCTATTGCACGACACACATGCCCAATAAAAACCAACATTGCTGCTATTCTTCCTGCGCATTTTCCAGCTTTAGTTAACCACATCTAGCTGTGAATGAATCTTTTAACCTCTGGATGCTTTCATTCAAGACCACATCTTCAGAATGCCTTAATTCTCTTAGCTTGCCTTGAATTCTGACATAAAGGTACTACTTTTTCATTTGTGGCAACACTTCAGGCCAAATAAACTTTAAATGAAAGCATTTCCGAAGACAGAGTGAAGTTTGGAGCATTCATTTCAACAGAGAAGAAAACTTAATTAAACTCCTGCTGAAAAGTCAAGTGCAGCTTTTATCAGAATAAACCTGGTTGAAAATTCTGGGAATTCTAACAGGAACCAGGTACTCACTAAACCACAGTTTTACATAGCTTGGGCCTTGTCATGTGTTTATTTGCCCCTGACCTGAGAGTGTGAGCTGCTGGACTGTAAATGTGCGAACACTCTCAACCTACAGCGCGAAAGACCCGGGCGGAACACATCTGGAAATGGAAACAAATGCCCTCTCTCGCCTTTAACACCGGTCCCAGTGCAACGGGCCGGACTGGTGGAGTTATCTGAGCGTCTGTTGACGGCGCGCTCCACAGCGACAGGTTCGGTTTTGCAGCTCCCCAACACACATTCATCTGCAACCCGTTAAAACTCTTCCGAGCTTGGCGTGCCTCACGGAGCTGTGTAAAACCCTCCTCTGATTGCACATACAGATGTTTGGCTTCGATGGGGATATTTTTCCCTTCTGAATTGACAACATGTGGAGGCTGTTTGCGAGCTGATTCAACGCCTGATTGCTCTCTGTTTTACTGCTGGAGTTTAATGACGGGTTTATTACAGCTGGGGCGAACCCAGGGGTCGGCAAAAGTCCAGTATGTAAGATTTGGCGGCACCCGGTGGCGAGAGTGTGAACTGCAAAAAAAAAAAAAATTAAAAGCCTGTCTTCCTGTCTCGAGGTTGTTGCTGTGGACTATAAGCTATTTTTAAAACCGCAAAGGCAACATTAAAAAAAATGCTAAAATTCATAAACAAGTGTGTTTTTTCTGGGCCCCCTGCCGAAACATTGCTTCACCAACACACACTGGCCCTTTAAAGAAATTTCATTCTGGGTAAATATGACATCATCCAGTAGCTTTCAAGATCACAGAAATATTTTTTCAGCGTTATTTCTTTTTTTTTTTTCTTCCAGACAAATCCCCTTTCTGCTCCTGCATCACAGAGCACACTTAGGCTATTACACCCACTAATCTTTTATGAAGATCGATGAGTATATACCCGTCTGAAAATGAATCTTGCAGAAGGGGCCACTGATTATGTCGGTGGCTCAAACTGGGTGGCTGCTGGAGCTTTAATTAGACTATTAGCAGGATGCTTTTCACCAGAGGACCAAAGGAGGGATACGGCTCACAATGAAGAACCCCGCTGAGCTGTTTTATCACCGGCGCTGATAAGACTAATCTCCTGCATGAATGCTGAGATATGATAATCAATGTATTAATTAATGAATACGTTACTGTTAAAGGCATTAATGAGCTGTGCAGCGGGTGATGCATGGGGCTCTGATTACCCGTGGCTCCCGTCTGAAGCTCCACGCTGCTGTTTTCCAGCGGACGGGAGGTCGTCTGAGCGGCTCCTCGTTTCATCTGACTTTGGGTTTATTTGCGGACGGTCTTCGGCTGACTGACCCGCGACACTCGCTTATGGAGATACACTCACACCCACACGCAGGACATTTCCCTGCGATAGGAAGTATTCATTCCGGCAGGCTGTGGGCGTGAAGTTTCTGGCTGTGAGTGGCTCCCTGCTAACACATTAAAGCTTAAAAACACTGCAAAAAAGCTCGCCGCGTACCTCTATGTGTGGTTACATCACTCGCTGATGAATTCATAAGTATGCCATCAATTATGCATTGGCCTAAATTAATACACATGTTTGTATTACGCTGCCATCATCAATTAGACACTTGTGATAATAAAAACATGTTGACCATGAGTAGGAGAAGAGAGGCCACCTAACGCAGCCCAGTCGATATCTCTGTGTGCCCGAGGGAGCGGCGTTTGAAATCTTTTCAGCTTTTCAGCTTTTTTTGTTTTTACCCGCGGACGCCACAGGATGCAGGCGGGCGACGGGGAAGCATCGTCAAAGGAGATTCCAGGTGGAGGCGAGCCGATCTGGAATTCGGCGGATGTACTCTGCCCTGGCCGCGCGGCCCTCGCGGCCCCCCGCGGGCCCGACCTCTGACCTCGTCCCCTGCGCTCGTCTCTCAGCGCCCCCCATTTGCGCAGATGACGCGCGATGACGGACTTATCTGCAGCGCCCCCGAAATCAAGAATTTAAAACCTTTAAAAAAAAATCCTCGCGGTTCCAACTTCAGAAGTGGGTTTTTTTTAAAGCGTTTAAGCCTGTCTGTCGTCACTTTCAGTGCCCCTCTGCTCCCGCAGGCCCGTGGCTGTAATTACGGGGCAGGGGTGCCGCGAAGGAGGGGGGCGGCCTTCGGTTTCCAGATTAATTACCTTTGTATGAAGTTCACCGCTGGTGTTGCTGCATGAATGAAGCTGTCAGACACATTACACCTGACAATGGGGAGGAGGGGGAGTGGGGGAATCTCCGAGGGTCATTATGGGTGCCAAATGATGGGCACAGAGCCTTCTTTCATGTGATATACAGAAGAGAAAAAGGAACCTATCTATGATTTTGAAGAATATATGACGAGAACAATTTGTTTTCCAGAGGAACATTAGGGACCCTAATCCTTATTTTCATTCCATATAAACTTTTTAAGTTTAAGCAGAGGAGCATTAAATGTGTTTTCAAACCAGGAATTTATTGCAAATGCAGCTTTTTCAGTCTTATTTTCATAACCCCCCATCTCAACCGGGGGCATCAGTCTTCCAAAAGAAAGAGTCTTCCAAAAGAAATCCCCCTGGGGACAGTCCCCAGATCAGTTTTAAACAACTTCAGAGGGGAATTCCTCTGTTGTGGCCATCACAGGGATTTAGAACTAATTCAGTTGGAATTGAACAAGAGGACATGGTCTGCCCAGTAATATGTCAATTTCTTTGTACTACTTCACGAGAAATTTAAGCAAATTATCCATAATGAGTCAGCTAGCTCCCTGTGGTCACGCCACTATTAGCCATTCTAATTTTTAAGAAACTAATAATGAAGCATTTAACAATGAAGGAGCACAGAGCTCCCCAAGAAAACAAACATTACACAACACTGTAAACAGCCAAACATTATGTCCTACTTATTTCTGCTGCCCCCACAGGTCAAGGGTGGCATTGCAAGACAGATAGAGACAGATTTTGAGCATTGGAAACCTACTCTGTTATGCAACCTTGTATTACCACTGCCTATACATTCATTCATCACTGCTTGGCAGAGGTCTGTGAACTAGGAGTGCTTTTCTAGTGGTGAATGTGACCATTGTCTTGTCTACCATCAGGGTGAGTTGAAAGTTCAGTGTGAATGAAGGGCGAGGGCACCTCGGGGGGAATCTGACAAGCATCCTGGGTCACAGCTCTGCCTAATGCTCTGACACATTAGGAGATAATTACAGGCCTCAACGCTCTGCAGCTGAGCACGGCATGCCTGTGCATGTGGACACACACACACACACACACACACACACACACACACACACACACACACACACACACACACACACAAATGTGCCTTTATCAGACTGGTCTTGAATAATGTTGTTTACCTGTCCGTAAAAATCAGACCTGCAAATGTGCACACACACATCTAAAAATATTGAAGAAAATGCATTGCATAATAGCATGAATAATCACCTTTGCGGGCCTGTTTAACTGGGATATTGATGCTGCTCATGTTGCCACTTTGGATAAAAAAAGAAAAGACTGGAACTGGCTTTGTCTGCCAGGATGGTGTGATATTACTCACTGCACCATACCGCCGTTACCTTCCCTCCTCTCATCGGCGCCTTCAACCAGACTTTTTCTTTCAAAGAAAACATTTGCTTAATGTAAACAACAGTGGATAGCCGCTGTTTTTCAGGCATGGGCGAAAATGAAAAGAGCTGCAGAAACAGGGCAGGTCTGCAGAAATGCGTCAGAGGAGTCAGGACGTCGTCACCTCGGTCTGAACCAGCCAATCAGCGGAGTTATTGTACGTCTGCTTCCCATAAGGAAACGACTGTTTGATGTGACTCACTGTATTTGAACCACATCTGTCAACGCTGTGTCAAAGCAGCAAAACAAAGAGTCTTGGGTGACTAACGGTGGCAGCGAAAGCAGAAACGCATGCAGCGCTCACCGCTGTTTGAGTCAAGACTGCAGCGTGGTGACCTGGTGACACCGTTGCATGATGGGATTGACTGGGACGCTCTTGTGTGACCCTGCCGAGGATACAGATGTTTTGAACACACCAGCTGGATGTTCTGCGTGTCCCTTCTGCTGCTGCTTCTATTCTAAGATTAGGTAAGATAAAATAAGATAAGATAACAGCAGAAATCTGATTATGAGAAACCAGATTAACACACCTACTGTTCTCCCCAATAATCCCACATGTTTACTTGTACCTAATCTGATCTCTATCCTGCAGGTCTATTAGGCCAGCTAAGGCCAAGGCCGAAGTTGTTGCCATGTGAAGGAAGGTCAGATGTTTTGAAGTTAACAGGAAGTTCGAGTCTTTCATCACTGTGTATGTATACTCCAAAAGAAATACATTGAATGGACTGAACCATCTGCATTTTGGGGTTTTCACATTTCAGATTCGATCACTAGGATTTCCTGTTTACTCCCAGTTATCTTCATGGTCGTGTTAATGGGCCCACTGATCTACACCATTATGGAAACCGGATCAGCGGGCTTTAGCATACCGCCTCTCCAGAACTGAATCTGAAATGACAAACTGAATGAATGAAGCACAAACTGTATCGCTAGAAACGTTTGAACAACAAGGAGGTCTTCTGGCTCCCTCTCGGTCCACGCTCAAGGAGCCTCACGTCTTTCGGCGGTGTCGCTGGAATGAACAGAAGCTGCTGAGGTCTCCTTTCATTCAGCCGCGGATGTGTCACGCTGCAGCGCTGAGCTCTGAGGCGTAAATCCGCCCTGACAGGACTGCTGAGATGGCTCTGCGTCCACAGCAACGCTCGCAGGATCCGTCTGCCTCGCCATCCACACGGCAACAAAGCCGGCGCGGCTGGGCTCGGCCAATCAGGACGCCGCAGAGGTGACAGCCCGGGCCAGGTCTTCCTTTGCTCTCTGTCGCTATGGCTGCTGCGCTCCCTTTTTGTTTTCCTGAGAGAAGAAGCCCGACGGAGGGAGCGAGGAGTGACAGAGGGACGGAGAAACACCCTCAGACACTTCAGGGGCTGATCACGCGTGACAGTTGCCTCCTTATCAAACCTGTTGGAAAAGAGAAGCGTGCGAAGAGCTCGCGCCCTCTCCTAGATGCACATTCGGGGCTTCTGACTTCGCTCCTGCGGCAGCTACAAACATCTGAACTGGTTTCATGCGTCCGATCCTGTACCGGCGCTGGGCACGTTGTCGCAGCACTTACATAAAGGTGGTTAATGAGGTCGTGAAGTAGGGTTTGGAACGCAGCCTGAGCCCTGTCAGCGCTTAAGTGCACTACTTAATGCGCGCGTGCATTAAAACGAAGAGTCATTTTAAGCTTAGCACTTTTTTTTTTTTCACGTTTTCCGTTTTTTTTTTTTTTCCGCCGTTGCTCCTCTGTTTAGGTAAAACCTACGAGCAGCGGAACGCCGCCCGGAAGGAGACGCATTGGATTCACTGCACGTACTCTGAGACGACCTCTTTTCCGTCTCGGAGTGAGCGTTGTTCCTGGGCTGGGATTCGACCGCTCTGATCTCCTCTGCTGACACCGCTCCGCTCGATAACCTTTCGGATCTGATGACTAAGCTCCCTTTTTCCGTCTTAGCTCGTGGAAGGAGGTGGTGTTAATGAGGGCGTTTGCTGGCTTCCTCTCGCCCTCTCGTTGACTCACCGCGCTTCGTGAGGCAGAGCTCAGTCACTAAATCTGTTTCCCAGGGCTGACGAGAGTAATACTCGACCATCAGTGGAGTCACCTCCGCGCTTTTATCTTCACAAGACGGCCGCGCCATTGCGATCCCGATGTCGGGATCACTGCGTGCAGATTTCCGAGGTGAGAGGTCAACGCTTTTCCCGACCCACAGCTGCTACGCTTTGCTTGGCAAAGCCGACGCGATCAATAGCGCGTTTGTTTTAGCGGCCCGCGCTTCGCGATCACCTGCTGCAGCGGGGGGGCGCTGCCTTCGGTGAGCCGGTCGGGCGATTTCATTGGTCGCGACCAGGCAGCAAATCCAACAGCTCAAGAGCTCGACGTGCCTCTTTGACAATGATCCTCTCGGGGTGGGGGAACGCACGCGTTCGCGCTGCAGAAAGGAGAAGAAGAAGCATAAAGGAGAACACGGCATACTTCCTCAAAATGCACAGAAGTGATGTAAAAAAAAAGCCATCTGCAATCCAGGCTGGCTCTCATGCAGCCGCTCTTAGATGTTTTAGGCCAATAAAATGTTCCAAAACAAAAAAAAAAAAAAAAAAGCCTCCAGTCATGTGGCAAATGTTTTATTGTGACTCGTGTTTATACGATGAGCAAAATATTTTGATGCCATATAATTAATGATTCAGCCGCTTCTTAAAATAATCTCCAGGGATTAGAATAGGACCGTCGCCGCGGCACATTTGGCAAGTCAAGCGCTCCGCCGGGCTGTAAATAAACACAGCCGGGGAATCATCCCCTCGCTCAGCTCAGGCAGCCGAGCAACAACGCGACAGCCCCGGCGCGCTCTGGCCGGTTTTCCCACGCCCGTCCGTCCGCCGCAGTTGGCCTCTGACAGTTAGCGGGACAGGTGCGCGCCTGTCGCTATGCGGCGCATTTCAGGGCCCCCGCGCGCTGCGCCTCCCGCGCTGACCTTGACTCAGGCACGGGCGGGTGTCGGCGCTCGCGTTCGCGGGCAATAATGATCATTGGGGGCTGGAAAGAAAAATGCCAGGAATCAAGGCGCAAAAGCAAAAGAGGTGATGTGAGTGTTGGAGGATGGGGGGAGGTGACTGAGTCCATCCATACATCACATGGCCCTCAGAATGGTCCAGCAATCGCGGCTATTCCAATAAAAATAACGCGTTCCCTGAGTACCGGGGTGCTCACGACCATGTGCTCGTGGCTGGAAGCTAAAATTTCCCTTTTTTTCTTCCACAGATGCGACCAGCCTATCGGAGCCCAAACTGAGGGATGAGTGTTTTTGAAACCCAAGCGATAACTGCGCACTTGTGTTTTTTGGAGTATTTCCACTCCAGGCATCCGCAGGTTGAAGTGGACACGTTTGGGACTCGCGCACAGGCGAGGAATGGTCCGGAACTGGGCGCCGCCGCTCCGACCCGCCCCCCCCCGGGCTTGGGTCTCCAGCCCCTCGCGTTTGGATCGCTGACATCTCGACCTCGGGCCGAGGTCTTCCCTTGACCCCGGGCGCAAGTGCACAATGACCCCCCCCCGCCCCCTCGGCTCTCGCATGCCGCGGATATCTGGAGCGTGGGTTTGCTTACGGAGGAAGGTGCGCCAGCGCGGCGGCAGCTGCTGCGCAAAGCTTCTTGTTAAATTCACATACCAGGCTCTTAGTGAGCGCTGACGCGAGAAGCAGCACGCTCTGGGGAGCGACACAGATACGGGCGTAGCTGATGTGTGAATGCGTGTGTGTGTGTGTGTGTTTACGATACACAAACCAGAGCGGGTGTAAGCAATATGCAACGCATATGGATGCGTCGGATTCTTCCTTGGACACGCACACGGGGCATGTTAGTTCGTGTTTGGCGCTGCTATTTACGTGTGCCTCCCCAACCGCCGCTGACCCGACCCGAGTGCACTTGTTTTTTAACCCTTTAAAGGCCGCGTCGCCACAGCAGACAGCGCCCAAACCCCCGCATCCGCCTGCTGGAGATTGTGTCACAGCCGCAACGGGCCGGAGATACGGCGTCTTAATGAGACAGGCAATAAAGGATGGCGATGCCATTAGCTTGGGGCCCACTTCAACCTCGGGTCTGAAAGGAAGCCTGTGGGAAAACAATGAGGGACGTTTCCCCGTCGGAGAGGCCGCTGCAACGCGGCCTGCGATAAGAGCGATAACGACCTCTCCCCGCCACGGCGTGCTATTCTGGGAGGAGTGGGCTCAGGAAAAACAGGATACACTCCTTTGTTTTGGTTTCGCGGGGAGCCGTGTCGGTGCTGAAGGATTTCTGAAGCTGCTCTCGTCCGCTTCTCTCTGACAATGCGGAGCGATTTTAGGCCCGCAGTGAGAGTTACAGGATGTGTCAGATGTCGGATTTTTCAGTTTAATCCCATCTTGTTTGGGATATGGTTTGGGGGGTGGGTGGGGGGGGCGGTGGGGGTGGAGTGGGGAGGGGGTGGGGGTGGGGGTGGGGGTGGGGGTTGAGCATCAGGTTGCAGCAGATGCTCGGAATTTCCTCACTGCGGCTGAACCATCTGACTGTATTCAGGGAACCACAAACACACCCGACCAGATTCCCACCTGAAATCTAAAAGCCTGCGATATCCTTGGTTCCTCTTTGACCTTTGACCTCTTGCTGGAAGGGCTCTACATTAAGCTCCTACTGCCCCACTGCAGTCCAAAGTATATATGTTTCAAATTAAATGTGATTGAATTGTTTAAATTGAATTGGTTAAAGGAGGAACCTGAGGTGGCTGCAGGACCTGCTCAGTCCACGGCTCTGTTGTTCTGGTATATTTACGAATCAGTGCTGGAATTCAGCTGACAGGCAACATGAATGAATGAACTCCTGCTTCGTGAACAGTGTTTGTTTGTAACATTCACTTTACTTTACTTGAGCGACAGAAATACCAGCAGCATTAATGGCACTGAGGTTGGAGGTTAAAGGGTGGAGCAGGAGGAGCTGAAAGAGAAACCAGAGGTGGTGACAAGTCTGACCTTCCACACAAATCCAACCCCTCGTCCATTTTCCAAAAAGTTTCTGAAATCATTCAAGGCAGCCAGCAAAAACCAGATGGACCTTATCTTTCATATTAATTCCTTTTTGTTACGAAAGGTAGCATTTCATTCTGTTTGAAAGCTTCGAGACACAAAAAAGCAGCTCAGCAAACCACCTGCTGTGTTTTAGCAGCATTGACATGCAGATGTTGAAGGTTCAAGTCAAGGAGAGATCACTTTTTAGATTTGAAAGTTAACATTGTTGAAGAAGGCAGACCCTGGGATCTGAACCTTCCCTTTTATAACCATGTAGAGTTTTATATTCTTATAAAAATACAGCAGAATGACAGTTTTAAAGGCTTAATCGAGAGCTGTAGCTGCATCAGTATAACATATAAAAAAATAGTTTTCAATGTTTCAGGCGCCACAACAGTTTCTGACCTCATCACAAATCAACAATCATTTCTCTATCACGTGTTTGTATCCAGTGTGTCGAAGCGTGTGGACTCATCCACTCTCCCCCCCTCCCTCCCTCCCTACACACACACATCCATCTCTCTTTAACACACTCTGGCAGCGCTGAAAGGATTTGTTTTTCTGCGCAGCCTCAGCCGCTCATATCAGGTTACAGCCACTCTCTGTTTTCCTCTCAGCTCTGTAACAGAGAAAAGAAATTCCCAGCTGAGACTTTTGGCCCGGGTTGGGAGACACAGCTGGTCCTTCCAAACCCCGAAGTGTTCCCCTCAGCTGACACTGAAATTATAACCTGCCACAGATTTCAGTCAGGCCGTAAGAGCCTTTTAAACAGCAGTCTGATGGCACTCTTATTAGTTAACTGTTTAAACATTTAACGCTCAAATTCTGCAAAGTTTGACAACTGCTCCTGTCCAATTCCCATAATTCCTCACTGTATACACAAGAGCAGTCGAGTTATCTAAACCAAACACTCGTACGGCGCCTGTGTGGATCTGTCCAAATAACAGAAAGGCTTCAGGATAGTCGCGCTCAAGGACAGTCAAATAATAAACCACGATGGATCTTTGCCCCCTTCTGCCACTTAAATAACGTGTCGCTGGGTTTTAACAGTGGGCGCGCCGAGAAAACCCAAATCCTGGGAGATGAATACCTGTTGGAGGAGAGTGAATCAGTAAACCAGGAGCAGAAGCGACGCTGCACCATAAAAGCCACCCCAGCTGTTCCAGCTATGACCTTGACTGAGGTTTGCTTTGGTTTCTCTCGCGTGGATGCACATCCACGCCTGCCGTGATGGAACCAGCACGCATGGGTAAAGATTCCAGGAGGTGGTCTGAGGATTAAGACTGTCAGCACGCTGCTTTCTGTTTGTCGGGGGGGGCTACATTCCTTCACTATTAGAGTGCCCTTTTTATTATTAAAGCATACATTATAAATGAGAAGCTGGAGGTCAGTTTTAGACAGGAATGGGTGAACTTACAGTCTCTCAGACTGTAGTCATGGTTGAGGCTGTGCCACAGACGAGTTCCGTGCGTTTCCCTCACGGTTACATGTGCAAATGGAGCGGAGGATCCGAGATAACGGAGCTGTTGATAGGCTTGTTAAACATTTCCAGGGCTTCACTGAGGACAAATAAAAGATTAAGAGTCCGCACTATTCAAAGATCCTTCTGGGATTGATTGTAGCAAGATGGAACACCTCTCAAAACATCTCATAAAACCCCCGTGAATGCCCACGGTTGCAGGAATCTGTACGCAGGCAGGCCGCGCTTTGTACAAACACGGGTCCTCTCGGTGAGAGGGCTGTGTACACAGCACCATGATTTATGGCTCTTATCTCTGGCCCTGCAGTTTCTCCCTGAAGTATCTGCCGCTCGAACCTCTGAGACTCGGCCCTAATAGTCCCACTAACAGCTGAATTAAGTGCCGCTGTTGTTGTGCCCATATTCTTAAAAATTAACAGGCTGGTCTCTCAAGAACAAGGCATTATTCAAACTGCACATCTTAAAATAAGATAGCCCCTGAAGCCCAGAGACTTATGAGTGGCTGCAGAGGGCAATTCAATTTACTAATAAAGTGCTGGAGTCATGATGATGATATAAAGACTCTTAAATGTCATCGTGCAACTCTGTATCCACGGTAATGCTGTGCTGATCAAACATTGTTTGGCTACCATCAGTGCGACCTTGCCAACCCCGTCCCTGAGTGTAAACAAGAGAGCCGTCACCAGATCATCCCCGCAGAGCGACGTCATCGCTACATGTGACAGATAAGAGGCTGGAAAGTCCCCCCCCCCCCCCCACACGCCCAAGTGTCGAAGCGCACTTTCAGGGACCGGTTCCTTATCGCACCTTTGTCCCCGCGAGCACATGCCGGGTGCACGCACACACACACACACACACACACACACACACACTTTGGGTGCCTCTTCGCTCCTTCTCAGGACGTATCAGCATGTGTGTCTTCACACGTGTGACCGCCGGCAACCACAAAAACAGAGACTGACACAAACATTTCCACCTAGTGATGAGGAGTAAAGAGCAGCAAGCAACGAGATGTGTTGGTTCTTCTGCGTGTGAGAGTGTGTGTGTACGTGGGTGTGGAGGTGTGTGTGCGCAGCAGCAGCTGGATGTCATTACTCATGTCTGCCAGCTCCCCTTTTGGCCTTTCCTCGGTGTGTGAGGAGCCAGAGCCAGTTTCCCCGCGCGCACCGTTGAATTAACCCGGCGCTCGCATGCACGAAAGTCAAACCGCTGCCAAAACGGACCAACTCCCTCTCCTCTGCCGGCTTTGTAGCTGGAGCTTACCTGCTCTGTCACTGTCTGAACTTTGCTGTTGCAAAACATTGCGTAAATCCATTGGTTATTTGTGTGTCAGTGTGTGTTTGTGTGTTTGTGTGTTTTGGGGGGGTTAATTTATATTGTACATATATTTTTTTTCTCTTTTTGATTCCCTCCTGCTGGCGTTCAGGACGGATTAATGAGCTGCTCTTTGCAGAGGACCGGTTCTGTCTGGATTGGAGTCTGCAGAATAACAGAAGTAAATCAGAGACTGAGAAGTAATCGCTTCTGCAGTCAACCTCTCTCCTTATAGCTTGTGTTGTTTTAATCCACTCATCGATGTCCTACATCAGGGCTCCTCCGTGGCTGCAGTCCAGCTGGGTTTTCCAGGTGAGAGCTTTCTGCCTGGTAGGACGAAAAACCCTGCTGGAGTTTGGCTAGGACCGGGTGTGGGCGCCCCTGATCTAGATAAGGTAATAACAGGATTTAAAGTTATCAAAAGCAACCTGTGGCTCATGCGATGAGATCACAGATGGCTCACAGATGGAAAAACATGGGACACGCGGCCGTTCGCGACTTAAAGATCTGCAGCGTCTGACTGCTGCGGGCTCAGAGTCTATTTAAGGTGAAGTGGAGAAAAATGAAAGCAAAACAAGAAGACCCTGATCCCTCCACCCGTCAGAGAGTAGAACGGCCGACAAAAGAGACAATACGGCAACTTGATGAAAAGCGTCGTAGAGAGCGGATCCGCTGCAGAGAGCTGCGGCTCGTTAACTAAAACATCTCCCAGAGAATGAATTTCCAGAAAGTCCAGATGCTGTTTTCTCTGGAGGCAGGCCAGCCTAGTATGTTTCCTCTGAGGGGAAAATACACGCACACAAACACACACACACACAAATAACAGAGTGCATGATGTGTGGACTGTCAGGGTCAGTGCCAGCGGTCGGCCCAGTGTGAATGCGTCTGGCAGCCTGCAGTGACCAGTTTATTGAGTTCATGAAAAGGAAGTATTCCCAGCAGAGGGTTCTTCTTCTGCAGGACCAGTAAAAACGGTCTAGAGCAGCATCCTCTGAGATGGTCCAGGGGTCCGTCATACTTACGACACTTACAGATACGCCCTCTCGACCAGGCCGAGTTCTCATTTGTCCTTTTGTAGATAATTGAGGCATTAGCTCATATTTCAATCAATTCAATAAAGGTGCAAACAAAGGGAGTGTCAAGCAGTGTCATTAAGTTCAGATACTGTGATCTTGAGGACATTAAAATGCTGTCCTAATTATTTTGCCTGAGTGTATTTATTCAGTGGATGTAGCCTCAGGCTTTGTGCTCACTGCTTGTCTGACAGAAAGTATCCCAAAAAAGACGTTTCTGATCTGTATGATTATTGTTATTACAAATCCTGATCCTGTTCCCGTGGAAGCAGAGCAAGGCTATTGCTCCACAGAGTTTAATGCTTTCAACTGTTTTAAATCAGAGTCAGACTTAGTTGTGGCCCTGATCCACCACAGTGGTTGGACAGGTCGCCCCGAGAATCTTTAACTCCCAGTCATCCCAAGCGCTCACAGGGGCGGCCGGGAAGCAACCGTTGCCCCCCCCCCGTCCACCTGCCCGCCGAGCCACAGTCATCTTTTGTAAAAGTATTTCCTCTAGAGAAAACACCCGAGGAAGTCCAACACATGTCCACCCTGTCACCGCTTCCTTCCTCGCCTCCACCCGGCAGCAGCCGGACAGGCTTTTTCCTCAGATAGAGACGCGGCCTTTCAGCGGGCGCTCGCGTGCCGCGGCTTGATAAAGATGAAAAAGAGCAGCCGGGCTGCAGAGGAGCGTAAACAACCGCCAGCCACAGTGACAATGAGACCCACTCTGTCTCCCCTTCCTCCCCCCACACTCCCTCCTTTTGTCCTGATGCTACCGAGGTGGAACTGCAGCCTCCACCGGAGCCCTGTAATTAAGAGTAACTACCGGGGGCGAATAGCTATCACGGCTTCTTTTACGGCCTTGTTCGGGGAGTTGTGAAATCTCGCACACGTAGATTCAGGACTCTGAACGTCAAGACCAACGTCAGGTGTTTCTGGTCCTGCTGGTCGGACCTGTTGATGAGTGTAGATGTTTCACTGGGGAACCCCCTCTGATAACGACCAGGTTTATTACAGCAGTTGCGTCTCCGAACGTGTCTGGAGGTGGTGTAAGTTTTTCTCTGCTTCGCTGGTACTGCTGATTGAGATGGAAAATGGGAGAGTCTCTTCAGGGGGTTAAAGTGTTTAAAAGGCCTGAGAAAAGCCCCGACATCCTGCAGATAAAGACCCGTCACGTCCACATTACTCATGCTGGACATGTCCTACTGTCCTGTCATAAACCCGACCTGTGCTGGAACTCAAACAAGGAAAATACCTCCTGATGATTTTATGGCCACCAATAAAATATACAATTGGAAAAAGTTAGACCCACATTTGGAACGCGAAAACAGAGAGACATGCCTCCCTCGGGTCGCTGCACAAGACTGTCTCTGTCTTTCTGTCCCTGTACCCTTCTCCACTCAGCAAGCGCCAAATGAGACTGGTCCTGCAGGAGGTTTCTTCCTAGCAAAAGCTTGTTTTCTTGCCGCTGCTGCTCACCGCTGCTGCCTGCAGACCGAATTCTATTTTTTTTCATTCTCATCTGAAGACTCCACTTTTAGTCCTCTGGTCTTCCCTGCAGTCATTGCCAGATGGTTTCATCAGCTACTGCGGTCGTAAATCTCAGCGCTCTCGGTGCCTCTTATTGCTTCTGTTTCTTTCTTCTTTTTTTTTTTCTTTGTAAACTCACAGAATCTCTGATGAGAAACCCACCGTTTCCTCGAGATCAGTCTGCTCTCGGTCGTCGAAGTCTGGTTCTCCGACTGTTGACCTGCTCATCACCTTCCCAGCCACTGTCAGGGTTCATGTCAGGAGAAATGTAAAACTTTAAAGGAAGTCAAAGGTAGTGGAGGACTTGTTGGATTTGTTTCAAGAATTCTGATTGTAATTAGACTATTTGTGTGAAATTCATTAGCATTTCCCACAATTTTCCATTTCAGTGCAGAGATATGATATTTGAAGTCATGACAATCACATAAAGCCCAAAAAGATGCACATCGAAACCAAGAAAGAGAAAGAAGTCAGGGCAGATGTGACTCCTGAGAATCCCATTTGATTTAAAGCATCTATAAATCAGAGCCTTTAATTACGTCTCTTGACCAACAATGCACTTCTGTTCCCCTCCAGTATCCTCAGAAACCAACTTGTCTTTGCTCCCCAGAGTCCAGCCATGCCAAGAGTTCCCCTCGCAGGCCTGTCCTCCCGGGCCTGTTTGGGGACATCTGCTGCCATGTCCAAATATTGTTTTTGGCCAGGCCGCGGCTGGCTCTGCTGCGAGAGAATAAAGCCGGGGACTATTTTTACCTCGGTGGGATCGACCGTGTTAACACGCAAACAATGCGTCTCTGCCCTGGACGTCCAGCTGCAGAGCGGCTCTGCCTCTGAAGGAGGGAGGACATTCTCTGACCTCCCTCACCTTTGCTCAGGTTTAGGTTTGCTGTTTTAGGCCAGTTAAACTCACTTTAATATGTGGCCTCACAATGCACTGTAAAAGATATACCACTCTGTAAAAAATGTACTACGCTGAAAGTCAAAAGTCAAAGTGACTGTTAATTATTAAAAAATTCAACCCAGAAAGGAATAAAATACTCCTACCCTCACCTAATTTCCACACTGCCTCTTTCCTGCCACTTGAGCTTTACCTCCTTTGTCAGTTTTTGGGTGCACAATGGAATGTTCTCACAATGGATCCATTTACATGACCAAAAATCTGACAAACAGAGTAGTCAGGTAGAGAAGGGATGTGTTGTGGTGTGCTAAAGGGCAAGAATACAGCGTTCACTGGAGCGGATTTTGACTCTTTCATGTTCTGTTATTGAATTCAACCCTGATGCTTCAAGAAAGTAAATCACGAAATGTTGCCCATTACTCCAGCTCTGTCCTCAGCTGTGACATTTAAAGTGTAACCAGTTTATTGCATTAAGGCAGGAGACTGACCACTTCTGTAAAGTTTACAGTGAACCTCTTAAGGTTCAGTTGAAGAAGGCCGGTGATGTTTTCCAAGAGCTCAAGGAAATTATACCCAGACTGAGCGACTGAAATAAAAAAAATCACCATCAAAACCTTTATTGAAGGAAGACATCATGGCTGCTTACGCTGTTACCTCGTCACAGTCGACCTGCCCTCATCATACAGCAACGTGCGGCCTTTAAGAGCCGCGGTCGGGTTGCATTGTTATAAAAATGTGAAACAGTGGCGTGCCACTCCAGTCCTGCTGTTAATCCTGTTGTTGGAACAGCTGGCAAATCTCTTGTTGTCTCAGCCAGTTGTAAATATTTCCATTTGCTTTCCCTCCTTCGACTGCTGCATGTCCCCAAGTTCGGGCGCATTTGGCAACCAACGGGCGAGGTTGACCCCGATGACATCAGGACATGCTCGCACCACGAGCCTTTAGGAGCTCTTCTCTGTCTACATGTTTCCACTACCTGCACTTCCACAGCCGCGAGCACGTGTGATTACTTTCTGTCTCTCACAAAGCAGCACGCCGTGTGCGTGATCCGGGGGCGATATTGTTACCGTGCTGTACTTACATAATTATTTACATGTCGCCAGAGCGCCCGACAGGCAGCGCATTGTGTCACCAAGTTGTCGTGTGACACGTGTAAACTGATACCGCCACCGACTCGGGTTTCTCCGAGGGGTTCCTCGCGGTTGTTTGCTGAGTCAACAAGCAGGAACACAGTTGAGCCCTCATCCTCAACGGTCAGACTGTCATAAACAAAAGAGGTGAAGACTTGACACCAGGCAACGCAGACGACTCTGAAGGATGGAGGATGACTTAAGAAAGCGTGCGTTACCTCCGTGAACTGTTTAAAAAAAGAAATCTTCCTTTTTGTGGCAGATAAAAGAAGATGGGTTTTTCCATCTTCCCAGACTCTTTAGCTGAACGTGCAGCCTTTTACCTCTCATCTGTCTCAAATTAGACCACAGTCCCCACCATATAAATGCCCACTTATCATCAACCCCCCCCCCCCAAACCACCACCAGTACCACCGCACAGCCCTGGGATGAGAGACAATAGCCAACGCCCGTTCCCTGGGGGATGTCTCGACTCTGAGGCTGCATTTAACTTTTATTACCCAGGGAGATGGATTGAGTGCTTCCCACCCTTATTTGGTGGCTCAGCGTGTGTGTGTGTGTGTGTGTGTGTGTGTGTGTGTGTGTGTTCTCAGTCTGAGTGGAGCCAGGTAACTGACCTGCTACCAGTTGGTTAAAGCTGCTCTTATGAGAGTGAAACGTGACCCGCTGTCTTTTTATTATTTGCTGCTTTTCTTTGTTTGTTCCACCTAAATGATAGTTCTGGGGTTTTTTTCTGTGGACTTTAGAGTGTAATGTACAGTAATTAATTATGTTGAATATTCACAACTGCATTAATGAGATGGGCTAATGGGCAACCATGGGGGAAATCTTATTATAACCCTGACTTTTATTTATTGAGCTGTATTCAGTCTGAAGATCAATTCAGGTCAAGACCAAAGGCAAACTGCTTCTCACACCAGTTATTTTTAATCCCAACTTTCAAACACAGCATTTTGAGTTATGTCCGCGCCTCTCATGCAAACCTAATAATCAAGGTTTAGAACATTAACCAGATTAAGATCTAGACCAAAAGTCAGTTCATCTTTAGGTCAAAACCCAAAAGTGGATGTCTGCGTCATACAATTAAAATGACATGAGCAAATCTTAGCAGTAAAAATATGAAGACCAGTCCAGAATTAAACTAAATCACCTCAGCAGACCACTGAGCCCTAACTCAGCAGTCTTTTATTATTCTTTCCTTCAGTATACTCACTTATCATACCAATATCACCTTATCGTCAATACGAGATGCACCTTCATTTTAACGTTCAGCTTTGAGTGTTGGCGCCCATTATGACATCAGCCCATGAAAACTCTGATTCCGCTTATTTTTGTCCTTTTAGACCATGCTCAGGTAGGTTTTCGCGCGCGCGGCCCGGCTGTAGGAGAAGTGGTTTTATTCCCAGAGGTTCGAAACGCTGCAGCTGCGCCACCGTGTTTTTCTTGACTCGCGCACAATACCAAAAAAGTGCACCACCTGACATGTGTGCCCGTTCAGACTGGCAGGAGCCGTCCTCTGTGGACAGGAAGTTCATTTCCTCTGAGGACGCACCCCACCACGCACCGTGTGGTCGCAGAGCCTCGTAAAACCTCTTTCAAAATAATGCGCCTCCCCTCTGTAAAAAGTGAGACGCTGATGGGTTTTATTACGTGATAATTAAACTGTCATCGCTCGGCATGCGCCTGAACCAGGAGCAAGAAGAGACAGCGAATCGAGGGACAGACGACCTTAAAACCGATATAGGACCCGTCTGCAAATAGTCACATGCAGGCTTTTCTCCGCCACAACGACGTTGACTGTACTGCGGAGAAAATCCCCAGAGCAAACAGCAGTCCCGGGTTCGTCAGGACAAACTGTCGCGGTTCGTTTACGGCGCTGACACACTGCTGCTGCTGCTGCTGCTGGGCTTGAGGCGTGACCCGGGAGATAGGAGCTGGGCCATCATGAGGGCGTCTCCCCGAGTTACTGGCTGCCAGAACAGAGGGGCCTTTGTGAAGGCCGTGTGTGGAAAAAAAAAAAAAAAAAAAAAGTGCTGAGCCAAGCAGACCCTCATCCCTCCTCCCCTCAAGTGTTTTTTTTTTTTCTGTCTCCCTGAAGACACACACACACATACGCACGCACGCACACACACGCACGCACACACACTTTGCCAGGGGTCCCGAGGGGACGAGTGTCTGCATCAGCTGGTGGGAGTTTAAAGGAACACAGAGGCTGTTCTGTGGTCAAAACTGATGTTTATGCTTCTCTACGACCCTCAGGAGAAAGTTACTGGAAAATGTCAAAGTGTGCTCCGACCTTATTGTCGATGTGTTTATATAATTCAGGCCGTCGTAGCAGTTATGTCACTGGTGTTTGGCTGCAGGTTTCAGCCTTTTTTCGCGTGACTGCGGCCTCGCACGGAGGCAAGGCGTGCACCGGTGACGCATCTGCCTCCAAAAAAAAAAAAAAAAAAAAATGCTCTGAACATCAGGTTTTGGATGTTTTCCCAAGCAGCGTGCATAAGGTTCATGCCAGGACTGCGGGGCTCGCACTCCTTAACCTTCTGCGGCGCTGCAAACAGAGCCGCTGCCCGAGGGAGATCCCTCCAGAAACCCAGAGAGAGGCCTGAATCACAGTTTATGTAAGGCTGCACCTTTAGCCCACAGGGGAGAGAGGGGGAGAGAGAGCGCACTGTTATAAAAAGACGATGTGCTGAGTTCCAGTTTTGCCTCCAGGGTTTGTGAAAGGCTTATTGTTCGTGAGAGACTTGGGAGAATTTTGCGCGGTGACACACATGTGACTTATCAAAACAGCTCCATGTGATTTGTGGCGATGCTCCCGGCTGTTCTGTGGGTGCTGGCTCCGTCTGCCCCCTCCAACTCTCCCTCTACCTCTCTCTCTCTCTCTCTCTCTCTCTCTCTCTCTCTCTCTCTCTAATCATTTGTGGATTCAGATGAAACTGGTGAAAATGAGGAAGACGCTGCCATGTCAACAATCCAAAATCTGCCTGGATACAGTGACGATTCACCCTGATTCAGGGACCTCCCATCAGTGTTTACATTCACACACGCATCAAAACTCCATTATTAGGTATCTGAATTAGCTCTTACTTGTTTTTCCAGAGGCAGTGCAGAAGGTTTGCAGGTGGACATTTGCAGCCATGGTAGCGTTGTCAACTTCCAAGTCATGGCAAGAATCCAAAAAACAGCACGATGGCCTTTCTATCGCAAAACCCTCCCATCTTCTGCTTCCATCCACAAATGTTCAATCACATCCTCAAAATGCAGGGAACTTGAGGCCAGGAGCAGTTTCAATGTTTTTGTTTGATACTTTTATACTCAATTCTGACTCTTCCTGTCCTTCGGCACACAGTTCATTTTAAAGATCAATTAATAAGTAATCATGTTTGAGATTAAAAAGTAAAAAATCAAATTTGTCATACTTCCCTCCAAATTACACACACACAGACACACACACACAATATAGCTTTTAACTGCTTCACTGGTGCAGTTCCAGTTGCGCTCTGGATACTGTCTGGTATTAGAACTCAAGAGTAAGAACTTTTTTCTTAATGTGATGCTTCGATTAAAATGAAGAAATAGAGTTCTGTATCTCCCTCAACGCACAATTAAATCAGTTAAGTGAGTTTTTGGCGGTGCTGCTGAGGGTCTATTTAATTCTCTCAAATCCAGCAAATCGATAATATCGACGTCAATAGAGATGCCTCAAAGGGATTCTATCGCGAGTTTCTAGAAGCCTGAAGTAGTTTTACCACCTTGGATCATAATTGCATCATTGGTAAATACAAAACAAGAAATGAATTAAATATTCAGAGCCAGATTTAAATTTGAGTAACCTAGCTGCAAAAATAACAGGAGGGAAGGAGAAAAAAAAGTGTCGCTGCTTTGATGTCTGAAACTTTCCTTCTGACGCTTTGAGCTTTAAAAAGAGGGGGAAAAAGAACGCAAGACGTTTCAGTTGTTCATAAAGATTTAATGGAAAAAAAACAGCAATGTACCCATTTAACAACAAAAGAAATTAAGAGAAATCGTAAGATTTGGAGAGCCAAGCTCTTATGTACAGCATATTGCACTAGAAAAAGAACAAACGTCCCCAGTTCTCTGTTCTCTCCATCGCTCGCGTGTCCCACGCCGTCAGCGGGACACAGAGCAGTCCCGACGATAACACAGCCAACGTTTTTGATGAAAAAAAAAAAAAAACAACAACAAAAAAAAAATAAAATGCTACATCTGGCCTGGGTCTCACTTCCAACCACGCATGAATGCGAAATCCTTGAGACCACTCTGAACTTAAAGAAAGCAACGCGAAGACCATGCAGACCGCCCTCCCCCCACGAGGGGGGGGTCTGAAATCAGTTGCACTGTTCAGATGGTGTATCAAAAGAGATATTGTAGTTTTCACTCCATTAAATTACATTCAGATACAGATTTTTTTTTCCTCAGGAATGTCAGACATGCATTTTTACTCCATTTACATATATTGAGAGAAGCCCTTGAACTGAGAGTGACACAGCAGACTTGGCAAGATCCAAAATTTAAATATGCAACAGCGCTGAAAACGAGTATCATAGAAAAGCAAAGAAATACAAAATAATAATAATAATAATAATAAAAAAAAAAAAGATTTCTTGTCGTAGCTGCTGCGGCTTCGTACAAAAAGATATGGAAATTGTTTTTGCTAAAAAAATGTATAAAGATAGCAACAATAGCTCTCAAATTCATGTCAAATAGTTTAAAAAAACACCAATTCACAGCACTTGACAGGAAAGATGTTAATATTCATCAACAGATTGTATAAATTTGATATTAAAGACACTGAAGGTTGAACTAATTTAATGTTAAAAAAAAAAAAAAAAAAAAAGTGGTGGTTTCAACAGTAGATGTCGACGCCTCAGACTGAACTAATACTGGGCACCATGGCGGCTCATTCCTCTTTCAAGCGTAAACCCACAGCCCTGCTAGATTTCAGGTAATAAAGCACGAAAGCCCGGACGAACCGGTCCGATCCAGCATATTACAGATCTTAAAAAAAACGTCAGGAGGGGAAGTTCAGCACAGGAGTAGAAAGAGAGAGCGAGAGGCGCACAGCACAGCGTACAGGCAGGAGTCTTTTTTTTTTTTTTTTTTTTTTTCAGTGCACATCGTTTGCAGACAGTGGTTTCTGAGGGGGGCGGGGCTCGCGCTGGAGTTTGCCGCTTGTGCAAAGGTTGGGCCCGTGCCTCGTGGACCGGCGCGACGAGCTGAAGTGGATCGCGGGTTGGTGCTTGTTTTTTTTTTTGTTTTTTTTCGTCTGGGGGGGGATCGGCCGAGAGGTGGGAGACGGGGGGGAGCGTGAGCGATGGCTTTGGGTCTGTCACTCACAAGGCACATGATGCGAGTTTTTGATTGTCTGGAGTTCGTCTGCAGGCTCGCGCCGACGCGGCGCGAGGATGCACGAGGCACGCGGCTTCAGTCCAACCCCTCTGCACGTAAAAGAAAAAAAAGGCGACAAACGCGACTGGATGCAAGCCGTCACTGAGAAGATAAGGACTGCACGCAGCGAGACAGCACCGATACAGTAGCTCCCAGCAAATATACACACAATAAATTAGAATAAATTACCCAAAAGAAACCAAACATGTTCTTAGCGATAACAGGGAACAGTTGGGCATGGCGACGGGGGGAGGAAGAAAAAAAAAAAAACAACGCTTTGGACTGAAGAGTGTGTCACATCTGTCTGGCTCAGCGTTCAGTGTTTGCAGGAAACAAACTTTTGTTTAAGCTTCTTCATGACAGGGGGGAAAAAAAGAAACTCCTAACAATCTGTAACACACCGCCGCGTCAATATCCAGGGGGGAAAACACGGGGGGGTGGAGGGGGACCACCTACTGCATCCTTCGAAGGCAGCTCGTTAACTAGTCCCCGGAGAGAACGCAAAAAGGGGGGGGGGGCGAAAACCCATCAGTGTCTTCAAAGTCTCCTATCAGGAATCTACAACAGACTGAAAAAAACTACATCAGATGGAGTCAAATTGAACATCTCGTCGAGCGTCCTTAAAGACGGGCTTGTCCGAGAACCTCAACGTTAAGAAACAGTGGCTGTGTCGTCGCGAAAGAAAAAAAAAACAAAAAGAAAAACGAACAAAAGGAAAAAGTGTAACGTAGCAGTGGTGCACAAGGACACAAGTTTTTCCTATAGCAAAGTGTGTCAGTGTGATTAGTAAAAACATCTTTTAACTGTACAGAAGCTGTTTTTACAACAAGGTACCACCGGCGGCTTGAAGGGAAAGCGGATTGGATCAGTGCTGATTTAAATTTACATCTGAACGGGAGTGAAATCAAATAAAAATGCATCTCTGTGACCCAAAAGGTGAACACAGCCGCGACGGCTCCAGGATCGCCTCTTCTTCATCCTCCCACTCGGGGGGTATTGCTCAGCCCTGAAACTATGCTGATAGACGCCGTCTGACCCCAACTCAGCAAGAGGGCGACGGTTGCGATTGTCGATCCGGCCAGAGTCGAGACGTTTTCAGCAGACGCCGCGGTGTGGGGGGGGGGGCGACCGCGGCGTCTGCCCGAAGGCTTTCAGCGCTGTGATTGTTCTCCAGATTCCCTGATCTCACAAAAAATCTCACGAGAAGACTTTACTTGTGCTTGTTTGGCTTTGAAAGTACTGCAGGTTTTAGGACAGTAAGCACTCAGTCCTACATACGAGTTGATTCTTCACATCTGGATTCACACAGTGGGCTATAACTGGAGAGGGGGCGTGATCGTGAAGTGTCACGGGGGGCGGTAATGTCCCCACGGTGGAAGCTGGTCAAACACCCTTTTTAACAGTCGGACAGTGTACGACACCGCCCGGGCAACCATTTCTCAACCTCGCCAGTGTGGGACAGTAAAGGATAAGCGCGGGGGCTTACTGTGGTTTTCACAATAAATTAGACGTTCGCCTCAAGTTCCCGAGGCTCTGAGTCAAGCGCGGAAATGTTCGCGTCCACAGTTTCTCGCCAGAAAAGTGGCCTAATCGTTAAATATTAATCTCTTAATCTCTGCAATTTTTTTTTTTTTTTTCCTTGCAAACGTTGAACTGTGGAAGGAGAGAATAAGGCATTCCCTGGACTGATGGAGGTCCTTCAAGGCTTGAAAGAGCAAATAAAAACTGTACAAAATAGGCGATCTTACAAATATTTTTTGAAAATATCTCTTTCAAACGCAATGGCTCCTTGAAAACGAAAGGAGAGGAAAAGAAAAAGGAAAAAAAAAACCTGATACAGAACAAAAAAAAAAAAAAAAAAACTTCAGGGGGCCTCCGTCCAGCGGTGACCAGCGTTTTCTTCATCTCGTCTTCTTATTCAGTTAGAAAAACAAACAAACAAACAAACAAAAAAATCCAAACCCGTGTTCCATCGTCATACAGTGCCATCTCTTAAAGTCCGCTCCCCTGGAGAAGGAGGAGGAGGGGGGGGGGGGTCGGAGGTCCCTTCACCTCTGCTCTCCTCTCAGCTGAGGGAACAGGGCCTCTCTTGGGAAGAGAAAGTCAAACAAGGCCATGGTGAGGCGCATCCAGCCCGGCAGGTTCCGTCTGTGGTGCCTGAGGAGCTGCAGGGAGACGGTAGAGAGACAGAGAGAGAGAGAGAGAGAGAGAGAGAGAGAGAGAGAGAGAGAGAGAGAGAGGGAGAGATCGCTGTGAGGAGGGATGGACTGGCTGTATGAACTCAGAGCTGAGGCCCTTATCACAGAGGCCGGTGAACACAGACCAGCTGATCAAACGATGTGATTTATTCTGTCAGGTGGTGGTGGTGGGGGGGTAGCATCGTCCACCTCCCCCCAGGTTACAGACAGACGTGCTCGTTAAAACGCTCCCCCCCTTCTAGGTTCGGGAGCGTTTTCGATGACGTTTCGTCACGCCCGGTTACTCCAAGTCAGCCGAATCGCCCCCGAAAACGCGGGGGAGGGACCGGAGATCATCTCCGCCCCGCCTCTGCTGCCCCCCCCCAGTCTCCCTTAGCTTTTCAAAACAGCCGCTATGCTGTTGCAGGCTGTTGCATAAGCATTCCTCTTCCCATCGCCCCCCCCCCGATGGTCCCCCCCCCCATCTTCCTCCCAGCCTGGTAATCAGCCTGCCATGGGCTATTTGAAGCAGGACGCGCTCCCCGCCTGAACAGAACTGAACCCGCTAAATGTAACTCTAATTGCCTTTAATTGCCTTAATTCTACGCTGCTGCGCTTGTTTAACTCTCATCCTTCCAACACATTTAAAATACAGACAGGGCTCCTCTGAAGCCCCCAGATATGAGCTGCTGCCACAAACTTTTAATCAAGCCTTTACTCTTGCAATTAAATTACGTTTTTATGAAGTACCAACTAAGTTTTAAAAGACTTTACCGTCTCTTTGATTCACTTTTGCTTTCGGCACTTTAAGATAATATTTCATTTAGTTTAAATGTGTTTCCTTTAATTGTGGTATACAATTAAAAATGCATTAAACTACCTTAAAACTACCCTCCAGGGTGCTCAGTTTTGTTCCCGAGGACAATCTGACAGACATCAGGAAGAGCAAATATTGACTGTGTGCCAGTCTGCTGAATAAAACTAAATAAAAGGAGTTTTATTTATTTACAGTCAATAACAATAGTCAGTAAGAATAGGGTTGAAAAGCTATAAAAATTAGTCAAAACAGTCAGATAACACACCTTCTGCTACTGTAACCCCCCCCCCCCCCACACACACACTTTAGCCTAACTTCTAATTGGAGAAGAAGGTGGAAAGTTCTGGCAGTTGCCACCGACACGACACAAAGAAAGCGGACTGAGATGGAACGCGATCAGCAGTTTTCCTTCTCACATCGTGCGGTATCAAACTTGGCTCCAGTGAGGGAAGCAGAAAAAAAACAGACCAAAAAAAAAGTGTTTGCTCCAATTTCCTTGTCAGAGTTGCACACGTGGTTCCAAACACACACACACACACACACACACACACACACACACACACGCACAAATGCTCAGGCGCGCACGCACACACACACACACACACACACACACACACACACAGACACTGAGGCAGTCAGCGGGACAACAGCGGTATTGTGGGTAGCCGTGAGTCAGACTCTATTTTTAGACGGGTGTATAAACAGTCGGCCAAGTCTACCCAGACACAGACGCGCGTCTCACTCCTGTTGCTGACAGTCATCTCGCCCGCTCCTTGTCGATCCTTTGTCACAACTTGTGTCACTCTCCCTGAATTCCTCCCGTTAAGATAAGTTTCTCCACTCTTCTACCCGCAGCAGCCCGCTCACAGTGCTGCGCGCGTGAAGCCACGCCCTCTGCATTTGTAACTTATTAACTAATGCGAACTCTCTGCCCGACCAGTAAGGGCAACAGAGACACCCCACCTCTCTCTCCCTCACACACACACACACACACACACACACACACACAGACGGGCTCGCGACGTGTGTACGTGACCCGAAGAATGGAACACAGGAGGTGCAGCGTGTCGTTGTTGCCGGAAGGACGTCTGCGCTGCTGTCCCCTATGGGTGGGGGTGTGTGTGTGTGTGTGTATGTGGGGGGGGGGGACTTTTTGAGACGTGTGAGACACCACGTTCGGTTTGCCTCATCATCGCCGAGGGCTGTTTCCGTGGTATTCTTCTACTTCCAGGGTAAAGGGGACACGTGACAGGAACCGACGAGCTCTCAGCACCGCGGCTTCTGTGCAGCACAGGAACTAGGAACTAGTTTTTTTTCGGGCTGGGGGGGGGGGGGGGCTTTGTGTGTGATTTAGCTCCTGCTAAGCTCCAAAGGCCAGTGGCTGGTTGGCCGAAATGTCCTTTTCCAAAAGGTTTAACCAGTCAAAAGGCTTTAACAATCACTGGAGGGCGAACACATCTGACACCCCCAGGAGCTCTGAAATGACTTCACACTCCAGCTCCTGCTGGTTCTGCTGCTGCCGTTGGAAACCAGCGCTACCCTTCGCCATCTGAGCAGACAGAAGCGTTTATCGGACTGTTTTTAAGTGGTTAGGACTATTTTGTCCAGACATGTGGTTGGTTTATTTCCAGTCCAGCTGACAGTCTTCATGGAGGGAGTGAAGGAGCATTTGTTTGTTTGTGCCTTTTGTTTGCTTTTTTTTTGAGGAGTACATTCAGTACGCAGGGGTGACACTCACCAGTTCCACGTGGTCTTGCTGGAACTTGTCCCCGATCTCCCGAAGTTTGCGACCGATCTGCACCTCCACGCTCATCCCTGCCTGCTCTGCCGGCCCCTCTGCCAACCTGTCGTCCTCTTGCCCTCTGCGCTCCTCCTCCTCCTCCTCCTCCTGCCTCTCCTCCTCATCGTCAACCTCTGCCCGGTCCTCCATGCGCTCAAACTGAGCGGGGAAATGCGAGCGCAATCCGGCGTTTCCTGCGAGGGAGAAAACGTTGCGCCTATTAAGACCCATTACCGCCGTCACCATTAAACACCCCCCCCCCATCCCCCCAAAGAGTGATGCCATACGCGCTCGCTGATACGAGCTCTACGAAGAAAACGTCTCGGGTCTTAAGATAAGCGCGCCGTCAAGCGCAGCTGTGTCTACAGATGCGCCGCTGCGTCGCAGTCCGAAGCGCAAGCGGGGACTTTTATCAGCTCAGGTAGACAAATAACAAGAGCAAGCGAGTCGAGTCGCCGAACACGGCCCGTTAAATCGACAAACGGCCTCGGCGTGCAGCGATCTCTCTCTCTCCCTCTCTCTCTCTCTCTTACTGTCTCTCTCTCTCTCTCTCTCTTACTATCTCTCTCTCTCTCTCTCTCTCCGCGTGTTGACTCGCCACGTGCCTCTGCCGTGGCGCGCCGGCAAAACGACTCGCGCGCGGGAGGCTCGAGCGCGCCGAGGGCGGGCGAGCGCCCTGCCGCTGGGACTGGAACTGGGGCGAGAGCGTGACACCCATTACCGCTTCGGTCACGATGACGGACGGCGTAATGGCGGCCGGTGACGTTTTCTGCACGAATGTTTTTAAAGGCAGAACAATGCGGGCCTCACACATCATTACTGGCTCGACCTATAAACAACATTCTTTCACTGCTACCGAATACAACTTGAGTGATGTCACACTAATGTGATTAGAAGCTGGATAACAACATTAAATCAAACCTGATGGGACTTGGGTACGAGCGCGGTGGTGCCTATTCAAGGTTTTTTTATCGGGGATTATCGATATAACATTATTACTGGCCGAGTTCTCAGCGGGCAGATTAAAGGGAAGCAAACAGGGAAGCCCCGTTAGGAGAGAAGACGGTTAACTGGAGGGGGAAAAAAAAGAACAGATGTTGCTTTAAAAGACGGGGGAGAATGAAAAACAGCAGACACCGGCTCTCACCCGACGAAATTCGATTGACAGCGTTAATCACTCCGGGCTTTGACGGCGGATCCCAATTAGCGCAGCAACAGATAAAAGGGCGACTCGCCGCAAATCGATAGGACGTACCATCCAGCCCCCCCGTCCTCCCACCCCCTCACCCCTTACCTTGAAAGGGCACGCGAGGCTGCCAGTGCAGGGCGCAGGACGGCCTGCTGGCGCCGATGCTGTTGTTGTTGTGGCCGTGCGACGTGGGCGCGACGGCGAGGGCCTGCCCGGCCATCGGAGTGGCCGGCTCTTCGTATTTGATGTCCCGAAAGGGCGTTCCCCAAAGCTGCGAGATAGGCCGCGACATGTCCTCCTCCTCATCATCCATCCGACGCTTCAGCGGCAAACTCCCTGGACATGGGGGGGGGGGACAAGGTTTTCAGATTTTAGGCCGAATCGAAGCGCACGGGACGCGCAGAAGGTGTGTGAAGATGAAAACAAAACATATCGCCAGGGCTGGCTCATGTCCAAGTGTTTGTGCTCTCTCTCGAGCTCATTTGGGTGTGATTTGTTTTATGATTAAACAAAAATTGCGAGCCGGCATCCTGTTCCGAGCGGAAACTTTGCCTCTGGCAGAAGAAAACTATCTCCTTCTGTCTGTTTAAGAGGGAATCAAACATGAGTCATAATAACTTGTGACGCAATCCTGAAAATAAACAGGTTGAGATGGCTCCGCCGGGCTCCATCTGCACAAAGAGACAGGTCATTTAGGCTCCGAGGGGCCGGCGCGATCTGAGGGTGTTATCTTTTATGATAATTTAATGAGCGGATACGTTGATTGGAGCACCCTTGCGTGCGGGGATCCAGTGGGCGGGCAAAAAGTGGTTCGCCAGATTTGCCACCTCGCTGGGGCAAATGTTGCCAAGCTCGTCCTGAAAATGCGCCAAATTGCGCGCGGGTGCCAAGAAAAAGCCTCCCCTCCCTTACGACTACCTTAATCTGCAACAGTGTGCCGCAGAGTGTAGTCAGGAGATTACTACCCCCCCACCCCCCCCTCCCGCCACCCCTTAGTCAGACAGTAAGACTTGTGCTTATTGTTCAGCCTCCCGCAGCAGCAGAATCACTGGATAGCTGCTCGCCTATGCTATTAATACACACACACACACACACACACACACACACACACACACACACACACACACACAGAACAGCCGGTGTGTCAGTAAAACCTCAGTGAAACCAAACTTCTGGCTAGACTGTCATGTGCTGCGTGCAGCCGCCTTTTCATGAGGGAGATAACGAGTTTCGCTCCATCCTCAACGTTGCCTGCTGAACGCAAACACTCACGCCCGCTTCCTTCTTGGCTCCGCGCCACCGGCTGAACTACTGTTTCCTCAGTTTTTTTTTTTTTTTTTTGGGCGCCCCGTCTCATCCACTTCTCGTGTCGGTGGAGACAAACAAGTCGGGGCTGACTGGCAAATGCGCGAGCCGAAACTGGATATACTGGTATTGTGTTTGACGAGTGGAGCGGCCCCAGTCACGGATCTCTTTACATGATGTCATATCGTGTGGCGTCGAGGAAGAGGCTACATGTGGAAAAAAACATTGCATGATTCATCAGGGGTTTTATTGGCGCAATAATTATGTCTTGGGCCCTTTCAATGTAAACAAGGGTGAACCAAAAGCCCCAATGGCTGGGGGGGGGGTCAGAGAGTGCACAGCAATGGATGCAAGGAGAATATGAAATGGGGGTAAATTAAATATCCCAGTTTGAGTTAAATGGAGTTGGGTTTCAGAGATAGCGCAAGCCCCGTTTTGGCTGTCTCCTGACCGTCATCAGGCGTGTGCGGAGATAACCGCGGTGTCAGACACATTAGAAAACGCAAACACAGACAGGGCAGACAAAGAGCGGGACAAAACACACTCGCTCACGCTGCCTGGGGCGCCGGGGAGGCCTGGCAAGCCACCGCAGCCCAGGTCAGAGGAGCAGCAGGAGAGACTGGCTCCCTCTGCTGCTCCATCTGCGCACCGCGCCCGCCGCGGGATGAGGCAGGGAGGGGAGGGGAGGGGAGAGGAGGAGGGTGGGGGGGTGGTCAGGTGAGCGCAGCGGCGCAGCGTGTCCGCCATTCCCCGCGTAATGCTGGCAGAGGCGCCTGCCCGCAGCAGCCAAGCGTTTTCCGGCCACGCAGAAAACGGCCCGAGGGTTCGGTGTCGGATTTGTGTCAGCGCGGGGCTCTCCGGGGGAAGCGGGGATAGGCTGGGGGGGGGGTCCAGCGGGGATGCTGGGCATCTTTACGCGCAGGGAGAGCGCGATGCCCCGGCCAGCGGATCGCTCATCGCCGCTGCCACAAAATTCACAAACAAGCCCAGAAGATGAAGAAACACACGGCGCCAAAGAAATTACAAGGGAAGGGAACATAAATATAAAATACGGTCTGCAATAGGACTTTTAAATCAGACTTTAAACTCCGAACCGAATCAGAGTTTTATACACGTTTAAGACACTTTACGGCCCATTCAGCAACCACTCGAATCTTGGTAATAAAGCGTGAAACCAAAAATAACACAAGCAGCTCTGTTATGAAAACAGTGTTACCGTGCGATGATAATCAGCCGTGATCTTCTCTAACAACATTAAAAACGTCCAGCCGGAGCGAGGCAGCACAATGCAAACCGGGACTTCGACAACTCAAAAGCGGCTATGATTCGCTCCCCCGGAAAAAAATTTATTGGGGGTTGCGAGGGGGTTGGTGGTGGAAAAATGCCGATTCTGACGAGGAATAGCGGGACGTGGAGCCCCAGGACCCCGTCCTCCGTGCGCCTCCGCTCCGGTCTGGTCCGCTAAGCGCGCCTCTGCCCGGGCATGTCCGGGACCTCTGTTGACAAACTCCGCCGGAGCACGTCTGAAACAACCCCCCCTCCTCCTCCACCAACTCACAGCCCCCCCCCCCACCAGCTCTGATCCAACAGAACACGGATCCACTCACCGCCAGAGAACGCGTTTTCCGTCGTGACCGGTGGTATGTTGACAACTTGCCGTCACCTTGCTTCTGTCCCACTGGCTGCGCTGGTGCGGCTCGTATCCCTCTTTGCATTACAACCGTCGTGGATGTTTGCTGACTTGTGAGCGCTTATGAGGGAGGGTGGACGTGTTTTTTTTTTTTTTTTTTTTTTTTCCCTCCTCCTAACCACGGTCACAACGGTCCGCCTCGGCCTGGGACCCACCCCCTCTGGTTCAACGTCAGGGAACAGTCAGCAACACGGCGATATGGAAATGCGGCGCAGGATGAGCCATCCTGCAGATGGTGCAGGAGAAAAACGGTTTTAACGCCGCATGATTGAATAGAAAAGTAAAATAAGTGGAGAGTTTTACTTCTAATGCGTAAATCATGGTAGATTCCCTGCGTTAGGGGGGTGAACTTTGCAATTCATGTGATTCGGGGTGATTGGTAACTAATCCACCGCGTTAAATTTGGGTGTAATACAATAAATTAAAAATAGTTAACGCGGAGTTGTTTGGATACACATAACATGGATAACATGCTGGCCCTTTAAGAGATTAACCCCTCTCCAGCATAAGCTGGTGACACACCGCGGACCAATCAGAGGCTTTGTTATGGTCCTTCTGCTTCCTGTATCTTGACACGTGGAGGGTAAGAGAAGAAAAAAAAAGAAAAGAAAAGAAAAAAAAGAAAACATAGGAACCCAGATAAGACATGTGACCGCTTTCAACACTCAGCTCAGCTGATTGGGAGCTGCTGCAAGAGAGAATGATTGTATCCACCCAATTACTGTCTGTGTGTGTGTGTGTGTGTGTGTGTGTGTGTGTGTGTGTGGGGGGGGGGGCAGGAAGAGGACTGCTGTTAAAGACAACAAACTCAGATTCGCACAGCTGCATGGTTGCTGTGCGAATCTGATGGTTTTGTAGCCTTGCACATGACAAACGCTCGGCTCACTTGGCGTCATTCAAGTCGCCCTCGAACGCATCCTGGGCGGGATAATGGCGTGTCGACCGAGTATCAGAGAGTCCAGAGTCATTTGCAGCTCATGCCCGTAGGCGCCCCCCCTTTGTTTTCCCTATCTGATGGATGCACAGTGACAGCGGAGTAAACAGCAGCCTTGGCTGGTGACCCCCGCTGCGGGTTGGTGACAGGCCAGCGCTGTCGCTCACTCCGCTGAGGAGGAAAAGGTGAAAGCGAGCTTTATCTGACGAAGAGCGTTGTGAGTCAGGAGTTTCCCAGGAGACAGTGTTTGGACAGGAGCAGCCGCGGGGGGCGTGGGTCAGTCTCTTCCACACCGTCCCACTTTGTTGTCCCCCTGCTGCTGATGTGCGACGAGCAGCTCGGGCGCAGGGCTCTCACACACGGTTTACTGTCATTCCGGAAAAAACAAGCGCCGCTCTGCCCGGCTTTAAGCTGCTGCTCAGCAGCTCCCAACCCCCCATCTACGCCGACCTCCCCCCTCCTCCTCCAACAGCATCGAAAGGGAGGGACCCCACCCAAAAATTTGGGAGCAGACAGCCAGTGGTTGTTTTTGTTTTGCACGGCAATCACCGAGCATTGTAGTTCAACACCCGCCTGCTCCTCTGTCTGGGTCCCTGCACGGTGCACACCGTGCACCCAAACACCCGGTTCCGGTCGTCAACATATTCGGAGAGAGTTCGCCGAAAACGCGGAGCATTTCTACAGCTTTCCGCGGATTCCAAATTCTGCCAGAATCGCGTTGAGGTGTGGGGAATTGAGACCTCAAAGGAAAGACTCACACAGCCCCGAGCGTTCGAGTCTGGTCAAAACCCAAGTGTGAAGTTCTGCCAGAGATTAAGTGCAGGAGTCCAATTCAGAGTTTTCCCGGCTTCATCCAGAGACGAAAGTTTTCTGAAAATCCAAAGTGTCGAGCAAATCGCGAAGTCAAATAATCCACCAAGGTTGAGCCCAGAGAGCTTTATTCCTCTTTAGAGAGTCCAAAACCTGAGTTGTCCCGCAGATACATCCCCTTTTACACCTCAGGACAAGCATGGGGAGCTCACCGTACCACGCTGCTTCCTCTAATCAAGTCAAATTGACGTGTTTCTGTTGGTGTTTTGTTTTATTATTCTTGACTGTCACCTGTAACGGCCTACTGGTGTTCCCATTATTACTGTCGGACTCAGACGCACACTCAAATTAGCCCCGCCATACACTCTGTCAGTATAGGACGTCCTGTTTTCCCTCCGAGTCAGCAGAAGACAGCCTATCCCAAGGCAATGGGTTGGGGGGGGGGGGTTAGTATCTCTTGGGGCTCTTTTCCTCTGGCTATAGAGTTGAATAACAGGTCAACACACTAATACATTCAAATGGTTAAAGGCAACAATGTCAAGTAAACAGTAAATAAAGACACCACAACAGACTCGATATGTTTGACAGAAATGTCCACAAACGCAGCCTTTACGTCACTGCGCAAACAAATTCCGGCTTTGTGCGTACGTGCAGCTCCATTCAGACACATCCTGAATTGTTCAGCTTTCTTTTGACCAAACTCTGACGAACACCATCCATGTTTCACCAATGGAAGCCTGTTTTGGTTTGTTTTTTAAAAAAAAAAAAAAAAAAAAAAAAACAATGACAAAAACACTGCTCCTGGAAAGTCTTCTGAAAGCCCAAATAAAACAATCCTGGGATGCAGATTGGCAGAGAACTGTCAGGGCTCCAGGAACACGAACGTCACGCGTTGTGCAATATCTCATCCGCCGTTTTAAGTCACTTGCTGCCTTTAACTTTCAGGCGTGCAGCATCAACCCCTTTGAAGGAGGAGGAGGATGGTGGGGGGGGGGGGCAGCCTTTGTGTCGGCGCTGAACTCAGAACTTGTCATCCAAACTGATACCTCCGGCACCTCGGATGTGTCAGCTGTAGTGGCAAGCAATGTATCCCGGCCCACTTTCGTTTGAGCCGTTTTCCCCAGCGAGGCAGTCAAAAATTATCCGCGGCGAGTTATTTCTGACTGCCTACTGCCAGCCGAGGTGATGAGGCTCTGGGTGTTCAAACATTTTCAAAGTTCTCCGCGTAATGACACAATTTGCTTTGTGCCATTTTCCTTAATGGCGCCTGACGTCCAGACGCTTTGTCTTCATCTTCAATCCGCTCCACGCCCAAACGGCTCCACCGGTGTGTGTGATGTTCTCCGCGCACTTTCCTTGTCACAATTTCACGCTTTTGCTCCTTTTTCCGTTTAATTATCCACTTACGCGACTGTTTTAGGAAGCTGTTTGTCATATAAATTGATGGCAAAATGAGAGTTTTCACGGGTGATTGGAATCCTCCATCCTCTTCCCTCCGCCTCCTCCTTCTCTTCCTCCCCCCTTCCCTGTCCTGTCAACACATCTTGATTGTAACCGCAGGTACAGCCGAGGCTCAGCCAATGAATTCGGGCCTCCCCGAGTTCATCCAAAGGTAACACAATTGAAGCCCACAACCACCTCGGGGGGAGGCTTGCTCCTGATTACGTGTATTTTGACACCGCTTTAATGCTGCAAATTAAATGTAGCCCACCGTGCGGGTGATTCTGTCCACGTCTTGGATGAGTCGCTCAATGGAAACGCTTGTTTAGGTGCGTTTCCAACTGTGATGGCAAGTTGAAGAAAATGAACGCAATGATTACCGAGCGGCGGCGACGGCGAGCTGGTGGTAAACAAACCATTTGCCAAGCAGATTGGCAGCCTGTTGACATCTGTAGTGCAAAATCCAATTCACAGCTGTCCCAGCGTGCACAGCTGCAGCACCGTACGGAATCGCTGCGCGGGTGCCACCGCGACGGCGATGCTTTTACGCGGAAAATGGGACTCGGGTCAGGGGTTTAGAGCTGAAGGTGATGGCATTAACTGGTTCTCCAAGCAGATGGACACAAAAGTGCTCCAATTGTGGCTTTATTTTGATTCATTTGTATTCAATATTATATAGTTATGCTTAAAAAGCCAGTTTCTAAGAATGTAACCACACTCAACAGCCTGATTTCTAAGGAAGGATCAGAATCAGAAACATATTTCTGCCATTTAATTGCAGAAAATACAAGTGATTTGGCTCTAATTAAGCTGAATTCTGTTGTACCAAAAAAAAAAAACAACCACAACAACATTTAATTAAAGAGGTGCCGTAACGACAGACCAAAGGTAAAATAAATATACAATAAAAATAATATGAATATACTTGGCATCACTGCAGGTTTTCCTAGGTGAAAAGAATGAGAGTCAAAAGTGTAAATGGCATGGTGATTTTTAGCATTTCAAATGAATTTATTGATATTGAAAAGTTATCATTTGTCATCAGGCATTGCACTGTTGTGTTGTCCCTACAACCACTCGGTGAGGAGAGTAATCGCCTCACCAGCATGAAAAGACCTTTGTGTGCAATACTGGGAACAACCACTTGGCGAAACTGGAAGGTTGTTTGTCCAATTACACACCCATGTAAGCAAAATTTGGCATCTTAAATTAACTTAAATCAGATTAGTTCTTTCTCTGTGTTGTAATTCACACATTTTTGAGCATCCAAATCAGACTCCAGGGATTATGTGTCATGTTACAAGGTCCACATTGCCATTAAACCTTTGTTTTATTAATTAACTCTCAAAAGTGATTAACAAATTTGAGCTACCACTAGAAAAGAAGTGGGTGTGGGGTGGTTTGCCCACGATTCTCAAGTTTAATTCTCCGACCCACTTAAGTAGCGATAATGGGATTTTGGGAAGCCCCTGTCAGATGTGATGAACTGCTTCCCCATTAGCGCGAAGGGGGGGTTCAAGGGTGGGGAGGAGATAACATAAAGATGGGCTCGAGTTTGTTTTGAAGGGTGGGGGAGACCGCGCCCCTCGGTTAATCTCGTTACCCCGCGGTCGTGACACGATTCCAGTTCTGGCAGGGCTCGGAAGTTTGGGGTGCGCCGCACAAGACGTACCTCAGCCCTCAAATCTGCTCTTCCTCATCTCTGCTTTTATACAGCTCCTCTTCAGAGATGTCACACCATGTTCCCAACACTTCATTGGCTGCTGAAGTGTTGGTAGGTAGGTGCTGTGCAGTGGAGTAAAAAAAGAAAGCGACGTTAAATCATTGAAGGAAGGAGACGTAGATGGAAATAGAGTTGGAGTTGCTCTTGTTTCTACGGTAACTGTGGATGGGGAGGTACCACGGATGAAAGTAGAAGGAAAACAAACCTCCCCACTCCGATGGCAACAGCACAGCAATTGGTTCTCGTTTCCTGCGAGGACAGGAAGGGGAGAAAAAAAAAAAAAAAAAACATAACAAGGTCCCCTAGTAGCCCAGGAGACAAAGTTCGATGTTGCATCAGAAAGCAAGAGGCAGGGCAAAACCGAACGTGTGCTCGCAAACACGCACACACACACACACACACGCGCGCGCATGCACACACACACAATCATAATCACATGCTCCACTTCACCCTGCAGCCACCCCTCCTGCTCCCACTCGCTCGCTCTCCCGCCAAAACATCCACAGCACGTGAAACCTGCCTAGAAACCAGGGGGAAACTTCCGCCTCGCCGCGATTGGCTGAGCTACCTAGCAACCGCGTATGCCCGACCAGCCAGTCAGGCGCATTGTGAGAGGCACACTGACCCAATGAAACAGATTATTCCGAGGCGCGGGCAGGCACAGTGACCTGGTAACAGTCAGGAGAAGAAGTCAGGGAAACGCTGCAGGCAGGGAGGAGAAGCTTGATGCCATTGGTTCTCGGAACCCCCCCCCGGCCCTGATTGGCCCGGCGCTCGGCTCTTTGCAGTCATTCATACATTCCCCCCCCCCTGCCTTGCCTGCCTCAGCACTAGCCCGCCGTTCCCTCCACCCGCAGCCGAGCGCATTTAACTTTCAGAGTGGCCACCCTGCCACGGGAGGAAATCCACCGCCCAAGGTCACGCCGAAGACCGCCGCTGCTGAGACGCGATTGGTTTAGACAGGCGGGAGGAGAACAAGATCCTAGTAACAAGTCTACCTCACCGCGCGGGATTAAGGCTTGTAATCAACAGCATGTTAAACAACACGTGCTCCTCCGGTTGTCACCGCCGATGAGCTTGTTATTGTGTCGCTTGGACACGGGCCAGTGAAAGGAGCAATTAGCCTTTCGCTTAATAACGCCAGCATCTGACGGGGGGGTGGGGGGCGGTTCTCCGGGCCAGTCGCTGGGCGCGCGTCAGCCAAAAATCCTCAGTTTGTTTTGAAAAAAACTTCTGTCGCAGAACCCGGGCCGGCCGAGCTTTCCAAAAACAATATCTTTTTTTAAACATTCCAAACTGCTCCGCTCCGGTAGTGTGGGGAATTAATGTCAATACCCCGCAGGATCCGGGAGTCCGCCTTGAATAGTTAATGAGGTAGGGGAGAGGAGGACTGGAATGATTCCGTGAATCGAGCATGCCACGCATACTGCCTAATTTAACACAACTGCAGGCAAACATTCACCCAGGCAAGAGCATTATACTGCTGTGATTAATAAAAACAACATTACCATCCACCACAGAAATTGCTCTTAGCTCCCGCGCAAATGAATTAACCACGGTTGGAGCGTGGATCTATTTTGCAGAATTTATTTCCCTTTCAACAATAAATACCGCGATGTGTCGTTTATCCGGCGCTGAACGCTTCACTTCGCTCAATTCTCAAGGTCGTTCAAAGGCTCAAAATAAAGGAAAGTGTTTTTTGCTTTTTGTGTGTGTGTGTGTTTTCTGGAAAGACGAGACCTTTGACTGTCACCTGTGGAGTGACACATCCACAGAGGTATGCGCTCAAACGGCAGCGGCAAACGCGGGCGTTTTGCTGGTAGGCGAGGCGGGTTTTGCCGGGAGGAACAGTCAGCGCAGTGGCGGCGTAAATATTTGATGAGGCGCTAACGGGCCCCATTGCTCACAAGAGAAGGCCTCCGCCGCCGCCGCCGCGCCTCCTCCTCGAACTACGGAACGCGGCTGGTCTGTCAATATTTGCCGTTTCCAGTCGCCGCGTGGGTCAGGGCGGACAAAAGCCCCGCCGCCGCCGCCGCTGGCACTCAAACGCTGTCGCTACACGAAGGCGGGTGTAGGTTCGAGTAAAACTGCTCTGGCTCTCGACCTAGTAAAGTAAATAACTAATAACACCCCCACCCCAGCCCAACCCCCCACCACACACACACACACAGTAAAGACAAGCCCTTATTGTCAGCCCCCATCATACTGTGTGCCTGTTGGTGTGCGCCTGTACTGTACGCACTTGACTTATCCTCTGTGAGGGCTCTGTTAAACACGATAGAAGCCTACTTTGTTCGCCCAAATGAATCGCTATTAGGGCTCCCCAGGGTCCACGCTAGCCTGAGGAGGTGCGGGAAAAAGAGATCACAATAAGTGTAACTGTCACCACACAAGGATTCCTCAGAGGGACGGGTGCTTTTTCCTTCTTCTTTAACTGTTACTTTCAAGCTTTTGTGGGCTGTGGGAGGTCCTCGGCGGCTACGCCACCGACTGCGGCTGATCTCCGAAGCTTAAATATGAACTGTCAGCGTTCCGAGGTCCTGGGGAACTCGCCGGGAGAGGGGTCAGCAGTTGTTTCCTGTGCAGGAGGAGATAATTGTTGGCGGTGGGACGGGAGGGGGGGGGTCGGGCCTCATTCGTTTCAGAGGGGAGGGATGACCTCACCGCGAACAGGCGTCGAGGGTCTTTTCAGGCGACCCCGGTGACTCGTCGTCAGGGAGCGTAAAATCCTTCCTTTCAACGCCCGGTTCCTTCATTCACCACCGCGTCACCTCTCAGAGCCCCGAAATGTGTCACGATTTTGAGGACGTTTAGAATTACGTCATCCCTCTGTGCACATGCATTTACATATCTTTGATGTAAGATATGGGGGGGGGTTGCAGGATGCTCTGGCGTCTGCATGAGGCTAATTGGATATAACAGCGTACCCAGCAGAATAATTACAGAAAATGAAGGATGAAGGTATTGTCTCTACGAACAGTGCGGTCAACATCAGCGTGGCAGGAAAAGACTGACAGTCTGCATAAAGAGACAGTTCTTGGACAGCTCTGTGAATAGACGGCAACCCCCCCCGCTCAAACACTGGCACTTCCTTTAGGTTTTCATCGAATAGGATGTGCTGTTATTGTGTAAATTTAGCAGGAAACGCCGGGGAAGGGATTAATATGCTCATTCATATTGAAAGAGGGCCCTTTGTGTTTGGCTTTAAATCTGCCTAACGTGGCTTCTTTGTGTCACAGTTTGGTTTATTCCCCCAAATTTTGCTTCTGAAACACCAAGCCGGCTTCGTCGCCCGGACCTCAGGAATCCCGCAGCATCAGCTCCGCCACGAGCAGGTGGCCCCCGCTTCGTCGGCGCCTTCGTGGGCAGCCCCCGCTGTGACGCTTGGGGAGGGAGGGAGGAGGGAGGGGGGTCAGCGACTCTGAAGGAGCTCCTGCGTGGCGCTGAAGCCTGGAGCTGTGACAGCCGCCCTCTGATCTGCAGCAGCCTCTGAAGATCTGAGGGCGGACTTCGCCCGTATTGTCGGTGGCGGGGACTCTCCACATTAAAGGCAGACGCGCAGACGGGTGGTGTGAGCCCTGATTTCCGCTGTCTCCCTGTCAATAAAGAGCCGGATACGGGGAAGATATACTGTAAACAAGTCAGTCCTGGCCTTTTTGTTTGGTGATTTTAAGGTTGTCTTAATTACCCAGAAGCTCATTCAGTGTGGTTTAGCTGACGCCCACTGCGCTTCACACCTAAAATCTGACAATACACTGAATGAAATTCGGTGCCCCTCAGCAGCGGCTTTGCCCAAATTTGTATGTCGGTGTTTAGAAATGATCCAGTTACTGCAGAGGAACGCTATGCTCTTGAAATTGTATTTTCTGGCTCATTTAGGGAAGGGAGCAGGAAGCTGCATGACTGAGCTGCAAATTAATTTTACTGTCTTTACAGGGGGCTTTCTTCCTCTTTTCCCAGAGGCTTTGCTTTGGAGGTAACCGAGCATTACGCAGCTCTTTGTCAGTGCTGTATATATCACACGGATAAAGGATTCAGCTGCCAGCACTTTTCTTCCGCTTTTTTTTTCCTCTAGACGGGATACCCAACGCACAGAGCAGAAGGTCTGAATGAAACCACCTGTGCTACCGGGACCACCAGTGAGAGTCCCGCAGCCAGCAGGAGGTGGACTCGCGTGAGGACCAACGCGGGCACGGCCGGGCCGCGAGCTACAAAACCAGTTGGCGTGCGAACGCGCTCATACGGGCGAAGCCAACGACCTCAAACTAACAGTTAAAACGACGTACATACCCGTTACCTAATCGTTCTCGGGACTAGGCTAACCAAACCCGACCACAAGAGCTGCAACGATGAAGAAAGCCACATGTCGCAATTGCTCGCACCACATGTGTGAGGGAGCGCAGCTGAGAGAGAGCTGGGCGTCTTGAGTAAAAGGCGCGCGGCATCACGCCCCCGAACAAGGACACAAGAGCAGCACGATCGGTGAATCGAACACAGCTTTATTGTAGAACACGACGCAGGACATCCGGACAACCGGAGAGGCCCGGCGACTGTTTGGCATCAGAGGCAGGTTTACCGGGAGTGGAGGAGGCGCAGGCAGGCAGGAAACGGGACCTCGAGGTATAAGACAGAAGGCAGGCGGGTCAGGGTCAGGCAGGGTCAGGACCTGCAGAAAGAACTTACCTGAACAGAGGACAATCTGGCAACGAGCGCGTGAGGAACCGGGCTTTAAATGGGGGAGGTGATCAGCAGGATGGGAAGCAGGTGTGACTGATTGGAGGCGTGCGATGGTGAAGAGGTGTGCCCTGGAAAACTACTGACAGCCCATACCTGTGACACACACACACACACACACACACACGTCTCTGATAACTCAAGAGGTGCCTCCCGCAGGAAGTGAACATACCTGGATAAGTTTCCCAGTCACAGAAAAATCATGCTGCTCCAGTAGCAATCAATCAAGCGCTACCAACCAGCACAGAGAAGATTCTCAACATTGACTCACATCGGCAAGGACCGTTTTCCCGGTTGAGGATTGCTTCACGGAACCAAAAATAACCGAACAAATTACCAAAAGAGGTAGCGCCCTGAGCGGCGAAGCTTGAAGGGCTTCTCCCAAACTCTTGAATCCCTTTATCTTTATCCCACATCCAGCCCTTATTGAGGTAGTTTTGTTTCTGGTCCAGGCCGCTAGTGCCATTAGGAGCTTCTGCGTGGGCCCAAAGTGGAGGGATATGCATTAATAACAACTGAAGATCAATGTCAAGTCAAGAGCCGGTGCCACCTGGGTTCAAAGCCCGCGCAGCAGCGATGACAACTTAATGAGCTGTGTTTCGAGGCCCGTCAAGGAACGGCATCAAATATTAATGAAGGCGATTCCACGGCAGACGTGTTTAATTGTGAGGCAGATCTAATAGAGGGAACGTGGCAGACAGACGCCGCGCTCTCAGTAATGGCTGGAGACGCTGTTTTCCGCTCAGGGCGCTTCTGCGCAGATGAAGCGATCATCTCCACGAGCCCCGACGCGCGCGGGCCGTGACAGCCGCCGCTGAGGCTCGGAGTTCACAGAGGCGATATATGTATCCCGCCCGCTTGACGGGGAGGAAGGTTTCCCGAGGAGCGGAATCCGGGCGGCCCTCTGTAGCCGGAAGCCCGGTCTCCTCATCCCAGGGGAGGCAGCAGCAGACGCGCCATTAGAGCGGCTTTGAAGACGAGGAAAGTGCCCCCCCCGTGGCCGGCGGGGCGCTGCGGCGAGAGCGCAGACGCAGGTGGAATGAGGACGCGGCCTTTCGGCGGCGTATCCCGGAGTCCGCCGCAGCAGCCAGACCCGAGCAGGGAATCAGGGGGAGCCAGGGGTGAGCTAACCCGGAACGCTTCGAGGACGTCCCCAGGATGACCTCATTTCCTGTGGTCAGGGAGAGCTTCTGCTCCGGCCTCAAAGTTGTCATTCAATTGAAAACGAAACGGCCCGAGGCAGCGCTGTTTCTTTCGCTGCGCTCACCTCTAAGGAGTCCCCGGACACACCGCGAAGAAGCACGCCTCCGACAAATGACATCGGGGGGGGGGGTTTCGGAAGTAAAAGCCAATCGCCTCGTGAGCGCCAAAGGGAGTCCTGCTGCGCGACGCGCAGGCGCTTAAAAACGCCGCCGCCGCCGCTTCACGGCTCATTCGTTTTGCATGCCGTTGAATGATTCGTGTCTCCATTGTTTGTTTGCTCTGAACAAACTTGCGCCCCACCCCTCCTTAAAAGCACCCCCCCACCACCACCACCACCACCACGAGGGCCAAGAGCCAAGAAGAAGGGCTTAACCGAGGATGGCGTGCTCTCGTAATCTCAGAGTAATTCACAGGATGCCGAGTGTCACTTGTTGCCACCACGGAGTGGCGGTGGGGGGGTTCCAATCAAGGATCCAGATGTCGCCAGTTGTTCCAGAAAAGTAAATGTTAAGACTTTGGGTTTATTGCTGCAGGAATGACCTAATCAGGAAAATCCCCAAACTGGATCCTGCGCATGTAAGCAGCGGGTACGCTTTGAATACTGATGCGGATTAGAAGCCCTGAGGTCACACAGATTGCCCGCATGCATCTGACCTTTGACCCCATGTGCGTGACTGTCCTAGGGGATTAGTCCTCGAGCATTTGCTTGGTGTGCACAAAAAAAGCGCACAATCCAAACAACTGTTAACTCCTCAGTTTGCACTTCATTGTGTTTTTAATTTTCTTTTTTATTGCCTTTGAATTTCTAATGACCATGATTATTCTCAAAGGTAGTTTCTTATTTTAGTCCCCGAGGCCGGCAACATTCCCGAAAGCGAGTCTCATCTGGGCGTGTAAGACACCCGCGACATCCGCAAGTATTTTCCAGAAAATCCTTCCTGCTTGGCAAACTGGGGTTTTTTTTTTTTGTTTTGTTTTTGAAGACCTCGCCCCGGCTCAGATGGGGAAGTGAATGTTTGTGCTCAAAATCAAAGGAGGGACATGTAAGATGACAGAAATAGCTTCAAACAGCTTATGGGTGGGAGGACGGGGCGATGGGGTGGCAAACAATGACATCAAGATCACCTCCCACACACACACACACACACATACGCACACACACACACATTCATTCCTCAGCCTCTGCTCCCGCGGTGAGGCTCCAGGATTAAATGATGTCATCCCCTAAGCAGCTCTTCTGCGGTCGTCCTCTGGGACCCCTGGGACCCCGCAGGAACCACCTGGAGTTCATAATCCACATGCAGGCATCGGGGGGGGTCCCCAGCCCAGATTCCTGAGAGGGGCTGTCATCCTGGGTCAGGGAAACCCCTCGGAAAGTCAGGTGCTTTTTTTTTTCTTTTTCTTTTTTCTCCAAGGTCAGAGAGTACGAGACTTTTTTGGGTGTGAAGGGCAACCTGGCAATTAGGTATAATAAAATGTAGTGCGATGATTTTGGAAGTGTGTGTGCGTGTGTGTGGGGGTTTTAAAACCCCTGAGCTCAGCGGCACTTCAGGTGTCTCTCATATCTCCGCATCTTAATTAGCCGCGCAGTTATCTGCGCAGGAAGCATGTCCCAAACAGCCCCGGGGTGATCCACAACAGACCTGCTCGTGTACTGACAACAGCGCGCGTCTAATGAGTCCGTCAGCCTGACGGCGCGGCGTCCCCGGGGGACCCGCCCATCACCATTGCCAGTGCATCGCAGATGAAGGCTTCTGGGGTGAGCGCCATCTGCGAGCGTGCTCACCAAACAGGAGCGCCGCTCGCTCGCCGCCGCTCGACTGGGCTCACGGAAGGCGACGCGGCGTCCCTCCCGTTTCTCCCCCCCCTGAGCTGCAGAGATCTGTGAGGGACCCGTAAGACCTACGAATGAGCTAACCGCCATATCTCATCGCCGCATGTCGTATATATTAAGGTTTCAATAATTGATGGCGGCTCCAGTGAGTCACCGGCAGCGTTCTCATACATTAGCTGCAGCCGTCACGCTGAAATTGGTGCACGTCAGCTGAAAGTTCGCCTTTCGGGTTCTAAAAAAGGGCCCCCGCTGAGACGGTCTGGATGGAATCACCTCTTGTGATGTTTTTTTTTAATAATCACACACAGTTGCTGCAAATATTTCCTCTATTTTCGGATGTTTCTGGTTTTTGTTTGTGCTGAATTTTAATGACGGGGAGCTTGCAGCCGGTAAACACATCGTGTCATCATTCAGTCATGTTCTTTATTCTGTCAGAATGTACAGGTGCGGCTCCTCCTCCCGCAGAAAGAACCTTTAAACCGGGTCCAACGAGATCCTTTTAATCTCGCGTTACAGCGGGAGTGTTTAATCAGGCTCGGGCATCTCTCAGAATTTCTCCTCACTGCGTTCGTCAGAAGAAGATTCGACTGTTACGCAGCGTATGTGCTTTATATCATGATGATCAGTCCCCTTAAGCGCAGTGTGATGACAGCATTTCAAAGAGAAGCGTGCACGTTTCCAGGGAGAGTGAACAACAGCGTACCATGTGACGCTTCCCCACGCTGTTCATCTGCCATGCTGCCTTGTTATTGCTCGTCTCCATATTCCCTCTCTCACACACACTTGTACTTCTATCTTTGTGAGGACTTTCATAGCCATAAAGTATTACCCAGCTCCTTGAACCTAACCATCCCAACTAACCCCCTCATCCCAGTCCTAACCTCAACCTTAAATCCAGGTCAACCGGTGCTTTGACCCTAACCCCAACCATCACACCTAACCCCTGACTTGACCTCAACCCAGTTCTAACCCTTCAAGACACCTCAGGCGCTCCACTGAAGTTGTGGGGACCAGCCAAGAAGGACCCAGTCAGCAGTAATCTTGATTTGCTCTTATAATGAGGATTTGGGTGTTCATTATGCAGCAGCTACAAGGACACACACACACATGCAGAACCACAAACATGGGCACACACGTGCATTTGCGGGCAGTTGTTCTTTCTACAGTTCTAACATGTGCTGTGGTTTCTGTCCGACTTCCTCTAAGGTGTGAAAGGGAAGCCTCCTGCGCCCCGTGATTCGAGTGTGTGACACATGAAAAGCGATCATATGATGAGACAGATGCTTATGGTTTCAGAAAGCGCTTTTTGCCCAGATACAGCCGGCGTGTGTGTGCATGTGCATGTGCATATGCGCGCGCGTGCGTGCGTGCGTGTGGGTGGGGGGTGGGAACTTGTTTACGGCTCACACACGCTGCTTTGAGTCCTCTCGACAGGGGAAGAAAGGCAAAACTTGGCAAGAGCGAAAGAGCAGCACACCAGCGGTGAGTTTTTTTTTTTTTTTTCCAGAGATTAAAAATACTGCCGGTGAGGAGCCTGGAGCTGAGCGGTGAAACCAGAGGTGCAGCAGCCTTTGGGCTGCAGAGCATCACTATCTGTGGCAATCAGCCCACTGCACTGAAGTAGGTTACACCAAATTTCCATAATATGCAAAAAAAAAAACAAAAAAAAAAACATAGAAACCCTCAACTCAGCAAGTGCTGGGTTCAAACTTTCAGGGGTGCGAATTTGTATGTTTTTACACCACACTGTTGTGTCTCTGTTATTAAAAGCCTTGAGCCGGAAAAGAGCTCCAACCGCCGACTTTGACGCACGGCGCAGCGCAAAACGGGGTTTGCGCAAAGCCAAACGGGCAGATCGCCGGAACGAGGAGCTCAGCAGGCGACGACCAGCCCTGCAGCCATGCAGCCTGTGCAGCCATGCAGCCTGATTGGTCTCAGCGGGCAGAATCCCTCCGTGCGCGCAGACGCGCCGCATGCTGCAGCAAACGCGCGGCTGAGGCGGATCGGCGTTGCGACCGAATCCTTATAAAACAGGAGGGAAAAAGAAAAAAAAAAAAAAAAAAAAGGAGAGCAGAAAGCACAGTCTGATCCGAACGCACACACGCCCACATCACACCCACATCGGAACACATGACACCCACACATCATACAGAACAGCGTGGAGGGAGGGAGGGGGGGGGGTGGTGGTGGTTCGCAGCGCGATGGCGATTCAAACGCTAATTCTTCCCTGCTGCGTTTGAAAGAGGCCGGCCAGCCACCTGCACCGGTCCACCGATGCATTGATGAGAGGCTGACAGGGGGGGGAAAGGAGTGGGGGCGGGGGGAAAGAATGACATCACCTTCCCCGAAATGTCACCATTATCTCAAGCCTCAGCTTAGCTGTCTACAGAGGTGACATCATCCTGTTCTCGCCCCTCCCCCCCTCGTGTCTGTGTGTGTGTGTGTGTGTGTGTGTGTGTGTGCAGGCAGGCATGAGTGAGGGCGTACAGCACGGCGTTTTCAAGGAAGGCATGAGTGGATGTTTGTCTGCGCCTCATCTTTCACGCCTTTCAGGCGGCTGCGAGCGTCGACCCCCCCCCCACCACCACCACCCCGGCAGGCTGCTCCACTAATGCAGACACAATGAAACTCGCTCTTTCGTGGAATGAAAAACAAACAAACAAACAGTTGGAAAAAAAAATCGAGAAAATGACACAAGCTTGCTCTTTCTGGTTGGATGTTTAACCGGAGAGCTGGCGGTGACTAATGGCAGCGTGGCCCCAGACCATCGGGCCTTCGCAGTTCGAGGTCGACCTTTCTGACGACCCCTCCGATGACCTCCGCAGCTGACGCTCGTTAAATCCTTCTAAGAATGATGCATGCCCCCCCCCCCCCACCTCCAACATTCCCTCGCTGAGAAGGTGGGGGCAGGTAAAGTCTCCTCTGTTTGGAGCGCAGCCTGTCGCTGCTCCTCTTCCTCCCCCTCCTCACTTGAGGTGGAGAGGGCGGCGGCAGGGCGTTTAAAGTTGCCCCCACCAGGAATAACTTCGTGTTCGGCTGCTTGTTACAGGCGTGCCCGCCTGCCGATGCCACAAAAAAAAATGTCCCGGGTCATTAGAAATCACACCAGTGTGGCTCCTGTTGTTGTTCTTGTTTCTAATCTGAGATATGAAACTTTTATTTGTGACATGGATCTATTTATATTTAATGCCTCCTCCTGTCTTTCTTGCGTAATTGTAGCATCGTTTAATGGGCCCATTAATACCACATTTTGGCATTAATGTGGCAGAAAATAATTCATTTCCCCATTAGTTATGTTCTGGCACACTCTACAGATTCTTCCATTTTTTTCCTTGTCATATATGAAGACTTTTGGTGGGTTTTTTTGTGATTATGAAGGTGTTTTATGATCAAACGCCCTTCTCTATCAGAAAATGGACACTCTATAATGTTTTTGGTGTATATATAACTGCTATTATGGTGTTATAAACATCTTATTAAAGCCTTAGCTGCTCTAATCGCTTCACAGGGAGGAGCCAATTACACTGAAAAGACCCTCATTTAACAAAAAAAGCTCCTCAGCTTTTGTTAAACCTGTGAATCAGCCACCTTTTGTTCTGCTATATGACCAGTCTAACCAGTCATTAATGACCCGCTGATCTCCACAGCCTCGGGGCCCTTTCGACCAAACCTTTGACCTTTTGCTCTGTTTTAGTTGTGCGTCATTCGGAATCTCTGTCTAAAGCCGAGCACATGCGGGACACTCCTGAGTGTTTTTATCTTGTTTGCTGACTTTTAAAGCGGGGGGGGGCCCTCTGCTCCCATTGTCACGCGGGCCAGGTTTATGATCCGCCCCGGCCCGGTCCACTTCACGCCTCAGTGACGGCTGCCGACCCCCGCTGAGCCTGGACGGGGACCCTCGCATAAACGGCAGAAAAGTGACACACCTGCTGCCCAGAGCAAACGCCCCCCCGCTTCTCCAGCAGCGCTCCGCTGTCCGATCACTTTTACAACCCCCCCCCGACGCCCCCACCAAGTCATAAGGTGAACAAATAGTGTAACAGGCAGAAGTTGTGAGGAACCATTACTCAGAGACATGATGCAGACAGCTCTGTGACCTCGGAGGTCACGCTGGAAGAATGTGGACTTAATGACCATCGGGGGAAGATAAATACTCTAGACATTATTAAACAGTTTTCTGTAAGGGGTGTGTGGGGGTGTGTGTGTGTGGGGGGGGTTATAGGATCAAAGCATGCCGTACCGACCATTTGCACAGTGAGCTCTCAGAGCGGGGGACTTTGGTCGTTAGGGTGGGATGCTTGCACAGGAGTGGGGAGTCATCAGAGCTGTAAAAACACTCCATCCCTCATAAAACAGCAGCCGCAAAAAGCCGCAGCAAAGACTCAGGCGAGGCTGAAAAACAATATTTGCCCTTTTGGTAGTCAAACACCTTAATGTTCGGGGTGACGTAAACGCGGCGTGTGCTTTTTTTTTTCTTTTCTTTTTTTTTTTGTTTTTTGCCAAACGTGACTCCATATTTTATGCAATTCAAGATCACATGTGTTGTGAAGCCTCTAGTGGTCAGAGGCGTATTCTTTATCTCATCTACATTTTCTCAGAAAAACAAAAATACTATATGCAAAGTGTTTGCCGGGCTTGCATTTTTACAATGCAATGATGCATTTCTAATATTTCCAGAAACCCTCATTTGTTTCCTCGTCTTCTGAAAATAAAATAAGTCACAGACGATATTGAAGTAACCAGAAAGCTTCACAGTGTGTACAAACGGTGCAGGTGCTGAATTGGCCCCAGAGGGCCCGCGGAGCAAACGTATGTCCAGTGGTGGGTTCCTGCCCCCCCCCCCGATGCTGCAGAGCCTTCGCTGGGCAGCTGGGGCTGTTTGGTTGGACTGATGCTGACCCAGACTTGAACTCACATGGAGCCGTCACTGCTCCTCACAGATATCCCAAACCCCCTCTAGCTGAGAGAGCAGCAACACGAGAGGGGAGAGGGAAGAAAAGACCGCTGATCCAAAACACCGCTCCACCGCCGGTTCCCTCCAAACTCAAAGAAAACAAACTGAAGCCAACACAGTTTGGGTGATGAAGTAGTTTTATAACTAAATTGAGGGCTTCTTATTCAACTACCAGTGTTATTCAAGAGTGTACACAGAAACTTCATTCTCACGCACATGGTCTATTGGTTCATGCAAACTAAACTCTTGTTTGTTGGAGATGGGTACGATCTGTGCCTGCTCACACTCATAATATTCACCATCCCTACTATCACGACTTAATCTTTTAATTTTTGTTGTTGTACTTACTATTTCTTTATTCTGATCTTTGAATAAAGTTTAAATCCAAGTTGTATGAACTGACCTGAAGACAACCAGCATTTTTTATAAAAGCTTGAGGTCAACTTACACTCAACACCTTTACTACTACTACTACTACTACTACTACTACTACTACTACTACTATATTGTGGTCTTTAAATAAAGTAATAATTATTTGATTGAGTAAACTCAATAAAACTCAGGTATGTTTGCTTATAGTCTTCTGCCACCTACTGGCTGCGCTCCGTAATCGCACCCTAATTTATTTGAAGGACGATTGAAAATACCGTAAAAACAAAAGATTGGACACTTCGAGTAGGTTCAAGAAATGCGCGCAAAGAGGCCACGAAAGCGTTCGGAACACGTAAACGACGGCTTGTCAGACTTTAAAAGGGGAGAAAAATAGAATCTGTTGCAGGTGAGTCGGAGCGCACCTGAGCTTGCCAAAGAAATGAGGAAGTTTGCTCACCTTCCTGCAGGATTGCAGAGGTGAGGGAGGGAGTGTCCTCCCGCTCCAGTAAAGTCAGGGACTGAGACTGAGACGGACTGTCAGGCCTGCGCTTTCCCGTCAGGATTAACACTTTCTCGTCGGGATTTTATTCTTCCAGGAAGCCAACCAGGACCCCCGGGTGAGCCCGGAGTGTCTCAGCCTGTGTTTAGATCAGCTCAGGGGTTTGCTGAGACTGCTCAGGTGAGTCCTTCACACACAAATGACAACAGGCCTCACATCTGTCCAGGCTACACACAGGCACACCTGGGTTTATATTATATAAGACTTTAAACACTGCAAACAAACCTGTCTCTTTTTTATAGAACCAAACCCCTTTTTAAAGGACTTGTTTTGGTAGCTTTGGGATTTCCAAAGGTAACGGGCTGGGGGTGAATTACAAACAGCCATTTTCTCCCCCCCCCCCACCGACGGAGAAGTGTTTTTCGTTATGAAAGCAAGTCTGTGCAGGTGAAGAGGCAGCCAGCCACATTCCAGCGCCCGGGGTCATGACGCCGCAGCACCAAGACCCTCGCTGCAGCGCCGACAGCAGAGGCAGGAAGACAGTCGGCCCGCTTACCCGACAACCCCCCGGGGGCCCCCGTTCCAGCTCCACGCCCGAGAAACACTGTCTGATTTAAGCAAAAAAAAGGTCTTTATTTTTTGCTTAAATCAGAGCGGCGGGCCGCTGGCAGCGACTGGGTGCTTGAGCCGAAACGAGGAAAGTGCGGTTAGAAGTTCAACGACGGCCTCTTGCAGGCACTTCTTACTCCGCTTTGGAGCAAACAAGTCAGGGTCTGCAGCCTTTCAGACTCCTCCTGAGCGCCACGATACGAAGACAGCCGCGCTGTCAGCAGCAACAACAGTCAGGATCCCCAAATAAGAGGGATGTTTACCCGACCGTATCGGACACATTTGGCACGTGTAAAGGAGCTCAGGTATGAAGAGCGCCGGGGCAGCGTGTTACGACACATTCCGCTCGGAAGAGGTCTATCCCAGGCCTCTCGGGAGACAGACCCTCAGCTGCCATTAACCGCCACTTATCTAACCGGTCGAAGCTGGCGGCGGCGGTTCCACGCAGGCGCCTGAGGCGTGGATGCCTCTCCGCCGGGTGCCGTGACTTTCTTTTTCCTTTGTGAGATCTCCGGCGGATCTGACACATCGGCTCAGGGGGTTTGCTTGGTGAGACTTGCCCCTGTTGTGAAAGGCGGAGGAGCCCGGCGGGAACCGCGCAGCGTTTTGATGCACCTCCGCATCGGCGGCGTAGACCATTGACTTACAGCGCACGCCCCCGCACCAGTTCGTTCATCTCAACCTCCCGGTGCACGTGCCCGGATTCAGCTGCTCGTAACTTTTCAGCGTTAACGTGTTAAAAACTGCGACCCTGGCCCAACAGTCCGGAGGTCACCCGGGTCACCCAGAAAATCCGTCTATTTGGCTGTTGTGCGCTCTCGTCGGTTCCTCAGCGCTTTCAGCCATCAGCGGCGTGCGTGTCCCACCCGGTGATCTCGGCGTTCCCTCGTGATTTACGCGAGCGCGTGTTTATTTTGGTTCTTCCTTCAAGTCTTCTCGGACTTCACCTCATCAATCCGCTGCTGTCAGGCCTCCCACACCCAGGTGATGGGAGGACAGGCTGGCCTCTTCATTCCTCATCCACACACACACACACACACACACACGCGCGCGCACACACACACACACCCCCTGCTGGGGAATTCGTGGCCTCAGGCTAACAAAAACACAACACCATTCGGCAGGAGAGGAGCTAGCCCACGGCTCAGCGGTCTGACGGCGTGGAGCTGCGTTTGCGAGGAAAACGCTCCTCAAACGGGCCCTCGCCGATGGACGCCGTCCTGGGGAGGGTAACCGGCCGCGTCTCTCTCTCTCTCTCTCTCTCGTATCAGCGAGGCTTGCTGCGAAAGCTGCCGCTTTGAAGCGCCCCGTTGGAACTTGCTCTGCTGAGTCGACGGGCCGTGATTGACAGGGCGGAAGGCTGGCGCGAGGAGCGAGCACGCGGGCGAATCAGCGGCTCGTCGCGGCGTCGGATTCAAACCGAAAGCTCCTCGGCAACTTCTTCGCTTTCAGATCTGTTGTCTTTTCCCTCTGAAGCGAGCATAATATCCTCCCAAAGTTTGGCCACACGCCTAAAAAAGTCTTGCTCGGAGCGTCCGGTTATCCCTCAAACCAGAGTTGGATTCTTTTGGGGCGACGAATGAATCAAATTAAGTTACGCAACGGTTCAGAACTCCCCGTGCGGGTCGATAAGTCATCCCTCCGTCATCCCGGGAACATGTACTGTTCTGTTGGGCGTGCTTGCCTGCGAGCGGACCGACAACAGCGTCCACTGAACTCCTCCTTCTCTCTGTCCTCTGAAAGAACCATGCGGGTATGATGGTGCCGACCCAACCGTGACCATGTATGAGGTGATGTCTGGCGACACCTTGTCCTGGAAGGTTCCCAGTCCGAGACAGAGCGCCGCCGACACCGGCCCGGAGTCGCGCTTCGCTGTGGACAGCGAAGCCGTCAAGATCCTCAAAGTCTGCTTCTGCACCAACAGCAGCCTGGGCAAGAACTTCAAACTGGTGAAATGCGACAGCTCCTGGCAAGTCAGGGTGAGACGCCGCGAGCCCGCGAGCGGAGGGGCCCCCGCGCCCACCGTCGAGGTCGGGCCGCTCCGTAATGGCCGCCGCTCCGTAACGTCTGTGTCGCGTTCTCCCGAAGGCCATCATCCGCTCCATCCTGATCAGCGGGCGACTGGGGCCCAACATCGAGCACGCGGGCTGCTACGGTCTCCTCCTGAAGCACCTGAAGTCCGAGGAGCTCCACTGGCTGCATCCGGACCTGACCGTCGAGGAGGTGGAGCAGCGGTATGAGAGCCACCACGTGGAGGCTGAGTGGAGGTACGGCCCCAGAGTGACCGGGACCGGGTCCGGGTTAAAAGGTCAAAAACAACAACGTGTGAATGTGAACACACACTGGGGGACATTTACAGGCGCTCAGGTTGCCGTGGCAACCGGGCCTTTACTCTAGAGGAGTGCCAAACACCATAAAAGCTTGACAGAGATAAGGTTAGACTTTTATTGGTCCCCAGTCAACCGGCCAATCCGAGCACACTGAGGGGCGGTCCTAGAGAGCCAGGATGTGAAAGCATGAAAATAACCTTAATTACAAGTTTATAAAAGCAAGTTTTCTGCCTGAATGCAGGTACGACCTCCGGATCAGATACGTCCCCGTCAATTTCCTGGGAAAATTCAACGACGACAGATCGACGTTAGTTTATTTTTACCAGCAGGTAACCGGCTCCGTCGGTAACGGCCTTTCAAGGTTTTCGAGGCCCTTGAAAGCGAGTTGCATTTCGTTTTTCCCCGACAGGTTCGCAGCGACTACATGCAGTACCACGCCTCGAAAGTCAGTGACGGGATGGCGCTGCAGCTGGGCTGCTTGGAGATCAGGTGAGTCACCGCATTACTCGCATTGCGACGCTCGCGCTTGTGAAATTTTTGTCCTCGCTTGTGGAGAATTAAGAGTTTAAACTAACGCTCATCCATGAGAACGTGTGTTTGCATTGGATTTGTTTCAACTATCTGACCTGGTTTCATTGTACAGGAGGTTCTACAAGGACATGAACGCCAAAGGACTTGAGAAAAAGTCCAACTTTGAGCTGCTAGAGTAAATTTTTTCTTTTTTTAATACTACTAATAATAATGTGGCTATAATTCAGGTGCTCAGCAGCCTCGGTTATTCTAAACTTGTTTTTCTTTATTGAATCAAGAAAAGAAGTGGGCCTGGAGCTTTTCTTCCCTCAGCAGCTGATTAACAGCATGAAGGTAAATCCCTTTTTCAAGCCTGGAAGAGCGTGAAGCGTTTGTCAGTCGCTGCTCAGACCGCCATCGGGGTGTGAAAACGCCTTTTGGGTGTGTTTTTCTCCCCAGTCCAAGCAGCTGCGGAAGCTGATCCAGCAGACCTTCCAGCAGTACGCCACCCTGAAGGAGGACGAGTGCATGGTCAAGTTCTTCGAGACCCTCAAGGACTTCGTCAGCTACGACGAAGAGGTCTTCCCCTGCGAGCTGGTGGTGAGTAGGGGGACCTCCGGCGACCCCTGCGAGGTGTGACGGGGTCGACCTTCTGATCGCCCCGCCTGTCTACAGCAAGGTTGGAGCCTGGCGGTGGAGCTGGTCATCGGCGGGAGGGGAATACGCCAGCGCACGCAGAAGAATTCAGCGGTGAGCTTCACCAGCAGCGTCTAATCTGCAGTTCATTGTACCGTATTTTCACGAGCATAAGGCGCACCGTATTTTAGGGCACACCTTCAATTAACAGCCTGTTTTCATATATGGACGCACTACGTTATAAGGCGCATAGAATAGAAACCACAGTAGTGGCTGGGGTTGCATGATGCATTCACTAGATCGAGCTGCGCTAAAGGGAATGTCAATAAAACAGTCATATAAGTATATTCAAACTTTTTTAATAGAATACAACCCGGCGTTCATACAACTCCGCTCACTCCCAAAATGAATAAACAGCTGTTTTATTGTGCTGTAGATTGATGTAGTGTTTTAGTGTAACACAGTTATTGTAACAACAGCAAGTTATAACAGGTAGTGAAGCATTTTTATCACATAGTGGATAGTGGAATTTAATAAATCTTCGATTTATTAAACACGTAAAAGAATTAGTCTGATAAACGTTAGTGCAAGCGCAATATAACTCTCGAACTCTCGTAACTCTCGAAGTAGTGCAAAGCAATAGCAAAATAACAACAAGCCAACGTTGTTCAAACGTTAATGTCCATATTCACAGTATGATCAGCCTTGGTCAGTTGTAAACACACAAAAGAAACACGTAACGCTCACTTTATCGTTCATACCGCTGTTACTTTGGTCACGCCTTCAGACTACGGTAGCTGCGATTAACCAATCTTAATCCATACAAAAGGTGCACCGGGTTAAAAGGAGCACCGTCGATTTTTTAGAAAATTCTTGGCTTTTAGGTGCACCTTATAGTCCTGAAAATACGGTAACTTTGTCCATCAAAACCTGTTTTTGACTGCTTCTTTTTTTTTCTACCACAGCCTGTTTTTCTAGCCGACTTCAAACAGATCAAGAAAGTTCAATGTTGGCCCCAGAGCGACGGCAAGGCCCTGGTCCACCTGGACGTCGAGGGGGCCAGACAGGTACGCGGCGCAGCGCCGCACAGCGGCGGCGGACGTGGCCTCATCCCTCTCTCCCCACCCTGCAGCGCCTCTCCATCAACGTTCCCGCCGTCTCGGTGGCGGAGAACATGATGGACCTCATCGACGGCTACTGTCGCCTGGAGCACGACACAGAGGAGACGGTTATCTATCGACCGAACAAAGGTCAGTACGGGCAGGATTACGGTCCTCGTCAAAATAAACGTTCCTAAACTGCCAATGCGTGTCCCAGATGCCAGTGCTCGGAGTTCCCTTCCTGACATTCCCTCCAGGTGAGTGTTGTATGTGTAAATGGGAATGGGAATAGATCCAAACGGGATGAATTAAAATCGTTTTTTTTTTATCTTTTCTGTGCAGCGGCAGTGACAGGAGCTCGATCAGACACAGCATGGGTGAGCACAGCGTTCCCTTGAACGCTGCATGTTTGTATAGATCAGCAAAATGTAGAAGTTAGGAATAAAATGCCTTTAGAATGACAGTTTGTTTGGTTTGTAATTCCAGGGTCAGATATTTACTGCGAGATTCTGGATGAAAAGCCCAAATCTGGTTTGTTGCGTGCTTGGCTTCACATCTTTAAGCTTTAATCGCTCTGAAAGACAGTTTGCACGTTAAACTCATTTCAATCTGGCTCTTTAGTTGAAAAGTACGGGATCAGCCGCAGCGACATCGTCCTCGGGCGGATCCTCGGAGAGGGCTTTTTCGGAGAAGTCTACGAAGGAGTTTATAAGAGCGACGTAAGTTCATCCTCTCAGCTGGGGGGGGGGGGCAGCGTCCCCTTCTCCTGGTTTAAACTCTAAACGGCGTCCCCCTTTCACCGGGCAGAGTGGCGAGAACGTCAGCGTGGCCGTGAAGACGTGCAAAGACTGTTCGCCCGATGTGATGGAGAAGTTCACGAGTGAAGCAGGTAACCGGGGTCAGACGGGAGGAGCAAGGGAGCAGGTGTGACTGAACCCAGTGACCCACTGAACCTGTCCCCCAGTCATCATGAAGAAACTCAACCACCAGCACATCGTCAGACTGATCGGGATCATAGAGGAGAACCCAGTGTGGATCGTTATGGAGCTCTACCAGTACGGCGAGGTCTGTCACTGCCTTTATTGCCGCGCAACACTGGATAATTGACTTTTGAACTGTGATTCGTTCCATTTATGTCACCTGCGATGCGACTTTTTTTCACGTTTTGGGACATTCTTGCAGCTGGGGAACTATCTGACGAAGAACCAGAGCACGCTGACAAATACGACCCTGTTGCTCTTCAGCCTGCAGATCTGCAAGGCTCTCGTCTACCTGGAAGGAGTCAACATGGTGCACAGGTGAGGGAGAGGACTTGGCTAAAAACCGCTTCGCCTGCGCTTAACCTGTTGATCTGTGGAAATGAGCATCAATAAACCGAATACAGGCAAAACGTCATAAAACCGCAACGGACCCCAGCAGTTTCCTGTCTTAAAGAAAAGGAAATGACTTTCTGTCTGTGAGGAAAATGCAAACATTCCTGTTGAAGTCTTTGTCCGCACCCCATGCCGAGTTACTACGGCAACAGACATGTTCTTCCCGTGTCGTCTTCGCAGAGACATCGCGGTCCGGAACATATTAGTGGCCAGCCCCGACTGCGTAAAACTGGGAGACTTCGGCCTGTCCCGATACATCGAGGATGAAGAGTACTACAAAGGTAGCGGGCGGGCCCGGCCCTCGACCCACGCCGCTTCAGACGATCCGTCGGAAAAGGAGGAAAAGCGAATGCCTTCACCTGTCATTTCTCCGCAGCGTCGGTGACTCGGTTGCCAATCAAGTGGATGGCTCCGGAGTCCATCAACTTCAGACGGTTCACCACAGCCAGCGATGTCTGGATGTTCGGTGAGTGACGGGAGACAGCGCGCGCTCTACTCTCTATGCTGAGTTTATCTCTTTTGACATCAGGGACTAGATCATTATCGGGACATCTCCCCTCTGCTTTGTCTGCCCGTCCAGTCGTTTCCTTTCAAATCCCATGATCAAAAAAAACAAACAAACCAACACGGTCCTATCATGCGTGTTTCTCCCGACAGCCGTGTGCATGTGGGAGATAATGAGCTACGGGCAGCAGCCGTTTTTCTGGCTCGAAAACCGAGACGTCATCAACCAGCTGGAGCAGGGCATCAGGCTGCCCAAGCCGGAGACGTGCCCCCCCGCGCTCTACTCCCTCATGACCCGCTGCTGGGCCTACGACCACAGGGAGAGGCCCAGCTTCACCGAGCTGGTGGTCAAGATCAGGTACGAAAGAATCATCTACAACTCAAAATCAAAAGCCCGTGGCGTCTGAACGAGTGGAACACGCCCAAGCAGAACGCCATCCCAAGCCCAGGCGCGACCTCTAAACTCAAACGTCGTTCCCTGCGTGGTGTTCTTCCCCGCAGCGACGTCCAGAAGATGGAGAAGGAGCAGGAGCTGGAGAGGGAGAGGGACCGAGCGCGCTCCACCAAACTGTTCGAGCCCAAGTTCAGCTTCAACGAGCCCCCTCCCAAGGTGTGAACGCCGCGCAGCACCGTGCCGTTTGACGCCCGCGCACGTTTTTTTAAGCCACCGTGTTTTTTTTTTTCCCCCCCTCGCAGCCTTCGAGGATGAAGCCGGGCCGCTTCGGGAACACGCTCAGCATCGGCCTGCACATACAGGTGCGGTAGCGGGCTGACGCCGCGCGTCCCGTTCTCCTCTTGAGAGGCGCCGGGCTGACCTCCACGTATCCTGCTCGCTGTTCGCAGCTGAACGAGGCCTTGTGCGCCAGCTCACCGGACCTGGCCAGCCCGAGTTACCAGTCCCCTCTTGACTCCATGAACACGCTCCCGCTGCCCGTCAGGTCCCCGCGGCGTCGAAGCATGGGGGTGAGAAGGCTAGTCGTCATCTCGATGTTTGCCTCCTCAGACCAGTGCCTTAACGCTCCTGTCTCGTCCCCCCCCCTCCCCAGGAGGGCGAGTTTGTCCGAGTGGAGGCGAACAGCAAGGAGGACGCTCAGCGGCTGTGGCAGCGGGAGAGGCAGCAGATGCAGGAGACCCTGCGGAGGCAGAAGGAGCAGATGATGGAGGATAAAGAGTGGCTGGCGAAGGAGGAGAGACTTCTGGTGGGGAGCCGAGCGTCCCTGACTGCTGTCGACCCCCCGCTGTGTGTGTCTGCGCGCCCCCCCGCTTCCCAATTCAGCGCAACCGTGGAGGCCACGCTCAGCGGGGCGTCCTTAAGCTATTTCCAACCGCCCCGTCGCTCTCGATGCCTGAACGCTCCCCTGATAACGGTTCCAAAGAGGGGATCCATGTCCGTTTTCTATAAAGTGAACCTCCCTGTTCTTTTGCAGGACCCCATGGGATCAGAGGAAAACATCAGCCCAGCGGTAGGTGTCAACACCAACACCAGGACAAACTGGGAGCTCAGGGCCAAGTTAAAGGGATATTCCTGTGTAAAATAACATCCACCAAATCCCCTTTGAGCTCAGTTTCTTTCCCCCAGCTCGTCATATACTGTATTAATAAAGTAATTAGACACATTCTACCTGTTAAATCTGAATGAGTTCATTCAAATAAAGTTTCTTCTTTTCAGGCACCCGAAGACGCAACACAAAGCGGTGAGTCCCTAAAGGGCTTTAAAACTGTAAATTTAGTTCTGATTAGTTTTTAATTGACTGCCTTTGCCCTCAACTCTCTTTTCTGTCCTCCTGTCTGTCATGTTGGCCATCTTTCTGCTCCGCAGCGACTCCGGTGAAGCCGCCGCGGCTCACAGCCAAGGTAATTACATCAGCTCATTTTTACATTATTATTTCAGAATTGATTTTCAGACTACAAAGGAGCTGTTAGCAGCTTATTAGAGTGGAATTAGCCTGGTCCTGAAGGGTTTTTTTGGCAGAGGAAGAGTTGTGATTGTTAAATGGCCTTCTTTAGCCTGCACCCACGGCCGAGCTGGACCGCTCCGATGACAAAGTCTATAACTCTGTCATGGCCCTGGTCAAAGTCGTCGTCCAGTTCAAGAATGACATCACCGAGCTCAAACCGGAGGAGTACATCTCTGTCGTTCAGGTCGGCATGTCTTCCTCCTGTAGAGGTGTGTTTCAGACCTCCTGAGTCTTACAGCTGATTCCTTTACTGCTTTGGTCCCTGTGCGCAGTCTGTCGGGATGGCGCTACGGGATCTGATCCAGAGTGTGGATGAAATTCTGCCCACGTTACACGAGTCTGTCAGGACCGAGGTACGACGTTCTCCCACCTCTGACTTCTGATTACTTCAGTAAAATGGGATAAATTTCACTTTCAAATTCTGCCCCTCCACGGACACTACAGTGTTGATCTACCATGTTTGTAAGGTAGCCTGGGATGGACAAACAAATAGGTGTTATAGTTCATGTTCATGGCTGTGGGAAGCTCTATTTTTTTCCCTGACACTATTAATAATGTTGGACAAGTTTTAGAGCAGGGATTCAACTCCTGCAGTTTTTAGCCTCACCTCTAGGGGGTGCCAAATCTCCAAACAAATTCCCAATGATCCAATTTATAAACCCACAATTTATGCACAGCTGATTTAAACTGCACTCGTCTCCTCTCGGCAGATCGAGGGCACCGAGAAGCTGCTGAACAACGACTTGGCGGAGTTGATCAGCAAAATGCGCCTGGCCCAGCAGAACGCCATCACCTCTCTGAAGGAGGAGTGCAAGAAGCAGATGCTCTCCGCCGCACACACCCTGGCTATGGACAGCAAAAACATGCTGGATGCTGTGGACCAAGCCAGAGTCAGAGCCAACATAGCCAAACCAGTGGAACTGTAATGGACACTCAGCTCACGTAGAACTGGTCAGGAAGTACACTTTGGAACATTATTGGTCAACACAAGGTTAAATTAAGTCTGCCTTTGAGAAAGTAAACGCATATGCGTGTTGTTAATTTTATTATGATGCTAAAAGAACATGAATTGTTGGCATTAAAAAGTAGGCTAGATGAGGGATAAAGCTAAAAAACCTAATCACTGGTGTCGTCTTGCACTTGAAACCAACTCAGTAATATAAAAAAGCTCTTATTAATATTTTACCCTTTTTATAGTTAGAAAAAAATTACGGTGAAATCAGTCAGACTGGATGTAAACATATCCCTCACTGTGAGTCTCATTATAATTGCCCCTGTGTTTGAGAGGGGCAATGACCTCCATCCTGTTAGGGAGGAGTTTGTTCCTCTGTATTTCAACCTACCACCAGAGGGCGTCTCTCAGTTACTTTTTTATTCCTAACTACTTTGTATCCTCAGTCTTTGGTATCATATATAGGATGCTGTGAATTCATAAACCTTTAAGTCTTTAATCTGAGGGCAAGTTTTGGACTTGTAAATATAAAATATGTGTCAGTACAATAGACTTTACAAAAAAGGTAAAGCAAACACATGAGTAAATTTTTACTCTTTCAGAACAAAAGCCTGGCTGGAAAGTTTCAGTTTCCTCAGTCAAAGACTGTTTTTAAATGTCCTTTATCATTATTGTCAACTGATATTAAATAAATATGGCCAGGGACATCACTGCACACGTGTTTAATGGGATTCTGTGATTCATATCATGACATCAGCTAATGGGATGGAAATCTGTATTTGTGCAACAATAGACAGATTTGTAGGAATGATATAATCTGTGGGTCATTCACACTTATTAAATGATTTACAGAAGGTATTTGGAAAGATTTATTTGGAATTTATTATGTAGTATGACATTTTAAAACAGAATCGTGGCTGCATAGACATCAGAATTTACATATAAAATAAGTAAAAATTTTGTTGACGTTCAATAAATGAGGACAACATGCAAATGTTTGACCCCATTCAAAAGGAATCTGAAACAAACAAAACATTTAAAAGACACTGGGCAACTATTAAAATTCCAATCATTATCCAATTTCTGGAGTTATCAGATTATTCGAGTGATCATGAAACCAGCACAATGTGATATGCTTTATTATCTGATTATGAGAATATAGGGCATCTACCATTCCACAGACTAACTCATGAGAACAGAACAGTAATTTTACGAACTAAACTTTGTCCTTACTTCCTCAAGGTGCAGGAAAACAAGTCAGCATAATTAAGGTAACTCATCCAACTGATGCAGACAACATGCTTTTTGACAAGCAAACGCAGTTCTATATCAATCAAACATTAGCATGCTGCCAAATATGGCAGGATAACCAGTTCATCTGCAGCTTTTCAGCGTATTCATTTACTAATGTGATCAATCAAGTGAAACACAAACTAAAAATGAGTGTCAACGGTCAAATCTCAGATATGAGAGCTGAGCTGTCCATAAACTCTTCTACTTTCTTTTGTCAAACAAGGTAGAACGGACCAAAATGGTTAAAATCTCACTAAGATGTCAACCGCATTTTGAATTTCGAACTTCTTTGTGCGATAAGAGCTAAATCATGCCAGCTAGCCATGGCGGTAGGAAGAGGCCGATGGTCCCCAGCAGACACACAATAATGAACATCCAGAGGAAGATGCGGTCAATCACCATAGCGACGTACTTCCAGTCCTCTTTGACCTGCGAAGAATTTTGAGCATCAGAAAGAGACAAAAAGTGAAAGTTCGGTACAAATTCTGAACGTTAACCAGCAAACTGTGTGTGTGAATCTGGATTCCTGAAGTACACCGTAAATCACTGAACACTGATTTAAGTCCAGGATGAATAAATGTGGATGTTTCTCTGCAGGAGGTCCTTGAAGTCCTTGAATGACCATGATTGCATTTTTGAAAGTAATAACTGGGTCATACATACGCTCACATTGGTACGCGATCTGGTGGCGATTTTGAAAACGAAGAACGAGAAGATGCCGTAGGTACTTACGCTGAAGTCGGCATCCTCGGCCCTCAGATGGTCGGCGATGTAGTGGACCCCTTCCAGAGCACGAATAATGCTGGGTGACAGCAGGAAGGATGAGTCTGACACTGTGCTGTCAGTTTTAGTTAACCTCTGAGCAGCTGTTCTGGCTCCTGATAACTGTTTGTTCATCCCCACAGCCCCTTCCTGTTTCTTCTGGCTGTTCTGTTGTGTCGGTGGGGACGTTCCCAGAGGTCTGGGCGAAGGAGGCCGGAAAGAAAAATAGGACGTCAGCATCCCCAGCTCTAAATCCTCGTAGCTGTTCCTGTTGGGGTCGTCCGACAGCGACCCATCCATCAACCAGTTCGCCGAGGTGCTGAGGTAGCTCCCGGATTTGTACCCCGTTATCCGGCCCCGCCTCCTCTCCGCCATCACTTCCCGCTGGAGCAGCAAGAGCCTCCGGCGCCGGCCGTCCGGAGCCGGCCTCCGCATGAACAGCCAGCGGGGGATCAGATCCAGGAAGACGGCGTGGACCCACCGGGGCATCTTGTGAGTGCTGGGAGAGCGGTGGTGCACGTTGAGCACGAAGACGGTGATGACGATGGAGAGCGTCACGAAGATCATGGTGAAGAGGAGGTACTCGCCGATGAGCGGGATGACGAGGGAGGTGGACGGGATGATCTCCGTGATGAGCAGGAGGAAAACGGTGAGGGAGAGCAGCACAGAGATACACAGGGTGATCTTCTCCCCGCAGTCTGAGGGCAGGTAGAAGACCAGAACTGTGAGACAGGAGATGAGCAAACAGGGGATGATGAGGTTGATGGTGTAAAACAAGGGGAGCCTTCGGATGATGAAGAAATAGGTGATGTCCGGGTAGATCTCGTGGCAGCAGTCGTACTTCTTCGTGTTGTACGTGCCCACAGCGTTGATGATGGCCCACTCGCCGCTCTCCCAGTAGTTGTTCAGGTCCACCGTGTTCTCAATTCGCTCCAGGTCAATTTTGGCCTTGTCGTACGTCCAGGAGCCAAATTTCATCTTGCAGTTCTGCTGATCGAACGGGAAGAAGGTGACGTCGATGCTGCAGGAGCTCTTGTAGATGGCTGGGGGGACCCAGCGGATTTTCCCGTTGTAGAAGAGGTGAGCTTTGGTCATGTGGGTGACGGCGAACTCGCCGTCTGCACTGGAACAGCAGAGCTCACATGAGTGACGCTGACAGATCCCCGAACTGATTAAACTCTTTCTTCGTTCAAACTTTACATTGTCAAATCTCGATAATTATCTCCTCCAGTGATCTCTCCATTATTAGCTTTAATTGCAAAAGCAGCTTCTGCTGAGGACATTGTGACAAGTCCTTATCATTTCATCGGTTTCACACCTTTTCTAATTTGACTCTTAGACTCTGATTGTGCAGGCTCGATGGAGCCGAACTCCATCATTAAAGGCCTCGGTTTTAATTTATAACCACAAGAAGGAATTGGCAAGAAGGAAGGTGTGCAATTATCTCTTTGGCATAATGTTTCCACCCCAAGATTTAAAAAAGGACAGTCACTATATGTGTTTAATTTATAGTAAAGAAGTATTTGCATTTATATAGTTACAATATTAATGCAATGATGGTGTTAAATATATCCACAAGATGGCGCCATCATCCAACCAGTCCAACAAGACCAGGAACTTATCGCAACGTAATATTGAATTTTTTATAATAATCTTTCAGTAAAATCACATTACAACTACATCACCGCACTAAAATAATAAAATTGTTACATTTCTGCGTGCTGTTCCCTCCTAAGTGGCACAATTAACTGGTTAAACCCGAGGTGAAATAGATTGGAATGAGTTTAAAACATTTCTCAATTTGTAACATAATTAGTCTGAGACATTTGCAACAACCAATTTAATCAAATGAAATTAAGAAAAAAAACATTTAGTTCATCTGTACGTTAACCTTCTGTGTTTTTCTGCTATTGTGAGAAGTAACTGCTTCCAGCATTTAAAATAGTCCCAAACTAGTACAAAGGGTGACATTAGAACTTTGCCAGTGAAATATTCTTTTCCATATTAATGGTGACATTAGGCGCGTGCTGCTCGTACTTGTTGTAGAGGACGATGTCAGGCACCCATATCAACTCTGATGGAACTCTAATAGACGTCACATTGTCGTAGTCAGACGGCCTCCAGCGAAGTTTATAGTCATTCCACTCCTGGCGGAGGAAGGAGGGAGAGTCGACATGCACGCTATAGTTAGTTATGGATTGTAAAAACCCCGCTGAAGAATAAAGAAGAGCCACGCTTCCTGACCTGTTTCAGCCACACGTTGGTCGTCATCATTTGGTTCTTCTCATCCTGGAGACAGAAATATTCTCCAGTGACTTGAAGTTGTCCCCTCTGAATATATTTGCAGCATCCTTTGCTCCAATAAGTGGATGTGAAATGTTCTGTGACTGTTTACGTTCCGACAGGGCAGAGCAGAGGGTGCATAATCTAGTTTATTTTTGCTAACGTATATAAAAATCTTGCCCAAGGGATGCACTTGAAACTTGCAGACACTTGAAACTTGAAACTTGTGTACATGTAAACAAACTCCTAAACTTGGCGTTGTGTTCTTCCAACAACAGAGCAGCTTTTTCCACGTATTCAAAAATGCTTAACTACTCCCTCTATTATAGTGTTTACAGTGGTGGTTTTGCTGTCGACCCCCCCAGGTGGACTCACCACATCGATGAGCTGTGCGATGGACAGCCCGAACTTGACGATGACCACGTCGGTGACGTTTGGCACCGGTCTGGAGTACTTGTTGTAACCAGCAAACAGCTTCTTGAAAAGGTCATCCTCAGCGTGCGAGTGGGTCTTCTGGCTACACAGAACTGCAGACAAACTCAATTTGAATATTAACAAACCTTGAACAAGGGACAGGCCCGACATGAAACTCCTGCTACCTGCTAAAACCCTTCCGGATCAGTGAGAGAGGAGCGAGGGCACATCAGTCCCCTCCCCTGCACCTTTATCTCTGAAATGCGATTATCATGTACACGCAGCTTCATAATAAGCATCAGCTCAATCAAATTGATTCCAAATATGCCGTCTAGACGGATTTGCAGCAGACTCTGTATCATTTTTCTTCAGGATGGATGACTCCGGCATTGAAACAGACAGGAATCATCTCCCTTGGGGATTATTGCATGCACCTTTATAAATGTAGTCAGAGTCAATTACACACATCATTACTTGCTTGTGTTAAGTGGTGGTGAGCTAATTTCCCACCAGTGAGGGCTGTTTATTGTCAAACTGTCTGTCACTCTGCATTACAACTGATGCGTAAGACAATTTAGCGATATGTGAAGCGGAGGGTAAAATGATTGGAGCTTTTTGATCCTCATTTAGGCGTTCGAGCCTGGCTGACTGATGACAGGATGACATTTGGGTATCAGCTGAGTTCCAAAATGTAGCGTCTGACCTCGTGGAAAATACCTATGCCGCAAACTCAGTTTCCTAACATTTCTTTAAAACTGCAGTGATCAAAACATCAAAAAAGCCGACCTCAAAAAACAGTATTTACCAAAAAAAACAAAACAAAAAGAAAAAATCGAAAAAATTTCCATTCCATTAAACACGTCCTGGATAAGAAGAGCCTTGGACATGTGTCATTTGACCAAGGCCACATCATTATCTGTCCATGAGTGACTTGTGGTGGTATTATACAAGATGAAATGTATTAGCATCCCACAAATGAAGGACGAGCAGAGGGAGAACTATCTTAAAGGGTTTAAAAAGACAGCTACCCCAACTTCAAAATATATATTTTTATGAAACTAAAAAAAAAAAAAAAGGCTTCTGGCAGGCAATGAGATTGAGCTTTCCTGTAAACAGAATGTAAATCATGTAAGATTTTTCACGAGTAACAAGGTCATGGATTTCTCGGGAGATCTACAGTTTTCAAAATCTGCTTTTAAGGTGTTTGAGCACCATAAGTGAAGCGTGAAATTGTTTTATTGTGTTTGAGAGACGGGTGACATCTCCACAATTCTTACCTCAACAACCCATACCAACACTATGTACACACACACACAAACACACACACACACACACAAAGGAAAGGTATCCCCCACTGCACAAAACAATCACATGTGTGGGATTACATGCGCACCCTGTGTGTGTGTAGGTGTATCTAACATTTTGAATTCTGATTTAATTTTCCCAGGGTACCGTTGGTCTCCTCTCTTGCTGTCTTCATGATCTAATTTCACTTGGCAAACAAGGGGGCACAGGAGACTTCTTACCTGCTCATCTGACAGTCGGGGTGGTGCGCGCTCATCTGCCTGCGCATCTGGGACAGACCAGATGTGAGGCATGAAAGGGGCTCGACTGCGCTATAGATCAAAGCCTCCTGCCAGCCAAGATTTGAACTGAGGTGACACCTCCAACATCCAGAACACTGAGCTGTGGGCGTCGGGCTGTTGGCCAAGCCCCTTGGCGAGTGGCGATTGAAAGGTTGACCAGTTTGGATGATCCAGTCAGCAGCTTTCTCATGCCAGAGGCTATTTTGCAAAATTGGACTGTCAAAATATAATAATATAAATAATAACGCACAAACACATTTTGCGGGGAGCTGATTTAAATGGAAAGCCTTATTAAAAGTGGACTCTCTGATTAGAATTATGTCAGCATGTGATTAATCATCTAATTACTGGTAACCTGGCTACTAATAGACACTTTCAGCTGAAAAGCCATACTTTAATTTAGAGCTGCGTAACAACCACTTTGACATTGCTGGAGTACAACGAATAATATTACGTTGTAACTTTTAAGTGCATTCTGCAACGTGAACCATTAGTGTCAACCACAACTTGGTGTTTTCCATTTGTTGCAATGCAGATTGTTTTGTGTGACTTTTGAAAGTTTCCACAAGTACCTGCATGTGGAAAAGCCTCATCTACACCAAATATTTTTTAGAAACTAAATAAAAACGTACAATAGAAGCCAGGTTGCTGAGAATATTGGGGTATTGAAACAACGCGGGGTTGTGCAGTATCAAAGAGATTAAATCGAATAGAATAAGTTTGACAGTATTTACCTTTAGCACAGGTAGGTGATGACGTCAAAACAGAAGAAATGCATTTCGGGAAATGGTGTCAAATATAACGCGCAGGTGTTGCGATAGGCAGGTACGCTCGGCACTTTACCGAATTAAACTTTCATCCTAGTAAAAGTTCATCGCTCCATACGCGAAAAAAAAAAACCCGTTTTGTCGCAAACATAAGTTGTTTTTTTTGGGTGTTGATATTTTAGTCAGAGGTAGTTATTTGAGGACGGACGAAAGTGCGTACCTGTGCGGCAGCAGAGCAGGCAGCAGAGGAGCGCCGCCGCGGAGCCGAACAGGTGGTCGAGCCTCATCTTCGACTGGGACGGCGGAAAACCCAACTTCACCGGTCAGGACCTTCACAAGGGCGGCGTCTTGTTGAAATCCAGTTCCGTGAGCAAAATGTTTCATTTTCGCAGCCGGGGGAGCATGTCAGGACCAGTTGACCACTACTGAGACCGGTGCGCTGCTCCTGGAGGTGGGGGGTGGTGGTGGTGATGAGGGGGGGTGGGGGGCACCTCCATCCAGACCCTCACATCCACCATCAGCCTTGAGTTATCCGAGCAGCCGGTCGGGAGTCATCCATCGCCCGGGTGCTGAATCAGGGGAGCAGCAGCGCCGTCCTGCAGGTCACGGTGATGCCCCTCATCGCGCACGCACGCACGCACGCACGCACACGCCGAGGAGACGTCAACTCACCCGAAAAGAGGAAAAGGTGTTTTCTGCGTGTGCTCTGGACAGTTGTGGGTTCTGAGCATCATTCACTGTCAGAGGACAGGGCACGTCTGAGAGCCCTCTCTTGGTACCTGTGAGAGTCCCTCCTCTTTCTCTCTTTTGCTCTGCCCCATACACACACGCGCGCGCACTCACACACACACACACACACACACACACGCACACAGAGGAGAAAAAAAATGGAATAGTATGCAACATCCATTCACTTTTTTAGTTAATTTATTATGATCATCATCATTGTTTAGTGTAACTGTAATTGTAACACTGTAAATACGTGGCATGTGCAGCTTAATCAGCCATCATGTCATGTGGATATGAATTGAATATGTCTTAAGGAAACAGCTAGAGGGCAGACTTGGTGAATTAATATACACAATGTGTTTGCAGCTGCGCAAAGATGCTGACAAATGCAAAAAAAAAATAAATGTTGTTAAAAAATTCTCCAGGGCAATCACGGTACAGAGTCTTTTTTTTTGACCATTGATTTCAATGGTTAAAATGCACACAAAACACCCTTTCCTCTCCTCACCCCTTATTTGTTCCCAATCTCGGGGAACTGGTATTCCTTGAAAAAATGGATTATTGCATTTATATGATATTATGAACACGCACACAACTCCTCATAGTATTTCTCTCCCTGTTACTAGAATCTTCATTAGTATACATGAGACATCTTATCCTGGCCCCCCATTTCACCCTGGATCCAGGCTAAAACGTCTTCCTGAAAAGACTAACAGGATCATTATTTTTGCTCTCTGAGCAAACCTGGTCTGATGTCAATACCAAACTTGACCTCAAACTCCCCAAATGGTGTTGCCACATCTGGCCTCACTGATCACCCACAAATGATGCCTGGATGGGAAAATTAAAAAAAAAAATTGTGGTTATGAGGTTAAAAGTTATTTGATGGGTCACCATTTTACCCAACCCATGATTATTTTTTCGCTGCGCTCGCTCAAATGTAAACACTGACACTGGCAAACAGGGTCCAGGCTACAAATCCATATGTGATCTGTTACTGATAGCTGCTTATTAGCACTGATGGTTGATATTAGACATCTGATTTCAATATATGCAACATTTTAATAAACATTTTCCAGAGTTGCGTATAAAAAATGAAGATATAAGCAGATATGGATACCTTAATATGTAATAAGAAATGCCCTTTGTTGAACAGATGCTCTAAATTACAGGTGTTTTGTGTGTTGTTTTCCTCTGGATCTTCACTGTGGGGCTGTAAACGGTCACACTCATGGCATCGACAGACATTTGGCTTCGTACTCAGCTGATGTAGCACTTCCATGATTGGCTTTGTGTTTATCAGTCTGAAAAAATATTTGTTTTTTATCCGAGTGATATTGTATTGTGAGGTGCATTGAACTGCAGCGTCTTAGCGATGGATTTTTGCGATGTCTTTCAGCTGCTTGGTGAAAGTAGCCTGCAGAACTTTGGAAGAGATCTCCAGTCTGTCGGCGATGCCGATGGTTGCATGCAGCATGTCTTCAAAGGCTTTGGACTCTTCCCTGATTCTGCTCCAGAGGACACACGAGCCAGCGAAAATATGGAAAAGGAGCAAAGAGCGGGATGAAGTGAGTAGATGACTGACAAGGTGACTGTGGACTGTTGAATTGAACTCACTTCTTCATGCCGGTGAGCATGGCTGTGGCTTCTCCCTCCAAGCGCTCTTGCATGTCTTCCTCGGCTTTCTCGGCCAACTCGTGGCAGGTCTTCTGGTCCTCTTGGATGCCGACGATATTTTCCTTGATCATGTCTTCGTACCTCTGCTCTCCCAGCTCTGCCCCGACGAACTGCAGTAAGTTGTCCACCACAGCCTTGTTCCCGTGCTGCACTGTCTGCATGTAGGCCAGCTGCTCTTTCTCTGCCTTCAGCCTTCGAGATGAAGTGCTGAAGTGGACTGAACATCTGTCCAGCTGCTGCGCGTCCCGCAGCATGAATGGAGATGATGGGGAGAAAGCTGCTGATGTGAACCCATCAGGCTCATCACCCACTGCCTGTATTGTGTTGTTGGCGGTCATTACAGAGAACACGGACGAGCCTGAGCCCCACTCGTCACTTTGGCAGAGCATTGGGGTTGCCATGGATACCCAGGCCAGGATGAAGGGCATCAAACACATTTTAATCTGGAATTAGAGACAGAGGTGAGAAAACAAAAGACAATTTATTCATTCGGTTATTCCTGATTACCCTTGTGGGACGTTGTGTTAATCTGTCAGTCGAAGGTTTTGTTGTCTTTTCTAAAGCATCTATCTAAAGCAAAGTGAGAGTTTAACTTGCTGAAGCGCTAGCTACTTTTAGGCTTTGTGTATATGTCCCATTCCTCTGCAATTTAATCCACAAAACACACACACACACACACACTTCTACACCAGCCTACATCTGCTCTGTTGACATTTTCATCAGCAGCAAGAATTCTCATTTTTTCCAAATAATGTCAAAAGGGACCTTGAACCCATGAATCTGTTTCCCTTATTGTAACCAAAAACAGTACAACCGTGAGTGACATCACACTACCCAGGTGAAGCTGGCACGAACGGACCTTCGTAAAGTATGAAATGCAATGTCACAGTTCAAGCCTTTATAAGGAGTGTACCAGAGAACACCTCCGTCTTTCCCTTTCGTTCCCTCTGTCTGTCTTCTGGTATGGAAAATATTTAGCAGATGTCACTAAATATAATTTGTGTATTGTTTGTTGGACATCCCTGTGTTGACATTCCAACGGTATTAAGTCAGACAGCATCATAAATGTCTTCAGTTCACTTCACTATGCTGATGAGGTGGAGCCTTTGGCAGAGTTCTTTTCGCTGTAGCGATGGTCATTTCTTTTACTGCAGCTTTGAAATTATGATGGCTTCTCAAATCTGCAATTTAAATGTGAGTCGGGCCTTGTTTCTTAGATAACGGAATGAATGCCCAGTCATGCTTGCAGAAATTGACACTGTAAAGTTTACTGACTTGTTTAAAGATGAATTTGTGGTGCTCCATACCCATAAAACTCCCAAATGTTGGCTTCCTCAACCTCCCTGTTTCTGTTTATTTTAGGTGATGACATCACCAGTTGTAACCTAAATCTTCAAGTCCAGTCTGGAAAAACTTTGCCCCACTGGACTGTGTGAGAGTAGCTAATTTACTTTACTTACTGTATTAAATATTATTTAAAGAAATACACTGCATAATTTCATACATTTCTATGACAGGAACTGTGTGTTTGTGGAAACTCTTTAACTGGAGAGCAGCAGCACAGCATCTTTACTGCTACAGCATTTACTGCCCGTGTTTAGATTTAATAAATCAAAACCTTGCCATAAAGTGAAAACAGCTTCAGCTTTGTGGTAGAATACAGCCAAATGGAGGCGTAATTCATCTTCAAACATAACATTGTCTTCCGCATTAGGAAAGTTATAAGTCAAAGGACACTTGGTGACATTAACCCCGTGACTCAGAGCGCTGCTAGCGGGGTGCGTCTGTTGTCAGAAGCCGTTGCCTTTGTCTTTGGAAAATGTCTGTGCTGACGTCTGGAGCTTCAATTAAAAGAGTGTTTGTGTTCTGTGTTCTGTGGCCGCAGTGACTTTTACTGCGAGGGATCTGTAGGTGTGAAGTGACTTTTATAGACTGACTTTTTTTGTCTTAAAATATCAGAACCTTTGCTCTCTGCAGCAGAAGACGGAGGCACGGAAACGATTTTTGTTGAATGCTTTACATGTAGAAACATTCGTTACTTGTTTTTGAATCTCATATTAGAAACGCATTTACTATTCCTATTATCTTTGTGACACATTTCTGTGCTTCCTTGGTATGATAGTGCGTTTTGGATTTGACAGCATGCTTAAGTGCCAGACTAAGTTAAAGCTTTTAAAGCTTATTGACCTTTTTATAAAAAAAAAAAAAAAAAATGAAAGTGAGCAGGTGTGTGTGACAGGTCTCCCTCGTGCCTCTGCTTCCTTGTAGGAGGAAGCAGAAAATTATACAAAGTAGTTGCATGCTTACAGTTCGTCATACGTGCAAATGCATAAACATGTACTATACGATGAGCCTACGGTAAACACAAACACAGCCCTCATCCTCTAATAAGAAGGTTTTTTTTCTGTATGAAACTCCAAATCCAAACTTACCACTCAACTCCAGTGATTTTCACTGCTATCTCCACTTTTTCAGACAAGTAAATTGAGTATAAAAGAATCAGGACCAAGCGTGCAGAGGCACAGAGAACTAATACTCACTTTTCTTCTTCATGTCACAGGAAGGGGGAAAAAAATGCAGACACACGAGCACACAATTATGGTTTGGCTGGAAGTGTGGTTGTCTGTGTGCCCCCGTCTGCTGCAGGGAGGGGAGGGGAGGGGAGGGGAATGCTTTCAGAAAAGGCAGAAACTCAATGATTTCTTTCTTTGCAGTGGAAAGAGGGCCTGGCAAAAAAAGGGGGCGTAATCTACTTCACATCTGTGGGCTCTGGTGGTATTCAGGGTTCCTCCATATGGGGGAAATGCCTTTTCACATACACTACATTTCCTGTTTATTCTGAACACGTAAAAGCCAGAGCTTAGGAATGTGCTTGTGAATTTGCAATGGGATTAAAATGACACGTGCAGCAGACCTATTGATAATAATGCAAATATTTGACGTTGTCACCATCATCACATCTGTTTCCTGTTGATCTAAAGTGCCAATCTTTGTCAAGTTAATATTTTCCGTGCCAGAAGCATTACGCACTGGAGATCACATTGGACCAGATGGTCTCAAAGCTAACAGGCCCGTCAGCCTAATGTGGACATCTATCAAACATACTATATATTGCCCTTAATGTTACGGCACCATTTGGGAACTGCTTTTCCATTCTCAATGTAAACCATGTGACCAGCCTGACCGCGGATGAATCATGAATCTTTCATGAAATACACAATTGTGTGGCTAGAAACAAAAAATGTTGTAGTGGTTGATCGTTACTTTAAATCTAGATTAAAAAGGACAAAAGTGTTTTTAAAAAGGGCTTGTGATGCAGATATGTATCAATATAGTGTCTGTTTATGGTTGTGCGAAGGATATTTGCTCGCTTACATTCATCGTTTTGCCTTGGTTATTGCTGCATACACATTTTATCCCTGTGGGCATGTGGGTCGATCCGTGGTTGTGGGAGTGCATATTTGTGGTGGTGGCTGTGGCGGCTGTGGGGGGTCAGAGTGCTTTGCTCAGGGCACTGGAAGGATGTCATTTAAAAGCCTCATCATCAGCTTTTAGCAAGTGGCTTTTGCAGAGCGTCTGTAACAGCATGCAGACGCATGTCTGTCTGCATCGCTTCCAGGCAGGTTTGCAGTCCCCACTAGTTTTGATCTATCTGCCTTGTTATGGGGGACGGTCCTCTTTTTCTATTAACAAGAGGCCTCTGATTGTATGTTACACACTGTGTAGCTGTGTGTGTGTTACTGAACCTCATTAGAGGTATAATTGACATGCAGTTGTTTGACTGAGGTGGTTTTGCAGCAAAAGTAGCCCATTCCTTCGGTTTTTGTATCAAATTTCCTTATTTACAGGTTGTCTATGTTCCAGGCTATGAATTTGGAATTTTATTGTGTATTTATTTACCTATGCTTGAGTATTTTTTTTTTTAAAGATCACAGAGCAAATGTATTTAATTCATTTAACATTGTGTGTTGCTGTTTTGTTGCTTCAACTTCTGTATAGGCATCCTCCGTGTCACAATCAGTTGAAATTAATTTAAATTCAAATCGAGAGTGCCAAAAGAATCCACCGAGGACTCCACTGGGGTGTAGAGGATCAGAAGTTCAGCATGAAAACCACTGACCAAGAAACTCTTTCTCTATTTTCTAATTGACTAGCACCAAGTGTGCCCCAAGGGCTGTTATTGACCAAAACCAAGGTCTTACTGCTCTATGCAGCCACTCCTCCACAGCAGTACGCAGGCAATGAGCGCCACGGCGTGTTGGTGCTGATAAACTCTGCTAATCCACTCTGGGAGCTCAACACAGTTCAGGCTGCTTCCCTTATTCTGCAGAACTGGCATGCCAGTGTATCCATGCTCCATTTTACAGCACAGATTAGGCAGTTCTGGGAGTAACAGCCAGGGAATCACGATAACATTCTCTCTTATTTTTAAAACTCCGTCGCATGTCAAACTGCGAACAGCAATTAATAAATCTATGACTGCAAATGTGTGGAACTCAGGGGCACTGCCAGTCAATAATCTGTTACAGTGACAAATTTCTTGACACACAGACCTGACCTGAAATAGTGAGCACCAACAAAGGGCATTAATACTTCCACTGTTATATGTGGTAGCTGACCAGTCCTCGGCTTCCCAGTTAAAATGCTGCTTTTACACCCTCTAAAATCCCCCCCCCCCATATTGAATTATGCTTTTGTTTTCCTTCCTCATTTCGCCGTTGGATCAGTGCTTGTTCCTGTTTGTTCTGAAATGGTTGACGTGCCCTCTCAGAGTCGTAAATTTTTTCCTGGATCCGAACCATGATTCAATTGTCTCTCGCCCACTGAAGAATGCAGACATGCAGTGTGTGTTTACAGCTTTATATTTGTACTGGGACACAGCTGTGAAACGAAATATTCTCCCTTTACCAATGCTTGCTCGGATTCCGCTCACGCAAATGACCAAAATGAGCCGTGATTGATCTGCGCTGCCTCTGAGAAACTGGTGCCTTTCAATCTCATCCCGGTTCACAGGTCCACACATCACAAAGATGGTAAAAGTGTCATCAGCCAGCCTGCAAAGTGCACATTGCAACTATGAGGCTTTTAAGTCAGGGCTCAGTTATATAAACCTCCCACCAGGAAATGAGGTAAACTGAGGACATCGATCAGTCACACTGACACTAATCAGGAAATACAACCGTACTACATCTGTGACTAGCAAAAAATGGGTTGTTTTTTGTTATTTATGTCACAGTATTTTTAAGTTCATATACAATCCAATTAAATATCATTTGATGGATATAAGATTACTGGTAAGAAGGCTCAACTAAATGTAATTAAACAGACATAATCACCCTGCTTCCTGGTCCTGGAGACCATGGAGACAGAATAGATTATTCCATAATGGAATTTATACAGTACTCCACCCTCATGCTGAGACACTACTTCCACCCAGCTATTAAAACATATATGTAATGTTAGATTTGAATATTGTTATAATTTCAGCATAGTGTAGTACAATGAATGTACTACACATATACAACTAATTCTATACTGTTTTTAATATTAGAACTGTTCTAGTTTATGTATTTTTAGATTTATACATTTATCCTTTGTAAAAATCACAGGATACTCTTGTAATGCTGTCACCTTGATCATTTGGTTGCACTGTCATTAAAATGTTGGACGTCATCTTCAGTGTTGATCATCAAATTTAAAGTGAGTTGATGCACTGTTGACTCCTCGCTCACAATGTTGCTCAGTTCGCTCCCTCCATTTATCAGACAGAGGAGACGTGTTGTTGTGTTAAAAGAGGCAGACTTTTAAGGTTTAAAGTAAATGGGGTGTCAGATGTTGCAGTTGTTAATTTCAGATGAACTTGTGAGAGTTCGAGTATATCAGAATGTGTCTACAGTTTTATGGCCTATGTTTTGTTTTGGCATATTCATCTTCAGCGATTCCTAGAGGCTCCCAAATTGGTTATTTTGAAAAAAAAAATCCCCAAAAATGAATTGTTGATGTTTTTGATTGAATATATAATTTGCCTTCATACACACCCAGGTAAAAGGGATAATTAGTAGAGATAAAACATTGGACCACCCGTTTATTTTTAAATCTTTCAACAGCTAAACGTTCTGATCTCTGTTTTAAGATTCCTGTTTTTCCTTTTTAGCACCTACAGTGCTGAATTCCTGGTTCTAGGTTTTCTAATTCTTCATCATTTTATTCTTTCTCTTCTTTCATAATCTTTTTAATGTCCATGAAGATAAGAAATGATAAGAGACCTAAGGCAATTGAAAGTAACTAAAAAAAGCACTCATGCTGTTACGCCATGTACATCACAGCAAGAGATTTATGGGCTGCAATCATATGATTGGAATTTCATTTGATTGATATTTGCAAAATTATGGTTCATCTTTTAAAGTGAATTAAAGGAATCCAGGAAACCTGAATTCTGTTTGAAACAGTATTATTATTAGTTATTATTTGTAATTCAGTACACACCATTTGCAATCTTAGGAAATGGGTAGCATGTTCTATTGCGTTTAATCTAATTATACCTCAGTGAATTTTGAAGATCCCCTTCAATCACTCAGTCTGAGGCTTTGCTATCCTTAATACCCTGTTGGGGAATGAACTGATACGGGAGAATTTTAAAAAGATGAGTACAAATTAGACTAATTCCTCATACTGTTTTCTGGTGTGCTCTGCAGCTCTGGTTGGACAACCGAGGAGGTCACAAACGGAAAGAGAGAATCACGGGCCACAGCTGGGTCCACGTCCATGCAAGGATTCATAATCAATACGGGGTGGCAGCAAAAGCACAGTGCAGGTCAAGGTCACAAATATCAACCCTGCCTTGTTTGTCAAATTGGACACTGGCATTCCAGATGGTTTCCCAGCTCTTCTCGTATTTTATGAGTAAAACTAGGGAGATTTATTTGTCTCTGTAGGTGATAAGATTTGGCTTCGGAGATGTAGTAGAAAAATGTCAAATTTACTCTCGACATAACACCGCTTGATTGGAAGAAGTGGACATAAATAATCACAAACAGCTGCTGTTTTAATGTTCATTTCCAAACAGGCACTGTGCTCCACCGCCTGTCATTGACATTCACATCAGCCCAGAGCTAAATAAAGATATCTGTGCAGTCAGGGCCTGTCAGCCTGCCTTAGCAGAGGGATTTCAACAGATTCCATACAAATTCAGGGGGCACTTATGTCAGAGAATAATAAGATTTCCAGGGAAAATGTGTTTGAGTTCCCAAGTGAAACCCACAATGACTTCTAAAAGGATATGGCAGCTGTAAGTCAGCAGAGCCCTGTGGGTCAGATGGTTCTACAGGTCTGGCTCCATAATGATGAACCCCATCAGCTTACTGTAGTTATGTTGTAGTCTGACACCTTTACTGCGGTTACTCAGAACCACACTGACTGTGCACTTTCTTCCTTCTCATCTTACACTGTCACACACACACACACACATGCACACATACACATACTCACCCCCCATCACAATAACTCTCAATATCTCTCCGACTAATAACAAATCTCTAGTTCATAACTATGACATTGAATAAATTTAGACTGTGTTCACATTGAGGTTTAATAAAATCATTTTTCTCTAAATGTAAGCAAAGCATTTCTCTGACTTTTCAGTGAAAAAACAATTAACATATATATTGCTGAATTCGGATTCTCTTATACTGGAGCCCTTTTTTCTGAATAAACAAATAAGCTTGTGCTAATATTCATATTGAAATCGTCACTAATGCATTTTTTATTTACTTTGCAGCGTTCCATTATGAATCTTACAGTTTATTGGGTTGTGTGTGTGTGCCTGTGTGTTCATGTAAAACTGCACTAAAGGAAAATAAAGTAGATAAACACAGAGCATTCAGGCAAGGCTGAAGCAGTTTTGTTATTGTGCTTTTGACAAAGGCCAAATAACACGTATTTGGTCCTTAAATACTTCAATTTGCTGCATTCAAGGTCAAGAATCATTTTTATTGGCTCTTGAGTAAATTGCAGCCTCCAGTGCTGCTGCTGGCAGAGGTAAATCCTGGTTTTACTCATACTTGCATACGCAGCTGATGCGAACTTCACAGTTCTGCATCGAAGGGTGTCGGTGTTGACACTGGGACGTCACTGCACAGATGTTGGCTGTGAAAGAGAATTCATTTAGGGACGCAGAGAGCCTCCACAGAGGCTTTTGTCACGTGACAACGGCACTGCTGCATTCTGTAACATATTTGCGCGGCTGAGTTCAGGCTGCTTACACATCTGCAGCTTTGTGATGCTACTGAACAACGCAGCGCAGCATGAATCACAGCTTGCCTGAAAGCCCTTTAAAGTTCCATCTCTACTTCGTAGATTGTGTTTGTCCTTTGTCATTTGATTAACCATCTTTGCAATGTGTTCTTCATAGTCAAGGTCTCGGCGCTTTGTCTCTCACATCTTTTAGTCACACCAGCGATACAGCAAAGTATTGTCCTAACTGTGTGGTCAACAGATCAGATCTGCATGTATACTGTTCTCATTCAAGGGCTCAGTTCAGGACATTGCTGTCTTGCTCCTCTCGTATTACTGTGCTTAGTTATAGAACAAGCTGATGACACGGCATTAGTCAGGGTCAAACACAGTTGACCATCCCTTTATATCAAGTTCTGCCTACAGACAGGTATGATTTAGCTCCTATTGTGGTGCAATACAGATGTTTTCTTGTGTAATAACAATAGAGGCTGATTTGATCTTCAAGCCCAATATAATTTAGAAGAAATCTTTCTTTTGGTACGAGTCAGTAAGTGGTGGTTTAGCTCTTACATTTTTGTTTGCATTCACCAAGTTCATATCCTCTAATGGCTCGGGCCGGCTGTTCCCGAGGCTCCGGGTCTCTGTTAGACTCATTACTGGGAGTGCCGATACTGGCAGGCCCCCGTAAGGTAAAATGGCATCGCAAATTTAATTTGCAAAATGTAATCTCAGTAGATTTTCCCAGGTTTTCTGCACTACTTTGTACAGACAAAAAAATTATTGTAATTTGTCAGCTTTTACAAAATTGTTTAGGTGTATTTTATTATATCACACTTTATTGTGAACTTTCTGAGAACAGTCCATAATTCCTTTTCTTAATCCAATCTCATCACAGTAAGTGAAATTGAAGAAACAATTGTTTCTTTGGAGTGAAAATTTCATTTTAAGTGTCCCAAATGATGTATTGTGGGCTACAGATGCATTTTATGCTTCCCATCTGATACCAGTTTTACACCCTATTTTAATTAAGGCTGCTGCAGAGCTCTTGTCATACACATAACCCTCACTTTAAATGCTAATGATGCCATAAAACAAAGATTTATGATAGCTGTTTAATATTTCAATGAAATGTAAACCGTCAGACTCATTAACTCTGGCAAAGACAGCAGAAACCTCAGCCATTGAGGAATGAACTACATGGTACCATTCATGCCCCAAACGGACTGCAAGTCACCAAATGTGAGAACCCCCGGTATGATCATTATAAACCCCTCAGTTCACCAATTAAAGCTGCTCTGGGCAGCATTGATTTTGGGTTTCCTTGTATTGATTATAAAGACAGTTTACAGTTTAGAGTCATGCCAAAGGCCAAATGTATCATTACCCTGACTAAAAAAAGTCTGATTACGGCACACAAAGTCCTTGCAAATAAGAACTGTTGTTATTTTGAAGCAGATCAATCACAGTCTAATGCGAGTCTTCATGGCCCTGTGGTGTGACAAACACACCTGCTCGGACCTAATTAGGCCCAGATTACTGTGACTGAAAGCAATTACAGGGTGAAGGGTGAAGGATGCAGGCTGCCGGAGGAGAAGGGGGGGGGGGCGTGACTAATCATGCTTTAAGTCCCTATGTCTTGCTCAACGATGACGGTTTTGATAATCTTCATTTTAGGTTTCTCAACATGGTGGAGAGGTTTCTCTAAAACCGAGGAAGGACGGAGGAAGAGTCCTGTGTCACTTTAAAAATGGCAGAAAAGTTTTCTATCTCAGTCTCACAAATTCACTTACCAAGCAGGCGTAGAGCTTCAGTCACATCTGTATTGAGACAACACCAGTATTTATGGAAGGCAGTGATGTAGTGCATTTACCTGTTGTTCTCTTTGCGCGGTAGGATGTAATCAAACTCACAAAGAAGAAAACGAACATAAATAAATGCCAATCACCTAGCAAGACATACTCAGAAAGCTCCGCTATAAGTACACCCACACAGAACTGATATATGGCTATTCAAAGGTCTTCAAAGGAAATAAACCCAAAATATCTGTACTGTTCAATGAGACGTTTCTTTGATATTGCAATATCACGTAACTAGTCATTCCCATTCAAAGAATCCCCGTTGAGGCCTGTGTTGGACAGTGAAGTGAATATAATATTTCATTTAATGTAATTGAAAAGAGGACAGATGAAGGGATAACAGGACAATGGAACCTAATTAACTGAATGCTGCATTTAACAGAAATCAGCCAGTGACCTATTTTTTGTTTAGGTTGCCTCGTTCATAAAGATGACTTTCAACTCCTGCAGTGGTATAATATCTGCCTTTTCCGTTACAGTCCCAAATAAGCATATTCTCAATTATTTCAGCTTCTGAACTCCTTCAGCTGTGCAGTGCGAGAAGTGGAGCTCTTTTCAATGGGCCTGCCTGCAGAAACTCATTATCTTGAAAGCGAGCATGGCAGAGACCATGGCCAGGTGGTACAGGTGATTTCACATTCTCCTGTGCCCTGCGAGTGAAGATGCCACTTTCTATTACCTCACTGTAGTGGAACAGCACATTGGTCCAATCTGCCCAACCGTCACCACATCTCAAATGACCACGTTTTGATGGATGACTAATTAGAAGAGGGTTTTTTTCATTTATATTGGTGCTCGGGTTCCTCTAACTGACAGCTTGATGTGTATTAATTTGTTTGATTTTCTCTTCTCCTCCTCTCCTCCTCCCTCTCTTCTGAACTCAAACAGATGGCTCCCCTTTATAAGAGCCTGGTCCTACTCAAGGGTTTTCCCTGGTTTTTTTTTTTCTCTCTTTCCGTCTTTGCCTCCGTGCCCCCTTTATGAGTTTCTAGCTCTGGGTGCTGTATGACTTCGCTGATTTAGGGCTGCGACCATTAACATCCACTTTGCTGTTTCGGACAGCAGAGTGGTTGCATTGATCAAATATGTGGTGGAGCACCTCATTGGCAGCCTTTTCGATTTCTGACTCTCAAAGAATGAGGAGAATATGCCCTGTGAAAAGTCTTGTGCTGCGAGACAAAGACGAGGGCAAAAGGCATAAATCTAATGTAGTAGTGACCCACTGATATGACCATCCTACAAGCTGCAAATGGAAGCAGAGTTGAATGAGAACAACCAATATTAATGCAGCTAGATGTGAGAGAGACATGTAGCTCCTTATTAAAACTACAGATGGAGGATAGAAATGTATTTTTTGCTACAGAGAATATAAGGGAGAAACTATGACCCACGTGTCAGTGGTACAGATGTAATGTTGTGGAAAGGAATGTGATTGTTTCTTTTATGTTTTTAGAGTCTTGCACAATTTGAAATTGGCCTCAGGCCGTGGAGATGGAGGGTGGCATATATGGTTTCTCATTAGCAAGGTGGATATCCATATGTAAATGAGAGGAATTGTGGAGGAGGAAAATATAAGAAAAATAGTAATTTAATGTGTTTTCTTAGTATCATCACCACCGTGAATAAATTAGAGACCATAACATAAATACATTTCAGACCAGTAAAGGTCACATCATCAGCTGCGTCCTGAAATTTGATCTCATTTTGAAGAAAAAGATCAAAATTGAATTAAGTTGGTGGGTGGAGGGTGAAAGTGATTCACAATCATAAAAAAGCCAGGTTGTCATACTAAAATCACTGTATTTCAATGTTTTTATTTAATTTCCAATTTGTTTTCATCTTGTATTCCTCTGCCTTGAACCCAAAGTTTATCTAATTACATCCCTCTGAAACACCTTTTACCTTTTTTTTTTTCCCGTGGCAATATTCACTGCGTAGATCAATGCCAAATATTTTTTCTTGTTCTTGAGACTACAAATCTAAAGTAACAGCAAGATAGCTGTCCAGTAACTGTCTGTGAATCACAGAATCATAAATCTCTTAATGGAAGAAGGCGGATGAGGCACTATCTCATGTGTGACATGTCAATTATTCTTTGCTCCCGCCTCCGCTCATTTTGTATGAGGCCACTTGCCATATACACCAACAACCAACAGCTATCTGTGACTTCTTGGATCTGAGCCTAAGCACATTCCTCATCAGACGCAGACACATGATTGATGCGCGGTCCACCTTTCCTCACCACCTGGGGCCAGGATTACTCTTGATCTGAATAATTCATCCAAACTCCTGGTAATCTCCGTCAGGTTAACTCTGAGGCCCCAGCCGCTGTTAAATTGGAAAGCCCTTCAGTCTCCAGGTACTCAGCTCCCTCCACATGCAGGCAGATGCGATCACAATTAAAGGTAATTGCAGCTTTTTAAAGCGGCTGCGTAGGGCCGCAGCCGCGCTCCGTCTAGGAAGCATCGGTCAGCTGGACCGGTGTCATAGCAACACGCCGCTTCCTCTATAGGCTGCTTTCAAAATCTGCTGCTGTTTGCGCTCTGCTGCAGGTATATGAGATGCTTAGCTGTCATTTCATTTGCAATGCTGACAAGGAGAACAGAGTTCACCAAAGGGAAATTTAGTGCCTGTATACTTCAGCCACTCAGCCTGGCCAAACAAAACTCATGACGTTTATTTGACCATGATGCAATTGCATAAATTTTAGTAGTGCTGTCACAGCTACTTGGATGAGTGGACTCAAGCCACAACTTTTAATGTCTCACCCAGAAATTGGTTGTTGGAAGGAAGAATAAATAAACCTGTGTAATAAGGTCAGGTCAAGAACAATATGTTTCCTTTAAAAACAGCGCAATTGTAATCACTCCTGACGCGCCTGTGTGTACAAACTGTACACCGTGCCTCAGTGTTTGAACAGGCCCTTTGGCTTGAAACATGATTAATATGTTGATGATCACATATATTATCCCCACACCCACGGTTCTGCTGAGACTGTAATCAATGCCTTTTCCAGGGAAGTCGTATATTACAGGACAATCAATGAGTGTGTTCCCTTATTCAGTGTCACTATCACAGACGAATCTGCTGACAAGGCTGCAGGTGAATACAGCTGTGACTTTTATGACATCCCCAGGGCAGCAAATATCCTTTTTTATTATATTTGTGCACATGTGGTCTTAAGAACTTATCTTTCTCTGTCTGTGTGTTGTCAGAGCACCTGTAGGGACTGTTACCCAGCCACTAATCCCACTGTCATCCTCTTCACATGTGAAAAAAGATCCATGAATATATTTAATACACATGTGTGGGTTTATAAGTATTAATTATAGGATCAGACAGACAGAGTCATTGGCATTCCTCCAGGCCTTTTCAGGAACATCATCTAATATATAATTTAATACATACAATGATGTATATCTAACGTTAACAAAAGGATTTAGATATGTTATTCATGTTGATAGGAAAATGAAATGTAATCAAAGGGCATGGGGAAATGAATACAGTTTAATATTCTGATTACCTTTAACACCCTTGGGGAAGAAAATCCCTCTTTTTGGAACAAGCCAAAGCATTTCAGACGGAAAACCAAGTGTCATGACCTGACTTCACATATCACAGCCAACACACAAACAACCAATCACCTTAGTAATGCCTTTGTGACACGTCCACAAAAGTGCTGCTTAGCCCCAAGGTCAGGCATCAGACGTGAGTCGCCTTTCCAGACCCCCCCCCCGCCTTGACTAGTAATTCTGCTGCCACAGGCCATGACTTCAGACTCAACTGTCACTGCAGTTCAGAGAGGTGTCAGAAATGGTTACGACCCTAATGGAAGCTGGGATTAGGTGTTCAAAGATGTGCAAAGGTGAAAGAATATGGGGGCAATAGAATAAAACAGAGATAAAAAAGTTGGAATAATTGTTTGTCCAGGTTCAAATTGAGCTTACGAGTATGGTTCACATTTATTTTAAAATAAACCCATGCGACCTGCATGTTTAAGAACATCTGCGATCATAAATTATGACCACAGCAGCCATCATCATCTGTTAGCTTGAAGCTCATAGATCTTTGGATTGCATGAAGCGTTCCGTTAAAACCCTTCTGAGCTTCAGTGATTTGTCTGAGGGTTTAGATTAATAGTCCTCTAAAAAATGGCAGTCAGAATATATTATGCTCTTCGGCAATGATTATCTTTGTTGGCTGAAACAATAAAAAGCTGATTAAAAAACTGGCAAATCCAAATGATGAAGCAAACTTATTAGACAGCCCATTGGCCATAAAAAAGTAAATACTTTTCTAGTTAAATTGTGACTTGAATTTAAACCCTCTATTACATCTTAACATGGATTTATTCCACATTTATACACTTTATGCAGTAAACAAATGGGTTTTGGCAAGTTGCATTTAGTTTTTGTCTTATTGGAGCCATTTTGCGCTGAAATCGGCTTTCGACTGTAAAAATTCACACTTGGGCTCCTTCTGCTTTGGTCTAAATTTATCGACAGCCTTTGCTCCTTCCAATCAGTGATTATTGAGTGTCATCAGCGTGTGTGTGCCAGCAGTAACTCCTTAACAGACTAAACAGGGCTGAATAAAAATGGCAGGCATTTGTCAAAGCTCTGCATCAATAGCTGCTATGGATTTATTGCTTTTCTTCTCTCCCTGGGAGTGCATTCTTTTCATCTCACACACACACACACACGCCACAACACACACACTCGCACAGAGGAAAGGGTAGCTTAAAAGGGCCACCATGCTGATTCATGCACACTTTTCATGAGAACTTCAGACTTTACGTGTTGCAATTAGAAATAATTCATATTTTTACATTTCAGTTAACAATTACTGTATAACTACTCAAGAATGGGCAAGAAAGGACATTTATTAGCGACAACTATCTCCCTAAAAGTTCCAAAGGGCCAAATTAATGCATCAAACCAATCTTCATTCCTGCAACAACTGCTGAGTAATCCTTTTTTTTATTAACTGTGGAGAGCCACTTTGCTACAGTAATACAGATGATGAATGACTGTCAAATATAAAAAAAACTCCAGCATGACTGTAAAATGCAAATGCGCAAGGATGACTCCTGCAATATATTGTTCATTCTTTACTTTTCAGCTGTTTTTTCCTCTTTTTTGATGGTTTCTTTTTAAAAAAAAATGCCTGAAAGGGCTACACTTTAAAAAGAGAATAGTTTACTTTCTTTTAATGATAATGAGATTCTGAATAATGCTGAAGGGTATACAAAGTAATCGTGTAAGGCATGAGTTAAACAGCTGAGTTGTATCTCTGTTTGTGCACCTGCAGTTCATTTTCAATCACCTCATGGCTTTAAACCTTCCTGTGAGATCTTCCCCTCTTCAGACACTTGCGTCTCCAGATCAGTGGCTCCCGAGAGTTTTGCCTTGCGTTCTTGCTGTTTCTTAGCCGGTCGCTTTTGTTTTGTTTTTTGTATATTAATGAACCGTCCCGATTCACCTTTACCCGAGTCTCTGCATTTCTGGGATCTGTTCGTGCTCCTGAATCCGTCACAATATGCTTCGTTAGGTGTGAATAGTGATACTGTAAATCAGCGGGGAAACAACCTCTCATTTGTCCCTGCTGAAAGCTGTTCAATACCAACATGCACTGCTCTGGCAGGATGATGAAGAGTGGCTGTTTAATGGACATAAGCCATCCAGCACGGTTGTGGATGTGAACAACAGGGATTTCAGCAACAGCAGCGTCCCACACCGAGACACGTGTTTTACAAATGAAACGCCCTCTGGGGCATTCTTCATCGTTACGACCTCGGCCTTCCAGAGCTCGCCCATAAAGAGCGCGCGGTGTAAAACCGAAGAAACCGAAGAGACATATGAGCACGTACGTTTGCACTCCTGCAAGTTGGACATAATCATGTGACAATGACACCTAAATGATTTAACGGTTTCTTTTAGCAGTCCTAGATCGCCACAGACCCTTCGTGTCAGTGTACCAGCAGGTTTCCATAAGATCTGGAGCCGATTAGATTTCTGAACCTGCTGGAGGACAACCAGATTGACAAAAAAAACACAGACCAATCAACAAATCACATACCTCCACACAGGCGGATTTTCAGATGGGTTATTTGGATATTTTTTTTTAGTGCACTTCTCTGCTTCTGTTGTATAAAATGATTTCAGTGTTTTGTCGGAAGAAGCGCTGATCGGAATCAGCATAATAATACAGTATTTCCCAGGATGGACAAAAATCCCTGTATAATCCCTGTGAGCATTGAAATATTTCCATATCAGGATGCATTCAGAAGTAGCAGGGGAAAGGCAGCCGCAACACTTTCCTTGACAGTTTGTACCCTTACGGAGAATCAATTTAAAGCAGCCGTCTTCATGTTTCAGCGGACTCTGTGAATAAATAAACATATTCAAAGTGACAGCCCGTTTGTCCGTGTCTGAATACAGCGGCTGCACTTGGATTGAATTGGCAGCCAGCAAATTAGACCGGGGAAGAAGTTAGGAGGTTCCTGATTGGACAACAGATTGGAATTAAATTGTGTTTCTTTATTTTCTCTCTATTTCTTTGGCTGTGCATTTCCCACCCACCCCCCACTCCAATTCCTGTGTCATAACTTCCATCTAGTCTTCATAAGCAGATAACATCTAATAATAAAGTAAAAATTCAGAGGGGCAAATATTCAGTGTTCCTGTGATACTGGGGCTCCCATTTTAATAAAAAAAAAAAAAAAAACAGCTTGACCTTGGAAAGTGTTATTCTACTTAGTGTTTCTATTAAGTAATCTGTTTATTGATCTCTGTGCTACTTAACGAAAGTACAAACCTATACATAGATGGTGAAGGTCAGTGATGACTGTGACTAGAGGAAGTTATATCTATCTCCTGGTTTTCTTACAAGATGACAGGGAGATCCCAAAGGTGTGGAAGATACAGAAACATGACTTATGGCTGAAATGAAACACCTGTAATTCTGCTAATAGATGAAAATCACCCCCTCTATAACTGTCCACCTTGATTTAACATTAATGCTCAAATCATCAAGAAAACAAGCATTTTTGTTGTTCACACTTCAAAGCTCACTGTTATAAATAGCAACTAACCATTCCCTGTGCAAATGATGACAAATTATCCTTTTCTGTATTTGTTGATGACATTTTCGGCATTAAATTACCTGAATTCAATTACTGTAGATTGCTGCCCGGTGGGTTATGTAGTCTGTACTGTTGAACCGAAGCGTTCCGAGCTGTAAATATTAATTGGGAGCATAAACAGAGTCCCACTCATGTGTTAAAGTAATTAATTTTACTAAGCTGCTGTATTTCAAGCCGATTTCACTGCTTATTTTACAGCTCGCTGCCAAGCATGCACACACAGCACTTATCAGTCAGGTATTTGGTATCAGGATATAAATGTTTATGACATTTTTTTCGCTCATAGGTTTTATCCTAAAGCCAGAGCAGGATCATGCTCTAATGTTCTGTCTGACTAAGTTCACCAAAGAGGCTGGACAGTCAGGGGTTTTGATTTTGACAGGGGGAAAGCTTGTGGTGACTGGTGTAGCGCGGCGTGCAGCGTCTCCTGACAGGGAGCGGCTGGTGTGTCGTTGAGAGGTCTGGGGGCAGCAGAAACACAAAGTATAACCGAAACGCACCAGAGCAGCCATGACGATATCTGAAAAAAATAGCCCATTGTAATTTACATTTACAGACAAACATCGGTGCTCGACCGTAATTCGTTCGAGAAGCCTGGTTGAACACCGATTTGGTCGAGCACTGAATTCATTTTCCCCATTTCAAAAATAAGGCAACAAACAATGCGCGCACACATACACACACGTGTCAATGTTCGAACAGTATGGAGACCATATGGCAAGTAGGCAGACCGCTTCGGTCACTCGGGTATTGTTTGAACTGTGAAACGTTTGGGTACCGAGGTTTGTCTGTACTTGAATATGCACAACTGGAGGATTTAAACACAATCCTTAAGAGCGTCCCCACCATTTTTTGATAAAGATGTCAGATCACAGTGAACTTTGATTGACTCTGATCTTTGTGTCTGACGCATCCTTGTAGTTTAAATGTCATCGGCGACATTTTCGTCGCCTGAAAGTCAGCGAAAAAGAAGAGACTCTGCATGGTTAAACACGGCTTAGTCTTTCGCCACTTGATAGATTGAGTGTGTATTAGAGGCGATAGCTTCAGATATTGTGTGATACAGGTACAATGAAAAGAGATTAATTATATTGAGAGTTTTTGTTGCACAGCTGAGCCACCCGTCCGGTACAGTTATCACCGGGTGCCAGAAGGATTGGTTTGAAGCAGAACAATCACTCTTTCACTCATTTGCAGCTATTTAATGAAATTGGCTCACTGGAGTTGTCGCTGATATGCGCTCCTCTGTTTCTTGATAGTATTGTGTTTAGTGCATTTGTTAGTTGGGTGAAGTTGGATATAAACTGTTATATGTTCAAATAACTGTGAACAAAGGTGGGGGGGGGGGTGGACTGAGTGCAACAGACAGTTGGTTCCCTTGATAGCAATTATGCTCCTTTGCTTGATCAGTCCCGGCAATTTGCTTGATCAAACCCTACAATCACAGGACAACATGATGGGGGTTGATTGAAGGACCTCCTCGGGGATCTAATTAATGTTGTGTTGTCCCTGTGGCAAAGCTGATGGCATACAGGTTCCTGTGACCCCACTGTCTGAGGTGACGGTGCATTGAGCGAGGTCGCTGTGTTTCACGGCAGCAAATGGGACGAGGCTCACTGTTGCCGACTGATTCTCACCTGTGGCAACAAACTGCACGGGTTTTGTTTACACTTCCCATTGCTCTAAATTGGTGACACGGCACTCCAAGTAGCTTTTCCACTCTGTCTTTCTGAGATGGTCCTCCTCCTCTCACGGTTTTCCGCTTGCTGCACATCAAAGTGCAATCTGCAAGCATTGAGGTCCATGAAGCTTTCCTGCCGGACATTTGTCAGTCTGTCCGTCACTTAGAAGAAAGGAGGACCGGTTCAGCCCTCAAGGCTGTTTCACCTCCACCTTGAACCCCATCACACACACACACACACACACACACACACACACAATAAACGCATATCCAGCTCTGCTCTGGACTTCCACACAATTCTGCCTCTTTATTCCACATCAAAATTAGTCGCGGCTGCTCCTTTTGACCACCTTTGAGCCTTTCAAATGCAAACATTGCATCTGAAGTGATATGCAAGTAAGGAACTATACATTCAGATGATCAACATACCCAAAGTAGAACATGATGAGACCACAGCCTCTCTGTTACTCCAACCTAATGATGGAGCCAGATGCTAATTTAAATGTGCCAGTGAAATGTATCAGTGAGCAGCTACTGTAGTGGTATAATTACCATCTGGTCAGGGTCCTAACAGTATGTTGATTTTCATAAAAATCCTTATGGTGCTGTCATACCAACCCAGAGGCTTGGAGTAAAGGCTTTTGCAGACTATTTCATTAAAAGTCTACAGTTAATGGAAATATAAACATAGGATCCTGGGGTGGACTGACGTCAGTATATTGATGCACTTCAACTCTGCAATTCATCAGTCACTCATAATACGGCAAAATATGCGAAGGGCCATTAGCACACACACTAATAAAGGAATACACTTTCGTTTGTTCCTACTTTCCCTTTGTTTCATCATGCGACAAATCTGCAATGGACAGCGTGAATTCGGTCCATTCTGCACTTCACTTTGATCATGTCCTGGAGAAACAGCCGCTCCACACAGAAATAAAATCTGTATTTTTTTTTTTTCTCTTGCGGCATGAGTCTGATTTTAGGTTTTAGTGACCTAAAACGTCACTATGAATGTAAAATGTATTCAACAGAATAATCTTTATCATTTGTTTTCAGGTGTTGTGAAATTTATGTCTCCAATTATGCACAATAATAAAGTTGGAAATTCTAAACACATTAAAAATCCAATATATCTGGCAAAAAGCCACCAGATATGGAGCTTTTTGGAGTGCACTTTTATCAATTCATTGTCTTCATTTTACATAAATCTGATGTTAGGCAACGCCTGAAAAATCTACAGTTTCCCTTGAGATTTAAAGTGCAAGGATTGTCTCAGTTAAGCAATTCAACCAAAGTTGAATGTTGGAAAAAAGTTGAATTTCCTTTGATGTTTGGCTAACATTGCCCACAACTTAGCATCCGACTGAAGGAGTCAGACATCGCTGACTGCAGCAGACTTCCTGCCACAGAAGTCTCTCAGGACGGCACACTTTGAAGTTAAAGACTTACTGCAGGATTTATATATAGTGGTGTTGTGAGTGTTAATGAGGAAGTTTGGCTACTAACAATCCAATCAAGTAGGGAATCTAGTTGAGTTTTACAGTATCTCCTGGCTGGATTCTCATCTACCATCACATCAGCCTTACATGAAAGGGTTTTATACATATATATAAGGAAGGAGGAGATAGAGAGAATGTGGGGGTGAAGGCAACAGTGGTCCCAGTAGTGATAGGAACACTAGGGGCAGTAACACCCGAGCTGAGTAGCTGGCTCCAACAGATACCAGGAACCACATCAGAGATCTCTGTCCAGAAGAGCGCAGTCCCAGGAACAGCTAAGATCCTGTGCAGGACCCTCAGACTCCCAGGCCTCTGGTAGAGGACCCGAGTCTGAAGGAAGGAGGCACCGCCCAGGAGGGCGAGGAAAAGAAAAGAAAAATATTATTATAATAATATATTATTTTTTTCTTTTCTTTTATATATATATATATATATATATATATATATATATATATATATATATATATATATATATAATATTTTATTTGCATAAATAAATACACAAAGTCTCTGCGAAGTTTAACTCCAGAACCAACAACATCAGTAGGGAACACTGCACAATCACTCATTGAGACCTACTGTGACCAATAGATCAAAACCAGAAAAATAAGCCTGAGCATGTTTATCACAGAGGCTCTTTAGAGCCGTGTCCTTTCAAAGCAGCTTTACTTTGCCCCCACTGGGTACTCCAGGGGAATTAGATGTCATTCTTTTTCTCAGAAATAAACCCCGTCTGCTTCTGAGAGTTAAGGCTTTGTCAGCAGCCTCTCTACGGTGTGGATTGTGGCGATAAAGCCGCAATAACACGTTGTTGTTGTTGATACTTTGGAGCTGCATCCAATTGTGATATAAGGATCACCCTTTTCTTTTAAACCACAGCTTCACTTCAAAGATTTCTTGATTAATTTATTGACATCAGAGGGTCTGATTAACAAAATGTTGTCCTTTGTGGGTGGTTTTATTTCCTTCTTTTAAAACAAGACAGAAATCAATTATTGAGAATTATTGCATAGTTATAAAAGAATTGTATGCATCTTTTTTTCCTGCATAAAGAGACTGGATCTGCTTAAAGAAAAACTCGACTCAGACAAAGAGATGAGACAGTACTTGTTCCACGTCTCTCTGACCTTCTGTCTCACCCCCCCACTGTTGCAGAGGGAAAAAAAAAAAACAGGACATATTTGAGTGGTAGTTGTCTCAACACTCAAACAATGCATTGTTTAAATTCTCATTAAAAGTCCTGTCCTTGAAGAGACAAACCCAGAATAAATACACAGACATGGATCTGTTTGCAAAGATTGATGCTGGGCGTGCCATGTTATTGAGTGGTCAATCGTTTTTAAAGCAGGGTCATTCTAGTAAATTGGAGCAATGGTGCAGTGGGGGCTCAGGTGGAGCAAGACTCAGAGGTGACGGAGCTTGAACCTGGAGGCATGATATGGTGAGGGCCAGCAGGTGATGCAAGGTTGGAGGAATGCACCGAGGAACTACGTGCTAGGGAAGTAAACCGAACAATACTAACTCAGGCAACAGCAGACTCTGTTCCCACCGCACTTTTAAATCTGTGGCAGGCTGAACGATCTGGAAAACACTTGGAGTTTAGATAGAAGTCACAAATGGAGGAGAGAGGCGTGAAATACTGTGTAAGTGGTTAAGTCTGTTTTTTTTATGCACTTTGAGTGGCACAATAACATACAGACTTCCTCCATATTGCTGTCGATCTTTTTCCACTATATATCCACTATATACTGAATTTCTTTATGAAAAAAGATAATGTACCATTTTCTTTTCAATTCTCAAGGCTCTATTGCCATTATACTGAAGCTCAGTCGGTCCCCTGAAGCGTTTCAATCAGTTTTCAACTGCTGATATAACTCGTCTTCTTCGCTTCACCTACAGTTTCTAAGTCAGTTGTCTGTCTGTCAGTTTGCTGACAGATGCACGATGCCATGGTCATGTTCCCGCCTCACATCCTGCATTTATTTGGCAGGGAAGCACTGCTGCGCAATAATTATCTCTGTCTCATCCTGGTGTATGGACTCTTTGTAAATTATTCACCTTTATATTAAGTTTTTGATTATCTTTTGATTAAGTGCAATGAATAATTTATCAAAAGTATATGATATCTCTTGCAGGTATTGACATTGTTTTATGGTGAAAACTAACATGCTAGGCACCGAGCACTTCAAAAATGAATATTAACAATATATGCTATCATGAAAAGGTTCTTGAAAAGGTTCAAAAAGAAAAATATTCTTACAAAAAAAGCATAATTTTACTCCTCAACTTTGTCGTTCAATCTGGGATTTTTATTAAAGGCAACATTGCATATCAGTTGACTTCATGCTGCATCTCCATACACCAGATAGCCAGAGTGGTATGTGCCTAACATATCAGGCAGGGACAGACTGAGATACAGTATACTGATGTGCTATTTACTGCATCCCTCTCTCTCTCTCTCTCTCTCTCTCTCTCTCTCTCTCTCTCTCTCTCTCTCTCTCTCCCTCTCTCTCTCTCTCCATTTTCCCCTCCCTCTATCAATAGCTTCAATCTGGATGTGCCTGTGCGAGTTTGTCGCTGCCGGTAATATGGCCAGTCAGATACACAACACCTGAAGCATTCCACAGAGATAGCTTCAGGTATAAAAGAGTCTGTCTGTCTGTCTGTCCGTTCGCTTGCCTGTGACATCTTGAAAGACAGTTTGGATGGTAATACCCAGAGTATCTTAAAGAGAATCACCACTCAGTGTACTGGATTATATTGTTACTGATGTAATCAGACCCCTCCTATGCAGATGGGTCTTGTTAATTGGACCACATCTTGTCCTGCCCTGGGCACAACTCCCCCGGCTCCTCCACCCCACGAAGGTTCATTGAACTACACGAACCGACAGCTCCTCTCAGATCTGCACACTAAGTGGGTCACATGGAAAATGTATAAGAGGTTGGGTGTCACAGGTGGACTTTTATAGAACCTTGTGAGATAGCTATCCAGTGAGTTGACAATCCTCTCCCCCTCTCTGTGGGGTTTTGGAGAGCAGATTCAAATCGCATTCAGACACATTTTCTATAAAACACTGAAGTGGGGATGAAGTGATGGATGAGCGGTAGATGACTCACCCCTTTCAATAATTCAAGTGGAGGAAGAACAGCTAAATATTAACATTTCCTAATGCATGTCTTTATTGTTTAATCTCGCTAAACCTCTACATTTAAATTCAGGGGAACAGCTCCGGCAGCAATCATTATTTTTACGCTCCCCACAGTCCATGCTGCAACTGTTGTACAGGGAAACAGTTCATTAAACTATCACCTCAGATTATGTGGAGCAATTCCATGGCTGTTTGACACATGGCATTTCAAACTGAAGAAAATGTACTTGTCCTATATTGATTTTACCGCTGTGGGGAAATGATTTCACCAGAGATCTCCGTCTGCGAATTACATCGCAGGCGCGTGTGTCTTTTTCAGCGAAATGATTTGCTCTAAGTCCATAAATGTCAAGCCACATGCCGCACTGTGAAATCATTTACTTGACAATCGCATGTGGTAAAGATCAGGTAATCATCGATTGCTGCAGGAGATAAACACGAAATGGAGCAGAAGGATAAAGATGGTGGGAATAGAGTTGTGTGAAACTAAATATACCTGGAAAGAGCAGATGTGGCAATACAATTATAGTAACTTGACATGAAGAATGTATCCTCTGTGTAAATGTCTAATACGGTTTTATCTTGTTTAACTTTAGTCTGTTGACTGAGCACATTGAACACAGGTCAATTCAGTTGGGTACCTGAGTTGATTTTCGGGGGATACAGTGGCTGGTTCCTGCAGCCAGCACTGTGCATCATTCCCCCCCTGGCTCTCTGTCGTCCGAGTCAACTGTCTGAAACGCCTCTTGACTTTCAGAAGTGCCATCAGGAAACAAATATGCCCACACATCTTGGCAGCGGAAGGTGAAAGTTGGTCTCAGCAGCACTTTTGTTCATTACTGAAAACTGCCGCTCTTGGCTTCAGCCAGAAGAGCTGCCATTATGCAGACTAAGGTGGTTTCAGCTCGGCTTTAAGGAGCAAGTGAGCGGAGGTATCCTTCAAAACCAGCTCATTTTTAAAGAGGTGCGAGGCTTCACCCATGAATACAGCATGTTTACAAACCAGAAGCCTCACGTGTAGAAGTACTACAGAGCCCATGATGTCACAACCTGGCTGTGTGTATAAAGCTTACACTCTCCCCATCCCCCATGTCTTTCATGACCTGCAGCTGAAATGCAAGCCCCCCCCCCTTCCATGCCATGGCGTACTGCACTGTGCTGACCTGAACCACTCATGGGAAACGTGGGCGCATGTGCCGAGACGGTAGCTTTCTCGGAAACCCTCCTGGTTACCCGTGCCTTGTCTCCTGTTTCTGCTCCAGCTAATGGTCAAGGGAACTTGTTGCTCTCCCTCTCAGACCAGCCTTTTCTTCTCACGGCTCGCGGGAGTTGGACTGACCTTACAGCTACAGTCACTTATAATTCCTTCTTATTGCATGAAATTCCAGTCTCCTATTTATCCTGGAACCTGCACCCGTCTTCCATTTCCTGCCACGATTCCTACATTTTTAAATCAAATTTAATGAAAAGAGGTGGTGGGTTTGTAATAAAATCAAGTAACTGATCTGCTCTCTTGCTGTAAGAGTCAGGAAGGGATTCGTTTGTAGGCCCGAGTGTGACTGCAGGCGTTGAAGCATGAATTCTGTGTCCTCCGACCTCTTGTATTCTGAAAAATTGAAAAAAGGAAGAAAGATCCTTTGTCCTGTTCACTCCAAAATATGGAAGTCTCATTTTTATGTCGTAGTTTCTACCAGGAGGTTTAAAGATGTGACCTTTGCACACACTTTGTTCTTAAAGGAAAACTGTAGCCTGTTTTTGAACATAGTTCTCATTAATGTATTGACATAAAGTTAGGGTTTTTCTTTTTCATAATATCAAGTTAAATCAATTTAAGTTGCCTGTTCAATGATGGTCACAAGAGGTTAAATTATAAGATAATTCCTATTGATTCCGATGTGCGGCTGCTACAAAAGCTGATAATTGAGTAGAAAACGTAAGTGTTTGCCTTGAAAACTCTGTTCTTCTTGATTATGAACACTTTTATTGCACTGACTTTTGTTTTTGCACACATTTAATGGAAATTATTCAAACAAATACATAACTATTTTATTTTTTGCATAACCAAACAAAGTGGATTGAATAAATTACATTATATAATTTAGTTAAAACATCTTTTTTTGAAAAGAAACTGTGGAATCTTCAACAAGTTTTCACTGAATGCTGTTTATATGGCCACATAAACCCACTAAAACCAGTTCAGAGCATTTCAATATGCAAGATTCAGGCTTGCAGTCTAAAAATACAGATCTGGGATAATTCACCCCTATTAGAATCAATAGCAGTGAGGTGTGTGGAGGAATTATCTTCACAGCCATCTAAAGCAGCCTCATTAAACCATGAGAGGAACGTGTCTCTGACATCAGACACTATCTGCTGATCTTCACAGTGAAATAAAACATTTATTACACTCTGGAGAAATTAGCATGCTTTAACTTCCTCCCAGCCATGTCCCAATTCTGCTTCTCTCAGTTAATATTTTGCTCCTGCTTTACAATTCTGTAATTAGCTGTAAGTTATGCTCTGCCGATGTGACGAGATGATGTTTGTCGATTGCAATATCTGTCTCGCGTCAATGCAAATTAGCTGTAAGTTGGGGCTTCACATGCTATTGTGTGAAAAATGCCAAGGTCAGCAGGTGGCTTCATTCATCTGCCTGTGCAGACTCTCATCGGAATGTTTTCCTATCTATATAAAGTCAATAAATGTAATTAAAGTCCCTATAGAGCAGTGCAGTGGCCCAATAAACTTGCAGTACAAGTAGGCTCGTAGTAAAGACCGATAAATGTAACTATACCTGATGATAAACAACCAAATAGATGGCTGAAGCCTAATTTCGTCTCTTTGTGGCAGTGAAGCTGGAGCTTTTTGTCACGTGCGTGCAGGCATGCGGGTGCGCGTGTTGGTGCCAGTTCACAAAAGAAACATTGACCCTCTAACTTTCTTCAAGCGTTTCATTTAGATAACTGGGTCTGTGCTGTTCAGTGTTTCACAGACAGGCTTAGGCAGAGGTCTGGGAAGTTAATAGACATGTGTGTGTATCACTGCTTTTCTTTCTCTTCTCATTTATGTGTCCCTGCCCTCCCAGATGTATCTTGGGACCTTTGCATGAAATAATTACAGTGTGTGAAAATGTTAAACCTTCATCAAACCGAACAAGTGAAATGTGGCTTTCACACTGTTGCGTCAGTTTAAACTTCTTGATAACGTGTAATAATATATAACTTTTCTGCCGCACCACTGTTTTTCTGTTTCTAATTTAAGCAATTAGGAGTCAGAGTTATTCCACGTGTAATGAAGTGCCAGATTAACTCTGACAGATTAGTGTTTATGACTCAATCCTACCGGATTGGAAGCATTTGCATATCCAATCACACTCAAGTCTGCACCCCTCTTTTGCCACATCAGTCCAAATGATCTGGACCAGTTAATCGCTCCATCTGACTGGAAAAGAGAATCTCCCACAAGAGAGCTCGAATAAACAGGCAGCGTTGCCCCTCGCAAGTTCACATTCACACGTAAAACTTTAAAAAGTTACAATCCCCAGTGAGGAGAATGAACTCTAATGAACGTGAAGCTCTTGTGTAATCTATTTAGGCTCCACGTGGTGCATACTGATTAAAGAGAACTATTGATAGAGGGGATGAGAGAGAGCAGAAGAAATACTCCGGTGTTTTGAGCTGATACGAGAGGGCATCAATATTTTTACATTTCCATTCACAAATGCCAAATTAAGTGCCTCGTTAGATAATTTATAGATCTATGAGGGCTGAGAATGAGTTCAAGTGCGCTGATCACAGCAGATTAATTTATCAGACACTCTTTTTCCTCAGCTTGTGCCTGTTTTGGGTTAGTTTCTGGGTAAACAGTCTCACAAACGAATTCTACGTAATGATAATTAGTTTGCACCTTTGGATTTGTCTCCACGTGTCCCTTTGACAGTAGAAACTAATTTGCATATAAAATATCCCAGCTTTTAATGGATTTAAAGATCAGCAGCTGGGTTCCAGAGCGTCACCATGAACTTGTGCTAATAACATGTAAAGGATATTGTTGCCATGTTGTATTGAGATAAAGGTCATGAGCTGACATTTGGGCCTGGCAAATAAAACAATAGTCATCTTCCAGTGGATGCAACGAGATAATTTCATTGTTTGTGTCTCTGGGCTGTTTGTTAATTCTTGGGTTTGTTGCTTTCTTCAGTCCATTAGTGAGTTCATTCTCTGAGCCTGCTGGTGGCTTCCACCAGGCATTTTGCTGAGAGTAAGCGTTTTAAAGTTTGCGCTGACTTTCATTCTACTCTGCCACCAAGTGGGCTGAGAAAACAGCGCCCAGGACTCCTTCACCTCTGTCGCTCAGGCGGGAAAATGTCATTTACCAAGAGTGAGCACTTCGCCATCAGCGATGAGCTCTGATAGAAGCAGGACATTTTCCACCTTCCCATTAAAGATCCCTCCCCTCTCTATGGGCGTGACTTTTGTCAAAATCAGCAGAGACCTTGAGGCAGATGTGACCCCTCACTGAAGTGTTACCATGGTAATAGAAGCCACGTATGATGGACAGCAGGATTTGGTGCGCGAGACCTGAAGGTCGTCCTATCTGTTCCTTCCCCCGGTGCCTCGCATGCCCACTAATCACGTCCTCATCCTTGACAGATCGTATATCTTTTTCAGACCATCACTTCCCCTCCTCCCCCCCCCCACTTGCTTAACTTTAAAAGAGAAGGTTATGACCTCACAAGACAATTGGAACCTTCATCATACATCAATCACATTTAAGTAGCACCGGCTCTTTTCATCTTCAGCATGAATCCGAACCAAACGGTGCTCGTAAAAAAAACACCTTTTTCGTACTATAAAAAGATGGCGAGTGCTCCTAACTGTCTGCATTGCCTCTAATTAGCGCTAAAGAGATGCAACATCTGTGTTACTGACTCACCTAATAACTTACCCGGGCAGCAAGGTCCCTGCTCTGCTCCTCCTCCTCACATTATCCTGCTCAGCGCTCTCGCGCTTCTTCAGGCCTCGTTTGTTTGAGTTATCTCCACATTTTCTCCAGGGTGACTGATGGGAGGTAACTTCAGATGTCCTGATTGACAGCTCCGCCTCAGACGACTCAAAAAGAGAAAGCTGAATTCTGGTTGAGGTTGCTTATTTTTAGAGCCTGGTGAATAATATTATTCATTACCATTTTCATTACTCAGAAATGAAAGGAGGCGTTTGTGATTTGGCTGGAGGGAATTACATAAACAACCATGTGCATCCTCCTGTGGCACTTTTTGCTGGTTCTTATTGTTCATAAATGCTTGTTATTTGTGAAGGTTTAAATAATGATCATTCTGGGGCATTTTTCTGGCACCCTAAACATGAAAGTCAGGCCAAAGCGCCACCCTTATTATCGCCCTCTGGTGGTAGTTTGCAGGAAAATAATAATCACCATCATCCTCCATTCTTAGCCATGGCTGTTGATTAAACGTGTCATTTTTTAAATCACCAATATGGTTTATGATTCTACTCACGGATGACGAATCTACAGCAAAATAATAATTAGGTTCCCCACTTGTGGTGCAGTTCCTCCATCACCGTCAGAGTCAGTTATTACCTGCAAAGCTGTCACTGACATTTAAATGATGTGTGAAATGGGGGCACACTGCTGCAGAGAGGGCGGCGTGATCAAGCAACGGCATCTGCAAAAATATCCCACAGCTGATGGCGCGGCGGTGGCTGATCGGGGTGGCTCTCAGATGATCCTGGATAAACGCAGAGCAGGTCGGTGTGGGGCGTGAATTTGAAGAGCTACCTGTACCTTTTTGGAGCGCGGTGTCATTTTTAACCACCTTTTAAAAGTGTGACTTTTCTGCCCACACTTCAAGTGATTTGACAGTTTCAGACTTCAGCTGCAGGCGCTGATCTAAATCTGCTTCACATGCCCCATTAATGATTGATTGAATCTCCTTCTTCTTCTTCTGTTACTGCTTTTTCTTCTATAAAGCTCATGCTTACAGGAAGAGGTCTTTGCAGCAATTGAGGACTGTTAAAGACACTAAAGTCGTCAAAAGAAATAAAAAGCTGTAGCGTTGAGATTGGCACCATTGTAATTAGAGCTCGCATTAATGCTTTTCAGTTTAATTTGTTGCCCATCTGGTGCGCCGCCTGTTGCCTTTTATTGATTTGTCTGTTTTCCTTCTTGTAAGTAATGATTTAGGGAGAATGGGAAGCTGCTTGGCACGGTCGTCTTTAACTCTTGTGCCAATAAGAGATTGTATCTGGAATCCAGCAAATTGTGCCAATAAATAAAATAAACAGCGTTCTAAGATGACTTTACACAAAAGTGCATCTGAACTCTCCACCGGCTCGGCGGCACCATATTATAATTTAATCCTAGCAATAAAAATGTAGCAAGAAAAGAAGGGATTCATCTGAATTGGCACTTTGACTGATCTTATTGACTCTGTAAATGTGTCACTGCTCCCCTGAGGGGAAAATTAATATCCCTCAAACCGAGCAGAGCGACAGATTATCCACATTATCTCATTGGCTCATTAGCTTCTGATGACAGCTGACACAGCTCAGGAACCCTCAGCCGCCGGTGAAAAATAAGCTTTCAGGCTGTCACATATGTTCTGAAACACCTCTGAAATAAGTCAAAAATGAAGAATTAATGCTTATCTACTGACGCACAGTAGGATTTCGTGTGGCGTGTCCAAATTCCGCTCCCACATTAGAGTCTTTTATTCCAACTACAGTTAAATCCAACATTATTCCAAACCTTATTCACATTTTGTGCTACCAAAAACTCCATTCCCAACTTTTGACCACGGGACTTATCTCTCATCTGTTTCGGTCACGGCCTCTGGATCTTCAGCCTTTTATTCCGTTTTTTTACGAGGTCATTCCAAAGTTCTGGAAGCAGCTAAACAAAGTAGCAGCTTCCTTTAATAAAAATTAAGTAAAATTGCGATGACTCGCTGCAGCTGCGAGGCAGCGATGCTAAAAGATTACACTTTCTGTCTGATACCAGTGACAATTACCCAGTTTCAACGCGCTCCCCCTCAAACCTCCCGTTTGGCCTCGTTTCCAGAATCTCCGACTCTTTCCAGTAGTTTGATGTTTGTACGTCTGTCCAGAGAAATTCCATGAATACTAATGCCTCCGTCTCCCGCCACAGAGGCCCAACTAATGCCCTTTCAGGGATATTCCTCGCCTCTTGACGGGATTAGAGTTGTGTGTTTAGCTTGATAACATGAATAAGGCCTGAATTCTGAGGGAGAGTATCAGAGGGCTGGTTAGGCGTCCATTTCAGCCCTCTTGTCAGTCCAGTGGTGTTTATTTAAGAGCAGAGCGTAGTTCCAGGTCTGCCTCATTAGGGCTGCCCCATTGTGACAGTCTTCACAATTATCAAACTCTTTCATTTATTAACTCGCCAACATTGTTAGTTTGCGGACCGTTGCTGTGCAGCCTCCTCCGGCTGAAGCCCTCAACACTTGTCCTGGTGTCCTCCTCGCCGTGCTGCCTGAGGATCTCCAGCTCCAGCAGCTTCCCACATCGTCCTCCCGGTGTTTTTTCATCCTGGATTTGACAGAACTCCAGCCGATGTTCAGTGATTTGGGATTATTTATTCATCCTTTTCCTGACTTTGCTGCTTTCCGGTAATCTGTTGTCAGATTTGCCTCAGATCTGCTCTTGTCTTCCTGGTGTAATTTCTGCAGGGATTCTGATGAACTTTCTTCCAAAGTTTTTCATGATTTTCAAAACATTCACTTTACCCTCCGGGAACCTTACCTTTAATTCCTCAGAATTGCTTTTAAGTGTCTTGCAAAACGTCCATATAATTAGGCGAAATGTAAAGGTAACCGGCTTTCTCTGTTGTCAAAGACGCGTCCCTTGTCTCAGCATTTTCGGCACATCTCCGAGCCCCCGCGGCTCCAGCCGAGCAGAGGAAATGCACCTCGTTACCACTTTTGTCCACGCTGGTGTTTGCCACCAGGATTCTTGCTTCGGGCGGTTTTGTGCCTCTGCTCTGGAGCACTTTGCACTAATGAAAAGTTGTCATAGCCCGGGCCGTGATGGATGGTGAGGGAACAAGTTCTTGGAAGCTTTCTGGCACAGTTTTTGCCAGCGCGAGGAGAAGAGAAACGTCTCGGGCTAAACAAAAGGCAGAGATGTGATTGATGCCCCTGAGTCCTGACCTCCAGCCTCGTCTCAATCTGGATAAGACGCTTATTGTCCCGCTGGAAGGAGGCGCCACACGAACAATTTGCTAATGGAGCCCCAACAAGTAAACATCAGACCTGAGTATCTTCTTGCAAAGCTGTCTTTCATTTCAAAAGGAACATACTTGACAATTCAAACCCCCGTCTGTGTGGCGGGAGGTGAAGTTTCCAGGCCTACGTGAAGCGTTCTGCTGTAATTACTTTTCCACTGCTGTTTGTCATCGGCTGTAATCCCGCCGGAGGTTTGAATTTGGCTGCCTGGCCCCTGCACATCAACCCGTTCACCCCCCCCCTCGCCTGACAGAATTTGCCAGAGAAGAGTTTAATTTCCCTCCCACAAAACTTTACAAATCACCGGGGAGGTCATATTATCCAGTATCAACCCTGACCTGCTGACAGACCGAGGCTGGCTGGAGAAGCACATAATATGGAGCGTACCCTTAATAGAGCGTGAAGTTCCTGTTTAAAGAGGAGAAATATTCTTGAATGCTAAAACAAACATCTTCGAGAGCCCAATTACCCATCACGACTCATCACATTGCTGTGCAGTATCTGAACAAACAACTCAACACGTGTCTGTCACACAGTCAGAGTGTCCCCATCAAGGTCAGAATGTTTGATGAACGAGGCTTATTTTCCTTCGCAGGCTTTTTCTACTTGGATCTATCGACAGTCCCTAAATAAAGAATGAGCCTTCTCCTCCTGCTCTTGGTTTGACCCTCAAAGGAATCCTGGTCTCTTCAAACACCATCTACCTGTCAGTCTCTGGGCTCGATGTCAACTTCAGAATGGAGTTCCATTGTAAGGATAGCCTTAAATGAGTTTTTAAAAAGAGTGTCTGGTGGATAAACAGTGGTTGATACTTCATGTTCTTAGTCGCCATAAGCCAGAGGTGTCCAAACTGGTCCACAAAGGGCCAACCAGTCAAGCACACCCAGTTTGACCAATCATCTGTCTGAAGACTCACATGAGTTGATTAAGTGAGTCCAGTCTGGTGTGCTGCTGCTGGGTTGAACAAGAACCTGCAGCCACACGGCCCTTTGTGGAACAGTTTGGACGTCCCTGCCATAAGCGAAGCTACTTCCTAAGACGCTGGCCGCGGTCGAGAGAGAGATCCATTTCTTCGGGCAAAATAAAAGCAGATCTCCACCCCCGACATACTCCCTCGCCTCATAAAACCTGTTTTAATGTAAGGAGCGACGGAGGTAAGCTGTTAGCCTGTAATGGCTGCGACATGCTTTTAACCTGACGCGGGCCAACTGTTCAATACAACCCTTGTTTGCCGCCGAAGCTGACGATAATTCTCCATGATTCACCCGCTCTGTTTGGCAGCGGGCCGCATTAATCGAGGCTGTAATGAGAAGAGGAGCCTATTGACCGGCAGCCCAGCATGATGGAAGCACAGGACGCACAAATCATAGCTGTCCGGCCGCATATTGACCAGGAGGGAAGGTGGGATGGAGGGAATTTTGACGCAGCTCTGACGCTCTCGGGCCCGCAGAAACGCCGCGCGTTTGAAGGGGGAGGCGTCCATTAAGGTCTTTGGAGTCAGAGTTCGCAGGCTCGTGCAGGGGTTTTGGGGGTCCGGAGGTGCCGCAGACAGCTGCGCGTGATAACTGATGGAGGCCTCCTGGGGTCTGACCTGTTCACGGTTCAGGAACCGGCACGCTCTTCCGTCTTTTCCCGTCAGTCTCCGTCGGCAGCTGACTTTCAGGGAAGACGAATGGAACGTAGACGGCGGCCCCCGCGCGTTCGATGACGCTCGGACCACGAAGACGCCGTGGCACGTGTCGACCGAACATAAATCAGGCCGCGGCCGTTCCATCACTTCAGAGATGGATCGCAAAGCGATGCTGGCACTCGGAGAGGCCAAGTCTGTGATGAGTTCCTGCGTTATTGGCGGATGATGCATCGGGATAATCTGTCACGTTCTGCTTTTTAATTTACTGTTTTTATGATGAAGTCCAGAGCGCGGATCTGTGATCTGAGGCTTCTTTGCTGCCAGGTCGTGCAAACTCTGCGTAATTCTCTCACTTTTCCACCGTTCAATATGTAACTATTTGATTGTGCTGACGTATGGAGACGGTTAGTTTCATTTATTAACACTTAAGTGCATCTTTTTTTTATCATAGTTTTGGATTTAAAGGCTATAGTGTGTCTGAGTTGGCCGTTACTGCCCCCTTGTGGGGAGAGTTTTCATCGTCTTCGTGTACTACAATCGAATGGTCAGCGCTTGTTGACGTACTTCCTAAGAACCTTTTAGCAACAATTACAGGCAATCAAAAATGACAAAGCTTAGGGGAACACTTTAATCCTGCAGACCTGCTTTCACGTCTGCGCATTTTAACCTATCCAGATTTGACGTCGTTTGACGGTGTTTTTCAAGCCCAAAAACCCCTCCCGCGATGATTCCAGATGAATCTACAGTGGTTTAACTGGAACTCTTTTAAATCCTTTACAAAGTTGACTATGCTTGGCGCATAAAAAAATGAGTGTGGTGAATCATGTGCACGGTCTTTGCTCCGTCGCTGCAGGCGCACCAGGCGGCGCCGCTCGCCGCGCACAGGTCCCCTGTCTGTGGGCCAGATGAGACGGGGAAGCCCCAGGGAGACAAAAAAACAAAGAAAACGACACTGGAGCGACGTCCACAGCGCGTAAGCGTCGATCGTTTTCCATCTCGTTGCTTTATTCTGCTGCGTTTGCTGCTGCCGCGCCGGGTTAACCGAACGCCATTGGCGTCATGCGTCTCGGTGCGTTTTTTTTTGTTTGGTTTTTTTTTTTTTGGTAATTTCATCGGTTTGGCGTGCTCGATGATCGGCCTGTGCGTCTCTGACGCGGATGCACAAGGCGTCCGTTCAACATTGCTTCCACACTGCTGATATTATGGTCCGTTTTCGTTCATTTCCCTGCAGCTTCAGATACGTCAAAGTTACTTGGACGTCTTGATCTTCGGCTTCAGTTACCCATCGGCCGCCCTGTGTACCTGATTACCAGAAGATGCTCATATAGATCCAGGATGACTGGATGTGCTCCTTGAGAAACAGCTGCTGCTTGCGCCCTCAGTTCTGTAAGTTCTTTTTGCGTTATTGTCGATCTGATATAAGTTTAATACAGCACATGGGCGTAATGGTTGATTTATGCTCTGAGATCCGTTTCATTTATTCAGTCCCTTTCATGTGTCGCCACTGAAATCTGGGATTGTCAGTGTGGAAAACCGACCCAGCCGGGAAGGGAAGGCTCCCTGATGCAGAGCGATGGGCTGCGGGGGGAGCAGGACCGATGCTCTGGAACCTCGATACCTGGAGAGCTGGACCAAGGAGACGGAGTCGACCTGGCTGACCACCAGCACGGACACAGACCTCCCCCTGTCGTCCATCCAGAGCATCCCCTCTGAGAACTCCGAGGCCGGCTTCTCCTCTGAGAAATCAGTCAGCCCTGGTAGGAATGATGACGACTTAATGGGTTTCATTCAACGCCCCATAAGATTGCAGAAGAATCCGTTTCGCACAGCGTCTCTCCAGAAACATTTGATGTGCAGTTAGTCGGTGAATGCAGCCTCAAAACAGGAGAATCAGAGATGTTGATCCACTTTGGGCACTTGGTTATCAGAACAATCCCTTTTGAGGGCAGCGGGACATGAATCAGCAAATGAGCATAACCAAGCTGCGTCAAAGGAAAAAAAAAAAACTCACTCAAGCAGGACTTTGCTGCCATGGTAACAGATAGAGCTGTTAATGAATGTGGGCCGGGCATCCTTGATGCAATTGCGAAGAGGGGGAACGAGACGGAGCCGTCACGAAGCAGCTCTGAAACAGGTTCAGATCCATTGTGCTGCTGCTGCAGCCGTAGGAAATTCATTCATTTTTCTACGACTGGGGCGCGTGCACGTCACGTAGACTGAGAGATGCAAACCAGACACCATTCCCACCAACAAATCGGGATGCCCGGCTCAACCCATCTTCCACATATGGAATATGGGCCGTGCCGATTCATTTTCTGGTTTCTCGTTCACTAATTCAGCTTCATTTTTGTCTCCAACACCATATTCAAGTTCCAGACTTCTTCGAGGACGGCCTGCCGCTTCCCGCCCAGGCTTACCTGAAGGTTTGCTCGGCCTTGTCTGAGGTCAGTCTGAGCGAGGCCAAGTCCGGCGACCCCCCTGCCGTCACAGACTCTCCAGCCAAGGAGGAAGCGCTGCCCACATCGGGCACCAAAGTGAAGCGCACTAGTGTTCTCCACACTCAAGAGATCGTAAGATAATCTGGATATTTGAAAAAACAAAACAAACGTGACTTTTTTTTTGTATTGATTTAATTTACATGATTGATAAACTTTCCATCATCTTTGTCCACTGATGAGTGGACATCCACTCACTTCGTCGCCCCCTACTGGCTGGTTTTAGTAACGCAACAAGCCCCTCCTAGCTTCAGAACGAATCATTTCTGCATTTTCTTCCTTATCAGACAAAATGGCAGGACAGCCGCATGTCGACCAAGCAGGTGACCATCACGGTGACCCAGAGCATCCATCAGGTGGACAAGAACAAGAAGGTGAAGAAGTCGCTCACCACTTACGAGGTGATGAAGCCCACTGAGACGCGGAAACAGGTGACCACACAGAAACAGCTGAGTGCAGGCGGCAGTGGGTGAGGCCAAAGGGATTAAAGGTAGCCGTGATATGGAAGTTTGTGCTGAATAAAGAAGAGGGAGGGAGCGCTTTGACTTCAGTACAAGTGTTTGATCATTCCAGTCTGACTGTACCTTAAAAGAAATACAATATTTATATGATAAACAGCCTCAAACTAAAATAAATCAAGTCATGATATTTGCTGCTGGATCACATTTTAGAACCTGTTTAGACATGTTTGTGAATAAATATGTATTATTTAACCTCTGGATATTCAACTAGAAGAATAAGAAACTTTTATCTTACAATAATGAAAACACAGAGTTGCATTAAGACAGAATCTGATGATTTTTCTTTTTACAGTGCAGTCAGGGTAAGTGTTAAATGTTGTGTATTTTTGTATAATACAGTGGAAAAAGGGTCATTTCTTCCTGTTGGTTTAAACATTTTTGGGCATCAAACAAGTGCAATTATGTTCCAATTTATGTCACTCAAGACAAGCACATAATAGTAAAAATTAGTAATTTTACTAGCATTTGGTACCGATGACCGCCTCAGATTTTTCTTACCCAAGTGTTCGCATGTAACCAAAGTCGTTTTTGTTTTCATTTCATGCACATGTTGCCTCTCTTAGCAAAATCAGCCTTAATGGCACACTGAAAACAGACAAATCATTAAAAACAAACAAGCCAGATCACACAAGACCTGTACCATCTTTCCTGATTATTTGAGCCAAGAGTCCTCAGTCATTGTGACTGAAAGGGCAGATCTGAGGTCAGCTGTGTGGTAAAAGACTGTGGGTGAGTTTCTGGGAGTCATAATGAATTTGGCCTGATCGGAACAACGGCTCCTCCTTCCTCATCCACTCCTCCACACAGAACTCCGGGAAGAAGAAACAGATTTCTCTCTGAGCCGACTCGACAGAATCTGGAGAGAAGAAAGGATTGAGCGGATGTAAAAGGTTATCAAGGAGGCGGTTTAGTGCTCATGCAGCATTCAAAGGAAATGGGTGAAAATAGACCGCCATAATTAGAACAAGGTCAAGACTTCTGCTAGTGCTTACACTGTTGAAAAGCCAGTTTTTAAAACTATTATGTGCAGTTTATATTGTTCTTCATCTAACTTCTGTTGAGTAATTTTATTACTTTTATGGGGTACCACTCAATTTCTAGAGTTCAAATATATATCAAAAAAAAAAAACTAACTAAACTGTATTTTGTAATACCCAGATAAAGATATTTTTTGTTCTGTGTTTGTGGGTCTTTCCTCCTCCAGTGTTGACTTCAGTGAGATGAAACACTGCTGTACTGAGGTTTAGTGAAAAATGATATAATTTCTTTGTCTTAAACTGTTGGGCCCTGTCACTGAAGGATTTATAACCATCTGCTCCAATAAGCTGCCACATCACTTCTCTATTAACATGACTTGTTGTGAAGCTGAGAACATTTAGGAATTCCCAGCGAGCTCCTACCTGATCCATGTGTCGTGTTTCTTGTGTCCGTGAGTCCAAACTGAGCCCTTATGGAGGCGGGAGAGGTGTGGCGGGCTCGGAACACCTTGGTCGGCCCCATCAGTTCTCTCCAGAGATGTATCGCGTCTTCTCGGGCTAAAACGTAGGCTCGCATTGGTCCGCTGAGGCAGGAGCGAGAAAAAAAAAAACAATCATGAGAGCAGCCAGAGAGGCCGATGAAACTGCTGTTGTCTCAGAAAGCCTCAGAGGAGTCGCTCACCTCGACATGAATTCAACAAGCCTCTGGTAGAAGAAGCGCCCTGAGAAGCCAACACAATGTTTGGATCTTTTTTTAAGCAAATTGATTTGTGTACGTCAACTAAAAAGCACAGAGAAAGTGAACAGACCTGAATGTTCAGCATAAAACCTCTCCGAGTCCTGTCGCCTCCAGACAAGGTCCTTGCACCTCACAATTAAAAAGCTGTTGTCTAGAATTCTCTGATGGAGAGCCTGGAAGAGAGTAACAGAAATGTGGCTTAATCGAATTTAATGCGATATAAACATCTGGTTTTGTATTAAAAATACTCACATTACACAAGTGATTCATGTTTTGATGATCAATGATTTTTGAGACAGATTTCTATTTATGGCAATACACGTATTCCAGACTACACTCTCAGGCAACAATAGAATCACATCCACTGGGTGATTGAGTCTTTTCCTGACCCTAATTTGGTTTTAAATCTTGTTAACGAGACTTAAACTCCAAAAGAATCTCACCTCCAACATCAGTGGATGAGCTACAGCATCTGGTTTGATGACCGCCAGAGTGAGCTGCAGCACTTTAGACAGGCTGCGAGCAGTCAGGAACATCCTCTACAGAAATAGAGAATTAAATAATAATAATGATTATTTAAACCAACAATAACAATCATTTTAAGACGATCGGGATGGTCAGATGGCTGATTTTCATGACCTTTAAAATACACCAATGCCTTGTAAACGTCTGGCACCATTAGTATTCATGTATTCAGAGGTAATGTGATTATTATTGAGCACATTTCAGGTTTCCTGACCTCAGTTGTGGATGTTTTAGGTCGTCAGATCAGGGAGAGACCCGCGCCGGGCGCCGCCATGTTGTCGCCAAAATAAAATCCTTTCCTTAAAACAGTCTTAATTTCCCACTCTCGCGTAGAAGTTATCTTCGTTTACGGTGTGGGCGTATGTTGAAAAAACATATCATATGTTAATAATTGTACGCGTTTTTTTTTTGTTTGTTTTTTTTTTGGAAATGGTTCGTTTTCTCCGTTCGCTGGCCAATGCTGTCCCCTAGAAACAGCGTCGGCACAAAGGTTCCGGTTACAGCAGCGTGTTGAATGAACGACACACAGAGAGACATTTGCACAACTGCAAATGTATTCCTTGATCTGACATACGCATATTTGGGGCGTCCATATGTCAAAGATGACACGTGTGGTTATGCCGGATTTATATCGGATAGATACTTTCAATTGTCAGACAGCGACCGAGCAGGGATTGGAGGAGGAGGAGGGAGAAATCTCTGTCTATGGAATGTCATCAATGTAGGGGATCAGACACACACAGTATGAGTTACAAACACGGAGCACATTCCAGCAATGCAAAACGGCCACACCCGTAAAAGTAGTATGTGCACGAAGGGGTTTGACATTCAGATGGACGGAAAAGAGGGGAAGAAAGAGGGAATGGATGTCCCACATAGGTCTCTCCCACCTGCCCGTGTCATGTGACTTGGGCTGGTGCCACAGCTGTTACCATGGGGGGGGGGGAGGGGGAGGAAGAGGGGCTGCTGGTGGGTGAGGGGTTGCATGGAGAAAATTAGGAATGCCTCTGTATCTTCTGTCTGGTTCAATTTTCTGTTAATCATTACATGGTAGATGGCAGTTTGACGATGAACGGGCTTTTCCCCAGTGTGTGTGTGTGTGTGTGTGTGTGTGTGTGTGAGTGAGAGAGAGAGAGTAAAGGTAAAGGAGCTCCAGAGCAAGCAAAAACTGCCTGTTCTTAACAGGGGGAAACCTTAATCGGGCCCCTCCTGGTGATGGTGAAGTCAAGGCCTGAGCTGGTGTTACCAATGAGTCCATGAGGGTGACGTTGGGGGGACGATATCCATCACGTGCACGGGGGGGCAGCTCGAGTTCAAGGTCACGGGCAGGAAGGTTGTCACGGAGATAACATCCCTGTTTGGTCGTCTTTCATCCCTCAGAGGCCTTCTTCCTGCCTTCTTCCACTTTTTTCCCCCCTTCTCCTTCTCAACAGGTGACGGAGTGAACAGAGAGCCGCGTTTATTCGCCGCTGACTCCTTCTCCGACCATCCTCAGCTGGCTGATTCAGCTGACCCCCCTTCCCCCCTCCCCGAGCTGTGCCCGCCACAAACCCCCCCCCCATCGCTCTTTCATCTCAGCGTCGGCTGGAGTTTTCGCCGCCGCCGCCGCCACCGCTGCTGCTGCTGCTGTTGCTGCTGCCACCCCTGCAGTTGTCACTCCCTTTTGGTGGGGAGCCGGGGGGGGAGGGAGGGAGGGAGGGAGGGGGGCAGCTGATTGACGACCCCCACAGGCACCTCATGTCCACACGCCTGGGGGGGGATAATGGTGGAAATATGTCGCGTGTAGCAGCAAGAACAAGGCCCCGATCCGTCCAGTCACCGTGGGGCTCAGAGACGGAGATCATCGTGAGGCCATTTATATCTTATAATTGCACATTGTTGTCGCGGAGCCGGTCGTTACAGCGGGGCTGACTGCTGCGGGGGGGGGGAGTGACACCCACCAGCTCTTTCATGTCCTAATTGTTTGATCGGTGAGAAAAGTCCGAGGCGTGTTTCCTGCCGTGACACCTCCCAGAGACACTGAAGTTCGCCTCTGTTGGACCACAACAGAACAGGCTACTCAGAGCTTAATTCACTGTTAAAAGCTGCACGGGGGGGGCATCAGAATGCAGGTTTTGTCCACGTTGACCCCCCCCCCTCCCCCGACCTGGGAGTCAGGGGCAGTGGGTCGGCCCTCACCTCTCGATCACCTGTTGGCCGTTTTCAGCCTAAATGGCGGCGACCCGTTGACCTTTGCCGCTCGCTCGCTCGCTCCACCACGCGGGACCGGTCCTGGCCCCTCCGCAACAGCTGTGTCAACCTCGCCGCTCGCAACTGCTGCGCCCGGGGAAGGACAGAGCGCGGCATTAATGTCAGACCCCTCGATGAGTCAGCAACAGGACTCGGACGCGTCCCAGGATGGGCTGGTCCAGTCCCAAAGACACAGGCTTCCATTTCTCTCTGCTGTGTATTTAGTACATGAATTACTTATTTTAGTTAGTTTAATTTTATTTTTCAAGGCGTTTGTGCTTTAGTAATCTTAATCATTTCAAGATTTCTGAGGCATTTCTTTGGTCATTTTACTTCGCAAGCAGTTTGTTCTTTCATTAATTCATCAACACCAGCAGTCTTTTAAAACTAAATATTAATTATAGAATGCAATTTGAACAAAGCATGTAAAAGAGATAATAGCAGAGTGTATTAAAAATGAGACCTTTTTAGTGAAATTTGGTAAATCTTCACATGTTTTTGGGTATAAAAAATGCAGTATATGAAGATTTCAGCCAAGAACGATCAGAGTGTGGATCCACTTTGGGGTCTCCAGTGTGAGTAAATATACTATAATAGCTAAAATATTACTTTTTATTTATTTTGAGTGAACAACAACGCTTACACACGCACTTATGTGCGTTCAATCATCCCATCACGGCAAACGGCTCAAGGTTTTTAGGAGAGTTTCCTCTGAAGAACGGGGATCTGCAAGGTTGTCCCCTCCTGGTGTCAGCTGCTGGTTTATTTATACCTATAGAAATCCACGCTGTCCACTCTTGAAGAAACTATTCTGGGGACGGTCAGGCCAAACTCCTACCTGCTGCTGCCCCGGGGAGGGGAGAGAGGGGGGGGGGCGACTCCCCCCTGCCAAGAAAAGCGTGTTGTGACCTCCGTGGAAGCAGCAGGACATTGGCAACGGGGGTAGATGGGTATGACTGAGGGGAACAAAGTGATTAGCAAACGGGGGCCCCGGTATGCCGGCGGGGATGAGGGGTGGAGGGGGGGGTTAAAAATAACCCTTCTGACCCAAATTGCGGGGAAATCGCATGGCTCCTGCGCCGCATTCTTCTGCTTTTAGACGAACCATTTCAAATAAAACCCCAATCCCCCCAACCGGTGCTCAGATAAGGTTTTCAGGAGACTCCCAGATCCCCTTCGGGTGACCCGGGAGACGACAAGGGACGGGACGGGGCGGGGGGGGGCCCACGGGACGCGCAGCAGATGAAAGAAAGGCGGATGATTTGCTGAAAGGCGGTTTGTTGGCGAATCCTCAGCCCGTCTATGACGGCAAGCATCTGTCAGGAGCGACACTGGATTAGCATTCGTATTTTAACCATTGTGTCCGGTCCGAGCGGCCAGAGATCCGCTCGACAACAAAAGACATCTGATCTTCCGAGCGCCCGGATATATTTGGCCCGGGCCTTGGCGCATAGCTGACATTAGTGGAAATGTTGCATTTGTGATACACCCTGGCCGGGGGCCATGGGAAATATCGAACAACTGCGGAAATCAGACAACATCCTGTGGTGGAGAGAGTAAAAAAAAAAAAAAAAAACAAACCAGGAGATACAAAGATGTGATGGGGTGTCTATTTGTGGAAGGCAAGTGCCTTGAAAATAGCGAGACTATTGGGTTTCAATATAAGCCCCCCTCTCTGAGCTGGAGCTTTCTGTGAATGAGGCCCAGGTTCCTATCACACCCAGCCTGGGCGCTGATTTTAGAACACAGGTGCTGACCTTAGTGGAGCAGCTTGTGCTTGCAGCAGAGGAAAATGAACCCCCCGCACTCGCTGATGGTCGCTCGGCGGCCACACAGGGGCTCCGGCACAGTCATATAAGGACCCGTAGGTTCTTTATCACTGCTTGGAGGATGAAAAACAGAGAGGCCACAGCTCGCGGGGAGCCGCACCAGAACGGTGATAAAGCACTTTGATAAGAGCGTTCATGTTTCTACGTGCCCAAAATAAAACCCTATTAAAAATCAAAGCTCTTTAATTACATTAAATAGGTATTACATATCTTTCTGATGTTAGAAGGACATTTCTGACCATAAGCATGCCCATATAAAAGAGGAAATTAAGGGGTTCTTATATGATGTTGCATCTTTATTTCTCTCACACTGAGGTAACCAATTATAAAGAAATAAACAAAAATAGGTATTGCTCAGATTTGATTATTGTAGCACAGTTCTCCGATCGGGAATCATCCCCAAACAGAGATGACGAGTCTTTTTTTTTGGAACTGCGTTACGCGCGAAAAGCACCAACAGGCCTTACAACTTTGTTACGGGGAGTGAGTGTGTGTGTGTGGGTGTCTGTGTGCGTGTGTGTGTGTGTGTGTGCGTGTGTGTGGGGCGGGGAAGGGGGGGGGGGTAATAAAAATGGCTTTTTGGTGGAGGTGAGTTGTCTGACAAGAGCGAACGTCACTTTTTCCGACGGCGTAAACGACCCCATGCGAAGCGCAGGCTGAAACTCAACCTTGGCCTCAGCTGTGGGCTGCTCGCGCCGCTGTTCCGCCTGCCCCGCTAAACCCAATAAAACATCCCCAGCATGCAGTTGCCCCCCCGCCCGTCTCCCTCTTTTTCTCCCATTTTTTTTTCCTCCAAAAAGGAGCCATTGACATTCGGCGTAAAACGCAAAGGGGGGGGGGGGGCAGAGCAGAGGAGGGTGTAGGGTGTCTCGAGCCCAGTGTGAACAGCTGAGAGGTGTGATTTCACAGGCTGGCTCCCCCTTGTCAGGGCTCTGATTGGGCCGGACAGGAGGCGCAGGAGAGGCCCGGGCTTCTAAAGGACACCAACAGGTGGGAGGCCGCTTTGGAGGGGGGCGCTCCTGGCGGGATAGAAAAGGGCCGATCTGCAAGGCCTGCCACAATCCGCCAGCCAGAAAGGGAGGAAGATGGTTGACGGCGGGAGAGCAGAGGCGGTCAGGGTGATGGGGAGGAGGAGGAGGTGGTGGCGGAGGAGGAGGGGGGGAGCGCTCCGGGGGAGGCCGAAGGGTAGCCGGAGGGTAGCCGGAGGGTAGCCGGAGTCTCCACGGGGGCGAGGAGGGTGTTTGAGGACCAGGCTGAGATGATGAGATGACCAGGCTGCTCAGCGATTCCCGCCAGGGTTTTAAGACCCGGGCACGTCTTCGGGCTTCAGGACAGCCGGTTCAGGGGTTAGACGGTAGACGCGCTGTTGTCAGGCCTGACAGGTGAGGGGGGGAGGCGGATGTGGGGAGGGGGGGAGCAGAGGCGCGATAGAGGAAGTAACGGGAGTCGTTGACAGAGTGGGAAGGAACTCCGGGAGGCCATTTGGCTGGGAGATGGTTGATGTAGCGGCAGTCAGATTCAGAGTAGGAGACGGAGCCCGCGGACCTCCCCGAGGTCAGCTCCCAGCGCCGAAAGCCCTTTGGAGGAGGCGCGGCGCCCCCCGAGAGAGGTGAGTGCGGGAGCGGATTTAACCTTCTTTTTCCTTCCCCGCCGAGGGGCCCCAAACGAGTCGGCGCGATGCAGGACGGAGGACGGAGCGTGACCTTTACCCACCACAAGCCGGAATCCGCCTCACCCTCCAGAGTTATTTAAGCTCAAGGGGGGGGGAATTAAGCATCACCAAATTGGCACGACCCGGCAAACAGCTGCGGCTATTTAGCGGCGGCCTCAAGACCGCCGTGGGCGCATGTGCACCAGCAGGCAGGCCGGAAAAAGTCCCGCCGCCACCTTTAACGGGGAGGGTTTAGAGTCGGTTTAGGCGGTCTCGGCCTTCGTGCCTCACAGACGCTCTGTCACAGCCGCGTTGTTACCGCTCCGACCTGTCTACGTGGTCGTGGGGGGGGTAGTGGGGGGGTTGCTGGGCCTCCTGTGAATCCAGTTGTTGCCCCTTGTGAGGACATGCTTCCTTATATCCCCATATTAATACACCACTTATGGAATGTAAGGAAGTGTGTGGTTACAAAGAGGACACAAGCGCCGACCCAAAGAGAAGACATGGAGGTGTGTGTATGCGTGTGTGTGTGTGTGTGTGTGTGTGTGTGTGGGGGGGGTGTTCAGAGCATGTGTGTCTGCGCGAGGACGACAGGTGAGAAGGCACGTGGGCAGTCAGCTTTGCAACCAGGGAAGCGGCGGGCTGGGGGTCTCCGGAGCTCTGCCTCCCCCCCCCCCCCCCTCTCCCCAACGGCTGACAGTCGAGGGGGATTGACGGACCACAGCTGTCACCCGTTATAGCAACCGCAGAACGGTCCAAAAAGGAAGAGAGGGGAGGTGTGGAGCTGTCACTGGTGAGGGGGGGTGAAGGGTCACTGCTGTTGGCAGGAGCTGGGCAGAAATGGGGGCAATCTGTGTGGATGTTTTGCATTGTTTAATATTTAAAGGCGATTTTCTCTGTGTGTTCCAGCGGCCCGGGGGGAGGACACGCCATCTAGGCTTCCAATGATAACCGCCGTCTTTATCGGTCACCTCTGTCATTTCCTTCCTCTTCCCCGTGCCCTCACCCCCCCCACCACCACCTCCAGTAACCCTCCCTCCCTCCCCCTCTCCCTCCTGCTCTCTCCGGCTGGTGCAGCTGAAGCAGCACGCCTTGCTGTGGCTGGTCAAACGGAACCAAGTCAGGTGTTTCTGTGAGGTTTGGTCCCCTTCAACCAGCTACTGCGTCGGCACACAGCGGCATGGAAGCACAGGCCCGGACGCATCATGGCGTGGGTGACCAGTTGGCGGCAACAGGTTGTGTTTTTATTTTCATCAGTGCCTTGCTGTTTCCTGTATAACAATGTACCCTAATAAAAAACTGATGACACCGCGCACCGTGTGTTACTGTCACTTTCCTGCTATTTAAAACCTGTTTTTGCTGCACCCCAGATGCCATCTCAGCTCTTATTACAAGAGGATTCTCATTTTTCAATCAGCAGTTACGAAGACTTAAGTCAACGCACTTGTTTTTGCCAAAAGAATCTGCAAACAAATTACATTCACATTCATAAAGGAATACAGGGATATTACCAGAGCAATGCTGTTGTCTGCTCCGTTTGAAGAAATTAACCCCTTATAACACACCTCCCCCCTTGCACATTCACACTCCAGTTTCATAGATGCCAGCAAAAACATATAAATTGCAGAGAACTAATTATATTGTTTTAAGCCTGAAGAATATGATATAAAGTAATAAAATACTTATACATTAATGTATTATCTCACAAAACTATAATAAAGCACATTGTGTGGCGTCAATGTCAGAAAAGCAAGCAGAATGATTTTTATTCAGCGCTCAAATAGCAGTTAAATGCAATGCTGTGCCATAACCATGGCGCAATTAATTAAAAGGCAAATTAGCATATTTAACCATTCAGGCATTTCTTTATTTCTTAACATTTTGGCGGCTCTTTATGAATAAACGTATAAAGGCAGTTCCGCGTCCTTCCTCCAGGGGGCAGCGCGCCTGGTGTCACGGCGGTTGTTGCGTCAGCGGCGGCAGGCGAAGAAGAAGAAGGCGGCGTAAACATGGAGGACAGCGGAGAGGCAGGTGAGTGCAGACGAGTTACAAAGCCAGAATTCACAGCCGCCCCGGCGTTATTCTCACGCGTTTTCGCGCACGGACACGAGGCCCACCCTCCCTTTCAACGGTTCGGCCCTCGACCTCCGCGTCCGCGCCCGGCCGGGGCCCAAACGTGGGGCGAGTTAGCCCCGCTGGCTAACGTTAGCGCGGCTGTCAACGGGAGCAGAAGATGAACGTCGACGCGGAGCCGCTATCTTCACAGAAAAAGAAACCTCTTGGCGAACATGTAGCGGCCGGCGCCGACGGGGAGGCGTGTGCGTGGCTGTCAGGGGAACGTCGGGATGCGCACTGTGACGCGATCGTCTGTCAAAGGTGATTAAATATTGATCCACTGGTGGTTTTTGCAGAAGGATCTCAGGGGAACCACGGCATCGAACAAGTCAAGGTTGGTCTGCAGATGTGTCCCGAGCTGCTGTGAGACTGGTGCCGACAAGCGCGCTGATGTCGTGTTTCTGTCTTTGGAAACGCAGAAAGAGGGGAAAGACCTGACGAAAGAGGAGAAGCAGCGTTTGAGGAAAGAGAAGAAACAGCAGAGGAAAGGCAAAGAGAAGAAAGAGGAGAAGAGCCCACAGGAGGGCGGAAAGGAAAAGAAGGCCGTCGGCTCGGCTCCTGCAGCCCCACAGACCTCAGAAGCCCTCAGCACAGCCCAGAAAGGTCTGCAGGAGCACGACTGGTGGCGAGGGTTTATTTACTCACAACTGTCGAGTGCATTAAAGAGGTCTATCTCTCCCTCTCCATCCATCCATCGCTCTCTTTCTATCTCTCTCTGCATCCCTCCCCCTCCCTCCTCTCTCTTCCTCTCTCTCTCCCTTCCTCTCTGTTTCTCTCTCTCTATTCTCTCCCTGTCTCTGTCTGTCTGTCTGCCTCTCTGGCTGTCTCTCTCTCTCTTCTCTCTCTACTCTCTCTCTGTGTCTCTCTCCTCTGTCTCTGTCTCTCTCTCTCTCCTCTTTCCCTCTCCATCTCTCTCTTTCTTAGCTCCTTCAACAGTGCCTGCTTCAGTTCCTGTGCCTGCCTCAGAAAGTGCTGCCCCAATAGAAAAGCCAGCGAAGAGTAAAGCTGAGTTGAAAGCGGAGAGAAGAGCTCGACAAGAGGCCGAGCGAGCCTTCAAACAGAACAAGAAGGGAGACGCGGGCCCGCAGGTTGCCGCGGCCAAAACTAAAGTGCAGCCCAATGAGCTGCAGCCAGGTACTGCACCACCCCTGATGTCTGCATAAGAATAAATAATATTCATTCACGCTTGGACAAAAAAAAAAAACCCACACTTTTCATTTTCAGTGGTGAAGAGACTCCCAGAACATATCCAGGCTGACAACCCCGAGGTTTTAAGGAAACAGGCCAAGAAATTGGAAAGGCACAAGGTTGGTTGCACCATATCTAAACCACTTACAGGGTTTAGGACAGCTGGTATTTACATGACTCACAGAGGCATAAATCACCCACATTCAAACTGATCTTTCAGCCTGGCATAATAATCGGTCCTGCCTGCATGTGAATAACCCAGACATTTCTTCCAGACCCCACAACACAATGCTGCTACACAGGTTTGACCTTTTTTAGATGTGTGCCACTGAGGTTTGAAGTGTGTTTCATATGCCTACAACTGCTTGTGTGGGGTTGTGTCTGTCTACCTGTGAGTGTCGCCACCTTCCAGTGTTGAAGGCATCTCCTTCATCGCCGCGCCATCTGCTTTATTTCAGATCCCTTTCCGCGTGGATTATGGTTCCAAAGTCAGCCTCTTCTCTCATCTCCACCAGTACAGTCGCAAGTTTCCCCTGACCCAGCAAATGAGGTAAAACTTAGAACTCAGCACCGGTGCTGTGCATTTATTTCTTTTCCGTTCCTCTCCATGAGCGCCGTTGTGACTTTTTTTTTGGCTGCTGCAGCATTCCTGCCACGGTCGTTCATCCTGCTATTGTTCGACTGGGGCTCCAATATTCCCAGGGAATAGTTGCAGGGTCCAATGCTCGTTCTGTTGCCCTGCTGCATGCCTTCAAACAGGTATAGACAATCTGCCCAGCATCATTTCTAATCAGCCAGCAGCACGGTATCGAATGTTGCGGTGCTTTGGTTTTCTCCTTAAGGTAATAAGGGATTATACCACACCACCGAATGAAGAGCTCTCAAGAGATTTGGTGAACAGGTTGAAACCTTACATCAGGTGAAAAAATCACTCCAACGATTGGATGTCGTAAACGGGGATAACTGTTCGGTTTAACCCTTCCCTGTGTTTTTTTTTGCAGTTTTTTAAATCAATGTCGCCCCCTGTCAGCCAGCATGGGTAACGCAATCAAGTACATCAAGAAAGAGATCTCACATATTTCCAGTCAATGCAAAGAAGAAGAGGTAATATGGACGTAATTTTCCTTATAATTTACGTCTGAATTTCTAACTAACATTCTTTGGTAAAGCAGGCTTCATGTTGGTATGTGCAGTAAGTATAGTTTTTCTGTTTAGGCAAAAAGCAAGCTGCTGGACTGCATCGAGTCCTACATCAACGAGAAGATCATCCTTGCTGCTAAAGCTATCGCCAAGTTTTCAATTGAAAAGATCAATGATGGTGATGTCATCCTAGTGTATGGATGGTAAGGCGAGATCTCAAGGGGGAAATTCCCAAGTAATGGTCAACGTCCTGTAGCTAAACACTTGCTGATTGCATCTCTCCTTCCGCCTCCCCCACACACACTTCTTCTTCACTCATCATCCTTCTTTCCAGCTCGTCACTGGTCAACCACATCCTACACGAGGCCTTTGAGAAGGGCAGGAAGTTCCGCGTCATCGTGGTGGACAGCAGGCCCCGCCTGGAGGGCCGGGAGACCCTGCGGCGCCTGGTCCAAAGAGGCATCAGCTGCACCTACGTCCTTATCTCAGCCGTCTCTTACATCCTTCCAGAGGCAAAGACACGTTTGTTTCATCGCCGTCCTTTTCTCTGGATGCTCTGATGTTTCATGCCTCCGTCTCGGACCTCGTAGGTGTCAAAGGTTTTCCTGGGCGCTCATGCTCTGCTGGCCAATGGTTATGTTATGTCTCGGGTGGGGACGTCTCAGATCGCTCTGGTCGCAAAAGCCTTTAACGTCCCCGTGCTGGTGTGTTGTGAGACCTACAAGTTCTGTGAGAGGGTGCAGACGGATTCCTTCGTGTCAAACGAACTCGGTATGAAGACAATAACCAGTGGTTTGTGATGATCTAATCCAAAGACACGGGGAACTTATTGTTGTTTTTTTTTTTTTTATCCGTGCTTTTCAGATGACCCCGATGACCTCATCGTGACGCGGGCAGGGAAGAGGCAGCTCGAGCACTGGCAGGAAGGGAAGTCACTGGGCCTGCTTAACCTGGTGTACGACGTCACGCCTCCAGATTTCGTAGATATAGTCATCACAGAGCTGGGGATGATCCCCTGCACGTCGGTGCCTGTGGTGCTGCGAGTCAAAAACGTGGACCAGTGAGGCGTTCACAAGCAGCAGAGGGAGCGTGGACGCCACGCAGAAGGCCGTGCTTTGAGCATGCAATAAATGTATATCTGAAAATGGCAAACACTTTTTAACCGGAGTCCGTGCGTGTTTTACGAAACTCAGATTTGAGTATCTTAATCTGAAGTTTTCCGCAAACGATTCTAAAGTTTAAGCCCGAGGAATCGTAATTCAATCTCACATTGAGACATCAGCACTCAGGTTTACAACTGAAAAACTCGCTGAACAAAACCACCCCGGAAAAAAAAAGTTTAAACGTGTTTAAATTGTTTGGCGAAGAAAACATCATCTTTCCACCAGTCAGCATAGAGACAATTTGCACGTTACCACAGACGCTGCGCTTGAAATTCACAGCAGGCAGTAGGTTTGAGCGTCCATCTGTACCGTCTAATTGTGCACAAAACATCAAAACAATGGTGTCTGAAAGCACAAAGGTCAGTTAGTTATGGAAGTAACAACTCAGGGCCACAGCCCGTACAAATACTTTTTCGTGTTCTTGAAGTAAACAACCTGTCGAATGTAACAAACTCCATCTGAATACATCAAAGTGTGCAGCGTGTTCAGTGCACGTCAGTTAAAAAAATGAAAGGTCAGTGACCGGCCCCATCTTTAAAATGTCAGTTCGCAAGCTAAAAAGAAAGTAAAAACCTCTTTTTAAAAGGAAAAAAAAAATTGCACAATAAATTAAAGAAATGGCAGTTGAAAAGGTGGCACGACGTAAACACGGGGGCGTTTCTTTGTTGTCACTCAGCCCTGTTTGACGTGACGCCTCTGGGTGAACCACAGCAGGAAAGATGCCACAGCTGTAACAGCTCCAAGAGGCCCAAACACCTGGAAGGTGGGGAACTCACCCTGCGGGTGGTGGAGGCACAGGTGTAAAATCAGAACTCGAGCGTCATCTTAGATGCGGTGAGCGCTCTCGGCGAGACTGACCTCCCGGAGGCACTTGTACCCGTGGTGGTTGTCGGTGCAGCTGCATTCGAAGAAGCTGGGGCCGTAGGGAGCGCACAGAGAGTTCTCGGGACAGGACAAAGCTGTGGACCGGGTTTTATGAAAATTAGAAGCACGCCAGGTGTCGATCGGATAGCCACTGGGTCAGGAACTCACACAGTTGTCCGGTCTGGTTGCACAAATTTATCTGGCCTTTGCAAACACGGTTTCCGTCTTCGATATCCACCTTTTCCCACGAAGCCTTGCCTCCTGGACAGGATACATCTGGTGGTAAAATCCTTCGGACATAAAAAAACAATTACCAAGGTCTGCACCTTATGGATTTTATAAAATGTATTTAAAATGTTATTACACATACTCACATATAATTTAAGTCAATAAATCCTTGAAATGTTGAATCGCTAATGTTGACAATAGGGTTAAGGGAGAGGTCTCTGCAGAGAAAAACAGGTTCGTATGCATATGTACTGGTAAATAGAAGAATATTTTCCATTTGTCTGCACATTTGTTCAGATTGCACGCTCTTAAGTTTCATACATAATGAACGCTGATGACGCTCCTTGGAGATCTTTAATTTGAGTTAGAGAACAATTGGACAGATCCAACCTGTCAAAGGAAGAAACACAATTTTAAGACTTTTTAACAGTAAAGTGACGCATACAGAAGCAAGTAAAACACGTTTTCCAGCTGAACTGCCTTCCACTTCTTTGAAATGTGTGCGTGTGAACTGTCCGTGTGTGTGTGTGTGTGAGGAATTTTGAAGAATTGAAAATGATCTTTTATGCATCTGCGACAGCCTTGGTCGCCGTGTTCTCTCTGCAAATGCGTGTTTTTTTTTTGATAACGCCGTCGTTATCGCGCACGTTGCGAAATAGTTGCAGACAAAAACAGAATCCTACCCCGTGATGCGTTCAGGGTCGCTTGTATTGTCATTTTTTAAGCAGCAACGTCCGTCAACCCGACCAAGAGAGAGGAGGCAAAACTGACCCACTCGGGTGCTGTTTAAAACCGTCCCGCTGCAGCGTCCACATACCTGGAATAAAAACACGATGGTTGTGGGGGAAAAAACAACAACATTCACATAACCCATACACAGCATTCGCCAAAAACGGACCCCGAGCGGACACTAATCGAATCAAATGGCAAAGGCAAATCTAACCCTCACCTGCAGGTCAGTGGGCGAGTGGCTTGCGACGAGAAAGAAATGACAGATAAAAACAAACACAGCAGCTGGCAGCCGGCGGCTCCCAGCTTTCATTTTTTATTCAACTAGTCATCTGTGCAGCACACACGTGACCGGAAACGTGCGGCAAGAAAAGTGGAGTTGCGCTAAAATTGCGCATACGCGCGATTTAGATTAAATGCGGTGCAGCCTGCGTCGTTTATATGTTTTTTAAAAAACATTATAGGCGAGTACAAATAAAAATATCTACCTTGTATTTATGCGACGAGAAACGAGGGTGCACTGGATTTATTCGTGGTCAATTCGTATAGTAAACTTTAGTTCGAGACGAAAGAAAAGAGAATATTATTTTCGTCACATCTCGTTAAAAAGGTTCCGAATGTCGAATGGCACAAGTGAAAATAGATGTTGCACGTAAACAGAACTTGTAAATTGCAGCCGCATTTCTCTGATTCTGGTCAATTTCGACTGCGCAATCACTGTCACTTTGGGTTGGACCAAAGAACGTGGATTTTTTTATGTCAGATTATTTTACAAGTCATATTTAGAAATAAAACACGATTTAGGGAATATTCACAGGCATATATTTTAAATATATATTATTAAACGCAAAGTACGACCAGAGTTTATTTTTAAATATGATGTTTTATTACGCTTCGGACTAATGCTCCATCCCCGGCTGTAAACCAAGATGGAACATTCCAGATGGGTCGTTGCGCCGCTCGTCTTCGGGTGACCAGAGCCCCAGAAGCCAGCTGCGGTCCGGACCTCTGCACTTCTACCGCCGTTTTGTCAGCTTTTTATCGCGTTTTCCGTGTTCTCCTTAACCAAATGTAAGCGAGAGGAGAGGGGGGAGGGTTAAAAACAAACAAACCCAAACAAATCCATTAATGCATGTGTCTCTGCTCAAATTTCGAAAGGTTGACTAAGACCTCTGCGCTGCTGTTGTTTTTTTTTTTTTTTGGTTTTTTTTTGGGTTTGCATGGACAAACCTGCATCTTCATCGCTATTTAATATGAACAACCTGGTGGCTTGAGACGCTAATGTGTCGTGTGCGTGTGCGCTTGTGCGTGAGCCGCATTTCCCCCCCCTTTTAAAGTGGGTAGAAAATCCATTTGAACACCAATAGAGAATGTGTAATTACTTAACACTTGCAACATGGCTGCTGCGGGGACGGCGGTGAGAAAAGTTTGACACCGACGTGGGAGAAGTTTCAGGGGAATGCTCGCCGGTCCAGGAGTCGCTGGTTGGGTTTTCGCAAAGTCGCAGTGAGTTCTCTCCGGGCCGAGGAAGCTTCCCCCGGGCTGACCGAGCAGCGGGCGAGCCGATCCCGAGCCTCCTCCTCCCGGCTTTGCTCCCAGCGGGGTGTCCCCCCCCCGCTCCGTCGTGAACCCCGGTGCTCCGTCCCCGGATAAAGATGCATTTCTCCATCCCCGAAACGGAGGTTTGTTCGGGGGAGAACGGATCCACCTACGTGGTAAGTGAGGCGATCAGTGGATTTAAAGGTTAATGTTCAGTGTTGCAGGACTTTTTTTTTTTTTTTTTGTTTACAGTCTGATATGATACCAGCAGGTACGCCACACTCTTTTATCATGTTTCATACTGGTGCAGACTAGACAGGTGCAAACATAACGTGATTTCAGGTTGAAAACCACATTTACATTATATCTACTACTATTGGCTCGCCCTGTAAACCTCTATCCCATTTCATTCCCACCCCAGGAGGCTTTGAACCCACCTCAGGTACAACAGAGGGGTTTCTTTTTACCCCCTCTGCACCCAAATTCTTTTTCAGATTTGCCACCAAGATGTCGTGAGACAACTTGTTGTTTTGCATAAAAGTGTTTAGTGAAGTAACAAGGCTGCGTCACTGTGCCTCCTGGCACCCTCACGCTCGCTCCCTTTGCGGTGAATTTCAGAAATGGGTTATTTTGTGTTGATTTAGCACGTTTGTGGAGAATTTCACCACATGTGGATGCTAAGTTTAAAAAAAAAAAAAAAAAAATCAAAAGCCCCATTCTTTTTGCATCAAAGTGCCGGAGACACTTGTGTTTACAATACTTGACTGTCAACACCAATTCACTGTTTTCTCCTTCCCTCCGGCGTCTTGATGATTCAGTCAACAATGCTGATGGAAAAGTCCCCCTCTGTTAATATGTAAAGACCTAACATGAACTGCTTTGCTTTTTTTTTTGCGGTCGCTAGGGAGCATTGTGGGTTTTATGCTTATTTCCATATAGTTGTAGCACAATATGGCGCAAAAAAAATAAACCTTTTGATTTTTAACGTGACGGAAGCGCAATTATCTGGGGTTTTGTAGACGAACATGCTTGGTCTTGCATTTGCCCCAGACTTTTATGTCCCGCGGACTTGAAATGTTTCTCTTGTGACATTGCTCTGGCTCCTCTGAGTCACACCTGTGAATAAGTGACTCCATTTGCTCCAAAGATGGAAAAACAGATTGTGGCTTCTCGACATGTGGAGATGTCATTGAGGGAACACACAATTCTCTTTGTCTTGCAGTTAAATTCCCCCTTCGCGCAGATGGCCGTACTCTCGCTGCTGAAAATCAATATGCAGAATTCTCTGGCTGCTTTTCACCTGCCGCAGCTCCGTCTCTCTCCGTCTGTGCTCCAGTGGAAACATTAATAGTTTTCCCACCACTCAGCTGGCAGTCGTGTGACTGTCACGGCCACCTTCCTGTTACGGTCTCACAGGAAGTGACTGCGCTTGATTATAATGTCGAGAGATGAGTGGTGTGTACCTTGGAACTAGGAGGTCGTGTAATTTGCAGAGTTTGCATAATCTTTTAAAAAAAACAAAACAACAGGAGCTGCAGTTTTTTTTTATTTTTGTGGTGTAATTCCTGTGCAAAAACAAACCAGCTTGTATTTGAAAGATCACACTTCCCTAAATGTCCTGACAGTTGGGTAAATTTGTGAGTCACTGCTGTGTCCCTTTTTTTAATTTTTTCTTTTTTTTTGTTTAAAAAGAGACTTTGGTGGTAAATCCAGTCAGCAGAAACCTCTCAAAAACCTCTCAATATAGAATTCCCCTGAATCCAAACCTCTTTGTTTGCACACATAATTTCCAGAAGCGTGGGGGCTTTTAAAGCTGTAGTTCACGAGAGATAATAATTTAGGCCTTATCAGCCCAACCCAAGACTTTCAAACTCATTCTTCCTTCCTGTCTGACACATGCCTGGATTAGCATCTTTGACTTCATTCCCTTTTCTTCCTTTTGCTTTCTCGAAAGTCGATTTTGTTGCCATGAATCCGTGAGGTCTTGATCTTATATCGCTCCTCACTGACATTCGGCAGTGTGTGTTAGGACACCAGCCGGCTTGCTGCATGCTCAGCAGAGGAATGAGGAATAATATCTCCTCCAAGAAGAAGGCTCAGAGAAATAATTGGAAATTCCACCGTTTGCGAAATGGAAAGTTGTTCTTGCAAAGCATGAAGAGGATTGTGTTTGTTGAAGATAATAGAAGCAAAAATAAAGGGGAGTCGTAAAATCTGTGTTCTGGAATGACAACTGTTGATTTACCTTGTTTATACAGGCTGGTGAGCCTTGTCTCAGCTGTTTTGATGTTACTGAATTAATCTCCGCTTTCTCTGACAGGCCTACAACATCCATGTGAACGGCGTGCTGCACTGTAGGGTACGCTACAGTCAGCTTCTCAGCCTCCACGAACAGGTAAGTCTTCAAAAGCCGACGGAGCTCTGGAGCAGAAACCCACGCGTGCGCCGCTCAAAGCTGCTTAAATGCCAGGACGTCCATCCAGCGCGACCTTTCTTTCATCGCAGCGCAACGCGCTCGATGAGCCGGCCTCCCGACGCTCTCAGTCACAGCGGATTCAGGCGCTCAGCTGTTTTTCCTCAAATACTTAAAGCATTTGCATGTAAATATCCAGCGCCGCGGAAGGTTTTGGAGGGGGAGGTTGACGTGGAAAGAATGTTCTTGGCTTTTCTTTCACTTCACCTGCTGGGGAAAAGAACTTAATCTTGAGGATGAAATGTTGCTGGGTCTGAGGACATTTTTCAGTCTCCGCCTCAGTGAGGCTTAGCTAGATGTCGGAACTATAATTACGTGACATGCGTCTCGTTTTCCTGCAATGTTGGAATTCAAAAGAGCTTTTACTTGTGGCAGTGTTTAAGTTTTATGTGCAGTAAACCGGTCCCCTCTGTTGACACGTTAATAAAGAAGCAGCAAGGCTAAAAGTTTGCTACCTCCATCCTCAAGTGTGCGATTTCCACTCTTGAGAGTTGCTGTTGCCAGGCAACAGGGTACGAGTCGGGCACACACAAGTCTCAATAAGAGACAAACTGTACATGGCTGAGTATGCTACAGTCGTGACCCCAAATCACTCCAGTGAATGTGGGGGCTACAAAGAAGCACTTGGTTATTAACTAAGGTGTTCTCTCGCCTCTCAAAAAAAGAAGCAACGCTTCATTACCAGAGCTGTGTGTCTGGCTACAGGAACTCTTTTGTGTGAGTTATCAGATCTGACCGCCATGGGCTTAAAATATCAAACGGGTATTTGTTGAGGTGCCATTTCCTCTGTTCCTTTAACTACACTGTCTTCATGCTGCTATATGTGCTCGGGGAGCGAGAGTAAATGTGCCACAGAGCTGCTCCTGGATCCGCCTTCGCTTGTCCCTGGAGCTTGAAACCATCACCGTGGCATCGCTCCCAAGCGACGAAGATGGAGGTCAGGCTACCTGTTGAGCCACGTCAGGCGACAGGCATCAGCCGACTGACAGCGGGGAGCAGAAGGACGATTCAGATAACTAACAGGATAAAACGGGATGAGTTCGGCCCGTGGTGACATCATGTGACCACAGTTCCGTGTATTTCAGGGTACAGTTGACTGGTTCAAAGCTAGATGACCTCAAAAAGATGGAAAGTTGAGTCAAGAAATTGGAAGACCAAGTAAACTCGTTACGGTTAGACCGTCAAGGGCTCCAGATGTGCTAGCGTGTCTGTGTTAAGAGTGGAAAGTACACTAGCTAACCATTAGGACTGTGCCTGAAATAAACCTGTGATTCATCTCATGAATGCACCTCTCAGGAAAATGAACCCATTTCTCTTTCATTTCAACCACTGGTCCTCTAGCCTGAAAAGCTGCGGCCACAAGAAGGGCCACGTCTGGTTTTCACACACGAAAATGCAGCAAAAAAAAAAAAAAAAACAACACAGATTTCTCTGACCGACCGCAGCCACAATACGAGATATAACAAGTTTAGCCTGTCTGCGCCGCGGTGACCCATCACAACGTGTGTTTCCCATCAACAGATAAAGAAAGAATATGGCAGCAATGTGGTGCCCGCATTCCCCCCGAAGAAGATCTTCACACTCACTCCTGCTGAGGTGGAACAGAGACGGGAACAGCTGGAGAAATACATGCAGGCTGGTATGTTTTCCATGTGGAATCGGCCTTTGTCGGGCAACCCTGTTTGCGCTCTGACCTCAGTTATGTCTGAATCCACTTCCCAGCTCCACCTGTGGTTTTTTTTTGTCAGGTTTTGTGCTCTCCTCACTGACAGCTTATGTTGTCTCGAAATGCGAGGCCGCCGCGGCTTTCCTTGAAAGGCCTCCACAACAGTCAGCGTGGTGTCTTCTCAGGCCGCGTTAAACAGCTGTTTCTCAACAGAACCGATGACTTGGCGGAAAGCGAGTATAAAATGTATCGATTGGAGTTGAATGGAGGTTATAAGCAGGTTGACGTTGACCTCTCAACACAAACATGGGAATAAGCGTTACTGGCAGCGACGCTGAGGGTTTGTTTTAATCCTCTGGAGCACCAGCAGCTACACTAGAACAAGGGAGCGTTGTTTGAGTGTGTATTTGCTCATAGTCGGCGAGCATAAACACACAGGGTGTTCTTGGCCACAAGTTTACCCGGTTACATCATGGCTTTCTGCATAGTTATGGAAAACGACCTGCTGCAATCACAAACTGTTCTGACACATAAGACGGGGGTTTGAACAGCCCGTTGAAGGGGTGGACTCATGAAAGGACACGAGCACTGCCTGTCTCACACACACATACACACACACAGACACATTCATGTTGTTAACGATCACCGAGATCCTACCGAGATCCTAAAAACCAGGCTGAACAGAAGTTTTTCATCTTGTTTACCACAATATGGGGCTTAAACTGTGCCTTGAGTATTTTGCAATAATTCACAGGTCACTGACCTTTCTTCATGAGGTGTGTGGGTTGGTTTACTTGAGCTAATCTGCCTTGACAGCTATCTTGAAACGCAGACTGCAAGAAAATCTTTCATCCTGAACTGTTAAAATGGTGCGATGAAGCCTAAGCGGCTCTGTTATCAGCACATTTTTACTGATGTTTCTGGTTTGTTTTTTTATAGTGCGCCAGGATCCTTTGCTTGGGTCCAGTGAGATGTTCAACAGCTTCTTGCGGAAGGCACAGCAGGTTGGTAAAACTGTTATCAAGCAGGCGTGTGGTTATTTAACACCCCAGAATAAGTGTGTGGAGGTGTGGATGTGTCATCAGGGCAGGTGTGTCATCCTGAAGTACGGTTAAGTAAAATCCATTTTTTTCCACAAGTAGATGCTCTCAGAGCCTAATAGTGAGGGGAGCCCTCTCTGCTTTCATTGCTGTTTGTGTAACTACCTTCATCATCCTCTCATCTTCACCTGTAGACGTTGTGGGTGATCACAGAGATGATTCATATATCTATGTAGGTTTTAAAAGCTCTGTTGATTTACCTGAATTTTCTTTTGGAATGAATGGAAGCAGGAAGACTATGCTGCTTCAGCCTAATATTGATCTTTATCAAAACAAGGGTGATTCAACGAGGCGCAAGATAAAATAAAGGTAAAAAATAACCAGGATGTGATACACCTGTGCACACTGCACCATGTGGGAAATGCAGGCTGGAAGCTCAAGTGTGCACAAGCCAACTCTGTTATTTTTTTTTTGAGCTAAAACCAATACTTTTAAACTGTTTTGAGATAACGGCCTCATATGTCCTCTTTATCTACACAGCAAGGCAATAAATAGCAAATGGCTAAACATCATCACAGTTGCTTGTTTTAGTAAGATGACAAAAGCAAACATTTATGTTTGGGCTTGCATTTCATTTTCTCTCTAATTTCAAAAGCATTCCCTGTTCCTAAATGCTTCTGGATTGAATAGAAATGTGTTATTCTGCAGAGGACATGTATCATCTTGAATGCCTGAGTCATTTTTAATAGTCATCTAGGCAAAACAGGACTTGAAGATGATTTAATATTGCTGCATCAGTATATAATCATCCTTCTCAAAGCTGGTATCAGGATGAAGAAAAGTCTTTGTCTGTCGACTGTAAAATTCCTACCTAAGGTCACCAGTAAGTGCTAATCCTGCGTGAATGCAGCTTTTGTCTCCGAGAAAAGAAACCTTCCCCTCCTCCCTGCTCGTGTGTTTTTATTGCAATTTCATTGTTGACCCACAGGAATGAAAACACGGGGCAGAGCAATGAATGTTGTGTGTTGTCCCCGTGTCCTTCCAACAGGAGACGCAGCAGATTCCCACAGAAGAAGTCGCCCTCGACATCTGCCTCTCCAACGGTCAGAAGGTCACCGTCAACATCCTGACCTCGGATCAGACGGAGGACGTTCTCGACGTAAGCGCGCGCTAACGTGTTTTTCTGCAAGCCCCACTTTTGTCATTTTAAACGGCAAAAATGTCCAAAGAGCACGCAACAAAGACTCCTGTAGGTTTACAGAGGTGATATAAAGACTTTTACACCTGGATGTTTTATGATTTAGATGTGATTGACTCAATTTTTTTATCAACCACGTCTCTGAATGTTCAGCATTATTGATGTGGACTCCTATGAGCAGCGTCGTTTTAAAGAACCCCACGGGGTATTAAATTAATCTGTTTATATACGCTCGCTTCCATCTATCTTAGGTTAAAGAAGGTTGTTCAAATTCCTCCACTCTGATCAATGCAGAAACCAAACCAGGGACGACACAGCATCAAATTTAGTCCAAATTAAATAAAAGATTCTACAAACATGCTTATGTGTCACAATGAGGGTCTTTGTTGTCCTTGGCAATAAATCAGGCCTGTTTAAGTGATTCACAGAGAGATTGTGTTTTAGCCTGACGAGCAGCAAACAAACGTTTCACAGGGAAACAGTGCTGTTTTGTGCTTAAAGAGATGATAATCATCCTCATAGGGAGGTTCAGCCCTTCTCGGCCTCAGGAATCCTTGGAAAAAAAAAAAAAAAAGAACAGATTAAAAACATAAATAAATTAAAATGTCCTAGTTTATGGTCACAGTTCTGATCAGACATCTGGTTTTTGTGCAGGCTGTTGCAGCAAAGCTGGACCTCCCAGAGGACCTCATCGGCTACTTCAGTCTGTTCCTCATCCGCGAGTCTGTGGACGGAGCCGTAACATGTGAGTCTCGTCACCATGGAAATGTCTTGCATAGACCGCATACTTCTAAATAGACACCTTTATCACAGGCTGGTCTGTGAGTGTTTGAGATGTACAGTAGTTTGATAGTATCTACTGTCCTCTTAGCTTAGTAAAATTGCCCATTGAAGGTCAGGTTAATAAAGGGTCGCCCAGTTTTTAGTTATGACACTTTCTCCAGCTGTGAGTTTGATTCAAGCAATGTAATATTGTTGCTTTGGATTGTAGAGAAACATCCTGGGCAGAGACTGCTCCATCTGCAAACTGATATTTGAAAATGTCTCACAAAAATCTGCTAATTTTTGTCATTAATCCCTTTGAATCTACATGTTATCTCAAATCAGCCCATGGGCTACATAAGAAATTGTTTCTTAAAATATGGATGAGCCACCAGAGACAGTCTGGCTCAGCAGGACTTGCAGAAGCAGTGGGAGTATTGATACAGGGTAGTATAATCCTCTCAGATGGATGTATGTTATCGAAATTCACTTCAGGGGGTGTTATGAAATATGTAAGGGTATAAAAGAGCCGGTTTGAGACATCTCTGTCTTCTGGGTTTTCATTTACTAGTTGGTGATGTTGTTTTTGTCAGATTTCCAGGCTTTTGTGCTCTTATTGATGGCTGATGAGCAGCAGTGGCCTCAGCAAACACCAGAGATTTCTCTCATTCTCTGTGGGAAATGGTGCAGTGACCCAGCTGCAGAATAATAACACACACACACTCAGGGACACCATTATCTTTCACCATTGTGTGTGTGTGTGTGTGTGTGTGTGTGTGTGTGTGTGTGTGTGTGTGTGTGTGTGTGTGTGTGTGTGTGTGTGTGTGTGTGTGTGTGTGTGTGTGTGTGTGTGTGTGTGTGTGTGTGTGTGTGTGTGTGTGTGTGTGTGTACGTGTACATTCATACACAGTTTTTACCCTGCTGGGACCAGTCCAGATGGAAGGACTCCCATTCTTGTTTGTTGTCACCAACAATAGTCAAATGTCCTTGGATCTGTGCTGGTTACTCACTCTCTCTCTCCTCTCTCTCTCTCTCTCTCTCTCTCTCTCTCTCTCTCTCTCTATCTATCTCTCTCTCTCTCTCTATCTCCATTTCTGTCTCTCCTCTTTCTGTCTCTCTTCATTCTCTTCCTTTCTCTCGGTCTCTCTCACTTTCATCCTGCGCCCCCCCCTCCCCCTTTCTCTCCGTCTCTGTCTTCTTCCCCTCCCTGTCTCTCTCGCTCTGTCTCTCCCTGTCTCTCTCTTCCCTCCTCTCACTGTCCTGCCACTCTTTTCGCTTCGTCTTCACCCTTTATCTATTTCTCCCTCCCAGTCGTGCGGAAGCTGCAGGAGTTTGAGCTGCCGTATGTATCCATCAGCAGCTTGCAGAGTTCTGACTTTCACATAATCCTACGGAAAAGGTACTCGCCACCTGCTCATATCACAACTTTGCCTTTCATCTCATCCTATCCAGAATGCTTTTCATCATATTTGACCATAACTGGATTATCAGATTATCAGCAGTTAGCCTGATGCAGGCAGCAGTTACATTTTTGTCCAATAACCACAGTTATAATAGATGGGGAGCATAGTCGCACCGGGGAAATCAATAGTTTGACATTGCAACACTGTTGTGAGTGGGGATTAAATTTAAGGTACTGGTACCACATGTAGGTGGTTTTAATGATGTGTCTGGAAGGAATGCACCAAACCAAGAAGTCTAAAGGGCACCTTAGAGAAGATGGCAGTGTTCCAAGACAGGTTTTTCAGTTGACAGGAGTCATGCTCAGCTGGAGATTCTGTCAGTGGGTTTGCAGGGAGTCATACACTTCCTGCATAAAAGCCGGCTTCAGGTGGAGTTAAACTGACAGTGTGTGAAAAATAAACCGCCTCAGTAGAATAAATAGAGATGTGTTACATTCTCCCACATCCAGGTTGTTTCTGTTTGGGTCTTTGATTAAGCATGCATGACTGCAGCTTCTGTAATGAAGGGGAACCGAGTCTGCATGTGCAGGGAAGTGAGCTTGAGCCATTAAGTGCTGCAGATCCTTAAAATCTAAAACCACCCTTCCTGGGTGGGCTGCTCAGAGAGAACACAAGTCCAGGCTCTAGTTGGTGACTCCTTTCTGAAACGACACATTTTCCTGCTTCCCCATATGTGCTCTTGCGTCACCCCGCCTCCCGCTAACTTGAGGTACACAAGATGTTTACTTTGTTTCTGCCTGAAGGAAAGTCTCAGTCCACCTGACCTAGTTTCACTGCAGAGTGAACGAAGACGGCGGGGGGGGGGCTCTGGTATATAAGGTCTGCAGAAAGGATCAGGTCAGAAGGGAACCAGGAGCTGCTTTTGGATAAAACTTCAAGCAAACAGGAAATGAGAAAGTAAAATGGCGGCAGTGGTGACATTTTTTAGTGTCTGTGGATCGGTCATGATAACTGCCGAAGGGTTCAGCAAGCAGTGTTTTCCTTTCATTTAAAAAAAGTGACTAATATAAAACATTGATTTCTCTCTTGTTTCATTCTCTCACACATCTTCAGATTCCTTTTGTCCCATTTTGGCATGTGTAGGAAAATGGAATCTTTTCAGAGATCGGTAGAGGGCATGTAGTAGCCCGGAGCACCAGGATTTGTGAGTTACCTTTTTGTTTTCGCAGCTACTGGGACACGGCATACGACAGTGATGTCATGGACAACAGAGTCGGCCTGAATTTGCTGTACGCGCAGGTAAGAGATCTCAGAATGAAGCTCCAATGAATATCTGTCCCATGAGCATTGGAAAACCTGCTTGGTTCTGTTCATACTTGCATGAAGATAAGCCTTGGCTCTCTGCTTCATCAGACAGTGTCAGACGTCGAGCGGGGATGGATACTCGTCAACAAAGACCAGCACAGGCAGCTGAAGTCCCTGCAGGAGAAAGGCTCCAAGAAAGAAGTAAGCAGGGGCCCATTTTGAGACCTTTCTGCCTCAGCAGCGCTGAACAGAACCTAACCTTCGAGGCTCGTTATTCTCCAGCATGACAACTTTAATCTCAGGACTAAAAGAGCTGACGCGCCTTTCCCTTCAACCAAATGTCATCTTTTTGCCGCAGTTCATCCATCTCGGACAGACTCTGAAATATTATGGCTACATCAAGTTTGACCCCTGCGTCACCGACTTCCCGGAGAAGGGCTGCCAGGTGATCGTCAGCGCCGGCAACAATGAGCTCAACTTCCACGTCAAGTTGCCCAGTGAGCAGATGAAGGAAGGGAGCTTCAAGGTCACCCGCATGAGGTGTTGGCGAGTCACGTCTTCTGTAAGTGTGTGTGCGCGCGTGTGTGCTTGTGTGTCTGAGAGCAGAGAGCGCAGATGAGCGAGTTCACCTTCAAGCGTGCTCTGAAATAATTACACTGGGATCATTCCACATTATCAGAGCTGCAGCAGCTTTACCCCAGAGCTAGTTTTAAATCAACAAATGCCTCCACTCTGGCTGTTTACACCCCCCCCACACACCCCAAATCCCCCGCTGCCACACCATTAACAAGACCACCGTTTTGCTGAAAATGCTGACCGCGTCATCCATCACCATCAATCCAGTTAGCGGATAGAGCTGTATCGATCCGGCAGCCTCACACATCGAGCGGCGTGCTTTCCCTGGACGGGAAAATGTCTGTTGCAGACGAGCAACTCTGATGCATGACCAAGAAGCAGCCGCAAAATTCTGTAGGCAGCAGCAGTCGGTGAATGAACGGGTCATATGTTTTATGCATGAGCCTCCTGTTGACACTTTCAGCATGAGGCTAATGGTAAACAAGAGCAGAACGTCTGCCTTCGAGCAAGAAAAAGCACATTTGGGTTATTTTTAACTCGGCGATATCTTCAGTTTCCCCTTATTCGGAATGGTTGCGTCATGAGCCAATTTAAAATAAGAATATTAATTTCTAGAACTGAAACCGTCGACTTATGTGTCATCAGCAGCAGCAGTAACTGTAATTAGATGAGGAAAACCTCTGATAATGAAAAGTCTAGTGGTAGTGCAGCGGCGCACTAATTATCTGCGTGGCAGCCTCTAATGCTCCCAGTGTTGATTTGCACAGAGAGACGATCACGTGAGCGCACATCTGAAATTAAAATGCATCTTGGCTCATCTGATTATAGAGCGTCCAGCAGGGCGGTTAATTCGCAGAGGTCGGAGTCATTCTAATGAGCTCTTTCCTCTCCGCCAAACATACAGCCCACCTCTCGTTTGGTGCAGTGCAGCAGCCCCCCATCCCCGTCTAACATCTCCAGTTGTAGCAGGAGGAACAGCCAGTGCACGCTGTGTGTGTGTGTGTGTGTTTTGCTTTTGTGTGCATGCCTTCGTCGTTGCCTCATTGTGTGCGCCTGGGTCAGAGCTGCAGCTAGCAGCCCAGAGGAAATACTCTTGGTTCCATTAAAGAGGAATGAGGGCTCATCTCCAGAGAGCTGGACTGAACCTTGCATATTCTCTAAAAGTATTTCAGATTAGTCTCTTCAGTCCCTTGATGGTATTTCAACATGATTTGTCTCCAGACTTGGCTGCCTCTCCTTGCTAATGCTGCAGCTCTGTTTAATAAATTTCACTTGTGAATATGAAATCCTCCACAAGACTAAACACTTGAAGTGTTCCTCTTCTTCTTCCCCTCTCTTTGACCCCGTCAGCAAGTCCCCTTAGCGAACGGCACCACCAACACTTGCAGCTCGTCCAAATGTGAGGTCAAACTGGAGCTGGCCTTCGAGTATCTGATGAGCAAGGACCGTCTCCAGTGGGTCACCATCACCAGTCAACAGGTAGGAAGATGAATTCAAGGGGGGGGGGGTTGTTCAGGGTTCCAGTAAACTCATGTCTAATCTGATTTCAGGCTATCATGATGAGCATTTGCCTTCAGTCGATGGTGGACGAGCTCATGGTGAAGAAATCAGGCGGCAGCATTAAAAAGGTCTCTCCCCTATTACTTTGACTTTTACCAGTAAAACATTTAATGATCTTTAAGATAATCTGATTGGTTTGGTTCCGATTGGTTTGATTTTGCATATAACATTTCTGTCATACAACTAATTGTTCCTCCCCGTGTTATTTCCTCCTCGTCGTTTGACAGATGCTGAGGAAGCGGCACAACGGCTCCATCTACCGAGCAGATAGTCAGCAAGCTGTGAAATCCCCCCCTCTACTGGTGAGAAGTGGAAGTGTGCCCCAAAAGTTCCCCTAAATAATCACTCCTCCGAGGTTTTGCGGAGTATAATGTTGCAGACGGGCCGTATAATCCGGGTTAGTTTGACTGCGCTTCTGTTTGTGGTTGTAGGACTCTCCCGACACGAACCGCGAGCAAATCGTCAAACTCTCGGTGAGTTTGTGTTTGTTTAAAATTCCCAAGGTACTGCTGTTTGGCCTCGAATCCGTTTGACTCAACTGTCTTGCCGCATTCAGACCAAGCTGAGCTCCGTGTCTCTTCTGGGGATCAGCGCCTCCAACTCGGCGAACGACATCAGCGGCAACGATTTCCACGGCAACTACGCCTTCGAGGGAATCGGGGACGACGACCTGTAACGGCCGACTGTCTGCGACTCGTGACGACAAAAGATTAACCAGCTTAGCTGAGCCGAGGCGACGGGAAGGGGACGACGCGGCGGCTTCTGATTCTGCAAGATTGTAGCTTCTTCCTGGAGATTTCGCTGCCTTAAGATCTCATTTAATCTCTGTACACTTTCAAAGCTCATTTCCATTTGTAGTAAGGCCCGCTACAAAACAGTGGACAGTTTCAGGTCCCGTTGGCCTCCACGAAGAGCAGGGCGCGGTCGAAACGAAGGCTCGCATGATGTTCTGTAGACATCCCTCGTCTATCAGCTAGCACGTAGCCGACCTTCGTTAAGCTCCTCCGAAAAATCAGTTAGCGCGGATTCCTACTTTGCATGATCTCTAGTTCAGTTACATTCCTGGAGTCGAAGTGGATCTCTCGTGTAAGTTTAGTTTCAGGCCGTCTCCGCAGGTGAGCCTCCCTACCTGACCTGGCACTAGTGATAACACAGTGTAAAAATACGGGACATGGATGTAGTTCTCTGATCGCTCCAGTCAAGTCTCCTCAGACCCGCCTCCAAACACACTTCTACCAAAATCTCAAGTTTTTATACCGTTGTGACCGTGCTGCGCGACTGGTGCGGAGTCCAGATACCAGCACCTCGCTTTCCTTTTTTTTTTTTTTTTTTTTAAAGTCCCTTTTTCGGTCACTCGCGCTGCCTTCACTGACATTGTGATGCCTTAAACGTTTCCGTTTCAGCCTGGCGTGTTGACGTCGATCCCGATGTGACCTAGAATCTTGCAGAGCTTCTTCCGATCTGCTTGCTCTTGCTGAACCCATCGTTTTTGCACAGTATTACAGGCGGAGGTGAATGTTGGAGTGGAAGTATGACCTTAAACATTTTCTTTTTTTTTTTATCCCCGCAGGGCTTCCTTTGTTTTAAGCCAATTTTATTTTTCTCATAAATGCCAAATTATAGTTTACTAAAGCATTTTGCACAAAATAAACATACAAATTATTACAATGTCACTTTTTTATATTATCTACATGTAAAAAGCATTCTGAACATTTACATAACTTTATCATCAATATCTTACTGTAATCGTGTAGATCAAATGTAATCTAAGATGTATAGAACAAAGTTTAAATGGACTAACATTTATCATTGTTTACATGATGTTTAGGGGATGTTTCGGGTTAAAATGGGGAGTGTTTACATGATTTTCTTTTTTTATTTCCCTCGTCTGGGGCCTTCTGTTGTTGGTAAAGCGTACCGATCATCTCAGTGGATTCAGTTCAGACGTGATCAAAACTGCTGGAGTCGGCGAAGTTCACGGAGAGGAAGCGCGGAAACAAACATATCCCTTTTGTTTTTAACTGTCAGTGTGTTTTGATTTCAAAGTCTCTCAATGTAAATTGATGCCAGCGGTTTTTAAGAGCTTTACTCTCTCTGGTAGCCTGAACTGTAAACTTTAATGTTCTCAATGTTTCTGGTGTGATTCTGCTTGATCTCTTGTTGCTTCCTCCAGTGGACTGATAACGACCACCCCCCCCCCACCCGATTCATTTCAATCGCCTGGATGTTAACCGTACGTGCCAAATTGTCATTTTTACGGGAAAGTGTTGATTTTTATCATGATTGTATTGGCCTGATTCATTCTGTGAAATTGATTTTTTTTTTTTTTTTTTTTTTTAATAGTGAGGTTGGTAAAATCTGTCACCATGTTCCAATAAACTCCGACGTTGATTCCAGTTTTTGTAATCATGTAAGTATTCATTTGTTACCGTTTTACAGCGACCGCTCGGGCTCTTAACTCGCAAAAGATTTTTACCGGCAGGTGGAATGAGGTGCAGATGTAAAGGCTGTTCATTAGTGGGCCCAGGACTGGACCTTGTTCATGCCCTGTGGCACTAAAGGCATCTTAGGAGTACTAATGAGACAAGGTTTGGCCCAGAGATTTATCTCATCATATGTAATAAAAATTCTGTCAGCTGCAGAGAATGTGTAATTCCACTTGGGGAAAACTGATTAATTTCCTCTGTTGGCTACAAGAGACCAACACACCATTTAGCCAGAGGTCATTTACTGCCCCGCGTTCTTGCAACAATGACGGCTTTGTCAAAAGTGTGGGGTCGTGTATTGTGACTTGCATAATTCTGCTCGGGGGGGTTCTCCTTTCAAACCATAACTGAGAAAATCCCATCTGTCAAACACAGACCGAAACAATTTAGCATTTATTTCAAAAATCCTCAGTTAAGGCATTTATGAGACACTGCATAAAGACACAAACATGACACTTGAGGATGAGTGAATTCATGAGTCGACACTCGCAGCTCGTTGGCAACCATGGAAAACAAAAATAATCTCGCTTGCATATTTTAGTCATCAGTAAACAGTGATTTCTCCCCATAGCTGCTAAATAACATCACATTCAAATTAAAACAAATCTATATATTAGAGTATACACTAGCTGAGTTACATCCACATTAGAAAAATAAAATCACCGTCACGCTCACATGCTTACTGCGTCATCTTCAAGTAAAAATATGACAAGTTCACAGTGGACGTAAGGAGGCGGCAGACAACCGTTAAAACAGCAGGTTTGTCCTCGAACGTCAGAAACGACCGAACTCGTGCGAACCTGCCGTTTTTTCGTTTTAAATCCAAAAAAAAAAACAAAAACCACATCCACCAACGCTTTCCATCCAGCCACTGTGTGGAATTGTGCTTATTTTACACCAGAAAACTGAGCAAAATGCACCGCTTGTGCATGTAATTTAGCGTTGAATTGGCTGGAAGTCTGGAAAAAAGACTACACGATAAAAGATATTGTAGCTTTTCTGACACGACATAAATAATACTCCCAGATGATCTCAAATAGCGATTTACAAGTAGCACATACATTAATAAATTCATCTGAAGGCATGCTGTTACCAGAGCATGAGCCCGATGTGAACTACGGGGGTCAAAGGTCACAGAGCTGCACTGTGTAGATCAGCCGTATTGTTAGAACACCGCGCCGTCACCGCTCAGGGGCTTTATTGTTATGGCGGCGCGGTGTGAACTTTAGAAACTCATGGTGGGCAGAGAGAGAGAGAGAGAAATGATTCACATTCACATTTTTTTTTTTTTTTTTTTGGTGCAAAAGAGACGAAACCGAAATGATGAATACAAGTATCCCTCATCGAGACAACTGCAAATGTGCTACGCAGCGCAGCTCCAACCTTCAAGGCGAATGTGTGGAGGAGTATTTGGTGAGATGAACGCGTCGCGGCTTGATGTGCAGGATGAGACTTCGACGGGATAGGGTTTTCCGTTCTCGGCACATTCAGAGGAGAAAAGAAAAAAAACAAAAACAAAAAAGACGACCAAAAAACATCCAGAACACCATCTGCAGAACTCCACAAACAAACCGTTAGCAGCCTTGAAAGGACAACGGACGAGACGAGCGGAGACAGAAAGACACGAAAACGTTGTAAAGACTCTCGGGTATAACAGGAAGAAAAAAAAAAAAAAAAAAAAAGTTGCTGGTAGCTTAGTTTTGCTGTTAAGATAAACAATCTCAGGTTTGCAGCAGTTTGAGCGTACTCTCCGAGCGTCCTCCCTGGAACACGTACTGCATGTCCACCTCCGTGTCTTTCCTGTGCGTCTGAGCTCCTCCCACCATCCCCTTTTCCTCCTCCTCTTCCTCCTCCTCGTCGTCGTGCCCCGTCATGGGGACCTTCACCCACCCGTCGGTGGCCAGGCCGTGCTTCTTCTGGTGCCTCTTGTAATTGTCCCAGTGGCCCGTGGTGTAGCCGCACTCCCGGCACTTGTAGGGCTTCTCCCCGGTGTGCCGCAGCATGTGCCTCTTCAGGTTCATGCTCTGGTTGCAGCTGTAGCTGCACACGGCGCACTGGAAGGGCTTGGCGCCCGAGTGCACGCGCTGGTGCCGCTTGAGGTTGGCCAGGTTGCCGCACGCGTAGTCGCACAGGTGGCACTTGTACGGCTTCTCGCCCGTGTGCACCCTGTGGTGCCGCTTCAGGTTGTCGAAGTGCGCCGAGGCGTAGTCGCACTGCGGGCACTTGTACGGCTTCTCGCCGCTGTGGGTCTTCATGTGCCGCGCCAGGTGGTTGGGGTAGTGCGTGAGGAAGGGGCAGGCGGCGCACGTGTACACCTTGTCGCTGCGCTCGCCCGGGCTGTTGGGGGACGACGACGTGTCCTTCGTCAGCATTTCCAGCGTGCACTTGGCGCAGATCTGCGCCGACGTCCCGTCCTCGTCCTCCAGGACGATGCCGCACAGCCGGCAGGTGTAGGGGAAGAGCGTGGGCGGGAGGGCGGGGCCTTCGGCCGCGCGCCCTCCGCCCCCTCTGCTCGCCCTGTTGCTGCTTCCGCTTGCGGGCTCCAGCAGGGGCGGGGGCTGGTGTCCGGGGGCGGGGTCGGGGGCGGCCACGGGCGGCAGCGACGCCCCCTTTAGGCCGTCGAAGGCTGATAGGTAGTCGCTGTTCGGGGCCTCCAGGCCCAGGTTCGACGTTGCCTGAGCGACTTCGGAAACAACACCTGGAGGTGAGAAGGGGAGTTAGACCTCTGAGAGCGATGAGACAAAAACACAGAGCGGACGCCTCCCACCTTTGGCCGAAGCGGCGGGCATTTCCTCGTTGGACCTCTGTCCGCTCATTTGCCTCTTCTGGCTGATTTGACCCACAGCCGGTACTGATGCTGCGGCGGCGGCGGCGGCGGCGGCTGTCTCCTGCCCCATCCCTGGGGTCTGCACGTGCATGCGCTGGTGCCTCTTCAGGTTGCCGAGGGAACTGCAGGCAAAGGTGCAGCTGTCGCACTTGTACGGTTTCTCGCCGGTGTGGATCCGCAGGTGCCGCTGCAGGTTGACCAGCTGGGCCGAGGCGTAAGTGCACAGGGGGCAGTGGTAGGGCTTCTCGCCGTTGTGCGTCTTCATGTGGCGCTTCACGTGGTTGGCGTAGCGGGAGGAGAAGCCGCACAGGTGGCACGAGTGCTGCTTGGCCAGCTTGTCCTCGGCCGTGAGGGATTTGTCGGCCATGCCGTTCGCCATGGCCTCGAGCTGCACGTGGGAGGCCGCGCGGATCCCGCTGATGCCCGCGAACGACGAGCAGAAGTCCGCAGGCTTGGCTTCCCTGGAGGCTTTGCAGCACCGGAGGCAGTAGGGACCCACGAGGTCTATGCCAGGTCCCAGAGGTCCGTCGCGGAGCTGTCCGCAGCCCCTGCAGGACAGGTAGGAGGGGAAGCCCGGTTCAGACGGGGCTGTCCTGCCCTCGTCCTCCCTGCCGTCATCGGTGGTGCTGTGGGAGCTGCACGTCTCGCTTTCCATGCTGATCTGGTTGTAGACGGGGCTCTCCTCATCACCCAGAGGATACACGGAGAAACCGATCTCAGCAGCTACTTCTAAAGAGGACAGACAGAAAAGTCTCTTAACGTCGAGCCTATAGACACAGCCGAACATTTATAATCATTAAACTCAGAATGAATTGCTCAATATACAACTACTTAATTCAAACGTGGTGCACAAATGAGTCGCAGTATGTTCAGATAATTAAGAATTTCAACGGTTGTAAATTAAAGTAGACTACATTCATGTACTTTGATAAATGACCCATAACGCAGCTCGCTCCGATCATCTACCATTACAAACAAATCAAACGCAGATGGGTTTTAACTGTCAAATGAAAAAACACAAGGGCTTCCCTGCCGTTACAGCCCCGGACTCAAACTACAGAACAAAGACAAGAGCAGACAAAGAACCTGGCGTCAGTCCTGCCGTACTCACAGCGCTCCCAACATTGGAGCCCTCGTCTCCCCGGCCGTTTTAAAAGCCTAAAGACAATTCTTTACAGCAGTCTCCGGCTTCGGTGCTATTCTGAAAGGCTCCTTCTTCACAGCCGGCGAGTCAGGATGTGAGAGAGGCGAGAGTGCAGACTGCCCTTTTATCCTGCCCCTCCAAACCCCCTCCTGGATGATTACAGAGTCTAATGATAATGATGATGATGATGATGATGACTATAATGGTAAAGCTGCTGCTGCTGTTGCTGATGATAATGATGGTAGTTGATGATGATGATGATGATGATGATGATGATGATGATAAGGGGGAGAAATGATAATGGTAGTGGGGCAGAGGAAGCAGAGGTAGAAGATGATGATGATGATGATGATGATGATGATGATGATGATGATGATGATGATAAATAAATGCCTGTTTCAAATAGTGTCCTTGATGGTAATGGGCCTATTTTTATGACCATTATATAATAATGGTATCCCAGCATTTTTCTCCACTTGCAGAGAAATATAAGTTGCTGGCTCCATTTCTCTTTTCGTCACACAGAGGGGCAACAGCTCACAACTGGGAAACAAACTGAGAGCACAGCCATGCCTATTGCCTTTGATACTTAAGACCATGTCACGATAAGCTGAGACAACATGAATTTAACATGAACTCACATCGCTTATGTTGAGTATAAAAGAACAGATCAAGTGAACTCCTAAATACCGCTGCTGTGACAGGTCCAGGGTGTCTAGCTGCTCAAGCAAAAGCTTTAACAAGAAAACCTGGATTACGCACCAGAGAACTTGTCCAGGTTTAGAATTTTGTCGTCGTGATCAAACTCAAGGTCGTGTCCCAGTAGAAATTCTGTGTCTAAGTTGAGAGTTCCAGGAGCTTCGATTGCTACACCATCTTCAGAATCCACTGTCGTCAGAGAAAAGGACAAAAATAGAAAAGGCATACTGAATGTTAATGTTAATCAATGTTCAGGGACATTTCAGTGTTAAAAAAAACACACTCTAGATTCTGGCACACACACGGAAGGCTAATGATACACTGTCTACTGCCCGGGCCAATTAAAAAGCATTTAGCTCAGCAGCCTTCTTCTGGCATCAAAACACCACCTAATAGCCATATTGGATCGACTCTAATTCATCGAAAACCTCAAGCTCACATTAAGAGAAACCAAAACAATCAATAAAAACAGTGCAGTATACTTTAAATAAGCACAGCCACAATGATAAACGACTTCATTTGCAGGACTTATTAGTGTTGACATCATCTACTGGAACTATTGATAGAAAGAAGACTTTTAGATGTGTTCTTGGATTTACGCAGATGAATAAACACGCTGCGAGCTGACTGTTATAATCAACATTGATAAATGCTGCCAAGCATCTGGACGAAGGGATTAAATAAAGCGACTCTCTCTGTAAGTGTCATCAGTGGAGGGCGCAAAACAGAATTAGACACTGAACAAGGTCAAAACTCCTTGTAATCTTTTCGCGAATGTGACACATTTCACAAAGCAACCCTCCGCGGTTCGGCGTGATTAATGTGAAAGCACGCTGTTGCGCTGACCAGCTACATTTGGTGCCCAGATGTGAGTCAGGAATCAGGACACACACACTAGAAACGACCCAGCCAAGCGCACACATGGACTCGATTGAAGAAAACAAAAGTAAGTGCTGAATTTGTAGCACAGCTCAGCAATAACGCGGCTTTCCAACGCTGAAGAGACCCGGCTGTACGTACACTTGACTGGCTGTGGATTCTGTTGTTTTTTTCTTGGCATCTTCCAGTTGACCCCTCTCTGATATTTGCAGCGTCCTCTTCAAGACTTCAACAACCATCAGCTCATCGTTGTCCTTTCGAGAGATATGCTTGAGGATTCCTGCGGACCCAGGCGTTGTTTTGAAAAAGGGAAAAAGGAAAACCCCGTTACTAAACCCTAAAGAACAAAACCAACATGTTTAAGCGCCAGGAAAGTTTTTCATATCCACATTTTTAGGTCATGATATTCACACTTTTCACTCGGCAAATAGTTTTAATTTAATTCTGACTATTATCACACAATACACCCACCAACTAAACACGTATAATTTATATTCCCCGTGGTTATTTGCGTGACAAAACAACATCTTGTACCGATAATTTCGACCCCCGATTGAGGACGGGAAGGACAGATCTTCCCATGGGGGGTCTTACGACCATTAAAATGCAATTATGCACCCCCACCCAGGAAAATAGCGTGTGCCGTGAATGCAGAAATGTCATCTGAACGCCCCGGGTTCGCTCGTTAGCTGTAGTGGTAACCAGCTAACCAGCTAGCTCCGCGGCTGCCTCCAAAACAGAGAGCAGCCTCAAGGAAACGAGCCCTCCGGCCGGCTAACGCGTTATTACGGCGTAAAAAGCGAATTCTGGTGACATGTGGCCGAGTCGGTGCACTCGGGCCGTCCAAAGAAAGCCCCGACCGGCGGAATAAACGCGATAATGTGCGGCTAATTTAGCAGCGTGGCTACCGAGCGAACTTACCTAGAAAATCAAAGTGTTTCTGTCGAATGAGACTGCAGTTCAGGTCTGTAAGCACGCCATCGGACGCAGAGGGCTCTTCCTCAGATGTGCAGCGTCTGGAGATCCGCCATTTCTTCATGAGCAGCGGCGACAAAGAAAGGCAATTAATGGTATTTTTCATAACTTAATTGATTTTTAGATTCGCCTTCCGTCCGTCCGCGGCGAGCAGCGAGGCCTCTTCCGGGCGGCGTCCTTCAAAATAAAACGTCTTCGCGAACTTTTGCGCGACTACAGTCGTTTTTTGTTTTGTTTTGTTTTGTTTTAGAGCAGTCTTCTAAGAATATTGACATATGCTGAAATTCAATGTTATCTTTTGACCGAGATAAATACGTTTTTTATCTTACCTAGTAAATGATAACTTGCGTTATAGCGGGATAGTAACAAATGCGCGTCGAACGTCGAGGGTGCGTCGTCAAAATTGAAAATTGTGCTTGCATATTCAGTAAATAAAAGCGTATTCCTTCGCCTCTTCACTCAAGAGTGAGTTTAATTTAACTACTGCGACCTGAAAAGAGATCTACCGCGTTTGTTTCTGCTCTGAACTTACGGCCAATATTTTATTCTGAAGCCGAAGAGGCGAGTACCGGATGTGCAGTTGCTGTTGGAGGGACGTGCTTTTATTCTATTGTATACATCCTACTTCCGGTATGTCAGTTTGGTATTTCCGCTTCCGAAATCAATTTCCGCTTTCTTGTCGGAGTGACAACAAAGATATTTATTACATTTAGAATTAAGATTATCATGAAACTACTCCTACACCATCCTAGCGCAAAGTAAATAAGCCGCTGGGAGTTCATTAGGTCTTCAAAAAAATCGCAGCCACAATCCTGCAGGGTACACTACAGATGTTAATTATTCTTAGAAAACAACCTTCACAAGTGCGGTTAAAATTATAATTCTCTATTTAACGGTTCGAAGTTGGTATTTCGATATCATATAACAGGAATGACACATAAATACTGCAGATTTGAAAAAAAACGACGTTTTTGCTGACGCTCATTGTGTTTTCTGCTGTTTTATTATAGAGTTTTTTTTTTTTCTTTCTTGTTTTTTTTAAAATAAGGAAAAGAGATATCGTCTGTGTGCGGGGTGTATTTGACAATGAAAGCATGTGACAGTAACGCTGGTGGAGCCGCGCGTCGATGAAGAGGAGAACCTGTGATTCTGCGTCATCCCATTGGCTCTTCTGACCGCAGCCTCCCCCCTCCCTCCTCCACCCCCGGGGGGGGGCGCACATCAGTCCAGCTGCTGCGTCTCCTCGGCAGCGTGGATCCCTCCTCTCTCCTCCCTGCGTCGAAGACACCCCCCCCCCCCACCACCCCCCTCCTCTCGCCAGCACACGCACACGCACGCCTTCCATGCGGCAGTAAAGAGGAGGAGGCGCTGCGTGCCTCTTTGCGTGCGTGGTGCCGCCGTGCGTGATTCCTGCGCTCCGGCTTCGGTCCTGGAGGGGAGGAGCCAGTTGTTGATTCTACGCTGCACAGAGAAGGCGCCGTGCACGGAAGGTAAGAGACCGTTTACGTAATAGAAACGACGGGTGGTGGAGGGAGGGGGGGGGGTCTGCAGACGTTCCAACGCCACTTTACCCGACGTCGGGTTTTTTTTTTTTCTTTTCCCCCCTCCCTCTGTGGGGTTTGTTGGGGCTGGGGGCGTGTGCCTGAAAGTGGAGGCAAATGCGAGCACGTAGGCTGTTATCCGTGCCACTCCCTGGAAGAGCATCATGATGCCCCGGACCGACCTCTGTGACAGATTTCAGCAGCGCTATTGATTCACGCTCCCAGCGAATCCAGACGGTACGCGTCGCATCTCCGGCCGGGAACACTTCTCTGCATGCTCTTTGCTGCTTGGAGTGTAGTGCAGGCCTGGGAGGGGGGGGTGAGTCGGTGGGGGGTTGTCGTGGTTTATTTTGATATTTAGTTGCAAACTGGAGTTTAAAAAAAACAAAAATCTCTCTTCTGGCTTTGCTAAATAAATATGATGTCATCTTTTAAGCCGGGTTTGTCCTTCGCCACCGTGATCAGTCTGAGTCTGCTGGGCAGCAGATGATGCACAATCAGACTTTAGTGAGGGATGCCGCTGAGTGTGTGTGTGTGTGTGTGTGTGTGTGTGTGTGTGTGTGGGGTTGGTGTGTGTGTGTGTGTGTTGCCAGGCTGAGGTCACTCTCATGCCTCTGAAACCCGCATTGCTGATGTGGGCTCGTTTCCAGTGAGCATCATCAGGTTTCCCTCCTCACGGGTCGACTGCTTAAACAGACCTCTGGTCAGCGATCGCTAAGCAACAGCTTATTATAAAGTGTCCTCTGGCCACCGGTGAAAACAGGGTCCACCCACAGGACAGCGCGTTAGAAATAATCCCAGTAAATATTTATATTCCAGTTCAAGATGACATGTGCAATCATGTGGATTTAGAGTCCATATAATTTAGTGGTCACATGTTACAGTATTGACATCATTAGATTTAGTTCACTTTTCTAAGCAGATTATTACAAAAGTGAAAAATAAACTGGGGTTATTTGCACGCCTGCACCTCTTTAATTCCCTGGCAGGATTCTGTCGGGGTTGGAGCAGAGCCTTGTTTTGGTTAAGGCACCTTTGAAAAATGACTAAGCACTTAAGTATTTTCAGCTGCTGTACTTTTTCCACCAGCAAAGGCACGCTTAATCTACCTTTTACTGATTTTTTCATATCTAGTTCAGGTGTTAAATCTGGGATTTGACGTGCAAATGTTCCCATCCTCTCCTGCAGGGACAGCCTGAGTTATTCTTCATTCGTGGGACTCAGCATCGATTTTTTTTTTTTTCTCCCTCCTCACTTTCGTGGCAGTTTGACTCTCCGTTGAAGCTTTCACGAACATGTTTCAGCTCTACAGATCACACATTTGTCTTGACATTTCCACTGAAGGAGAAGGAAAGAGCGGGATTAAGGCCTTTTTACGCTGGGACATATTTTGTGTTTGTGCTTTAATTCGCTATAATCCTCCTGAAGAACGTGAATTCTTGTGTTAGCCGAATGTTCATTCTCTGGAATAAGGAGTCAGTGTGGAGAGAGAGGAGGTCAAACGTTTAAGTGTGTCTTTAGCCCCAGGAACATTTTACTGTATTCTATGCACACACACACACACACACACACACACACACACACACACACACACACACACACACACACACAGAGAAACCATTAAGCTGTAAACTGAAGATGTACTCAGCATCTGTGTCTGTCCTGCATGTTATTACTGTTGTTCTGTTGTCCCTCGAGCCCTCATGACTCCCTCTCTCTCTCTCTTTACTCTCTCTCTCTCTTTTATGCTGTCTTTCTGTAATATGGAAAATTCTTTCAAAGTAAGAGTCCGGCTAATACGCTGCCGCCTAATGTCAGATGGCAAATTTAAAAAGAAGGACGAGGAACTTGCAGCCAAAGCTGGGGTCCACCGTGGACTTGAACAGATTTGAAACCAGCCCGACTCTGAGACTCTGTAAATCCTCCTCAAACAGGTCGGCAGCGATCGGGTACCTGTGTTTAAAGGCTAGTCTTGGCTTATTAAACCCAAACGTTCTAAACTGTTCTGGGTGCTGAAATATTACACAGTTCCAGTCCATTTGTGCCTCTGAGACATCTGGCTCGTGCGCTGTTGTCTGAGACACAAAGAATAAGGTTAAAAGGTCGTTTCTTTGTCTGTAATAAAACTGTGGATGAGGAGGATAAACCGTACTTCCTGGTGTATCCTGGCCTTAGATGAGAGGAGTTTCTGTGAGAAGAGGACGTTTGCTTGCATCCTCTTCTGCTCTTGTTGCTGCCAGTGCCTGATTATGAAACTTGCTGCAGTCTAACAAAGACAGAAGAAGTTGTCTGTGCTGTCTGTCACCCCCCCCCCCATGCCTCCTTCTGCACCCCCCCCGTCCCGTCTTTGCTCTCAGGCCGACTGCAGCTCCAGTCTCAGGACTGTGACATGGCTGTCCTTCCGTGAGTCCTGCCTCTGTCTGAGTCTTAGAGGGATCATAAATAACCGCTGAAGCGCTGCGTCTCACACGTCTTTTATACAGAATGCTAATGCGGCTGTAAAGATCGCATCTCCTGTTACTGTTGCAGCCAGAGGATAAAAACCTTCACCGAGACTTTTAAATTCAGGTCCACGGGTTCACCGAGAGGTTCCTCTGCTTCAAAAAGAGGGGGAATAAAAGTTCAAACAGGACCGTAATAATATTCATAACTGGAATATAAGGGACAGAAATATAAGCTCATACATCATTTTCAGTGTCTTGACAGCTGAATTCATGTTTTATTAACTTATTATTCAATTAATTTTTGACAAAATAATCATCATGTTCCAGGTTTGTGGCCAGGAGGAGGCAGCTACAGCGATGAAGGACAGCCGGGTAGCTAAGCACTAGCTCAGGCCTGCACCAGAGAAGGAAGAGGAGGAGGTGAAGAAGACCGAAGAGGGACAAAGCGTGAATCACGTGAGCAGACCTCGGGAAGGCTCCAGATTAGTGATGCTCCCCTCAGGGAGGGATTACCTCCTCCTCCTCCTCGTCTACCTCTCCATCGCTCCTGCTCTTCCTCCCACGCACGGCAGAGCAACCGGTCAGCTTCAAGGGCTGTGAGAGCGCGCAGTGTTCCCACACACACACACACACAGACACACACACACACACACACACAAAGGCACCCTCTGTCACACTCGCAGACCACACGCTTGCCGCATCCCGCTCATGGTCGTTGGCCGGCCGTCCTCGGCTGCTGCTCCCACTCCAGTCTTTGACCATGAAGAGGCCCAAGCAGCAGACGGGGCCGCTCAGCTTCCTCAACTTCTTCAGCAGGAAGCCCAAATCGGAGCCCAGGCCCGAGAGGCCCGCGGAAGCCCGGCCCAAAGAGGAAGTGGCCATCACGCTCACGCCGAGCGAGCAGCCGGAGCAGGTGAGACCCACCGTCCCACACTGACACGGACGCCCGGAAAATCTAGCGCTTATCCGTTTAATCCATTTTTTTTTTTTTTTAGAAAAAAAAACCACGTTGTTGTTTCTATCAGGAAGAGGCAGTTGCCTTCAGAAGTGTTTCACAAATCGAGACACAGAGAAGCTGTAGATTATTAACTTTGGGGGTATTAAATTATCCTCACTTCCTCTCTCTGCCGCTCTGTTATTGCCCAAATCCATTATATTGTTTATTTAATTAACTGGCACTTTCTAAATTACATTGCTAAGAAACCAAGAGCACCGGTGGAAGCTGGCGGTCACCTGCACGGACGGCAGCGTTCCTGTGGGGTTGTTTTTTTTTTTTTTTTTTTTACATAAACCAGCCTCCGGAAGACGTCGTGGAGACATGGGAACGAATGTCTCTGTCCCGATCCACAGGGCTTAAACGTCCCGCCAGACGAGGCTGCAGAATCCAGAGCTTCTCCTGCAGAAAGAGGAGAAGGCGGAGGTGCCGCTGAGGCGCGGGAAGGCGGCGGCGGCGGCGGCGGCGCAGTGGGCGGCGGCGTGAGCAGCGGCTCCACGGGCGTCCTGTCCCTCTCGTCCTGCAGCCAGGAGCAGCTCCTGGACGAGCACCTGGAGGAGTGTCCGCTGTGCCTGCTCAGTCAGCCGCGCTGCCACTTCCCCCGCCTCGCCTCCTGCTCCCACCGCACCTGCTCCGACTGCCTCCGCCAGTACCTGCGCATCGAGATATCGGAGAGCCGGGTGGGCATCGCGTGCCCGCAGTGCCCCGAGACCCTGGCGCCGCTGGACATCCGCGCCATCCTGGACGACCGGGCTCTCCTGGAGCGCTTCGAGGAGTACCAGCTGCGGCGGTTCCTGGCCTCCGACCCGGACACTCGTTGGTGTCCGGCCCCGGACTGCAGGTGAGAGGAGCTGTGTGTCTGTTGTTGGGAGAGGGGAGGAGGAGAGGAGAGATTCGAGGAGAGGAGGAGGAGAGGAGGAGGGGAGGAGAGGATAGGAGAGATTAGAGGAGAGAAGGAGGAAAGGAGAGATTACAGGAGAGGAGGAGGAGAAGAGAGATTACAGGAGAGGAAGGGAGGAGGAGAAGAGAAGGAAAGAGGAGAGGGGAAGGGAGGAGAGGACAGATTGGAGGAGAGGAAGGGAGGAGAGGGGAGAAGCAGAGGAGGGGAGGAGGAGAGGAGAGGGAAAGAGAGGAGAGGGGAAGGGAGGAAAGGAGGGGAGAGGGGAAGGGAGGAGAGGAGGGGAGAGGGGAGGAGCAGAGGAGGAGGGGAGTGGAGGAGAGGTGAGATTAGAGGAGAGAAAAAGATTGAGAGGTGGGGAGGAGAGGAGGAGGAGAAGAGAGGGAAAGAGGAGGGGAAGGGAGGAGAGGACAGATTGGAAGGGAGGAGGGGAGGAGAGGGGAGAAGCAGAGGAGGGGAGGAGGAGAGGAGAGGGAAAGAGAGGAGAGGGGAAGGGAGGAGAGGAGGGGAGAGGGGAGGAGCAGAGGAGGAGGGGAGGAGAGGAGGAGGGGAGTGGAGGAGAGGTGAGATTAGAGGAGAGAAAAAGATTGAGAGGTGGGGAGGAGAGGAGGAGGAGAAGAGAGGGAAAGAGGAGAGGGGAAGGGAGGAGAGGACAGATTGGAGGAGAGGAAGGGAGGAGGGGAGGATATATTAGAGGAGAGGGGAAGGGAGGAGAGGAAAGGAGAGGATGTGTCCTGGCCTTCAAGGACCTCCAGGATGTTTGATTTGAACACAGCTGCCATTTAGTTTCAGGACACCAGTAAGTCAGCAGCAAGTGTTTATTAAAACATCACAACTATATGAATGAATGGAGTAGTATATAGTTAGTAGTAACACCTTCACGCTGTGTTTAAGACTGTACTAGCAACAAGTGGTGCAGTAGAAAGCAAGAGGACATTCATGAAAGCAGACCTATTCACACAGCAGCAGCTGTTATTACCATAAAGAACATGGAGTCCTGCTTAGCATTTCAATATGGCAGCGTTTCTGTTTCCACTGTTAATGATGTACTGAGAGACAGCCAGGCAGACGTTCTCCGAGGCTGGACTCCAAGCTGTAGTCGGCCTGACGCTGGAGCACTGATTCTGCGCCTTCCGAGCGTATTCGGAGCGCAGCGACAAGACAGCAAGCGCTCAGAGTTAATCCCAGCTTGGGCGAGCAGCGAGCCGTGCGCGGCTGGCGCGCGCGCATGATAAATATCGGGGGGCTCGGCGGAGGACTGCCTGTGCTTCAACAGTCGGCGCTTTGTGTGCCGGTTTGATCAACGAGTGGAACAAAAAAAATCAATATGCCAATCTTCCTGATGCTGTTGTGAATTCAATTACGGTACAATGAAACCGGGGGGATTAGATTTATCTACAGGAGACCTGCGACATCCCGGCCTGGAGTGTCACACAAAGATGAGCGGAGGACAGAGAGGTTTATTTAGAAAGACTCCAAACATTCCGGGTTGAACTTATACACATTCCTGTAGGTCTTAGTTAAGCTTAGCTGCAGATTATGTCAGATGTGTACTCACTCGTGTACATTTTTTCCTGATTTTCCTGCTGATGTGACTCTCAGTCCAGGTTTCAAATGAGAAAGTCTGGACTATTTCGTACACAGGGCTTGTATGAAGAGCGCGTGATAGCCACTTCACTGGCGCAGCCCTTATATTTCCATATTTGGTGCAATATTTCCACTGTGATTAAGTTACATCCCATTTTCTGCCGCATTGATATTCCTTTAGGGTTGCACATGTCTGCGTGTCGTCATTATTTATGACTGCATTAAATCAAAAGGGTCCCATGCTGCACTATATCAGCCCATGACTCTGATCCTTTAGTGGGCTTGAGCAAAATGTCTGGGTCTTAAATCCCTCACAATTACTAAAACTTGGATTTCATCTTAATGATCCATTCATCGTTCAAATGAATGCTAATGTCCCATCTGAGGAGTGATTGAGCCCAGAAGCAGGCTCCTCCTTGTTATTGTAGCGACTGCTCAGTATCTAAGGATGGGATTATTTCTGACTCAGGTTCCCTGGGTCTCTCTTTGTGATTCGCACAGACACACACGCACACACACACACACACATACACACACATACATCCTTGTACTTCTATTTTTGTGAGGACCTTAATAGGCATAAAGTATGATCCAGACCCTTACCCTGACTATTACCCTGACCATGAACCTAACCTAAACTCAACTCTCACCTCGTCTTAACCCTTCCTAATCTAAACTGAGTTTAGATTTTACACACACACACACACACACACACTCACCCCTGGTGTTCAGCAGAAACAGCAGTAGTTGCACCACGAATGAATGAAGAGGCTTCATGCTGCATCCCTCTTCTCCCCAGCTACGCGGTGATCGCTTACGGCTGCGCCGAGTGTCCCAAGCTGAGCTGTGGCCGCGAGGGCTGCGACACAGAGTTCTGCTATCACTGTCGGCAACTGTGGCACCCCAATCAGACGTGCGACCAGGCGCGGCGCCAGCGGGCGCGCCACACGTCCAGCGGCAACGACTCCTCCGCGCTGTATGTCTTCAATGAAGAACCCGGCGGAGGTTTGTGTCTCTCCTGACGCCTTTGTAACAGACCGTAGAGGCCGTTTCCCGGGTCATTCACCACAAGCTGACTCTGTTGCTGAAGATGCGGAGGAGATCAAACCGTGCCCACGCTGCGGCGCCTACATCATGAAGACCAACGACGGCAGCTGCAACCGCATGAACTGCACTGTGTGTGCCTGCCAGTTCTGCTGGCTGTGCATGCAGGAGATCACCGACGTGCACTACCTCAGGTATCGCAGGCTCGCGCACCGCGCCGGGCCGGGCCTTCCCGCTGCAGAGCAACTCTAACCCCCAGCCGTGTCTCTCAGTCCCTCAGGGTGTACCTTCTGGGGCAAGAAGCCATGGTCGCAAACCCGCAAGGTTCTGTGGCAGGTGGGCATGTTGCTGGGAGCGCCGGTGGTCATCTCCCTCATAGCGGGCCTCGCCATCCCGGTAATCATTGTGGGAATACCGATCTACATGGGCCGCAAGGTAGCAGGCAGTCAGCACGCCCCGAGCTGCGCGCGGTGAGGCAGACCATGTGTAAGAGTGCCTCTCGTTCGCCCTGCAGGTCCACGGCCGCTGTAAGAAAAACAATATCTCAGGAAGCAAGCACTACTTGACTGTGGCCAGCGGGGTGATGATGTCAGTGTTCGTGTCGCCGGTCATAGCCGCTGTCACTGTGGGTAAGGAGCAAAAGCAGCGACACGGCGAGAGGAGGGATTTCTGACGACAGGGTAGCAGAATTCGATTCAGCTTGCGTTTGTATGTCGCGCAAAGTGCGACGTCGCCATTACGCACACTTAAGTCCTGCCGCAGCTTTTGCGGCTGAGGCTGAGAGGCCTCTCCGTCTCCCTCTGCAGTGTCACGACCACCTTCCTGCAAGCGCACACACAAACACACACACACATTTTACCCCTGAAGGCACCCCCTTGTTTGCATCATGTCCTTGTCCTTTCCTGTCATTCTGTTTTCTTTCCTTTTTTCATTTCCACTGTATATCTCTGCCACTAAAAACATATTGTTTACTTTCTGACTTCAGTCGCAGCTCCCCTGTCTGTTGTTTCATCCCTTTTTTTTAAAGAATAAATGCAAATTCACTCTTTTGGATGGCAGGCTCATCCTCATGCCCTACTTTCACCCTGTTGCTGTTTCAATAGTTTGCCAGCGTTCCCGCTGCGTTAACGATGCCTCTTTGTTCGGTTGGCGCTCAGCTGCCTCAGTCACCGGTTTCATAATCACACAACACAACAAAGTTCTGCTCATTAAGATTTGTAAAGTTAGATCAAACGTAAATAAACATCTAGCTGCCATTTTTTCAACTGGAGTTTCCAGGTCATTTGAGTCCAACATTATTTATCATTTAAAGAGTAGTTCACAGAAAAGTTTCATTTGGATTAAAAATATTTCCGGGAATTATTTTAGTAGATTAAATAACAAGTTCAAAAAGTATTTAAAGCAGCTAAATCACATTAATATGGTTCAAAAAGTGTCGTGAATATTGTATATCAAACTCATTATAGTCTCCTGTAGAACAGGACTGGCTCCCTCTAGTGTATAATTCCGGTACTGATTCTTTTACGACAGAAGGTCTTTAAAATTCAACACGTTACGTGGGGTGAAAGAATGTTTCACCAGACCTCCTGACAGGAAATGTTACAGTATTGTGACATGTGTCTTTTCAGGGTGCTCATGCTTTCCTCTCTCCCTGCAGGTGTAGGTGTGCCTCTCATGCTGACGTATGTGTACGGGGTGGTCCCCATGTCGCTCTGCAGGAATGGCTGGTGTCGACCGCAGAGCGAGCCCCCTGACACGCATAAAATACAACTAGAGGATTTAGCCAACTGTGAGTAGAGACGCAGATCTCATTTTCTCGTTGCTGCACTTCGGTTGGCCACCAGGGAGCGTTTGACCTTGCTTTGGCCTCACATCTTTGGATGTCTGTGATTTTATTACGGATATAAAGTCAGCAATTCGAGTCGCAGTGTATTCTGTTCTTTATTCTGAGATATTAAAGCATTAGAGTCTCACTATAACTGTGTTCAAACAAATTTCAAGTACTTGGTGCATTTCGATCTTTGCCCAATCTGATGAAGTCTTAACTTCTCTTATAGATCTTCTATTCTCTCATGTAGTCAGTGACCACTGGACGGGTCAGAACAACAACCCGTCCCTCAGTGACACCAGCGTGCATGAAGTCAGGGTCAGTGTGCAGGAGGCGGGCCTCCCGATCTCCTCCCCCACACCCCCAGATCAGGACAGCTACGAGGTCTTCGACGAAGCCTCGAAGCCGCACGGCCCCGCTCAGCTGGAGGAGCAGTCAGGCTGCGCCGTTGTTGTCATGCCTGACAGCAAGCTGGAGGACACGCAGGCGGTGCCGCTCAAGTAAAAATCCCCTTCTTAGTGGTGGATTACTCAGTTACAGCTTCTAGTTACGTCAATAAACGGCTTTTGTAACATGTTTGTATGCCAATGTGCTCAAGTTCACACTTCATCTACTTTCTGGTTAGGTGATTAAAATGCTCCTTTTTTTAAATCAGAACATGTTGGATGTCAGTATATGATAAATCCGAGGCTCTTCCTTTTTTGCAACACCACAGGGAAGGAACAAATATCGAGGTCCGAGTGGAAATCGAGACCCATCCCAGATGTGGCCGTCAGTCCAGCTTAAGTAGCTTCCTGTCGAGCAGGAGCCTGTCGGTGGAGTCCCTAGGACGCTCCAAGTCCCAGTTCCAAGACTACCTGTGTGCCTCAGAACAGGAAGAGGAGCGAGCGGGAGCGGGAGCAGAGGCAGGCGGATTTGTCCACCCGGTCTTTGACGTGGGCGACATATGAGGTCCCTGAAACGCAGGCCGTGCACTCAAGAATCTTCAGGTTTCACGGAGACTGAACCGACCCGAAACCTGTCCAAGGCTCACTTCCTGCTTCCGAGACAGGCCCTCCCACCAGCTGCCTTGTAGCTCCAGCCTCTAAGGAAGATGAGGGCTTAGAGGGAGAGCGAGTGTGTGTGCGCGCGCGTGTGTGCGAGTGTGTGTGTGCGAGCCAAACTGCATGAGGCTATTAATACAGATTAAGAGGGGATAAAAGCAGACAGATCGCAACCAGATGACATAAAATGAAAACACAAGTGACTTTTTAGTTGTTTCTTTTCTGAAGCTAACTTGATGTGATAAATCCACTCTACGAAGCTTCTGCTGTCACTCTTACTCTGTTTTGTTTTGTTTTTTGTGTGTGTGTGTGTGTCCCCACTTCCTCATGTGTATGTCATGTGTCCAGGTACCAAATATTCCTCAAGCCAAGATGACATTCGGGATTCAAAAAGAGATTTTTGACCAAACGATCATATTTTTCCTCCATCTGGAGAGTCCCCTTTTCAGCCTCCAGCTCTGAGGTTACATCTGTAGCATCTCGTGCTGCCCCCCGAAACAATTTATGGTTTTTGCTTGTACCTTCCAAAGATGGGCCCAACTGAATCTGGCAACCCCGAGCAGACAATGCATGCTATGGGAAAGCTGCTGCAGACTGTTCTATACTGGGGAGCAAAACGCTCTGTGACGCCATTGATTGAATCCAACAGAGGGCTTATAAGTAACACCACTTACAACTGTTCACGTCCAATCTGCTGTCTTCCACAACGCGGTGAAGGGGCCGATGAGGGGTCCCTCCGCTTCGTTTCAGCGCTGCTTTCGGTCTTTCACGGGCTACATGCAAATACTTCTGCACACCGGTGGCGACAACATGGCAGCAGTGCTGCAGGCGTTTTCTGCAGTTCCTAATCTAAATGGAGCTGTGTGACAAGCAGTTTCACACACACACACACACACACACACACACACACACACACACACACACACACACATACACACATGCATAAATATAGTAAAGTTTAGTGTCTGTAGTGTGTGCTGCTGTGAGCATTCAATATAAAGACCCTCTGAAGAAATCACAGAGCACTAAAGTTAAAACAGCAGCATGCCACCTCAGATAACAAATAACCCCCTTTAGATCATTTACGAGAGTTCTATGTGAGAACCATGCTCCGCTTATCTTCCTGAGTGTGAAATACCTGTGTGAGATGAACTCAGATATGAAATGTTACCCTGTGCTGGGTTGCAGCGTGAAAAAAAATAAAGATTTCACCATGAAGGACAGACTGATGATGGCCGCCTCATATCTGTCACAATTCATTTTGTCAGCTTCAAATGGAGAGTCCTTTTACTCTCCATCTTTACTGTTTTATGGACTTGCACCTGTGGGCAGTTGCTCGTTGACCACCTTTAAAATAAGTGGTTCTTAATTAAGTAACCCGACAAATGTAAAAGCAAAAAAATATTTCTTACATTCATTATCAATTAATCATATTTTTTCATGAAAATTTGTGATTCCTCACATTCTGGACCAACCCATTCAAACCAGTGAAGCTGTAATAACTAGTGTCCGTCGGCAGAGGGCGTAAATTCAGAGGGAATAAATAAAGCAGTCGTTTTGGGGTTTTTTTTTATCATAAAATGTCACATTTACGGACATAGAAGTACCGTAAAGTGCATATTACTGCTATGTCGCAGTTTGATTTAATATTACATTGACATCTAAAGGGGCCCAGAATGTGCATTACAAAATGTTACGGGTCTCACGAAAGGAAACCAATTGAGTCAGTATTATTACTTTAGTAATAAATCAGACGAAAACTCTTGTAGTCGGTTGTTTTTAGAGTTTAATAGCCCGCAGCAGCCTGTCGGTGCTGCATCGCCGTAGCGGGGACCTGTTTAAGGTGGCGCCGACAGCTCACGGCGGAGCCCCGCTCTCTGCTGGAGGTGTTCCGGACACGCCCTTAAGTCCGCCGCGCCGCGCGTCCGCCGCTCCTCTCCGCGGAGCCGCAGACGTCCGCACGCTCGGAGCTCAAACTTGCTCCCCTCTCTCCGCCTTCCTCCGCGTCCGCTCCGGCGCAGCCCCCCGTCTTCCAGAACCCCCCCCTCAACCACGCCGTGCTCACGCTCCCCGCGGACGCGCCGGAGACCCGGGGAACCCACCTGCCCGGAGAGCGGACACACCTCGGGGATGGACGCCCTCAAATCCGCCGGCAGAGCCATTATCAAGAGCCCCGGAGTCCCGCGGCACACATGGGGGACTTCCAAACACGAAAGTGAGTGAGACCCTGTGCGTCTTTTAAAAAAAACATTTAATTCTGATTCTTTGATTTAAAGATTTTTTTGAAGCAATTAAGCCGATGTGCGGAGTTCCACGCTTTTCTTTGTGTCGCTGAGCTGAAGCTGCAGAAAGATGAAGAGATACTGATGTTATCCTGGAACGTCTTTGGGATCAACACACTTTAATGTTGTCCTCTCTGTACTTGTTTATCAAACTAGCTGTGGTTAATCAAACCTACAATGTTTGTGCTCTAAACTAGTTAAACCAGGGCTCCTGGTAACATTTTCAAAACGCAAATTTCGATAAATTAGTAGGATATGCAGTGCACAGTAAGTAAAGTTGAAATTGCAAGATAAATAATTATTAATTTTAGCCACAATACTGAGCCATGTGTTGGAATTTAGAGTGTGTTCAGAATCCTGAATCCCTGAATATGTTGTTGTCACAACGGCAAACGACTACAAAGAAAACTACTGACACATATCGAGGGCATACCCAAGGTTATCGCTATGATCCAAGGGGAAACGTGCAGATACACGGTGCGTGTGCATGTTAAAGGTGAGCGCCAGGATGGAAAACTCTTTCTTCTGTCAACTTCTCCATGCTGCTTCTGCCTCATTTTTTTTTTTTTATTTATTTTTTTTTTTAGAAGAATGCGTAGCCCCTGTCAGCCTTCACACACCGAGCGGTTCATTTTACACCCAGAGACGCGTGTTTGGCTTCTTCCTCATACATTATTGAGTGTTGTGGTTATGCGGGATTTAAAAGTTTGGCCTTTTAATGAGTTTCTGGAGTGGTTTCTGTGTCAGAACGCGAGAGAAAACCCCGTTGCAACAGCAACCTTTGATAGTTGTTATGATTCTCTCCCCATGCTGTCAACATCGCCGTATCTCCACAGAATGATAAAAGCAGACAGCGCCAGCCATCCACGCCTTTATACCCAAGACATTTTGTCAAATTAGCGTCAACAGGGGAGGAAATGCAAAGCGGGGGCGGCGAAAAACGCCGTCGCGAGAGCCGCGGCTCCCGCACATGTCCGCCCAGCCCCTCAGCGGGCGGTTTCGGAGGGAGGGCGGCGTCTGCGCGCCAGTGTGAGGCGGCGCGTCCGCGCTTGCTGTCAGAATGCAAATCAGGCGGCGTTGCAGCCGGTCGGCACGACCCCCGCAGACGAGGTGTTGGCGAAGCAGCAAAGATGAGGGACGAAGAGCGGTTCCGACGAAGAGATCCGCCCGCAGCTGAACAAATGTTCGCGATCGCGTCCGGCTGATCGAGATGAAGGATGGGAAACGTTGCGCCAACGCCCTCCTAACCTTGGCTTGTCTCGGGAACTGTCGGCCGGGACACGCGCTCACATGCTTTATGTTTGGCTGTGGCGAACGCCTCCGGTCACCCGGGCAGGGGGGGGGCGCTCGTGCTGGAATCAGGGCTTTAAATGGCACCCAGTGCTGATTGGGATGGAACTGGTGGGGTGGAACTGGATGGAAGAACCCACCGGCCTCACCTGGGGCCCCGAGAGACCTCTGAGAGGCCACCGAGGTCACAGAGCTAAGAGGTGGCTTTGCACTCTAAAATAATTAAACCAATGGGCAGAGGTCCTTTTACTGTCTTTTAATTTGCACTGGACCGCGAGAGCTCGTCTTTTTTTTTTTTTTTTTTTTTTTGCGAAATCGGCCAATAAACCCGGTGGAAATGACTCCAGAGAGGAGTGCTGCTGTTAACACGTGCTGACATCTATGAGGAAACCTCTGTGGGGAGCAAGGCCCCGCGGGGGGGGGTTGGGGGGCGGGGCCTCGTGCACCCAGTCTGAGCCTTTAATGCTCCGACAGCCAGAGACTCAGAGGAGAGCAGGGAGCCGGGGTCCTGGTGGGAGTCGGCTCAGACCACCGCCCCCCCCCGACTCCGCGGCGGTCCTGCGGCGAACGACCGCATCCAGGGAAGGTCCCGAGCCGCTCCGCCTCGCCGGAATTTATTCGCGGGTTCTCGCGTGCCACCGGCCTTCGCTTCTCAAACCCTGACGCGTGCCGCATTTCCATCCCGTCGCATCTGTCGGGGTCAAAGCCGACGGCGGCCGCGGAAGAGGACGCGGCCCGCGCCCGGGGTACGAGCCGTCCCCTCGGATCTCGTCACGGGCGAGGAGGCGCGGACCTTTTTTCCTGCGTCTGGGGGAGCCCGCGACCTTGGTTCCAAGGGCGTGCGTGCGGTACAGTCTGCATCAAATTAGAGCGCTGGGGCTGGAGGGCAGCGAATCCAGCGAGGCGGCGTCCCTCTGGATCTTTTAATCCTGTACTGTCCCCCCCCCCCCCAATGAAGGTTCACCACAGGGCTGAGCTGAAAGTCCTCGACCATTAAACCGAACTGGCAGCGGAGACGAGCCGCCGTTCCGCTGAAACCGACTCTGCCCGACTTGAGTGACGTGTAGGAGGTTGCACGCTGACCCCGAAGGAGCAATTATCCATCAGTGGCTCGTTTAAGCACGGGACCGGGGGGGGGGGGCTGTAGTCGGAGGATGCAGGATAATGATCCAAGGAAGGGCAGCGGTACCCTGGCATCAGCGTGGTACAGCAGTGGAGCCCGAGGCCTTGACTGGGGTTTAAGAAAAGACGAGCCCATGGCTGGAGCCCCGCTGGTCTTAATCATAAACGCAGCCTAATTTGAAGATCTCTCTAAAATTGAGAGCCTTATCTGGGTTGTGTGCCCCCCCCCCCCCACCGCTGCTGATTGCTCCATCCATTCCATCATAGATGGATCAGATGTGTCGCTGATGAGTTTTCGGGAAAGCAGCCCGGCTAATGGATTCTACACTTCAGCAGCTGCCAGGCCGGTGAATGGCTGGTGATTCCAGCTGGTTTCAAGTCGTCCTTTCTGCACCTTAAATGGGGGATGAGCGCCTGAACGCACCGCGTGCCTCTCTCTCTCTGACTCTCTCTCTCTCTATCTCTCCCAGGGTGCATTGAAACCTCACAAGCGTCTGTTTAAATTCTCGTCTCGTTTGGGCTCTTTGAGTAGTTTGAAATTTAATAAAACCTAATTCTATTTCTGTCACAGGTCCCGGCTCAGCCGGAGCCGAGCAGGAGCCCTCCTGTCTTTTATTCCCGCTGTCAGTTCAGTTTTAATACCTCCAAATCCCCAGTGTGTCGGGGAGATTCCCTTGAATGCTTCCTCGCGATCCACGAGTAATCTGAGGCCGCGTTGAGCAGCAGCGAGAGGCAGAATCGCGGAAGCGTGATTCTTTTTTTTTTTTTTTCTTTTGGAGAAGGATGCTGTAACTGAAACTTATGGTGGCTCGCGCTGCGTTCGGGGCTGTGACAACTCAGTTTACGCGAGGCTTGAAATAAAAATGTTTTTGTGCCACTGCAGTTTTTTTCTGCCCTCTGCAAATATTGATTGTGGAGCCTCAGTCTGTTCTTCACACTATTGATTTCTCAGACCTTTGTGACTGGGCTTGGGTGTGTGTGTTTGTGTGTGTGTGTCTCTGTGTGTTGTATGCTCCTCAGGGTCCCAAGTGTGTTTCGTGACTTTTATTAGAGCCGCGCCGCCTTGTACTTTGTTAATGTTACCAGTTATGACCTTTTAGCCGAACAGTGAGCCGAATCGTCGTTCGGCGTGTTGTTTTTTTGGGCGCGGTAATAATTGATACGGCAACTTGTGCACTCAGACATCGGGCGTGTCGCCCAGCATCCCGATGCTGCCACGTGCTCGGTATTTTTAGCACCAGGAAGGATTCCTGTCCGGGAGTAAAATGAATTATGTAACGCAGGTAAAGTGAGAGTGCCTGTGTTGAGAGATTAGCTGCTGCAGCCACACACACACACACACACAAACACACTCACAGGTATCCATCTGCAGTACTTCTCTCTCGCTCTCTCTAGCTCTCTTGTGCTCTTTTATTTGCTGCAAACTGAAGACATCTTATCTTGTCCTCGCACCATCAAAGGAGGCTTTGAGGGTGAGGCTCGTGGTTACGGTTAGATGATGCATTATTTCCATGAGAGTCCCCGCAAGGATAGATGCACGAACATGAGTGTGCGCGTGTGCATATTTAAGTAAGCCTCCCCCTCCGTTCAAGAGACTCTGTTCTGTTCACTTGACAAATTTTCACCTCCCTTCACCGTTTCTGACGCATTGTCCTCCTCTGAGTGCTGAGCTCAAAGTATCGCCTAAAAATAACTTTTGTACTGCAGGTAAAAATGGAAAACACTCGCATCCCAGCGCTGCATGGAGACATCCCTCTGAAGGCTCCGAAGGATCACGGACAGGCCACAGGAACCCGGAGAGCTTTTTTTTCATGGCTGCTTTGTTGAGTTCACAGCAGCCGATTCTGAGCGTGAACCGGGCCGCCGCGGTGGTCGAGCTTCATAAATACGGATATTAGCCTCTGGGATCCGGACATATTGTGTTTTCCATCAGGAGCAGGTTCGTCCTGCATCTCAAGCATGAAAATGGTCTTTGGCTCTCCTGATCCTTTTAATGTTCTCCCCCCAGTCACGAACAGATTGATCACCTTTAAAATCAATTCAACGTCCTGGAGGGTCTGTTAGAATCAAGGTTGTCTCCAGCTTTTGAAGAGTCCAACCTGTCTGTATGAGCAACAGCAGCAGGTTTAACAGGAAGAAACCTTGAGCAGGACCGGGGTCTTTTGTGGGACCCTCCTGTTAGATGAAGCGGAAGATGCAAAAAGAGTCTTCTCGTAAACATGTGTGGGTTGTCCCACTCGGGATCAATCCATCTCTTTCTCAGCCTTGAGTACAGCTGTGCATCTCGTAGCTATGGGATTTTGAAAATAAATCTGAAAAGCTTTCAAATCTGCAGCCTTGGACTTCACAGATGCCGCAAAACCAAATAAAACTGTGTCAAGGGGCTATGAAACCCCTCACAGGAGGCGTCTTTACAGGCTTCAAGCCATAAACGCAGCATTACTATGAAATGATGTTGTTACTGTACAGATGTTGGCAAGTTTCTCCTCCTGGAAAATCAATGCAAATCCAAAATGACCTTGAATCAAGAGAATATCCAGTTTTCTGGTTATTTTTTGCTCCTCTAAGAGGAAAATGGGGGGAAATATTATTAATCAGTTCCGCTGTGGGTACTGTTCAGGCTGATAGCTACGTTTTTCAAACCCTTTACAGTGATGCAAACGTTCCCTCCGGCCTTTCCCATCTCCTTTCCCGATATCAGTGAGACGCAGATATCGGGACCCTTTAAACGGTTCTGGTATCAAGTGCGGAGGCCAGGAGTCGGCTGCTCCTGCGTGCCGGTCTGAAGAACGCTCTGGAGCCTTTTGTTGCTGATCACGTCTCCGACAGGGTTCAGCTGTCATGCTTCAGGGCCCCGGCACCTCCATTTGGGTCCCGGCGAAAATATCACAGCAACGCACCGCCGATCCAAATCCCCCCCCAGGGAGGGTTAGAACCTGTGGGTTAAGGCTCATGTTGCTGCGGTTTCCACAAGCCTCCGGGCTGGACACGCGCGCACGCTTCCACGCCACGTCTAAACGCCCTCTTATCTCCCCGTTCACGTGGAGAGATTAACCATTTGATCTCAAACAGCCCCCCCCCCCCTTTGTCTCAGCTGTGTTCGCTGGGATGTGCATGAAGCCGATAACACGTCATTGTTAGATCTACAGCAGATATGGATGTTGGAGTAGAAGCAATTAGCAACGGGTTTGTTGTAGAGGTTGATATTAAAACCTCCACTAAATCATGCTGGGGCCATTTGTTGCCCTTCAAATCTTTTCAATCGTTTGTAAAGCAAATAGAAGTCTTCCTGCCAAGGTTCAGTCGTCCCTATTTTTGTCCTGCCTTTGGTGGGTTTTTTTTTTTTTTTTTTTTAGTCATTTTTAGAAGAAAAGAAATTAATAGATCACAAAAAAAAAAAAAATGTCTTGCTGCGTTTAAAATGCGGCATTACCTTGCATATCTGTAGTATTCCTCCTCCTTTTTGCCACATTTCCTTTAACTCTGGTGGGAGTTTTGCGTGCCCCCCCCCCTCCCGCCTCCTCAGCTATCAGGGCGCTTGTTTGTGATGGTATGTTTTGTCATTTGCATACGTCTTTTGATGCCTCGCCAACGTGCTCAGTAATGCAATTTGCAGGTACCACCCCCACCCCAGCCCCCCTCCCCCTCCCCCCTCCCCGCCCCTGTCAGATCAGGCTAATATGCCAGCCTCTCACAAATACCCAGATGGAGGGGCTTAATTGAATTTGTCAAAACCGAGCCAGAGGACGAGAGAAGAAGAGCGATGGCTCGGAATAAGAGTTTATTCGGTCCCCCTTGCCACCCTCGAGGCAGAACCAGGGAATGGATACCCCCCCCACACACACACACACACACACACACACGCACACGCACACGTTGTGTGTCAGCCCACCATCTTCCCTGAATGTGCGGCCTATTTTTCCCCGTGAAGGTGGCGCCCCAGATTTAAAGTTGTCCGACTGGAGTGGAACGAAATGTCGTGCAGCTCTGTTGTCTTTGGCCTGTGACGGCGTCTAACGCCAGGACCGCTGTGGTCACCATGGAGACCCGCCGTGGGCCAAATAGCCAGCCGGCCATCGCCGCTGCAGGCCCGCGGCGTCGCCAGACGCCCGTGCTCACATCGGTTACTGCCAGCCGCCGCACCTGAGCCCCCCCCTTGTTCCTCCTTTCAGCCCTGTCTGATATCTTGCCTTGCTCCCCGGGTCGGGGGGGGGGCAGGCTGGTGTCGTGCTGCTGGAAATTGATTTCTCGGGTCTGGGCGTCCTGCCTTTTGTGCTCACATAATGGGAACTGTTCCCTCGCTGCCTCTCCCAGCCGGGCTGCAAGTGTTGCACTCGCGCTCTCTAATCCTGTTTCGTGCTTTTCCAAATCAGATCATCCTGACACAGGCTCGGTTTCGCGCTTCCTCGCTGGCCGCATCGTCCAAATTAGCATCGGCGCGCTCACGCCTGTCACTCACGTCCGTCCCAGACTCGCACAGGATTTATTAATAATTGAAGGACTCCTCTTTTTGTGGGATTATATACTGGAAAACCCCCCAGCGTCAACATGAAGCCCTTTAATAATGTAAGTGTGTGGACTGGTGAAGGCTGCCTCTGGTTCATCTCATAACAGTTATGGTAACTTCTGATGGTTCGGGGGCCCTCAGGCCCCCCCCACACACACACCCACCCCCTTCCTTCTCCTCATTTACCCAGCCGGCCCTCAGCAGGAGGCCCCCACAAACGAGCCTGGTCCCGCTCAAGGGTTTCTTCCTGTTAAAAGGCAAAAGCGCTTGTCTTGACTCTAACAGCCGCTATGTAAATAAAGTTGGACTGAGATAACACGAAAAACATTATAACAACGTCTCTGATATCAATCGGGGCTTGTTGAATCTGATTTTTTTTTTTAAATTTAAATTTAAATTGTGTGACATCGTTTCGTTAACATCGTTATTTCTGAAGCCTTCTGTGCTAACTCGCACACGTAAACCCACAACCTCCGCGCCAGAGGAAATGTGACAGCGCGAACGCGCGACTCTTTGGGAGCGTTTAAAGGCAACAGACTGTTCCCGCTGTAACATTTAGAAGCCCGACCACGCTCGCTGGTTGTCGAGCTGCCCCCACAGTGCGATTGAAGATTAGTTAATAATTCAGAGTTGTTGGAAGGCGGCGGGCGTTTTCCGCCGCTCGCCTTCACAGCTGCACGGGGGCCTGAGAGCGGCAGATGGCTTAGCCCGCGTGGAGAAGCTGGCACCAGCATAGCCCAACAGTGTGTGTGTGTGTGTGTGTGTGTGTGTGTGTGTGTGTGTGTGTGTGTGTGTGTGTGTGTGAGAAAGTGAGTGATTTCTCTCTCCCTGCATGATCTTCGTGTGCAAACACTCACGCTGCGTCTGTGCTGTCATCAGCTGGCTGTGCTTGTGTCCTTTTTAGTTAATCTCAGACAAAATGAAGTCGGTCTGTTGTCGAAACGACATCACAGGACCGTGGTTCTTCCCCTGCGCCCCCCCCATATCGCCTTCGATCGTCCGCTGGACCTAGTCTGCCGATGTGAACGTAAGCAGGGTTACGGCTGAGGCCCGTTTTATTTCCCAGAGACGTTAAAAGCTGATTTAGCAGAGATCAGATGGCGTAAACGTGGCCGTGGGCCCAGAAGCGTTCAGGAGCGGGTCACGTTTCTCTGCATTGGCAGTTGCCAGACAGCAGGTGGCGCCGCAGGGGGGGATGGGGGGTGTCGGGGGGTCGCCCTTTTGTGCTGACTCTGTTCGTTTCTGCCCCGCCAGAGCTGCCGGAGAACTGGACGGACACCAAGGAGACGCTGCTGGAGGGGATGGCGTTCAACGTCAAATACCTGGGCATGACCCTGGTGGGCCAGCCCAAGGGGGAGGACATGGCGTCGGCGGCCATTCGCAGAATCGTCGCCATGGTAATTCGCACGCCGCCGAAGAGGGGGCCTGACGCTGGCGTGTCCCCGGCTGGCAGATGGGCGGCTTCTCGCCTCGTGGCGTGACACGAGAAACAAGTGGCGGGAGCCCTCGCTCGTTAGCACGTCCTACATGGGCGAGCTGCCACGGTGCACGTTCACACCCCCCCCCCCCCCACAACCCCTCCCACCCCCACCCCCAACCCCCCCGATGTAACGCCAGCCCTGGGTTTAAACAGATTGTGCTCGCCGTCTCCAGGGCCGATGGCACGCCACGGCGCCGCTCAACCTTCCACAGTCCCAGTTTCAGCAGTGACACCACCCCCCCCCCCCCCCCCTCCTGAAACACTGACATGATGACATTCCTCTGCTGTTTCCCTCCTCTCACGCTGACTTCTCCTGGGTGTGAAGCGAAAGTGCAGCCATTTGGCTCCTAATTGGATGTCGCACAGGTCAATGTCATTGTCAGCCACGTTGCCCCCCCCCCCCCCCCCCCCAACAGCTGCTGCTGGGTGCATTAGCGCTTCTCTCCTCGCCCTGTCAGCTTTTTTCCCTCCTTTTCATTCGCCCCGCTGACCTCCTCTCCATATCTGCGGCGCATTGAGGGTTTTTTTTACCTGGAACCGGATCGTCTCAGATTCTCATGTCTGCCCCCCCCTCCCCCCCTTCCACAGGCCAGAGCCGGCACCAAGAAGTTCCGCAAAGTAACCCTGACCGTGTCCCCCAAGGGCATCATCATCGCCGACACGGAGACCGCGGACCTGATAGAAAACGTCTCCATATACAGGTGAACCTGCCGCTGGTATTCAGACTGTCGTCTTTGTTTGGGTCCTCAGGACAGAGGCGGGGCTTAATCTAATCCTGAAGAAACCCGCACCAGCGCGTGGGTCAGTGGGGCCTCTTTCCGCTGCTTCAGCTTCTCGGGTGGATTTCGACTTTCGCTCCGAATGGTTCGGGTCTCCGTCACACAGCTCCGCGTCCCCGTTTGTTCTTGGGCGACCCCCCTGCCCCCCTCCCCCACCACCTCCATTGAAGTGGACAGAGATTTCCACCCTGCTGGTCTCATCATGAAGACGTCCGTGACTAATTGGCCCACTTTGACAGTCGATGCTCCGGCCTCGTCCCCCCACGCTTCCCGGGATCCAGCAGGGATCAGGACCACCTGCAGGGCTGAGACCGAGGTCTTATATATTCTTCTGATGAGAGCCCCCCCCACCACCACCACCACCTCTTCCCCACCCCCGAAAAGCCTCTTTCCACCCCCCGCCTCCTTTACTGCGGAGCCGCACGCGATCGTTCACGGCCCTGGAATGGGAAGGACCAGACGGTGGGAAGAGGATCAAACGGGAGCACGTGGAAGTGGCAGAGCTTCTGCGTCGAGTCGGTTTTAATCTCCTGCTTCCGTTTGGGGTCTTTATTTAACTTCATTTGGGAGGGAACCAGCATTCACCTTTGTTCTGCACATCAAAGCAGATAAGGGGAATTATTTGAGGGTGTCATCCACCGTTTCCACTGGCAACACGGTCCTGCTCCTGCGGTCAGTTTTTTCCGCTGAAACCGTCCCCCCCCCCCAACCCGCCTCGATTAATAACGAAGAGGGCGGCGGCGGCGACGTGTCAATCAGCCGAATCCACAGCCGGCACTCGTGGCGCCGCTGCCATCCATTAAGACCGGGAGCCCTTGTTTTGACGTCTTTGTTCGGCTGTTTTGTTGCCAGCCGCGCGGGGGAGAGTTGTTGATCAGCGGCTCTTGTGGTCGCACGCGCACGGAGGGGGGCGGGCGCACGCGCACAGAGGAGCCAGGGCTTTGATGTTGCGAGCGTTCGGATTTCCGGCGTAAATATTGGAATATTTGCATTGGTATTCTGTGGCTGGCTCACCGGTGCTGCTCTGATCAAAGGCTCCAGCCCCGCCCCCCCCCGAGCCCCCACCCAGATATGATGCAGCCTGACAGTTCAGCCTCTGTTGCTGCAGCGTTGCAACTCCGCGAGGCTGTCAGTTATCCTGCGATGCTGTTGATGCGCCGGGTTTTTGCGGGAACCCGTTGTTGTTGGTCAGCGTCGCTCGTTCAGGAGAAAGTGGCGAGAAAGGAAGAAGCATCTCACTTCATTTTCTTTTTTTTTTTCTTTAGCTTGTAGCTGAATGAGGTCAAGTGTGAAGCGTGCTCTGCTATTTTTTTTTTTTTTTCTGCAATTAGGGCCTAAATATAAGTTAGGGTTGGGGGGGTTGCAGAGCTGGGTGTCCTGGGCTTTGTAATGTGGGTCATGTTTCAGCTTCAGATGGAAATCAGCAGCCTGGTGATTTGATGTTTGTTGTTTAAACACCCATAATTTTACATATTTTAACAATAAATATCACAATAGTTGCCATGAAGATAGAAACATATCCTTTTCTCTGTTTTCCTCTCCTTCACTGGGATAAAAAGGACACAAAAGAATCATAAAGGATCCCTAAATACAAAATGCACAATTTTAAAGGAACAGCTCACACAAGTAAGAATATTGAAAGTCATTATTTCCTGATTAAAGTGATTTGCATAGATTTATGCAATGGCTGTTCATCTAATTGTAGTGCTCTACAGTCTTGGATGGTGGCTGATGATATGTATGGAGCCATTAAACTGGCCTTGTATTGGCTTTGTTAGTTGTTTTTCTGATTTATGCCGCCCTGCTGTTCAGCTCCATCACTGCCAGCTGTGGCACTTCCATCAGCATAAACACTGGCCTCATTCTGCTGCTGCATACACGTATGCAAAAGCGTGAAAAGGAGAATTGTGTCCTAGGCTGACGCCCGTGCTGGAGTTTACTTTGATGTAAGGGTTTTAGTTAAGAGTGCAGGCCTGCAGCTAATGCACTCTTCATGCTCTGCTTTGTTCTGCATGAGTCCCTCTGATTAAAAATATCATTAAATAAATGATATGTCATCTTTAGTGCAGTTTTTTTTTAAAAAAGTAATTTCCTTAATTTTCCTTTTCAGAATCTCGTACTGCACCGCTGACAAAACTCAGGATAAGGTCTTCGCGTACGTCTCTCAGAGTCAGTTCAACGAGACCCTGGAGTGTCACGCTTTCCTCTGCCAAAAGAAAAAGATTGTAAGTGTCGAAGATTGTATTGTCTTAACTCTGTCTTAAATGTTTGCAACTGTGGAAAAAAAAAATAGTAAAGAAATTCGTTTTAAAATACTGAACTGCAGAGTAAACTATTGCATATATTTCTGCTTTGTGGCTCCATCTTGTGGCCGACTAACGTTACTGCAACGGAATGTGACATTTTGATTAAAAGTTATGAAAGATAAGATGTTAAAGGCGTTTCATAAAAGGGACTGCCTTCAGTGCAAAAATTAAAGTAATGCTGTAAATATGGATTCTTTCTTTTGTGTCCAGGCTCAGGCTGTGACACTAACAGTTGCACAGGCATTCAAAGTGGCGCTCGATCTTTGGGAGATTGCTCAGGAAGGTGAGCCTCACATTGGATAAAAATGTATTATTCTCCAGAGCTGTGCCTTGACCGTCCCCGCTGTGTTGCGGGATAAGATGCTGTATTTGTTTCTGACTGTCAGGACCCGAAGGTCCTATTTGCAGATGTTAACATTCAGCTTTTCTGACATTGTTTTGCTTGTGTCTGCAGATAAGAGCAAAAAGGCCAGGTCATGTTGTTCTTGCGCTGAGAGTGACAGGCAGACAGAAGCATCAGAAACGCAGCATGTCTCAGCCGGTAAGGTCACCGGCAAGTACAACGCTGACCTGTTTGACACTAAATTACCTGCCGTCACTCCCCACATATGCAGGCCTGAATGTCTCATTACACACCCTCATTAAATTCAGACAACGGTCCAATTTAAGCACTTTCCAAATACCATGACATTTCTGTGTCTAAATATTATGGACTGCCTCCAGGGTCTGCAGAGGCGAACAAATTAAATCATCTGGAGTCTGTAGCTTGTCTCAATTAAATTATACTCTCCCTCCAGTGGAGCTGGCTTATGGACAGAGTCAAATGTCAAACTCGAAGAAAGTTTTCACTTTTACTGAGTCTGAGAAAATTTCATAGTGATTTTCTGTGTTCCAGGACGCTTCGTCCTTCGTCCTCACTTCATCTGCGTCCTCCACGCCTGCATTTCGGTCACTTCATGCCAATCTTTACTCCTCTGTCTCTCCTTCTCTCTCTTAGACCCAGAGCCACAGAAGCCTGCTGGGGTGGAGGAGAAGTTCCGGAGGCCCTTCTTCTCCGCTTCCCTCGGCTTGCCCTCCCCTCGCAGCAATCCTACTCGAAGGCGTCCAATTAAACACGACTCCTGGGTAGGTCACATCTCTCTCTGTCATGGATTGGTATTATTTAAAATTAATAAAAACACGATAAATAATGTAACAACACCACAATTTAAACATCAAATTTAAACAAGATAATAATATATTTATTATATATTATATATATATATATTCCTTACAAATATTTTTTTTTAGTTTGGGATTTAACAGCTGCTGCTGTAACGTTTCTATTCTCAGAAGCCGCTGTTGTGCGGTTGCGTGTCTTCGACACTAGGGGGCACTGTGGCATCACTATATTTCGCCAGAGTCTGGTCTAACCTTCATAGTCATCTTAAATTGACTTTGACGTTGTTTATTATATAAAGAACTGTGCATCAATTAAACTAAACAAAATAAATTATTTGATTGTTGTATTTTTCAACGATTAAATCATTGTCTAACTAGAACACCAAGGCCATATTAGTGTTGTGCACTGAGCTGTGAATTTCTGCATCGTTTCTCCCTCCCTGATCGATAACAGGCAGTGGTTTGAGATAAGAGGCACGGGAGTACATCATGCATGTATTGATTGATATTGTTTATTTCCTGCCAGGATGTGGATGATGGACTGGATGAAGCGTTCTCAAGGTAACCTTTTCATGACTGTTTGCTGAACTCGGGGGATTTTCGCAATGTACTGAAGGAAATACGGCTCCTCGGGTTAGCTCTCAGACCAAAACCTGTGCCGGGAATGTCAGCTCTGATGGGGAAAAGTTGAGGAAATGGTTAATTTTTTAGACTGACAGGGGCATCGGGCGGGGGGTCGTCAGCTCTCTGTTAGCTTCCATGGAAATTATTACACTCGGATGACAGCATCAAGGACACACTGTTTTTTTTTTGTTTTTTTGTCTCAGTTATATCTTGGCAAAAAAAACAAAAAAAACAAGGCTCCATTCTCTCCGAGTCCTGCGGTTTTCCCAAAGGCTGGCTTGTTTTTCAGCTTGTATCCTCTGGGATCAGGGCCTCGGGTGCTCCTCTGGGAAGTGTTAATGACAGGTGAGAACCAAGGGAGCTTCGATGCCTTAAATGAACACTTCCCATCTCGGAGGTGCGATTCTCGGCACTCGCCGTTGGTATGCTTTAGCGTTTAGGTTCCAGACAATTATGTAATGAAACGAGGAGGGCTTCTGTCTCGGTCTCTGAGAGAGAAATGAGTGAATGTGGTTGGCCCTGGTACTTTCCACTCATCATCCTGGAACTCAAATATCATCAGTACTCCCCTCGATCCACAATAAAGTACCAGGGATGCCAAATGAGTGCCCTCGGAGGCTTTTTGGTGTCCAATATGAACCATTGATACATGCGAGCACGCCTCGTTGAGCCCTATAATTCTTCCGCGGAGAGGTGCGGCTCATTAGCCTGTTGCCGGCAGCTAATAGATGTGTTTGTCGTGCTGGAGCACGACGCTCTTTGATTTAACGGGAAGGCCAAGCGAGAGGCGGAGCTTTGATCGGGAGGCCGCCGGTGTGCAAACTGTCCAGGCGAGATGAGAGGAGGAGGGATCAGAGAGGCCGTCCGCCGCAGCAGGGGCGTGAAAACGCCGACTTCCCAACATCAAACGCGCGAGGGAAGCGGCGCCGAAACGGGAGGAAATGTGACGGGAGACGACTTCAGAAGGGGAGCGTGTCAGGCTCGGCCGCGAAGACGCATTAATGTAAAAAAAAAAAAAATCCCAGCTGCCCCCAGAAAACAGGAGAGACCGCGGGACAAGTGAGGAAAACATCACCCGTAAACCCGCCGATGGCGTTTGCGCCGGCTGTGAAAGGCAAACACGTCCTCAGAAGAGATTCAGCCGTTTGTTTCATCCAGATCCCCGCAGATTATTCCTCTGATCGCAATCCAAACGCCGGCGTTCTGCGGAGCGACAAAAGCTTTCCGAGGATTGCGCGGCTTAACCGACGGCGACATCGCCGCGGGGCGAGGACGGAGCCAGACGACGGCCGCCAGCTGCGGCAGATGTTGGACGCGAGGGAGCTCCGGTGTTCGGCGCGCTCAGAAGCGGCGAGGTGGTCGTAATCCGCGGCTCGTTGCCGTGGACACGTCAGCCGGAGTTAACCGGAGTTTAATTAAATTCCCCGACCCTGAGGTCAACGTGACTGTTGTGTAACGTCGGCGGTATTATACGGGGATGCTCGCTCAATTAAAGCCCGTTCCCTGACGTGGGCGAAGGGGGGGGGGGTGGGGGGTGGGGGCTGCCGCTCTGGGACTTAAGCCTGTCTTAACCTTCCCTCCGGAGGCGCTCACTCATTGTGTCCTCTGTCTTCTCCCTGGCACGCAGCAACGTGGAGGTGGAGGAGATGGACGCGGGTAAGTGACGCCACCATCCAGTCGCTCCGCATCAGCTTCCGCTCGAGGAAGGGGGACCTCTCCACAGGCCCGTCACGGGTCAGCGCGGACGCTCGCTTCTAAGCGCGCGCCCGCCCGCCAAAACGCGCTCGGCCTCTCGCTTCCGTCGACTTGGTTCGTTTGTGGGCGAGGCGCCGGGCAGACGCTTGTGGCCGCGACCTTCGCGCCTCTCCAGACGTCCCCCGCATGCCCTCGGCCCTCCCCGTTCGCGTCTCTGCATGGACAGCTCTCCGCCATGAAAGAATAAAGCGTCTGGTTGTGTCTGTCTCCGTCAGACTGGCCCAGTCCTGCTCCTGACCCGTCTCTGACCATGCAGCTGTGAGTCTGGAGGGGCGCCCGTCTCCACTCCCGCCAGCGAGTCCCAGGAACACACACACTATCCGATCGACCGGAAAACTGCTCGCGCGCGCAGGGCAAGCGGTCTAATATTAGGACGACAGAGAACCTGTGGCCCGCCTGCCAGCCAGAAAACACACGCCTGGTCTTCTATCTTTGTGAGGACTCAGACATACCGCACCCTATCATAACCCTAACCATCATGAGGAAACCCCCCCCGACGCACCAAAAACGCCCTGACCTCGCTGGTTAAATGTGTATCCCTGTCCTCAGTGTATAGCATGTACATGAACACACACTCCGACTCTCACTTCTATTCCAAAAGTCAAGCCAGCGTTGAAGACCAAGAAGACGTGGAACCAATAGTGTCTGTTTTATAAGGTCTCCTTTTATCCGCTTTAATGTAACTTTCATTTCAAAAGGCGAAGGCAGCAGTGTTTGCGAGAGGACGTGTCTCGTTGCGCACGTGGACGTTTCTAACATCCTAATGTGTCGACTGCAGTCGGGGGATCAGCGAAGTGGTGCAAAAGAAGACATTCCTGCCCTTAATGAGCAAAGCCACGCCATAAACGTGTCGCCGAGGGCCCAAAACGCAAGGCAACCCGACGCTACAGAAATGTTGCTAACTCCGCGCGTTTTACACATTTGAAACAAACTCCGGGGTAGAAGCAGGCGCCGCCGACGGGTTCACAAGCTCCAGACGAGATGTAAAAACGTCATTTCTAATTTGCCACCTTCTATAATCATGTATACATGCGACAAAGACGCAAACAGGGTCACGCAACTATTCCATCGCTGTCTCCCAATATTATTATTTTGACTCACAGGAAGCTTATTTTTGTTTTATTCTGCGTTAAACTGATGACACAGTCGTGATTTTGAGATTCACAAAAACTGTGTCTTTCCAGCGTCACTGCAGAGGACTTTTGATCATCTACTGAGTCATTATTAAATACTGTGGGATTGATGGAGTCAGGGCTCCGTCTTATCGGCCGTTATCCCAGTAGTTCTGGGCCGTTATCCCAGTAGTTCTGGGCCGTTATCCCAGTAGTTCTGGGCCGTTATCCCAGTAGTTCGGAAGCTTCGTACAGACGCAACCCGACACGCTCTTACTGTGATCTGTTCCTCTGAGCCCCGCAGAGGACATCCTGAGAGTCTGAAGCTGCGTCCTCACTCTGGATGGAGCGCTCGTACAGTTCGGATTAAACGGAGCAGGGAGGGAGGGTGGGGGCGGGGGTGGGGGGTCTCTGTTGTCATGACACCCACTGCAGAATAATTGGGAGGCCTATCAGAAAGCTTAATTGCAGGTTTCAGGTCAGAGCCGCCGCTCCAGTGTATTTACGCCGCTGTCTGGACGTGATGAATAACCACCGAGCGCGCCTCTGAAGGTCGGCGGCGTCCTCGGGAAAAACAGACCTCTTCCTGCCGCTTTGGAAAACCGCTTGGTTTTGATTCTGCGGCAGGCCGAGCGCGCGCGGGGAGGCGCGGGGCTGGGCGGAGGATCTGGACGCTGCTCCGGGACGCAGCTGAAATGTTCCCAGCTTGGCGGAGCGATGGCGGTGGGGTGGGTGGGGTGGGTGGGGTGGGGGGGGGTGGGCTCACAGGTAAAGAGGTGCCAACATGAGGTCAGAGTGTGCAGAATACAAACGAGCCTGCCGACGTTGGAGGCCAGGAAACCATTCGGAGTCCGAAAGAGCGCTCTGATGTTTACACACTCTCTCTTTTTTTCCAACGAAGGTGCTCATTTTCTATCTATGCAATCGGCGCGGCGACGGTGCGATGACGGTCATTTGTGTGTGAAACACCTGACATGTAGAAAATTGTATAGAATTTGGAAACTGTTTTTGGTTTGCTACCTATCTCAATAAAGACTTTGTACACATCAGGTCACTGAAGGAAGGTGGTTTTCTTTGAGTTCAGAGCGGACCGTCCTTCACCGGGATGCGAGCAGAGCCTTCAACACTCACGAGGCCTCGGCGCAACATTTAAACACTAAGTGTGTGTGTGTGTGTGTGTGTGTGTGTGTCCCAACTCTTTCTGTTGTTGTTTCACTTGACCAGGGATCAGTGGACATCCTTAGCTGTCTCATTAATGGCTAATCGGTAATTTGATGCGAGCCTGAACGGGCTAATTGCCCGCAGATGAGGTGTTGGCTCCCTGATGGTTTAATGTTGCGTTGCTAATGGTTGCGTCACTCGGCGCTGGGCGTCCTCGGGAAACGGGCCCGGGCTGGTTCTAATCCTCAAAGCGCCGCGGCTCTTGGCGGGTGATAAACCCCCCCCCGCTGCTGTGAACGGTTTTCGCCTCCGTAATCCGGATCTAACGGCGGCTCGTTTAGGTGTGTAGCCACCTCGTGTCGTTTGCAGCATCCCCATGAGCGCGCCGAGACATTCCAGCGTGCAGCGGGAGCAGGATAAACACCCCCGGGACCTTCATTTGAATGTTGGGCGTTCTATTTCTGCTCCATCACTCATATAAATGTATATTATAAAGGATATTGCTGCACACGGAGCCATGAGACCAAGCACTGCATTAATGAAGGCAAGTCTCTTGCGTGCAGGCGATGTTTATAAATCTGTGTTTATGGATGCATGTGACCTCAGAAATATGCACAACTTGAAGCCAAAGCTGGGAACAACGGCCCATAACTCACACTGATGGGGAGGTCTAATATTAGTTACTAATTCCCTGCGATCAGTTTGAGTTTTTAGGTACTTCTGTGTAATTACCTTCCTTTGATTTGGAACATTGGAGTTCAAAGGGCAGATGAAACGGCTTATTGAATTTGCTCTGTGAAGCGCCGCAGCAGATCATCCTGTCTGCCACTTGGCTGTGGAGGGGAAGCAGGAAATGATGACAAAGGAGGACGGAGGGAGAGAATGTGGGATCTGCTGCACCGTTTCACATTGATGGATGCGAGTCTAATGCTAGGGAAAAAAAAAAAAAAAAAACCCTCCTGAAACAAGAATAAAGCAGCGAATTGGAAGTCGGGGGGGAGACTTTCAGTAGAAGGTTTATTTTACACTTTCAGGAAATATACAGGCTCTACCGACAAAAAGTTTGCTCTCCTCTTCTAAAAGCAGCTAATACAGAAGTGAACGCTTTCACAGGACTGCAACCATGTTCGTCAGCTCTGACCTAGAACGCACATCAAATGCTAGACTACAGGCAGATGACATGCATGCGATGGCTCGGCAGATGGACGCAGATGTGAGATATATGAAAAATACCCATAAAATGTCATTTGAATTCAGCAGATATAAAATATCGACGTTAGAAATGTGCGGACGTGTCGTTTGCTATCTGCGGGTGAGGTGAGGGGATATAGAGACGCTGTCTGCCGGGGGACAAATGACAGCTGATTTAAAGCTGCCTTGCTTCTAGCAGGTGAAGGTGGTGACATGCTAATATTTTTTAAAAAAAAAAGAAAAATTGTATTTAAAGTCATGGGTTCAGTCCTCCCCGAGATGAGACGCTGTGTCCTGTATTGCAGTAACAGACCAAGCACCTGGCAACATGGGTCAACATGTCAGCTAATATACTTTACAGTTTGGTGTTTTCCTACGAATACTGCGTACGTGCATGCACGTGTGTCTCCCCGCTGATGGCGACCCACAGACACGGTAACGTTTCTTGTCCTCGTCGGCGCGAAAAGTCTAAAACGCTGTCGTCTTCTCAGACCTCGATGATGTTGATGGATGGCACTGACGGGTGATACTGCAACAGAAAAGCGGATTAAAAACAACGTTAATATCTTCATCTTAATATCTCAGTGGGACAAACGTCAAAACTTTGCATGCAGGCTAGAGTAAATGCGTCAATTTGATATGCGATATTTGGCCCCACCTAGTGGTAAGAGCGCAGAATGCAGGTATTGAATTTTTATTTATTTTTTTAAGTATTGACTGACTTGTGACTTAATTACTGAAGTCCACTGTAACGTCTGACTCTGACATCGTGATGTGATGTGGTAGAACAACATCCCCAGGTTGGTCCTCCCATCGAGCCGTTTAAAAATGGGAACTCAATACGTTGTTGTGTTCTGTTCCAGCAACAGCTCAACCCCCCCCCCCCAGAACAGATGACCCCAAACATCGATCTGGTCACATTATCGAGCGGCGACAGCAGTTATCTCTCCGTGGAAGCGCCATGGAAGATGGTATCCGCTGCGCGTCCAGGAGCCGCGTCAGCGGCTCGGCCTGGAACCTCTCTCCTCATTCTCCAGAGTCGTCCCCACCTGCGTGTAAGGTCAAACGGGCTCCTGCGGGGGCCCTAAAAGCCGAGGCGTTTATCTGCCCCGCTCACCTTGCTCCTCAGCAGGCCGCCCCCGCTGTGGTGCTCCGGCGTGCTCCTCTCCGACATGGGCTTGGCCTTCTCCTTGTTGTTGCTGGAGTCGTTGTCCTTGATGATGTCATACTGGCGGCAGAAGAGGGCGATAACAGCTGCGGAGGGGGAGGAAGGGAGGGAGGGGGAAGAAGGGAGGGAGGGAGGAGGAGGAGGGGGAGGAAGGGAGGGAGGGAGGGAGGGCAGAGAACAGGTATTCAGTCACGAGGCGGCAGCTGCCACTCACACACATCAGAGCTGCCTGTCTGAGAGGACCTGCTGGATAATGGAAGCCTGCTCCCAGGGGCTGAAGCTCCCCCCCCACTCACTTTTGTATGTTTCGCTCGGTCAGGCGCGGGTTGGAATGGGCGAATTGTGAAATATTCAGGAGCGCTGGAGCGCCGGTGGGATGCTCCCAGGAAACGCGTCTCTCCTGGCTGATCCGCGGCTCTCCCGCGCGCCGTCTTCGCCCGCCTCTGCTCGTTCCGCACAGGCTGCGCCTTCCGAGTCCCACGCCTCCCGAGCCCACGTGTCGCCCCGCTCGTCAGGATTATTTAATGTCTCGCTCAGGGGGGGGGTGTGCGGGGGAACCCTGCTCCTGGCAGCCTTTCAGATATGCAACATTTCACTTCCCCGCCATTCATCAAAGGCGCTTCCTGCGGGAGGCAGGAGCTGGGACCAGCATCAGCACTTTCTGAATTTACATGCGTGCGTCCATCCTGGACTCCTGAGGTTGTAACATCCATGTAATGAGCTCCTCTTGTCCTCCATGCTTGTTTATAAGTGGCTCATTGATCGGCGAGTCGATATATTGATGGCTAAATGACAAACTACTGTGTGAAGCCTCTTTTTGGAGCACACCATTAGTCCGCATCAGCGAGGCTGGCGATAAACACTGGACCGGACAGGTCTTATTATATTATATTCAGCTTATTAGGCAGCTTTTTAAAATATTGCTTTAACAGTGATCTAGTGGGTGGAGCCTTGAGATCTGTGATTCCATCCACCCAGGTTAAACCTACCTGCCCACATGACCAGGACCACCACGATGATGATCATCTCTCCCGTCTGGAGATGTCGGGACTTGTCCAGGCCCTGCACGGTGGGGTCATCTAGAAGGAACACAACATCACAGGCTGTCAAATCACAACAGCAGCCTCCGGACACGGCCGGACCTTTGTCCCCGACTGTAGCTGGATCGACGGGGCGCAGGTACCGATCTGCTCTTCCTCCTGACCAAAACTACAGTAGAAATAATATCCGTCAGGCACGGGGCCACCGCGTATCAATCCTGGATCATTAATCCTCCCCTATTGGGTTGACTATGGGCCCATTTCCACTCTGCGAACCGTCGTTTCACACACACGGGTGGAACCCTTCCAGAGCACCACTCTGCCCAATTGCCCGGTTTGGATCACGTCAAGAAAATGTCCTCGGTTTGCAAGACAGTCAGCTTTCTTTACACGATGGTTATTGGAGGAAACAAACCAGGGTCTGTCTGTCTAATCTGGGCTTGGGCGCCCTCATCTCCTGAGCCGTAGACACGATATGCCAGGCTGGGCTTAAATGTCAGGGCAGCGCTCGGGTCGGCGCCTCTACACTCCGAGGACCGTGCATCGCACCCTGCAACACTTCGTAAAGGTTAGGTCAGAAGGTGTTCTGGATATCTCGGACACTCCGGCCCCTCATGTGTGACTAAATCCCCTCTGGGTGTAGCCGTCCTTATCCCTGCATCCGTCCATCACCTCCCCGGATCCGACTTTCACCAGGACGCTCTAACTCGATGACATCGTGGTCAGGAGCTAAAACAGGGATCAGTTCTTTGGTTCTGAGGCTGATTCTAACGCCGCTTCTCCAATTGCTCGACACAAGGCATCAAGCGATTCAACCTCTCTTCCCCGAGCCCACGATGAAGAGGGAGTCTCCCTCGTGTTCCCCTCCTCTGCAGCAGCGGAGGCAAAAGTTGAGGATGTCTGATGGTTCCACGCCACAAAGCAGCTGAAGGGAGCTTACAGATGACTCGCAGCTGGATCATGCATATTTTATGGAATGTGCTGCTCCACGTTCTGCTAGGGCCTCTGCTGCCCCTCCAGTTTGCCTTTCATTACGGTGGGGGGGGGGCGTTGCAGACTGAAAAAAAAAATCAACTAAAGAAATCAAAGTTTTCCTCAGGATTACATAATTGGTAACCCACATTTGCAACATTCCTGTTGGAATGACACAAGGGTGAAAAAAACCCCACAAAATTGTTCGCGCTGCAGGCAAGACGATTCAGTTTTCACTGTTTATTATTAGTTGTTTGTGAAATGGTTTAATGCATGGTGCACTTTTGGAGAGCGCGCGCAGGCTTTGTCTGAAAACAATCCGAATTCTGAGCTCTCGCATCACATCCCAATCTATAATTAAATCTGACGGCTCGTCAGGCGCTACGCAGAAGAACAGAGCGCTGAACGCGCACGCCCGCGCCACTGCTGACTCAGCAGAGGCGGCGCGTCTGACGCGCCTCTGAAGTACGACATGGTAATTGTGTCCACGGGGACCGCCGACCTCATTAATCGGCCCGCTCCAGACGGTCGTCCTCGAACATTCGCCTAATGTGAAGCAGCTTCCCTCTTGGTGTCAACAGGTATATTTTCGTAGCGACAGCGCCGCGCCTTGCTGCATTTCCTGTCAGGTTGCCGACTTGGAGGCGTTCCTGAAGCGAGCGGAGCACTAATGGAATTTTAAGACGACTTCTGGATGGTCAGGAAAACACACGTGTACATTAAAAGGCTCCTCTCGGTAATTGAATTTAAGGAAAGACATTAAAATTCAGCTGCTTCCACCACGCGGTTCCTGCCAGCGAATGCTTTAAATGACACAGATGGATTTTGAACCCGGGCTGGTGTACGTCCAGCGCTATAGGCACTAATCGTATTTTCAAAGAAAATCACGTTAGGCACAAAAAAAAAAAAAACCCAGTATTGATCAGCGTGAACCGAAGACCGTCCTGCGTGGCGACGTCTGTTAGGACCCGGGATCGATTTCTTCTCAATGGGACCTGCCTGACTGTGACAAAGGGCCTCTGAAAGAGCCGTGCGGCGCTGTTGCCAACTAAAGGGAGGGAGCTTTTAGGGAACAATGACGAGCGCCTGATCCTACACAAAGTGCCTCGCATGTAGATGCGTTTAGCTGGTTTCAGGAGGGAATGCTGCAGGAGGCTCTTTCCCTGCGCTCGCTTGCTATTCCGAGATTTTCGCTGCAGGAAACGTCCATATGGGCAGATGTTAGCTGTTCACCTTGAATTCACTGGCGTTTTCATTTATTATCTAATCATTTTTATACACCACCATACTAACGCGCTGTTGTAATGGTCCCATCACCCTTAATCGCTTTGTAAAGGCGGACAAAATTTCCTCTTTTTAAGGTGTATCCCATCCTCTACTGACAGCGTTTCAGCGTATTTCATTTGAAAGATTAGAGTGCAAACATGAAAAGAGAAGCCTGGCAACAGATTTATCAAGATTAAATGAATAAAAACGGAGTTGCCTTTGAAAACTGGCCTTTGAAACCAGGGCCACGGGCAGTCAGCAGTCTTGGCGCTGGATTTATGGAAAGCTGGCAGCGCTTCCACCAACACTTCCAAAACCTCCATCGGAGGGGCCGTTCCTCTGACCCACTTGGACGCTGCCACCGGCTCCTGATTTATCTTAGCGTCTTTTCAAGAGCCTTAAAAACGCGGCCGCTAGCCCTCAGACTTTCCTTGCTCAGCACTTTGTTGATGTGGACATTAACTTCCTTGAAATTCATGAATTTATGCATTTATGTGAAGCAACAAGCCATTAGCGTAATGCTACAGCCTATGTTGGCCTAATGGGCAGCAGAGAGGCGTATTTACTTTGGAGCCTCTGCAGTAGCGATTGAGCCTTTGCGCTCGGCTGTCGATGTTGCAGACGATTTAGGAATTTAAATCAGACCTCTACGAACAAATAAATGTCTGCAAACATACCAGTGTGACAGAAATCCACTCAATTCAGATTTACACTGTGAACTGTAGCCCACCACCAGGGGGCGCACCGCAGGAGAAGTGGAATTTTTGCTGAAACATCCTGTTTTTTTGACACATTTGCTGCAAAAAATCAGCAAGAAATTTGGTGGGGAGGTCATTCTAACCTCGTTGGGCCTCAAAGGAAACGAGAGGTTCATGTTTTCAGCCACACTGCCAGGGAAAGTGAAGTGTTTGGGAGTGTGTTACAGAATCCTGATTGCCCCAACCACAGGCTTATATAGAGCTGCACAAATTCAGAGGAGGCTGCCTGCAGCCACGCTCAAGGAAACTGTCAATAATGAATGGGTGTCTGGGAGAAGTGCGGCCCCCCCCTCCTCCCAACCCCCCTTGGGGGGGAGGCGCTGTGATGGGAGGTTCCTGGTTACCTGCACCTTCGGCCCCTCCGGCCTTCCCTGTAAAGAGTGCTTAAAAGCATTCGGGAAAAACAAAAATCTGCTGTGCAACTGCCAGGAAAGCATCTATAATGGGCGGCACCTCTGGGAGAAGGCTGGTGGCTGCATCGTGCCCCGTAAAAAGATCTTATATAACCAATTTCATTTCCTGAAAAAAATATCTTCGCTCCAAAGTTCTAGAGAACTTCCTGTCTGGTACAGCCAGTGCCCAGCGAGTGTCTGGTTTGTGTCTGGTGCTGTCATGTGACTTTTTAACAGCTTTCATAAACGAAGGTTTGGTGAATATTGAGGAAAAAACAAGGTTACCCTGGTTGGAGCTGTTGGAGGGGAAGCGGTCGGTCTTCTTGAGGGTTCGGAAATGCACCTTCTTGCTGGCTTGGCTTTCCCCGTAGAGGCCGATGGACTGGACCTGGATGATGTAGTCCGTCTCCTCCTCCAGGTCCCAGAGAACGCAGGAGCGGCTGGTGGTGTTGACCTCCCGGATGAAGCGCTGCGTGTGTCCCTCTTGCCTCTGACAAACGGCCGCCAAAAAAAACCCCAAACAAACAAACAAAAACAAAACAACGCTGAGCAAACGGGGCCCCAGCGCCGCCCGACGCCCGCTGCACGTCAGGAATTAAGGGCAATTAAAACCGCACAGCCCGCTTAATCTCCCCAGATGAGGCGGGACCGCAGCTGTCCGAACCGTCCGCGACAGATTGTTCGCCTACAGCTGGAGCCGCGCTTATTGAATTTGTTCAATAAACACGTAAATATATTTAGAATCCGGCTGCGTGATGCGTCGACATCAGAGGCGCGCTGCTACGTGAGCTACCAGCCGCGACGTGCGGCAGCACGCATAAATCACCGCAACGCCCGGCATCAACACAATCGCAGCAGCGCTGGCATTAATTATTTCTTCCTCTTCCGAGCCTTCGAGATTTTTGTTTTCCTTCTGAAAAATGCAGCTTGGCAGCTCGGCACGCCTCGGCACGTTCCCACAGCTGCCTCGTTTTCTCCTGACAGACCGGCGGTGCCAGGTTTAATTCGAGCTCCCCGCTGGAAAGAAAGCGCGCTGCATGCCGAGCAACACCTGAAGAACGGCGGTCCAGGAGGGAAACGCGTCCGCGTTTGGCCGGAATGTTCGGATACGGGAGGAGCGGTCAGGGCGTTCGCTGCTTGTACTCTTTGGGTCTCGGAATGTTCCAGGCTGTCAGGAGCTGTGACACGGCTGAAAATGGCTCCCGGCTGCACTTGATTATCCCACCTACCGGTGGGAATCGGCGCGTCGGTTCCACCCGGGATGAAAGCTCAGCGGCGCAAAACTAAAATAACGTTCTCCGGGAGCCGTAAACCTGCTAACAGCCTCCCCCCCTTGTGTTACATAAGAATCCCAGCTCTCACCTGCTGTAAGATGGAGAAGCCAATTATAACGTCTCCTTCTGGAACCTCCCAGGACACGGTGGCGGAGTCGGCCCTCAGGTGCATGACGGACACGTTGACCGGAGCCGGTGGTCGGTCTGGGGGGGACACAAGAAGAGGAAGACATGTGTAAAACACTGCTCAAGGAAGTCCAGGATTATTTATTCTAAAGTGCTTAATGGCGCTTTGGCTTTGACCTTTGGCCCCCCCCCAAGGTCGCTGAAGTTTTTTTCTCGTTAAGACTGAAACTTGTACTTCCTGTGTTTAACGCAGGCCTCGCTTTATTATATCTCTAGATGTACAGCAGCTGGTGAACTTGGACCAGACTGTATCTATGGAAACCAGGCATCGATTGTTACTTGTCCTGCACGGCTCTGCGACGCTCGTCGTCATGAAACGGATTCAGACGGAGATCAGGTCAAGATCGAGATCCCGGTTCCGTGTCATGGCTATTCCCCTAAAATAAGTCTACCTTGCCGAGTCTCCGTGTTGTCGCACCACCGCTGGAAAGGAAAGCTGCTCGCCTTCTTTCTCTGAACATCCCTGCGTGTTAAACTGACTGGAATAGTGTCCATTTCCTGTCCAGTCCCTCACAGTAACCTTTCTTCACGCCGTCACTTTGCAGTTTTGTTTTTTCTTTCTCCCCCCCCCCCTCTTTGGGGACACGGTCGCAAAGTGGACTGGGAGAGCAAAAGTGGAGGATCTAATAGTGTTTTTACAGTCTATGCTCGTCGGCTTGGCTGGACAGATGACAACCTGCAGGCGAATCTCTGGGTTTTAATGGTTAATGTGGCTCTAATGGACTTTGTGTGTCGCTGAAAGAAAGCCGCAGAGCTCGAACTGACTGATAATCGCCCCCCCCCCACAAAAAAATCAGTCTGAGCTGCAGCAAAGCGGGCTGATTTGTGCCCCCCTGTTGCTGCAGCGCAACGACCCAGCTGACCGGTTTTGCTCTCATTAAGATGAGACGGTATTTCAAACCTCGCCAAAATAAAGGTGCAGAAAGCCGAAAACAAAATGATGCAATTAAAAGTTCTCTCAGACAGTTTGCTATTTTCGCAACCCTCGCCTCTTATCTCAGCGTCTGCCCTTTTATCTCTCCTCACCACTCGAACCCCACATGTTTCATCCCCAAGACAACCGGCAGATCCCAAGACCATGTCTCTACCTCTTTTATCGCTCTCTCTCGGTCTCTCTTTCTCTTCTGTCTTTCTCTCCCTGTCTCCTCTTTCAGGGTGAAAGTCACACTTTTGGGCTTTACTGTTAATGTCCCTACTGTAACCAGGTTCGGAGGTTCAGTCTGGCTAATTAGATCCTTTCCGTAAGCAGCTTATTTTATGGAAGTGGCTGCTGTAACGATGCAGCAGGTTAAGAGGGAGGATGTAGCGAATCGTCCTTGTCCGCGATTAGCCGCACAAATCTTTACCATAATGATTCGCACGCCCTTGTGCTTTGGCGTCGTCCACCGATTGCTGCGCTAATGCCCCCCCCTTCTAATTGATCTTTCGTCACGTCTGGACCCCGACCAATTCTTCAAACAAATCGTTCTTTGGGGGGGGGGGGTTCGGAACTGACGCACCTGAAGCTGGAGCGCCTGTTCCGCAGCGACCAATCAGCTGTGACGTTATGAATCACTGGACGCTCGCTGAGCTGGGAACGGCAACAAGTGGGCAACAAAAGCAGCCACTAACCTTGATTTATCATAAAAGGAACATTTACTGATGAGGGCCGTCGTGAGTCATCAGATATGCACACATGAACGTGCGAGATGACCTTGACGGGGGAGGACTGTGGGTTTTAAATCCAGCAGGAAACTGGAATTTACGGCCCCCTTTGCTATTAAAAACACCACGTTGCATTAAAGCGAACGCCCGTTTCCTCGATGCTACGCTGCGCTCGGTGTCTCCTCCCATCTGTTCCGATGCCTCCGCAGCTAAACGCTCCACTGTAAATGCTTTAATATTAACGGCCGCCACGTGCTCGTCCGCCCGACCTGTCAAGCGCGACGTCACGAAGGGCTACGGGTCACCGCCGCCGAGCGCCGCCCGTCAGCGCAAACAAACGGCGAGACGTCAATATGAATCATCGCTCCGGGACTCCTGAGGAGGACCTGACGAGACACGTGGACCGGAGCCCAGTTTGAAATTACGGCTGGTGCGCGATGTTTTGTGTCCTCTATATGTGCTGGCCAAGCACAACCGCATAATATAACCAGATTTATGGCCCACCAGTGCGTCGTACTGGTTGCTTCCACTGTCCATTGACCAAATTAGAGACGGGCTGGAGGCCGTTCATGGTCAAAGATGCCGACATCCGCGGGAAAAACCATCTCAGCTCAAGGGTGTCACGTGACACGCGTGTAATAATGCGCAGGAAAGGTTCCGCGTTGTTTACTATCGATCACATTTCCGTCGCCTGGTTTTCGGCGGCTCTTCGTAACGCGATCCTCGGCTAGTACTAATAAAGCTCGGCTCCCTGGCGGGATATTGCGTTCTGTGACATTTCACAGGGCTAATAACTTCTAACAAGAGCTATGACGTTTGATGGAGCGCCCATTCAGCCCACAAAGCGCTCCTCTCGCCTCCGAGTCGATCGGGGGAGGGGGGTCCTGAATGTTGGAGGTGCAGTGGGAGGTCGCCGGAGGTAAATTGCCTTACACAAGCTCTCTGCGGCGCTCGCGGCCTCCTGTTAACGTCCTTTTATGAAGACCGCCTCCTTTCATCTGTGAATCCAAACACCCTCTGACTCTGCATTAGCCCGCCGCTCGATGGCAGCGGCGGTGGGAAGGATCAATTTATTTGATATCTGTTTTAATCTTAAGTATCCTGGTGGATCGAGTCACCTTGTAGATGCACAGACGGCGGCCCTGTACATTTGCCTTGGTGAGGATCCCAGGCTCAGCCCTGAATCCAGGGTGGCGTAAAGCCTCAAGAACGTCCTGATGCGAGGGATTTTACTGGCAACCTTGGCCCTCAGCCTGACAGAGGACTCGAAAGCAGACACCCTTTTATCTGATTTTCCTCGCATTGATCAGACACTTAAATCACTAAGGGCGGTTGATTTTCCCTCAAATGCAGGAAAATGTCCTAATTATTACTGAAATATAGATATTTATCCGTATTTACTCATCTAGAAAGTGCAATGTTAATGTAGAATTTCAATGATCTACACCGGAATCATCTCTGCGTTGTGTCTAAACTCCTGGCAGCCAGTCAGCTGGCATCTCCGTCTTTGTGATCACACCTTTGTGGCTGTTGCTCCGAGCTGTCTAAACAGCAGCCTGGTCTCCGCACAGGTACACAGCGATGGCGTTCCTTATATCACTCCGAGTCTGACACCTTCCGCTCTCCGCCCGGCGGTTTGCGTGACCTAGAATGCGTTCGTGCGGAATCTCAGATGTGGCGACAGTTTGCTTTTATCTCGGCCGCCACAAATTGTCCTACGTGATTTGTGGGTTTCTGTTCTTTCTGTTGGTTGGCCCGGCTTTCTCTGGGTGACATTTTCAGCCTTTATTTAATTTCCAGCCGACCTGCGGGGCTGCGGGGCTTTCACATTTCCCACTGTGTGCCAAATTCCTCCCAGTGTATTTGATATACTGGTTATACAGCCAAGACCTTGTCTGGACCAGTAAAAGCACATTTTTTTAGAGCTTTGACAGAACTGTGGGTTCACCAGATCCTGTCTGGAGCTCAGGGGAGGAGAGGAAGAACGTTTAATCTGCTGATCAGCGTCATCCAAAGGCTTACATTCTGATAATTTTCCTGCGGTCTCATAGAGCATGAATGCATCTGACAGTCACGTTTGTGTCGGCTGCATTCAGCAGCTTCTCTGCTCGATATCAGAGATGCTCCTGCTCAAAGAGCCCTGCAGAACTCGCTTCCCCTGAGAGGGTTTCGAGAGGACCTGACAAAGAGGACAGGTAGACGGTGAGATCAGAATCAGGCATTCGCGTGTGTGCAACAGGGGCAGAACATTTCCAGCTTGCACAAACGATTATTTAGCCATGGGCGTTTTATCCACAGGTGAGCTCCCTGCTGCTTCGTGGCGGCGGGGAGAGCTTTCATAAGCCACTGTTGATCAGTGTCACGATTAAAGGTCAATTCAAGTGGAAACACAGTAAAACATGAGCAAATATGCAAGCTGACGAGATCGATAAACACCCTTTAGCACTCAAAATGTGAATTTAAACCGTATATTTTCGATAAAAGTTTCTGTAAATGACAGGAGACGCGTTTCTGCATCCGTACATGGATGATGCATTACGCATAAGACGTGCAAGTTGGTGGACGATTATATATAAAATGGGTCTGTCTTTTAACAATAAATTCGCGTTTTCCGCCGCCACTGAGGCTCGATACTCACTCGCTCCCACCAAGAACACGTCGCTGCCAAAAAGCAACAGGATCACGGAGTTGACCACGACGAGCAGCCGAGCCATGTCTCCGCCGGGTCTGGTCGCTGGTGTCGGGCTGGAAGGCGGACGCGCTACGCTTGGAGGGCGGCGAGATTCCAGCGGCTCATCCTCACGCGTGGATGAATGCGGAGACGGCCGATCGGGACTCGGACCTCGTCAGCGAGCGGACATCCAGCCGCCTGGCGCGTAACGGGAGACGCGCCTCGCACCGGTCTGCGCCCGCGGTCGATCGCGGGTTCGAATCCCACAAGTCCTCCTTCCCACCCCCCCCCGCTCGCCCGCCTGCCTTTTCTCGGATGATTCAGGCCGATCGGACTTCCCGTCGTCCCCGGGTTCACACGAGATCGAGGAGGGGTGACGCCATCCAGCACCGCGGTCAGCTCATCCAGTCTCTCTCTCTCTCTCTCTCTCTCTCTCTCTCTCTCTCTCTCTCTCTCTCTCTCTCTCTCTCTCTCGACGCCCGGACGCGCGTTCGCTCACGCACGCACCGCAGCGCTGCCACCGGCGGGGCGTCAGCGCCCACCATCCACCTGGCAGCCAATCAGAGGCGGCTACAGGTTCAGACCCAGCACACGTGTGGCTTCCCATGATTCATCATGCACGTGTCTTGAGAAGAGGGTTGGGGTGTGTGTGTGTGTGTGTGTGTGGGGGGGTGTTCATGTAAAACACCCACCCACCCAGACCCCAGATACCAGCACACCCAGTGCTGACAGGCCTGGATTAGGGAGTGTCTGTGGAAAGTGGGATCAAATGGACGACTGCCCCCCCTCCATGAAGGGTCGATAACCAATAATTATGTTGTCCTAGCCGTGTGTCGTTGTTGTAACGACGCAGTTTGTGTCTGGGACTTCTCCCTGTTAAACTTTCCTGGCGAGTGTCGCGATGGTGCGGTCCAGATGGTGCGCTTGTTCACCCCTCGTTTCGCCCGTAGCCTCCTCCTTTATTATGCTCACAGCTGCAGCGGCGGGTCGGCTCTGCTTCACCCTTCAACCCCCCCCCACCCTCAAAGACACCAGTTTATCCGGAAGACGAATCATGTTGATAAGATGAGCGCGGCGCCTCCTGCAGCCGCAGCGGGGGGGTGGTGTGTGTGTGTGTGGGGGGGGGGCTGCGCTGCGGCAGACGCGGAGGGGAGCGCTTATTCAAGAGCCTCTGATTATGAACCAGGAGACGGCCGGTTGCGGAAATCCCATCCGAAGATTTACTGACTAGTTCTTGCTGTGCCGACACCCACCAGGCTGTTCCGGAGAGGTCACAGTGGGGGGGGGTGGGTGTGGTGGTGGTGGTGGTGGTGGTGGGGGGGGTGTCGTCCATCATCATCACCTCTGAGCAGACAGAGATGGAGAGATGGGGGGATTTCAGGTGAAACAAACACCTTCAGCATCAGCACGCAAACCTGGGACTGGTATTTCTCATTAGACGTCCATTCCTCACGCCAATTACACACACACACACACACACACACACCATTCAGATTAATGGTTGTGGACCCAGGAGGAAGCTGCAGTAACCCACAGAGATGCTTGTAAACCCTCTTGCCACTGATCCTTCTTGTTCCGCCTCGCAATTTGAATTAGAAACGTGTGTTTGTCCGTTTGTTCGTCCGGTTTCAGCGTAGCTGTCCTCCAAGCTCGCCTCGCGTCCTTTACCAGCCAAGCTGCTAACAGTCACTCGGAGGAACCAAATAAATGGTTCACTCTGGATCCCAGGCGCACTCTGCGAGCAGCACTCTGGCTTATGGCTTTTTAATTTTTCAGAAGGCCCGATGCTCAGAGGACTGCTTCTAATTTTGGACCGACTTGTTTGTTCTTCATAATTGCTGGTCTGCACCAGCGGCCTCTGCTGTTTTGCTGCAGCCTCTGAGTCCGCGTGCTGTACCAGATCAAACCCAGCACCCTTCGCCGTGCTCCTCGGCTTGATTCAAACCAAACGAGGAAGCAGCTGGAACGTTTCCTCTGAGGTTTTTTTTTTCTCTCCGACGTCTCCGCGGCCAGGTGGAGGCACCTTCTGGTTTTTCCCCGGCGAAACGCGGTGAGACTGGTTCCGGTCCACTTCTCTGAAGCTGGACGTGGTCGAGACCCATTTAGTCAGACTAATCGGGAGCCCGCGACCGGCTCCGATCCGCCCTCCTCTCATCAAACGTCCGTATTTACAACCACAAATGCTCATCAGTCATCGCTGGGGCACCTCGGCCAGGTGAACCTCAGCATCTGGCGCTCCAGATGTTCCGGAGGCGTCCTTTTTTTTTTGAAGGTGACGGTTGTTTATCTGAGGAGAGCCTGAGCTGTTCTCAGGTCTCACACGTTTCTCAACAGTTAGTCTTGCACGTCAGAGCTGGAGTTGGCGCTCGCTTTTATCCGGGGGGAACATTAGAGAGCAAAACGTTCCCGTAATTATTTCAGCCTTGTGGACTTTTTCAATTATAATGTGCATATTTCAAACCAAGAAAAATCAATTTCAGTGCAAAAAAAAAAAAAATCTACAGCTCAGCAAGCCACCTAAAAGTCTCCTTTTGGAGAGAATATGCACATGCTCACTAGTGTCCCAAAGATCCTCTTTAATGAATAAATTAAGGAGGGAAAATTGCCGTGGACCCGTTTAAAAGCGAGCGGGTCAATCAGGAACCCCCGTCGGGTTTCGCACTTAATTTGGCCCTGCGCGCGCTCTTCCTCTCCTTTTCGCTTAGTCGCTGTTTCACTTGAAAAGTTTCCTCCTCTCTGCTTCTGATTTTGGTGAGGACGCGGCCAGAGGAGGCCCGCGTCAGGTGGGAGGAAGGCCTGTCGGTGCTGACTGCTGCAGGGTTCACAATCAGGCTGCAAGCAGGCGGCGGCGGGGGCCTCAGAGGTGGAGCGCTGAGGTCAGGCCTCCCAAGGTCGCTGCTGCTCGTAGGAATATTTACTCTGACGGGGGGGTGGGAGGGGGTTGAGGGGACAAAAGCCTCGCTGCAGCTCTGATCCCAGGCGCCGCTCGTGGCTTCGGGAGGGCGATGCCTCTCGGTCGCCCACCGATTCTTCAGTCAGAACGAATCTGCCCGTTCCGTTCCCGCCTTTGTTCAACCGTGGCGGCAGAAGGTCTGTGGGAAGACCGGACGCTCAAATTTGAGCCCACGTGCCGTAGGCCTGCAGGATCCTGGAGCGCTCCTTTACTGCCCCCGTGCACGTGTAATTCAATTTGCCCGTAGTCGCTGCTGCCGTCATTGAGTTCCACCAAGCCTTTGTGGGGGTTCGCGCTGGCTCCCAGCTTCTACAGTCGACCACAAATGAATTGATGAAGACTGATTAGCCGATGTGCAGGTGCTTCCTGAATCAATGTGGAGAAAATAGAGTATAAACTCTTCTCCTGTATGCCAGCGCGGTCTGTATCACAGGATTCCTGTTTCTAATAGCAACCACATCTGGCTGTCAATGGAAACTTTGAGTTCATAAACGAACGCGCTGCGGTCGCTTCTTTGCTTATTTATCTTGCGATTCCCCATTTAATGAGACATTTGCCTGATTGATGCATTCTATTAGTGCGGTGACGTCTGAGCCCAAGAGAGGCTCCGTGTTCACGAGTGAGTCGCTGGAAACGTCGTGGAAACGCGCCTCTTTTCAACTGCGCTGTGGGCTTATTCCCAAAAGATGCTAATGATGTGTTGGCGTCAGCGTGGCTTCATTTCACGTCATTATTCCTGAAGCGTGGTTCAGTAAATGGGAAAAAAAAAAAGGAAAAACACAAAGAAAAAAAAAAACAGCACTTGAAAAACATTTAAAAACCGAAAGAGACATTAAATGAACATGTAGGTGATGAGGCAGAAGTTATTAAGATGCAACAGAAGCAAGAAAAGAACATATTCTTTCAAAATTTTTGTGATTTTAATTCAATTTAATTCATGTAAAGCTGTTACTTTGACATTGATATAGCCTGTATTTAATTTTTTTCATACAATTTATGGATTTCTCAGAGTAAAAATTCTACTGACGTGATTTTTTGTAACTGAATATAGAAAACATCAACTAAATTTTAAGTACCCAAACCTGAAACACACATTTTGCGTGTACATATTCATAATTCAGGAGGTTATTATTTATATCTATCTAAAATTTAGATTCTAAATATTCAAGAAAAATTGAGTTTTGAGTTCAGGTTGCCAGAAAACAGCTAAACTATACAACAATGCCCTCTGTAGGTCACTAACAGTATAGCAACAAACTATGACTATATAGTTAGTTTAATTTGACAAACAAACCCCTTTTTTGGTATAAAATAACCCAATATAATATAGTTTTATTACTATCATATATCTCACTCAAATTTCTGGGTTTTTTGGGGGGAGGAGTCCCACCCAGAAAAAAAACAGGTAGAAAGTATTGTAAAATTAAGTAATAATGTGAATTTTTTTTGGTGTTTTCATATTTTATTAACCAAAACAGGCAAATGAAAAGAACACAGGAAAAAAATATAGGCATTTTAATTTATGAGGGGGGGTTTCTAATGGTGTTGTGTTTGACGAACACTGAATCGCACTTCCTGTTTCCTGTCCATTCAGGAAGCTGCAGCGTTTAACCCCTGGCTGCCGGGGGCCATTTCACCCTCTTATCTTCAAGACATTCTCAGGGACCCCCTGGGAAGGCTTAGTCAGGGACGGTAATTACAAAAAGACTTCCTGCATGCCACGGCTGGTCATGTCGTCTCCTGATTCAAGTTTCCCAGCAGAGATGGACTTAAAGTCCTGGAACCACGTGACCAGACGAGAAACGAGTGAAATTGGAAATATAGTAGATGCTCATTTATAAAAAAAAACTCTTGTACGTAAGTAGGAATACTCTTTAGGAAGCCCCAATGTGCTGGCAGAAAAGTGCAGATGTTGTGCATGTGTTCTCACGTGTGTCGCTGTACCATGCAAATGTTGACCTGTGCAAAGTCAAGTGTGTATTTCCGTGATCCACCCGAACGTGGAGCAATAATATTCTCAGGCTCCGCACTTTGGTCGATGCCCTTTGGCGCCAAGGCCCCTCCCTTTTGGAGGGGCGAGGGTTAGGGTTAGCTTCTCTAACCAGGACAGCATCCGAAAAGTAAAGCAAAAGAAGTCACGACGTGGTGGGAAGCTCCGGCCTCATCGAGATGAGACCGCGCAGGGAGGTTTCATGCTGGTGATGTCGTAACGTTTCCATCAACATTTTCACATTCACACCTCTTCAAGTGCCAGAAAGAGGGGGGCGGGGCGGGGCGGGGGAGGAAGACATCTAAAGCTTTTACATTTTCTCAGTTCATGACCTAAAAAAAGTGTCCGTTTAAATATCATTCGGTCTGCGTCATTAATCCGGTTACATTTTCTTCATCACGGCTGCATCTCGTACTGTCCCTCCGTGGCGATGAAGAAATCGTTGAGGGTGTTCTGGAGGAACTCAAACGTGGGCCGCTCCTCGGGCGTCTGCTTCCAGCACATCATCATCACCTCGTAAAGTTCCGTGGGACAACCATCCGGGCGCGGCATCCGGTACGACCTGTCCAGACTCCTGACGACCTCCGGGTTTGTCATTCCTGGTGGAAAAAAAAAACAACAACAAGAAAACAAATATAAACGCAGCCAACACTTGACAGACCCACTAAAGGGAAGCGGGGCCTCAGGCTGCTGACGTCTCCTACCTGGGTATGGTATCCTTCCAAAAGTGACTATCTCCGTAAGGAGGATTCCAAAGGACCAGACGTCTGATTTGATGGTAAACCTGCCAAAATTGATGGCCTCTGGAGCCGTCCATTTGATGGGAAACTTAGCACCTGCATCAGAGAGAGCTCGTGTGCTTGGAGAATCCGAAAAAAAACCCCAGTCTGTGATTCTAAATATGGGTGCTTCTACTGTAGGTTTTGGGAGTTTATTTTTAGGCGAGTCTCAGAAACGTCTTGCTGACGACATGGGGAAAACTTCAGCAAGAAGTTTCTGTTTCTGAGACTTGACTTCCTCGTCTTTCACACTTTCACATGGCTTACAGCTTCCCCTGTTTGACCTCAGCACACCTGTTGTCATGTAGGCCAATCTAGTCTAGTCCAGTCTAGTCTAGTCCAATCTAATCTAGTCCAGTCCAGTCTAGTCCAGTCTAATCTAGTCCGGTCCAGTCTAGTCTAGTCCAATCTAATCTAGTCCAGTCTAATCCAGTCCAGTCCAGTGCAGTCCAGTCTAGTCCAGTCTAATCTAGTCCAGTCCAATCTAGTCTAGTCCAGTCTAGTCTAGTCCAATCTAATCTAGTCCAGTCTAGTCCAGTCCAGTTTAGTCCAGTCTAATCTAGTCCAGTCTAGTCTAGTCTAGTCCAGTCTAGTCTAGTCTAGTCTAGTCCAATCTAATCTAGTCCAGTCCAGTCTAGTCTAGTCCAGTCTAGTCTAGTCCAATCTAATCTAGTCCAGTCCAGTCTAGTCTAGTCTAGTCTAGTCTAGTCGGGTCCAGTCCAGTCCAGTCTAGTCCAGTCCAGTCTAGTCTAGTCTAGTCGGGTCCAGTACAGTCCAGTCCAGTCTAGTCTAGTCCAGTCTAGTCTAGTCTAGCCCACCCGCCGGCCCCTGGTTCGCCATCCGTACCTTCTTGGGCCGTGTACTCCGAGTCGATTATCCGGGCCAGGCCAAAGTCGGCTACCTTGCAGTGCAGCGTCTCGCTGACGAGGATGTTGGCGGCGCGCAGGTCCCTGTGGATGTAATTCTTCACCTCGATGTAGGCCATGCCTTCAGCGATCTGCCGTACAGTGGAGGAAGCATTTAACGATTTCTGAATGGAGATCACGCATATTTCCTGGGGCTCGTCTTGATGCGTGTGTATTGCTTGAACAGGATGTGCTAGCGCCTCAGGAAGTCAGAAACCATGTTTTTTTTTTTTTCTGCTCTTTAGAGGGGGGCATCAACGAGCTCGCTGTAGATGGAAAAATAGCACCGCTTCCTGTCCGGATGTTAATTATTAGTGTAGGGTGAGGCAGGCAAACCCAGAGAGCAGAAGCCGCGCTGCGGTTACCTCAGCAGTCGCTGCGTGGTTTCTGATGGCATCTGCACATATAAATAGGGGCAATAGGATGCCAGAGGTTCTCACCTGCGCTGCCATGTCGATCAGTTTATTCATTTTAAGTTTTTTGCCTTCATCAGTCTTTAGAAAGTCCAGGAGACAGCCTGGGAGGGAGAGAACCATTGATTGTAAACTGTTTTTAACCTGACACCTAACCCAAAAAAATGGTATTATATAATATATGCTAATATTATATATAATATTTACAGTTTTTAATGTTTCCTTTAACAGCTGGACATAACAATAAAATGCATTAATGTGATTTATAAAATACACAGTAAAACATACTTATTGCATGAAATAAAATGAAGTAAACTAAGTGTTTAAATTGAGGCCAAACTATATATTTATAAAAATACTATATTATATACTATATTACAAACTATATTTATAAAAATATAAATAAGCAAGAGAGTATGATATAATTGTAATATTATAATATACAATATATACATATACATACATGTATGTGTATGCATCTAAATATGTGCATTGATAGTTCAGAGTCTCACAGCAAATGTTCACAGACACTAATATACAAAAGTGTGTTCTGGGACTTTAAGATAAAACAGTAATTGACAGATATCTAACCCGAAAGGATAAGCTTGCTCAAGCAGCTGTGGCGGGGGTGCTTGCTCACCGTTGACCATGAACTCGGTCACGATGAGAATGGGCTCCTTGGTGACCACGGCGTGCAGGCGCACCAGCCGCTCGTGCTTCAGCTGCTTCATCAGGTTGGCCTCCTCCAGGAAGGCCGCGGGCTCCATCGTGCCCTCCTTCAGGGTCTTGATAGCCACCTTCTTGGTGTTTTTGTAGTAACCTGCGCGGGAGGCCAAACGGTTGCCGTCGTCACCGCCGCCCCGCTAAATCATCCGCTGACGCCGCGCTCACTCACCCATCCACACTTCCCCGAACTGGCCGGCCCCCAGTTTCTTCACCATTTTCAGGGTCTCTCTGGGAATCTCCCACTCGTCCTTGGCCCACAGCTGTTGGGGGGCTTTGGGCTTACAGGGGGCGGAGAGGCGCTGACACAACCCATCTGCTGTACCTGCAGCAGCAAAACACAGAAGCTTCCTGTTTTCTTGTGCGTGCGTGTGTTTACTTGTGCACCCATGTGTGGAAGGCTTCTCTCTAAAATGGCAGCGATTACAGACATTTCTCCATCTTATCTGGAGGTCTGATCGCAGGAATGGAAAGTTTGTAATTCCTCTCACAGGAAACGTGGGTCACATGACCAGAGTCTAACTTTTTTACGTATTCAGAATCCCCCTCACATGTTCAAAGGATAAAACCCCCCCTGATCTGAACAATGATGATTTATTCGACAAGGGAGGATTGCATAAACTGGCGTGCTGACATTTAATGCTCTTTTTGCTGAATTCTTTGTGTCTCTGACTCACCGGTGTAGTATTGAACCAGCTCCTGCAGGGTTGGGAAGGTGTTGAAGGGGGAGATGTAGTAGCCACCTTTGTCCAAACAGCGGATTTTGTAGTGTTTGACCACATCTCCCTGATCGGGCGCGGAGTCCCTGATCGACAGCGAGAAGGACCCTGAGGAGGAGGAGGAGGAGGATGGGATGGTTGAGCACGAAGCTCTGGAGGCATCGCCGACCGCGTGCGAGGGCTCTCACCCGGGGCAGTCTCGCTCTCCCGAACCAGAAAGGAGCCGCTTTGGTTCCCGGGCGCCAAAAGCAGACGTTCGGTTTCCCTCCTGCTCAAGTCCTTGAAGAACCACCTGCAGGAGGGAGAGGCTGTAATGGTGGGCCCAGACCCCAGAGTGAGAGAACCTGCACGTGTGTAACGGTTCCTTACTTCTCCACATCGAGCGTCTCTACCCTGGCCACATAGTTACAGGGGATGAAGCCCTCCAGGCCCGTCACCAGGGATTTAGCCACCCACCATTGTCCATTCCTGCAGGGGGACCATCTGTCTTTTATCTTTAACCTCCTAAGACCTGGTGTCCACATATGTGGACATTAGATTTTGGGTCACCTATCATATAAAAGCTAATTCTTCTTAGTATGGGGTCAAATGTCCACATACATGGACCCATAAACATTATATTATTACACATTTAGATTGATTGTCCCTGTATGTGGACATCATTTTCCCCAAAAACCACTTGTTTCAAAATATTGTTAAAACATGATTCTCAGTCTTTACACTTCCTCAGGTCCCAATAATCCTAAATATTAAGGACAAATTAAGAATGCATATCAAGGAAGAGCTCGGGTCTTAAGAGGTTAAGGTGAAAACAACGGCGTGTTGATGGTATGTGCACACTCACGCCTGGAGAACTTTCAATTTCTCCCCCTGTTCGAAGGAAAGATCACTGTCGTTGGTCGACTTGAAGTCGTGCAAAGCGACGAACGTGTTCTCTGGATAGAGAAGTGAGGCATTTGTCAGTGGATCCCAGCTTTGTTTCTGATCACTTTACCATCACTTCAGTGTTTAGAAAGCGGAAACTGAGCAGAATTTTCATCTGCAGATGTGGTAAAAATAAATGTCAGAGCGATTACCATCCACGGCCTCGCCGCTCCTCGCCTGAAAGGACACAAAGATCTTTAAATACAGACATTCTGAGCGGTGGCTGTCTTCGTCCTGGAGGCACTCACTATGTGATTGGTCTGAGCGCTGTGCCTCCCTCTGCCATTTTTCACTTCTTTCTGGTCGCTGCAGGCGCAGCCCATCCTGCACACATGGAACTCTCCCTCAGACCGGCGGCTGCAGAGCCGTCCTAAGCTCACGAGCCACCAACTGCGCCTCACCTACCTGATGAAGTGGGCGAGCCTCAGTGAAGCTGCTCCTCTCCTCTGCTCCTGCTGGAGGGTGCGCAAGTCTGAAGGTTCATGCTGAAGAACAAATTCAACGACTTTGAGACACGCGTGTGGCCCTCATCCTTTTCATTAGAGGAAGTGGAAATTATCTTTTGACGCAGAGGCTAAATAAATGCAGCGCTATAAATAACTGCCAACAACTGTGAGCAAGAAGTTTACACCTAGTTGTCAGCCTAATTTTAATGTAAATTTAGCTTAATTTAAAATGACTTTTTAATTACAAAAGCTGGAGCTAAAGTCTCAGCGAGGCCAATTTTTAATTGATCTTGTTTCCGTCTCCACTAAAAAGGGGAATTATTAAAGTAAATCTGTTTTTTCGTTTTCTGTAAAGTAACAACTCTCAGACCGAACCTGACCATCTGTTAATCCACCAGTTCACCCACCAGTTAAACATCAACAGATAATGTTGACATATGCCGTTCCTGCTCCAGAAATAATTAAATCATGCAGCGGTGACAAACATTCTACAGTTATAATTTGATTTTACACATTTCCAGAGATTAAACTTAAACTCACTGAACATTTAGAATAAGTTATATATTACATTATATTATAATATATTGTATCAATTAAAATAAATAATTTACAAAGTTTCCAACATTATCTCTTCTGCACTCACTTAATTATTAGTTTAACTATATGTAAGTATGCACGTGTGTCTACGTATGTGTGTGCTTTTATATTCTATATTTTTATGGTGTTTTTATTCTTTTAATGTTGGATTTTATATGTTTTTATCATCTGTGAGGCACTTTGAACTACATAAATGTATTAAAAGTGCCATATAAATAAATAAAAGTAAAGTAAAGTAACTGTAATTCTAATCGCCCTGATTCCCAACACAGCCTGTAAATACCAAAGTATTACTTGTTAAATCCTGATGCAAGTGTCCTTGATAAACTAAAATAACCTCGGTTTTGAATGAGGGACATAAATACCTCAAAGTTGTGAACTTTTCTGGTAGCTTGTGAGCTCAGAGAACCTCCAAAACACAAAATGTCTTCAGTTTCCTCGTTGAAAGCAGCCTGTCTGTCACTGTCGCCCTCTCATTCTGCTTCTCTTCTTGTCTCTGCTCTTACAGAGGAGACTGCAGCCTCTCCTGGGGCCACCACTTACAGTTTGTTGTAAACATTTTTTTTTGCATGCACAGTAATTCCCATTTTATTTCTTCTTGTCAAACCCCTCACCAGCTGATTAACCATTTTATAATTTTATTGTATTATTTTATTAATAATAATTACAGTTACCCAAAAGTACCCAAATTATACCTTTGCAACAGGTGTTTGTATTTACATTCATTTTTTTTTTTTTTTTTTTAAATAAGAATATGTCTGTAACTGGTGTCAGTAACAGTGAAGGCATATTGGTGCTACTGGTGACCGGTCATCAAATGAATGGTAGCAGACTTTGGTTTCCATGACGTATTTCTCAGTTCCTCTGCTGCTTCAAGTCAACATAGTGTAAATGCGGCACCTTTCAACTGAGAGCAGTACAAGCAGCTGCCACAAGATGGGCTGGTGACTCTGCACTGGTGCCTTCCAAATGGGAGCAAAGACCTGGGAATTACTGGGAATATTAAGGATGTGAGAAATCGGGGCTTGAATTTGCGCCATAATCAAACTTTTTTTTCATTTTATAGTTAAATAGTGTCAATAAACCCTGAGTATTTTACCTTTACATTTACAGTTAGGTCTGATGTAATTGGATTTATTTCTTTTCATTTGCATTTCATCTGAATTTCTCTAGTTGTCCCTCATTCGGACACTAGAGGGCGGAGATAAGCTTGACTCCGTTTCTCCTCATTTCACCTCAAATCTCCTCCTGGATGACCTCTGAAATGACCTCCTACGTAAATATGATCCGGTTTTATACTTCAGGGGCCTGCACAATCCCTTATATCTGGCGAGGAGAGATTGAATGCAAGGATGTGAATGCAGATGAGCCACTAACAATGCCGTGGCTTTCTCACGTTGTTAACCAGGCCTTTCCGATTCTCACTGCACAGTTCGCTGAAGGGGGATTTTCACCTCTTCTTCATCCGTGGAAACACAGAACAATGTGCCCTTGACTTATCTGTCTGTATTGATGACCCTTTTGTGGTCCTACTAGACTTCTATCAAGAGTTATTAAATAATGAATCGAGGAACCCCCACGAGGAAGGTATCACTCACAGTATGTGGTAACCTGTAAGTGCAGGCCGCAATAAATCTTACAACACCGGAACTGTTTGTTTCCTATGGGGCGCTTTGTGCAACACACAAGGTGGAGATATTACTCTCTGGGCAACACTTCACAGGTTTTTGTTTGGACCACCTGCGCTGTGGTGAAGGAAGAACCTCAATTCACTGCACACACACACACACACACACACACCCACACACACACACACAGGCTGCAGGTGCACGGTGTCATTGAGTGTGTCCTGGTTGCTAACTGCTGTTTCTCTTTCATGCTCCCTTCTTCTGGTTTTCCATTGGCCCGTGTTTTCTTCCCAGGGCCTTGGCGGATGCTCGCGCACGGCTCTGCTGGGGTCCCCAGACATTGCATCCTGCCTGTAGAAAGGTCCTAAGTGGGCCCACAGGATAACCTGAACAACGGTGGGAAAGACGGCGAAGCGCGGGTCTCCCTCAGCTGACGCGGCCCCCCAACCGCCTCCGTGCCAACGGGCGCTCGCCGTTCTCACTATTATTGCGAGCGTGCGGCGCAAGTGACTGGAAGTGCAAGCGAGTGCGCGGCCAAAAGGGATATCTGCCGCGTCAAAAAAAAAAAGGGGGGTTATCGGCGAAAAACCTCAACACAATGCGGGGTTTAAACCAAGCACGCGCGGCACACTCACAAAGACAGAGACTTTTGATCCCCCCCCCCGCATCGCAAGAGGCCCCTCTTTGACTTCCTGTCTGTGTGGGAACCGTTTCTGTCCTCTGTCACACACCTCTGTTGCCTCAAAGTGACAAAGCGACTGTCAACAACAAACAGCGAGGAACAGACCCTTCAGCTCTTCCTCCGTGATCTCTTCCTTTAAGCCTCCGACGTCAAAACGTCTTCACCTCCATATCAGACCGTGCCGCGTTTACCGTCGATCGGTTCTTTTGCGCGCTGCGCATTGTTGTTGTGTCTGCAGAACACATCTGCAGCAGCTGTTCCTCAGGCTAATGCGCAGTGAGGTAAACACCATTGCGGGAAAGCCCCCTGTGATTGTGCTCCGGATGATGCTGCTCTCTCTTCCAGAGTTTACTCCGTGCCAGCATGCAGGTGCTTCCTCCCAAACTCTGCTTCTTTTTCCAGAAGACTTGACCGAGGCTCGGCCCGACAAAAGTGCGCTCTGAATTAGAGGAAATAACGTGTTATCAGTGACCGCTGCAAGAACATTAACCAAGAGTTTCACCTGAAAGTGAAAAAGAAAGGCTCTACCCACGTGGTTGCATACAGACAGACAATTTGTACTGCTGTTTAACTGAAACTAGTTTCCAGTCTAGCCAGTTAAACCAGCACAGATTGAGAGCAGTAAGTTGGTCCCTTCGGTTTTTGTCCAGCAGTGTTAATCCTCAGGCCAGCGCGTTGCCAGGATTGTTTCCATCTGGACGCCATCTTCCCCGAGTGTTTCCGAGAGTGTCAGTGATGGACGGCAGATACAGAAATCCTCTGCCATGATCGCCGCCTGCCTGCTGCCGCCCGCGACGCCTGCCGTTTATTTGAGAACTAAAGAGCCAACACCCGTCCATCATCGGTTGACCCTCAATCACAGTGTCACCCTAAAACCCTGAAATTGTGTGCAGAACGTCAAAATCATGGAATGTTTACATTGAATTTGCATTGTGTTTCTGCTCTATTAACTTTGGAGTGGAGGTGAGCAAATAAAAAAACATTTTTATTTGTAATAGGAAAATGAAATAGAATGTTTTAACGATGTTTAGCTTTTATAATCAAACCTATGACACGGCTGAGATCAATCATTTATGAAATAAATTTGCCCAAAAACCAAAATCTAAATTGGAAAAACTTTATTGAGACATATATGTGAGCTTCTCAAAGCACCTCAGGGGTCTCAACGAACTTCTCCATGTCCTCTTTACATAACATGAAAAAAAGATTGGCCTTGCCCCTCACTCTGGAGTTACACAGTCAATCAGAGTGACACCAATTATGTGTGTCACATGACCACAGGAGACTGGCAAATGGGGGCTGTGAGAGGCACATCCATCAGCTGCGTCTAATGGGGCGCACAGCTGGACCACTGATGTAGTCTCGGGACGTTCGCCGTACCTTAGCGCATGAGACAGTTACACTTGTAGCCAATGGCTGTTCATGGACCTTAAAAGCTCCTCTTTTTAATCATTTGTTGCAGAACAACGGTTCTTTATTTCCTATTGATGACTCAAATTGCATAATTGCATCAGTGGACATGTTGATAACATTTCCAACCCTGGTGATGTTATCTTCAGACGCTGCAGCTCCTTCTAGCACTGTGTTAGAGTAACCAAATGCTGCCTGCTGCATGAACCCATTTAAAGTTCAAAGTTAAACATTTCAGCAGGAAGTGTTGTGGTCTGGTTTTGATCTGGTACTCTTGTTTGATTGGTGTTCCTTGCCACACTGAGCCTCCAGCTATCCTGTCTCCCCTGTCACTCAGGGCAGGGTGGAGGGGTGGGGCAGCCTCTTGGCTCTCACCTGTTCCTGATTCTCCTCAATCAGCCTGGCTACTTAAACCACTGCTGACGATTCCCCTGTGCTGCGCGATTCATTTGCATTCCCTCTGTTCTTTGCAGCATCACGAGACCCTGTCTTGCCTTCAGCTCTGTACTTCCAACGTCTATAGTTTTGTGTGCTCGTAAGTATGCTTCCTCCTCGACGACTTGTTTTTTTCTGCAGTTTCTGCCCCCCATTATGGCATTTTGTGTTGTTGTTCTCTGGTTACTTCTTCCCTCAGCAGCTGCTGAGTGGTCACTTGTTGTGAGTCTTTCTCTTTGGGTGATTTTCAGTTCGGTCTTTGTAAATAAACATTTATCAATTTCTGAATCAGCAATTGGTTCCTGGCTCTCCTTGATCCACACTTGACTGGAAGTGTGGAAGACCGTACAAAAGAACGCTGAAGAAGCTTGGGTGTTACCCTTTATTTCGGAGACAATAAATGTACATCCAGTGGTGATAGTCTGTGTAACAGAGTGTATTATGAACTAAAACAATGTCTGTCTCTTTATGGTACATACTTGTTTTGGAGATATATTGATTGCTAGACATACGAACAGCCTCAAGCTGTGGCAGCAGCTGTGGTATATGTGGGTCATCTCTTTAAATGCATTTCTAAAATCACTTTAAACATTCAAGATGAATATTATCGTAATTTTCTGGCTCTCCAGAAAACATGACTAGAAAAATATACATTATGACTTAAGAACCGCAAGTCCTTAAACGCAACACACGTTTGCATGAAGGAACGTAACGGTTGTCAAGTTTTTGCACCAAATATGTGACATTTATCTAATCTCTTATATACATTCAAGTTTTAAGATTCCTCTTCTAAATAATCTACGTGCAAATGATCTTGGGGATCTGTAACAAAGTGCTTTGATCATGGTGCAAAGATCCTGGAACAACTCCCTTCTCGTAAAACGTTTCTACCTTCGTTTTTGAGCGTCTTCGGCTCAAGGCTGCTTAGCGTCTTCCTTGCTCTTCGTCTCGCCCTCTGAGTCTTCGGCGTCAGCGTAGGCGCCGTCCTCAGATTCAGCGCTGACTCTCTTCAGAAGGTCAAGCGGAGCTAAAGTTAGCTGAGGGGATTTAGCTGCCTCTCGAGGTTCCGCCTTGCTCGGGGCGAAGCCCTCGTCATCTTGGTCTGCTCCATCTGAATCTTCATCCTCGTCTTCTGCGTCGACCGTGTCTCCGCTCCAGTTCTCTTCGGCCGCCTCGGCTTCGTCCTCGCCTTTAATGGTGGCTGCGTCCTCGTCTTCCTCACAGCGCGACCGGGTCTCTTCCTCGTCTTCCTCCTTGTTGACTTCTTGACTTTGGCTCTTTTCCTCTTCGTCGTCTTCATCCCCCGTCTTCAGCTCCACCACAGCGTTGCTTGTTTCATCATCTTCAGATTTTTGCTCTTCATCGTTGGCCTCCTCCAGATCTTTGACCTCGTCACCCTCACCTTCAGTCAGTAGATCAGCTTTGGTTTGGTCATCATCGCCATCCTCTGTGATTTCTTCATTTTTGGCAGCATCTGTGCCAGCATCGGCTGGCATCTCTGCACTTTCCTCAACATCATCATGTTCTTCCTCGTTCTCCTCATCCTCATTAGGGTCATCCGCTGATGCGTTGTGGGCTTCGGCTTCACTCTCTGCTTCCTCAGTTGGTTCCTTCTGATCTGGTTCTTCAGCAGTATCCATGTCAGATTCATGGTCAGCAGCCTTATCATCTTCAGCCTCTTCTGCTGCGGCCTCCTCATCCTCATCTGTGGGTGCCTTGTCTACAGGTTCAGCACCTTCAACAACCTCAGACTCCTCTTCAGTCGCAGCCGGCACATCAGAATCTTCTCCAGCAGTTTCATCTTCAGCGTTGCTGGTTCCTTCAGGCACATCCAGCTCATTCTCAGCAGCAGCATCATCTTCAGTGGTTGCTCCTTCTGCAGCATCACTTCCAGTCTCTTCCTCAGTCGCAGTGACATTTTTTGCCTCCTGATCGTCGTCAGTGGTAATGTTCTCTTGATCATTCACCATCTCTTCCTCTGCAGGTTCTTCTGTTGCAGATTCAAGTTCATCTTGATCTTTTTCTGGAGAAGCCTCATCTGCTTCTTCAGCATCTCCTGGAGACTCATCTGCACTGGTCACATCCTTACTCATCTGTTCTTCTCTTGCCTCATCTTGGCCAGATTCTTCATCTTCACCTGCTGGTTCTTCTGTAAGTTCCTCATCCTCCTCTGCATTGACATCTTCATTTGTGATGGACTCTTCTGCCAGATTATCATCAGTGTTCTCATCTTCATGCTCTGACCCTCCACAATCTTCCTGTTCAAGAGAACCTTCCCTTGAATCGGCTGCAACAGCCGCTTCATCTTCAGTTCCTCCTTCTACAGGTTCCTCTGTCTCCTCTTCAGGAGCATCTTCATTTGTGGAAGAGGCATCTTCCACAGCTGCAGCGGTCTCCTCTGCTGCACCTTCATCTTCATTTTCAGCTTCAATGTTCTCATCTTCAGCATTGTCTTCCTCTTCCATCTCTTCTTTGTCCTCTGCTGCCACATGCACATCTTCTGTTTCATCGGCATCCTCTTCATTACCTGCAGAAGACTCCTCTGCTACCAAAGACCCATTTTCCTCTGATTGATCTTCTGCAGCATCAGCAGCCTCTTCCTCGCTTGCAGCAGTCTCCTCCTCACCATCGATTCTTTCTGCTTCATCACCATCTTCACCTGATTCCTGCTGAGACTCCTCTGCTGCAGCCTCATCTTCGCCAGTCTCTTGATCTCCACTGAGAGAAACATCACTTTTGTCTACTGTCTCATCCTCAGGTGTTGCTTCTTCCACAGGTTCCTCTGTCTGTTCTGCAGGAGCATCTTCATGTGTGGAGGCCTCCTCTAATGACGTATTGCCTTTCTCTTCCTCTTCTTCCTCCTCTGCTGTCAAAGACACATTTTCCTCTGCTTCATCTTCTGCAGCATCAGCAGTGTCTTCATCACTGGCAGCAGTCTCCTCCTCACCATCAACTTCTACCTCTTCATCACCATCATCTTCACCTGCTTCCTGCTCAGATGAAGCCTTCTCCTCTGCTGGTACCTCATCTTCAGCGAGAGAAGCATCCTCTTTCACAACTGTCTCATCTTCGGGTGCTTCTTCAGGTTCCTCTGGCTCCTCTGCAGGAACATCTGTTGTGGCATCCTCTAGTGCATCAGTATCTGCTTCCCCTCCTCCTCCTTCCTCCTCTGCTGCCAAAGACACATTTTCTTCTGATTCAGCTTCTGTGGCATCAGCCTCTTCATTGCTGGCAGCAGTCTCCTCCTCACCATCAGCTCGCTCTGCTTCACCATCATCCTTGCCTGATTCCTGCTCAGATGAAGCCTCAGCTGTTGATTCTGCTGCACCTTCATCTTCAGCAGTCTCTCCATCTTCACAGAGAGAATCATCATTTTTGCCTACTGTCTCATCCTCAGGTGCTGCTTCTTCCACAGGTTCCTCTGTCTGCTCTGCAGGACCATCTTCATGTGTGGAGGCCTCTTCTAGTGACGTGCTGCCTTTCTTTTCCTCCTCTTCTTCTTCTGCTGCTGCCAAGGACACATTTTCATCAGATGCATCTTGTTCTGCAGTGGCATCAGCAGCTTCTTCATCACCATCATCAGCTTCCTCATCACCATCAGCTTCCTCATCACCATCAGCTTCTGCTTCATCACCATCATCTTCACCTGGTTCTTGCTCAGATGAAGCTAACTCAGCTGTCTCTTCTGCTGGAACCTTATCTTCAACAACTGTCTCATCTTCACCTGCTTCTTCTTCTTCAGGTTCCTCTGGCTCCTCAGCAGGATCATTTGTTGCGGCATCCTCTAGTGCATCAGTATCATCTTCTTCTCCCCCCTCTTCTTCCTCCTCTGCTGCTAAAGACACATTTTCCTCTGATTCGTCTCCTGCAGCATCAGCCTCTTCACTCCCTACAGGAGACTCCTCACCATCAGCTCGCTCTGCTTCATCCGCTGTTTCTTCTGCTGCACCTTCAGCAGTCTGTCCATCTTCGCTGGTGAAAGAATCCTTTTTAGCAACCTTCTCATTGTCAGTTGTTGCTGCTTCGGATGGTTGCTCTGATTCTTCAGACGTAGCTGCGACATCTTTCTCATCTGCAGAACCATCTGTGTTTGCACATTCAAGTTCTTCTTCGTCATTGACCTTCTCTTCCGCAGATATTTCTTCATCCTCTTCTTGCTTACATTCTGATGCTGTGTCAGTCTCTTCTGCGTGTTCACCATTCAGCTCACCTTCACTACCAACAGCAGTCTCCTCATCTCCTTCTGCTTCTTCACCATCATCTTTGTCTGAGATGTGGGATAGAACAGCAGCTGTCTCGCCTTCTCCAGCATCATCTTCTGCTGTCATTTCTTGAGATTCATCTTCTTCAGTTGCATCCTCTTTCTCATCTGCAGAAACATCTGCATGCTCTCGATCAACCATCTCTTCATCTATAGATGTCTCCATGCCAGGCTCTTCTTTATTTGAGAGTACATCATCAGCTTCTTCTGCAGCTGTGCTGATTTCAGCTGCCTCCTCTTCATCTTCTCCCTTCGATTCCTCCCCATCGTCCTTTCCCGACTCGTGCTCGGATAAAGCTTCTACCGCCGTCTCTCCTGCACCATCTTCATTTGGTTCAGCTTCTTCTGCAGCTGTGCTGGTTTCAGCTGCCTCCTCCTCCTCTTCATCTTCTCTCTTTGATTCCTCCCCATCATCTTGGCCCAACTCGTGCTCGGATAAAGCTTCTACTGCTGGTTCATCTTCATTTGGTTCAGCTTCTTCAGCTGCCATTTCTTCTTCCTCTGTTGCCTCACACTCTTTAGCTAAATCTCCCTCTTCAGCTTCCTCTGTTGCGTATTCAGCCACGCTTTCCTTCAACTCATCCTCGCCTGTGACACAATCCTCTAACACAGTCTCTTCTTTTTCTTCTTCTGCTGGTGCCTCAGCCTCACTTAACTCTTCTCTCTCTGCAGCTTGAATATCTTCCAGCACACATTCATCATCAGCCGCCATCACGTTTCCAGATGTGACCGTTTCTTCGTCATCCACGCGTTCATCTGTGTATTCGCTCCCTACTGCCTCTTTCACAGCACAGACGATGGCACTTTCCACGAGCGCTGCCGCGATCTCTTTGGCATTGGCGTCGGATTGCGATGCGACGCTGACTTCTTGCATTTCGTCGGGGTCTTTGGTCTTCGTCGCCAGAATGTTCTTCAGGTCAAAGCCCATGAGAACGGGTGCGTTATTGGGCGCCTCTGCAGGGAGCGTGGCCCTGGACGCCTGCTTTTTCTTGAGGCATGATTCACACGGGCAGTAGTCGTCGTCATTTTCACTGCGCTGGTCACTGTACGTTGTGCATGTTGCCGAGTCGTCACTTAGTATGGCCGAGGAGTTGACCGACTGTTTGAGTGTCATCTTCAGCCTCCGTCTTCTCTCCTCAGTCTGCGTTGTCGAGGAACGTGAAATCGCCCCCTTTGGGGGCCTTGGCATGCCAGCGCGGGCCTGAATTTTCTTCAGTTCCCTGTCTATACTCTTTTGGATTCTTTTGTGGACTTCAGTTTGAAGTTCGTGTATCATTCCGTCAAACTGGTCGTTATCTAAGTTCCATCGAAGTTTAAACTCCTTCATCGCATTGACATAATGTTTCATGAATTGCTTTTCTATTTTGTTTAGTAAGGTTAAGACCCAGACTGGGTCAGGGTCTTGGGTTTTGGTTAGCTCTGCTTTTTGAAAGAGCGCAGCTTCTTCATAATGACTGTCCACTGTTGTAATTTCCTCTGGAGGTTTTTGGTCCCCGCTGTCAGTTCCAGAACTCTGGTCTGGGGAAGGGAGTGATTCAGGAACCTCCCTTGGACTGTCGTTGCTTCTGATTGTTTCATTTGTGGCTTGATCTTCCTCCTTTTGCTCGCATATTCCCTCAGCTTCTTTCTCACAGGCCCACTGAGCCTCTGAATCTTCCTCCTTCTCACAGACTTCTTGTGTAACATTCAACCTATCTGGAGCCACGTGTGTTTGAGGTGCATCAGGATTCACACCATCACTACTTTTACCCGAGCCTGTGGAGCCACTGTTGACGTCCACACCGGATGATGCGGTGTGGTTGCATTCATCATCCACCTCCTTCTTCACCACCTGCTCCTTCTCTGCAGGAACACAGAGCCAGAGAGACTGGAGGATATTCATGAGCTTCTGATATCTCTCGTCCTTTTCATTTGCGTTGTTGGGATTATTGTCGATTAGCTGCAGCTTCACAAGGCTATCTAGAAGCCCCCTAGCTGAGTTACTCAGCTTGCGTCCATAAACTGGAGAGACCTCAGGTAAACTGTTACATCTGTCAGGTTTGGGGTTTAGAAGGACCTTCATCACCTGTATGGAGGAGTTAAATACTTTTGTGGCATCATCTTCTTCAGCAGGGACCTCCACTGGATTCTCTGCTTCCGTGTTTGTGTTTATCGGTACTTCTTCGACCGTGTTTGTGTTTTCAGCTGCCGAGTCTCCATTTTCTTTCCCCACACTTTCTGCTGTTGTGCGCCTACTTTTGTCTCCGTTGCAGTTTTCATGTAGTCCCTCCATGTCGTACATGTCCCCGTCTGCCGGTAATGTTTTCAGCCATTCGTTCACCACCTCGGTCGGTGATGCGTTCGGTAAATTGGACGGAACCAGCTTGACGTCCTTGTTTACATCCTCCTTCCTGGATTTGCTGCTCCGCCCACTTTTCCTGTCAGCCGATATACTCCCCGATTCTGACTCGGGTTTTGTTTCAGTGGGCGGAACCTCATCTTTTTCTTTCAAGTCCGAACTCGACAGGGTTTGCGACAAATCGGTTTCTTCTGAATCTGTATGACCAATTGGGCCCTTTTTGTTCGGATTTGGTTCTGCACCATCCTCATGATTCTCCACGTGTTCCACTGTCAAAATATCAGGTGTTTTGGAATTTTGGGATTTCACCTCTGAATTACCAGAACTTTTCTTTTCTGTCCCTTTAGATGCTTTTGAAGATTTTGACTGCACCGACAACTTGGATTTTGAGGATGAGGCTACAGAGGCCCTGTCGTGACGAGGAGATTTTGCAGAAGCAGGGCTGAGTGTTCTCTTCATGTCATGAGTGTCTTCAGCTGTGTTTAGGTTTGATTTCTTTGATCGGGCTGATGCAGTTGACTTGGCTGATGTGGCACTTGAAGCCCTCTCTGATACCCCTTCAGTGTCTGCGTCGCTGGCAGTGCATGAGGTTTTGGTGATGGAAATATCACCTTGAGCGGTTTCTGCATCTTCTTATAGTTGGTAACAGACACACTGGTATTCACAGATTTTGCAGAAATATTTGTTTTCTCTGATTTAACACTTCTCTCTATGTCTTCAGGCTGAATGTCAGTTGTCAGCTCGGAAACTTTTGATTTTGTTGACCTCAAAGACAAATTGGTTTTGTTTGACATGGCGCTCGGTGTTCTCTCTCCGCTTTCATCATCTGCATTTTCCTCAGCAGGAATATCCGTGACTTGTGAATGATTTGATTTTCCAGCTGATTTATTTGACATTGCACTTTGAGCCCGAACAGCCTCTTCTCCAGTACGAGCCTGAGAAGTCTTTGATTTTGCAGAAATGGATGATACGTTTGTTCTCTTGGATCTGGCCGACAGCGAGCTCTTTGCTCGGCCATCGGTGTCTTCAGTGCTTCCCTCAGCATCATCGGCGGGAGCCTCTAAATTATCAGAGAGCCTTGAAGCTTTTGACTTTACAGAGCGTGTAGATTTGTTGGACCTGACAGATTTAACTGAGAGGGCGCTGGAGGATCTTTGCACGGTTCCTTGGCTCTCTTCTACAGGAAGATCAGATGGGCTCTTTGATGACACCGAAATATTGGACTTTGCTGACTGTGACATGTTACTTGGCGATCTTCTCCCAGTTTCTGCTTCACAGTCTTCTTCAACAGGATCCATTTTAGCTGATTTCTCAGACACGCAGCTCTCTTTTTCCTCTTCAGCTGGAGTCGCTGCTCTCTCGGTAGGTGTGTGACATTCTGAAACGTCTCCTTCTGCTGGAACGTTTGACACTCTTGACTTGCTTGATTTTTCTGTACGCGTAGAGCGGGCTGACAATGCACTTTGAGCTCTCTCTTGGGTGTCTTCTACACTTTTTTGATCAGAACAAACTTCTGAAGAAACTGAGTCAGCTTTTCCTGAAGCCCGTGACCTTGCTGATTTACCTGACAGGGCGCTCGATGTTCTTGCCGTCAGCATCTCGTGTCCTGGCTCATCATTGGCGTTACTCCCAGAGATGTTTGTGTTGACAGATCTCTCAGAAACACGAGAACGAGCTGATCCACGGCTCGCTGCCCTGTCTTTGTCGTCTTCTTCTAGGTTATCAGTGACTTGTTGTGCAGCGTTGGAGGCTCTGGATGCTTTTGAGCGAACAGAGGTCTTTTCTGATACCACACTCTCTGCTCTGACTTCAGTATCTTCCTCTGGAGGGGCCTCTGTCATGGATACTGTAGAAGCGTGTGACTTTGGTCTGGGGGTGTTCTGCCGCAGAGCACCAGTGGAACGTTTCGATCTGCTCGATTTCACGGACAAAGCTGACTTGGCGGAATGAATGGACATGGAGCTTACTGACCCGCTGTCCACATGCTCCTCTTCATGTGTCGCTTCTGAAGCATCATCAGGGTGATCAGCGGCCACAACTTGGGAAGCTTTTGATTTCTTTGAAACCGCTGAAACATTTGACTTGATGGATTTTTCTGATCTGACTGACAGGTTGCTTGGAGGCTGCTGTACATGTTCTTGCTGATCAGAGATGGATTCCTCAGCTTGATCATTAATTCCCTTTGACACAGCAGATTTGGCAGAAACATTCGATGTTGCACTCTTATCTGACAGGGAACTCTCTGCTCTCTCCGGGCTTGCAGGACGAACCGGAGAAGCATTTGATTTGACAGATCTTCTTGAGGTATGCGACTTAGCTGATTTTGCTGACAAAGCACTTGGCGCCCTCTCTGCTTCTCCACTCTCCTCTCCCACAGCTGCATCCTCGGGATTAACAACGCCGTCTTCTACGATAATCACTGAAACCTTTGACTTTTTGGATATATTTGAAACATTTGATTTTCCTGATCTGGCTGACAGATTGCTTGGAGGCCTCTCTACTTGTTCATCAGGTAAGTTAGTGTCAGCCTCTTGTTCACCAACATGGACTTCAGATGCTTCGGCACAACTTTCAGGGGGAACTGCAGATCCTCGTGATCTTTTAGAAACTGCTGAAGCATTGGACCGCGCAGAGACGGTCGACATGTTGCTTGGAGGTCGTTCCACTCCTTCCATGTTCTCAGCTTCACCTGCAACTTCGGCAGTCTTTGACTTGCTGGATTTGGCAGAAACGTTTGTTCGGGTTGATCTCGCTGACACATTGGACTTTGCTGATTTCCGTGACACTGAACTTTGCGGTCTCTCTTCGTTCTCCTCTTGAGTGTTCTCATTGCCTGAAAGGTCAGCTATTTCCTCTCTCTGACTCTCAGACACCTTGGATCGTCTTGATCTTGCAGATGCATCGGACTTGATGGACGCAGCCGACATTGCACTCGGTGCTCTTTCACTTTCTTTATCTCCATTCAGTTTGTCTGCCGTTGAAAGATTAGACACTGCTGATTTTTTGGACCTCACAGATGTGTTGGATTTGATGGACCTGCTGCTCGGACACCTCCCTGCACCTTCCATCTCCTCTGCATCAGCTTTATTTGAGGACAAAACACTTTCTGATCTTGTGGCTGCGTCCTCAATTTCCTCCACATTCTGTTGCTCCTTGACACCAGAAGCAGTCGATTTTGCAGATTTTACTGAGATTCGACTTGACGTGCGATTTTCTGCATCATCTTTATCATCTTCATTTTGACACTCGGGTGTTTTTGACATCGCTGAGTTTGATTTGGCTGATGCCACGCTCGGCACTCTCTCTTGACCTTCGTCCTCTTCAGTTCCCTCTTGCTCTTCAGCATTGCCATCTGAATGTAATGACTGGGAGTGTGAGATGCTCTCACATTCCTCCCCTGCATCTTCTTCAACTGACATTTCAGAGGTTTTTAAGTTGACAGAAACGTCTGACTTGGCCGACAATGCGCTTGGAACTCTCTCCTCTGCTGGGTTTTCATCAGCAGCTATGTCACATTCTTCTGTTTGATCTTCTGCGGGGCCTTTTGATGCAGCTGACATGGCACTGGTTGCTCTTTGCTCAATTCCTCCACCTTTTCCGCTGTCTGAGACTCTGGATCCCTTTGACTTAACAGAGGCCTTTGACAGGGAACTCAGTGCTCGCTCGTTGTTGCCGTCCTCCTCTGGTTCAGCTGTCTTTTCTGACCTAAGTGATGATTTAGATACATGGGAGTGAACAGAGATGCTACGGGAAGGTCTCCCTTGTGCTTCTTCATCATCCTGTGTTTCTTCTTCTGTAACGTGAACAACATTGGAGGCATCTGAATGAACTGACATGGCACTTCTGGATCTGTTCTCTGCTGAATCGTCACACTCCTCATTCTGTATTTCTTCAGACTTCTGTGAATGGCCAGAGGCTTTTGATCTAACAGACATGGCACTTGTTTGATCTCTCTGTGTATCAGCCTCCTCAGCTGCGATTTGCTCAGTAGATGTGTTGCATTTGCAAGCATATGATTTCTTAGATCTGCGGGATTTGCTTGAAGCGTTGGATGTTATGTCTGTGGGAGATGCCGACTGTGCCGGGGATCCTTCGTCACACGCTGGGGCGTCGTCATTTTGGTCCTTGCCGTCTGCCATTTCCTCAGGCGGAGAGCCCGGGGCAGAGCCTGCTTGTTCTTGATCGTTGTCCATGGCGGAGGGCTTTGGAGAGCAGGTTTCACCCCGAATGGTGCAGTACTCCATGGTCTCAACACAGGTCTCACTCTCCACCACTTGCTCGACGTGCTCATCACTTGATCTGGACAGGGTCCGCCTTTCAACCTGCATCTTTCTGGAGACCACCGTGTGGGAAGACGCACTTGAGCTGGAAGTACGGAAGCGGCGATTGGCCCCTTGTGCCCCTGGGACATTGTTGATGTCGTATCCCTGGCAGTGAGGGCACGGAGGCTCCTCCCTGTGTTTGTGGTGGCACCCATCAATGGAATCCTCATCATGGTCTCCAACAGAAGCGTTTTCAGATTCCGAATAGTTTACATCGCTAACTTGTGCAAAATGTTGTTCCCTGAGGTATTCGCTGCCACTGTCTCTCATCTTCCTAACTTTTGTTGACCAGTGTAAGGTTTCTTTGTTCTGTAGCCGGAAGCGCACCTTCATTTCCATCGACAAACTACCATCTTTGTTGACACAAACTCGCTTCTCTATGTCATCTTGTTTAATGTCACCGGTGTTTGGGCCACAATCGGCATTATTCTGAGACTCTGCCCCATCTGATAAGACTTTGTCTGACGACAGTGATTGCCTGGCAGATCGGTCTGGACTGATGGCACTGTTCTCTGTTGGTCCTTGGTCTACCATCAAGATGGAGGAAAAGAGAAATAAACATTAGCAAATGAATTTAGCTCTAAAACTACAACTCACAGGTTGCATCTGTGTCAATTAACTGAGGCTCCTACCCTCCTGGTCATCATTGCAGACATCAGAGTGAGAGCGTAGGTTCAGCTTTGGAAGTTTGATGGATTTCTGAAACTTTTCCAGGATCGATGGGTGGGAGGGTTCACAGCCCACACACACAAGAACACCAGGGCACTGAATTAGACCCTGAACGTTGTCAATCTGAAACAGAGGGGGGGGGGGAACAGATGTTTATCTTAAATAAATTAGACTGACAATGAGGCACAGAGTTTTTACAGTGTTTATTGAATGATAATGGAATATTTAAGCATCATAAATTAAATCCGGAGAGGGGAGTATGTGATGTTTGGGTTTCACCCTTTCTCTTTGTGCCAATCCTCTATGGAGTGCCCCTGTGAAAGAACATTGAGTCACAACAAGATAATAACCTAATCTGGGATGATCTCTGGGAAACTTCTGTGCTTCTCTTTAGTGCTGAGTCACCACTGTTGTATTGCTCAGCAGTATTTCAAGCTGGTTCACAGCAGCGATCTAATCATTTTTGCCAAAATGAGAGGCTGGTTCAGGTGCAGAAATAGATGAACCAAACACTTCAGATGTGTCAAAAACCCTCAAGGGCTTAATAAATCCAGATGGATCAGGTGGTCAACATCACCATTCACCATACACCATCATCACCATGGCAGTCAGCAGCACCAGCACTGTCATCGTTGTCATCATCAATAATCTTTGTAGTCATCCTTTGTGTGATTAGCCTGAATGCTAATCTCTCGGACTGACCTGCATTCTATAATAGCTCTTTATACACGCCTGAGAAACCTGCTGCTTATTTTCACGGCCAAATGTGCGTTTTTATTTTAAAGTGATATTTTCTCAGGTGAGTCTGTTTCTATACTTCATACCCTTCCTGCTGACATCGATTAAGCTGGCTGGAAACATGTTGACTAGACGTTTTGTGATTTTACCTTTTCAGTTTTGAGTTAAATTTTAAAGATGGATGAATGGTCTCAGCCACACTCAGAGTGCAGGTGAAGTGAATTAATTGCCACCACATTTCTCAGAAACCTTCAACATCAAAGCGGAGGTTCGAACACTGACCCGCTTTTTTTAATCTTCAAAAATAGCTCAGATTTGACCAAGATTAATGGGGTTCAGAAAAGCGCACGTAATCTAGATGCGCACGTGAAAGAATCCGCCTGTTTATTCCTCTGGCGGGCGCTGTTTACTGGGCTGCTGGATGAAGCCGCTCAGCTGGTGTCTTAGTAAAGAGTCTTTCTCAGTGGTGTTCAATATCCACATGAAGCTTTTCCATTTCATTTAAATGCTGAGTAAGGTCTATGGGTCTGGACAGCTCACCTTGTGGCCTTCCAGAGAGTACACCTTCCTGACGTGGTACTGCATCAGCTCTGAAATCTCCTCTAAGAAGAGCCCAAAGCTGTGCACGCTCCCGTGGTGTAAAAAGATGGCCCTCCTGAAGGAGGGGTCGCTGTTCTTCACCAGCACCACCCTCTTGTTGTTCCTGTGGTGTTGGCCGTGGCCCGAGTGCGCCACGGCAAGCTCCTCAGGTCTCCGGAGGACGTACTGTTGGGGGTGATGGTGGATGCACGGCAGGTGGGAGTGACACACCAGCGTGTTGTGTGCATCTAACGCCTCCAGGACCTGAGCGCGTCTGTACTCGGAGCAGTGGTAACACTCCTCCAGAGGTTCGTGGTGGGCCATGATGCCATGTTGGGGGATTCTAGGAAAGCAGCTACGGTGATGCTTGAAGGGGAGAGCCGACTTGCATCCTTCCGCATTGAAGCACTGGAAGCCGCGATTTGGCGAAGACATGGTGGGCGGCGGTCTCCAGAGGACCTGACAGACTCTGGGGAGGCTGTGACGATGGACGGATGGGGGGGGGGGTCAGTGCCAGCAGCAGTTAAAAGTGGTTGTCATGTTTGGCCCTGCTGAAGCGTTGCAACAGAATTCATCATAGCTCCCGCTCATCCCAGACTGGAAAACAACAACAAAGGTATTTAGGAAACTTAAGGAAATCTGCTGTCTATAATTAACCCGTCTATTTACACATGCACTTTTCCAACCATTCCCACTATTCCTGGAATCCCAGCATGCACGTGTTGTGTGAAGGACTAATCTCCACAAATAGCACTTCTCAGACCCAATTAGTGCCATCAGTGTGATCAACATATGACCTTTGGAAAGACTCCAATCAGCAGTCCATGTGAATGATGGAACTAATTCAGACATGAACGCAAACACTAAATTGACTTTCATATTTAGAAACTCTGGGTTTGTGGGTTTAAAAAAACAAAAACAAAAACAAAAAAAACTTAAAATGATACTGTTCAATGTTTCTGAAAAAAATGACGCATTCAAATTTAAATCCTGACACATGTTGCTAATGTTCACAAAACTTTTCTTTTTCGTGCACATACTGATGTGCACAACAAACGGTAGACCCAGACTGTGATAAGAACACAAAAACATTTGTTTCATATCGCGTGCTGATGAGAAGAAAGAGTAAATGAAGTGAATGGATAATGAGGATGTAGCCGCAAATAAATCCAGCAAGTGACTTTAAATAACAAGCTTAAGGCTCTGTTCACTGTAAAAGTGGACATTACCTCAGTGATTATCACTGCAGAAAGGACTCTCTTAGCCAGCCTTTCCTGCAGCCAATAATGCACGGATTATCTATAAAAAGCAACGGCATCTTCAATCAGAACAATGTGGTCCTGGCGTGACAGCGCCGGGACACAGAATGTACGCAAAGAATAAAAAAAGTCAAATTCTGTGACACGAAAATAGGCCAAGTCTGACTGACGTGTTCAAAGATCGGGTTTGGCTCTTGTCCGTGTTTCGGTATTAACATTTTGTAGACATGCAAGCAAAGTGGAAATATAAAGAAGTGCATTTGCTGAGAACAACAAAAACTTTTTGAAATGCCAACCTGGTAATTATCAAAGCAGGTTCAAAATGGCACATGACACCAATTTACATTTGCGTTTCTCCATGACAAGGAAAATACTTCTCATGAACTTAATTTTTTTTTTTTTAAAAATCAAGTAATTATGATAGATCTGTGATTATGTGATAACAATATTTTAGTGATTTTCTTCATAGCAGTACAGATCAAAGAAAAATTAACACTCAAAATTTAGAATTTTAGCTGCTATTAAAGGAAGATTTTGCTGTTTTTGTAGAAATGCAAAAACTTACCATGACCAGGCAACGTATGTTTGGCCCTCTAGATTAATGCACCCTCATCATTTAGGAGCCATGGTCTCCTAGAACATGTAAAACGAGAAAAATAAAAAAAAAAATCACATCCTGCAAGCAGGTCAGCAACAGAAAGCAACAGAAATTAGATGAAATGCCTTCTAAAAGTGCAGCGCGGGCGTGCATACTTACAGGCGCCACAATGAGCAAAGGACCAAAGACGACGGTGTAAAGTTCCGATGCTGCAGCGTGCAGTCAGGAGGGAGCGGAGCTATTACAGGCAAAGGCAGCAGAGCAAAAGCTCCTCTGTAGAAGCTACCTGCTAATCAGTTACATGGGATGCTAAGGATAGAAGGAAAAGCCTTGCTAATCACTCTCAGATTGGCTTTGGACACATGACTTGGGCTTCACCATTGCATAAAGGGAGTTAAACACACTTTTAGAAGTACCTGGTGGCTCAGGGACAGTCTATGACTAGGCCCAATGTCCCACCTTTACCTTTTCTGTCTGCCTTCCCTTCTAAGCAGCAGAATTGTGCAATGCAATGCAATTCACTCCACGAAATACATTTGCAAAATGTACGGCTGCTGTTGCAATAATGAAGCTTTACTGTATATTCTCAACAGGTTGGTTGACAGTAAAAGCATAAACCAATTTCCTCTTTCTGACTCCTCAAACAGCCGTCACAGGCCAAAATTGAAATTATTTATAGATAGAGTAACCCTTTGTTTCCATTTGCTATCAGAGGCCCACAGACTGGGTGCTGATCCCACCCTGTGAGCATCAAGATGTGCTTCATCACAGGAACACCCATTCCCACACGGCCCACATGCCATGGCCTCATGCAGCCATCTGTCTCCAGTCTTAAGGAGCTTGATGGGTCATGCTGGGTTGGAGTTGAGTTGAGGTGGGATGATTTTCTCTACCCTAGACCCCCTGCTGAGTCATGACGGCGAATATTAAATCTGACAGAATCACTGAGACAGTTTATTGGCCTTCTTCCCCACTTCACTTTTCCCTTAAAGGGAAAAAATCCTGCATGTCGACTCTGTTAAGGGGTTGTATTTCTCCATTCTGTGGGCTCCATTTTGATGGGTCTGAAACACAGATGGAATAGAAACATCCTCGGTTATAATATCAGGGGTAATTAGTGCGTTAGTGCAGACTGTTAGTGCTTTACTCCCAGAAAATCTTTTATAGTAGCTTGTTTTTTTAAATTAATTATAGCTTTTATATAGGAAAACAAACTAATGCAAGGATATTTAAAACTGTGTGACACAGTCTATTCTAACCTTTGCTTAATCCTCACTCTTAAGAACATGTGTCAATCTCTTGATGTCGAGACAGGTTTCAAGTGTTTATCCTTTACCTCTGTCGGTGAGAACAAGGAACAGGAGCTGTCAGCGTTGGATTCAAACCGACCCATCGCCGTTGCTTGACGTATGTAATAAATACAAAGAAAAGATAACTTGAAAACTTTAATGTCAGAAGTGGAATTCAAACTCAAAACCCCAGAGAAGACTGCAACCTAACCACAGATTGCATATCGTCGTCATTAGTAAGACAGGATAAGGTTAACGTTGGAATGTTTTAATTGAAACGTAGAACTATAAAACTAGTGTCTCACAGATATTAAAACTTACATCGTACGTGGCCAGACTTCATGTAGCAGAATTTTATACACACAAAAATAGTCTTTTATAACCACTGACTAAGATGCTTCATTTTATCTGTCCTGATCTTCCCAACACAGCCACGCTTCACACACTTTGTGTATTCAACATGCGAAATAGTGCATGACAGCTTTTTAGAAAGCTTTCTTCCAGAGAGAGAGAAAATATGTCTCTAAAATGCTTTTTATCTTCATTTTTTTATCTGTTAAACTGATCACCTCCCCTGCACACAGCTGGAGGCACTAAAGACAATCATCCAAAAACTGCATGTTTAAATTCAGGTGAAAATCGGATACAGTTTCTGTCGTATCCGTGACAGCTGATGGGCGTTGAAGCGCCATCTGGTGGAAATATGTGGGTACAGCCATTAATAACACGTTTAAAGAGTCAAGAATTTTGGAGATCAGAGGAGTTTCTACTGGTTAATACTCCCCAGTGTTGTTGTTAATTTTACCTTTTATAAATAACATAAATGTAGTGAGAATATTAATGTAGAGGTTTTAAAACTGAGGGCCCTGTGAGTCTGCGAGGAGGAATGGGGTGGATGGGTACGTGACTTTAACTGCTTTATTTGCTTATCAGCGCTTTCAGAAAGCGCTGTTCTTAAGTATTCCGCCATCTGCAGCAAACACGGCCCAATTCCATCTCATATCCTGTTTTGAACCTGTCAACACGGTACTTTAGTTGAGGTTCTGAACTCTGGGGAACCGCTGCATGACTCATTTCCATACGTCTCATTTTTGATGTTGAGTCTTTAAGGAAATGGGGCCGAGCATCCAGCAGGAAGGGATTCCTTCAAGCACAGACATCAACAACATCCCGAATATTACGCCCCTAACGTGAGGCCGGAGGAATGGGAGCGAGTGTGGAAATGATGCCAGAGTGGCCCTCTGCCAAGGTCAGGCTCTTACCCAGAAGTCCTGCGAGTAAACAGTTCACATCAAGGCGGCGGAAATGCTGTGTGTCATGGCTGACGTACTTCTTCATAAGAGCTGGTAGATGAGGTATGTTGTTCCTGCTGGGGAATCAACACCCCCAAGTCATCTGAGACTCACACTTTTCTGGTTGCTCATCAATTATCTCAATCTCCTGCAGTTGGGCTGAGCCTGATTTGGGCTGTGGACTTTTTGATTTGATTCTCCGGGGCTGTTAGGAAGTAGTAATTGTTCTCAAGGACATTCATTAATCTGCCAAAGATACTTTTGATGAACAGAAAGATTTAGAATAAACTCCGCTATACTGTCATTTTAGCCTTTTCCGACGTCGTTTCAGGTTAAAAACCACTGAGCCAGCACGCCACTGCAGGATATTTGTTGAAATATGGCAGACGTGTGACTCTCATCGTGCTGTCATCGGCCAGTGGAGGCTTTGCTTTGTCTACGCTCCTCAGGAGCTGTTAAAGGGGGGGGACTTGCTCACACCGCCGAGCTTATAGCATCACTCATCTGAATCATTAGGGTGTCTGCTGTTCAGGATGCACTGAGTAAACGCCACTGGTGCAGGATGGAGGCCGCGCTGGTATGTGGGCCCGCTAAAATGGAAAGGACGGTGAGCTCAGATCAAAGATCTCTCAACGGGGGGGTGGTCACACTAACGCATGTCATGACACAGACTTTGACGTGGCTGCTGTGGAGAATTAAAACGCGGGGCCCGCGTGGCGTAATTACCATTACGCAAGGGCAGAATTAGACAAAGAACCCAGAGAGAGGCGTGCTCTATCTGTGAAATGGAACAACCGCGCCGCAATTAGGAAGCACAATAGGAACATCCTCCTCCACATTGAGGTGAAGAGTTACACCACCCGAGGGAGCCTCTGCAGCGCTCCAAAACAAGGCGGACGGGGCCGCGGGCAGCATTCCGGCGCACGCGGCGCGGCTAAAGACGCAGAGATCAGCGCACGGCTCTCCGTGGAAACGGGGCAGCCGTGGAAACTTTGAGTGCCCCCCCCACCCCCTCCCCCCCCCCCATCCGTGTTGAGCAACGCCTTTGTTGTCCAATTAGCGAGATGCAAAAAAAGTTTTGGGGAGAGAGCTCATTTCTCGGCTCTGCAGCAAAAAAAACAAACAAAAAAAAAAAGACAAAAAGCCCCAACCCTGCGCCGCTGCGGTAATGGTGGCGCGTTTACGGCTCCACGGCCAGGTAGCCTTCACCCTCCCGGGTTGGCAGCGGCGCGCTGGTCTCCCTGTGTGATTCTGCCGCTCGTCTGTATCTGCTCAGAACAGGTGCCGGATCCTCTTCAGCTGCAGCATTCACAGGCGCAGGTACGGCTGGGAGGCCCTTGGCTGCGCGCTCGGTCCCCCAAGTTTTTTTTTGTTTTTTTTTCCAGGGGTCCCCATCTGCGTCCCCGCACATCCTCTGCCACATGGCACCTGTCCCTCCACGGATCTGGTCCATTCTTCGTCCCTGCGACGTACACGCCTGCTTGCCACCCCACACTCCTGCCTGTTGTTGAGCCACAATGAGATGAAGAATAGCTGCACCCATAATCCCTTGCTCTGAGACGCCTGCGTGTCCAAGTATGTGTGCGTGTGTGCGCGCCCGCGCCCGCGTGTGTGTGTTCCCGTCTTTTCCCTCCTTTGGCCGTATTTAGGGCCAAGTACAAATTGTAAACAGGTTATTATGCTGCTGTAACACACTCCAGCTGAAAAGCGCGCTCCCGCAGCATCCGCCGCGTCTTTATCCGTCAAACACAGTCGTCTCGTTTGGTGTGAAGTTCACTGTGCCGACTGTCACCGGCACGCTGTAATTGGTTTTCTCCGCCTTTCTTTGCGAACCTGAACGGGACCGGCTCGCCCGTTCTCCCCGAATCTCGCTCCGTTTCCGACGCGTTCCACCGGCGGACGCGTTACCCTGGAAGGCGTCGCCGAGCGCGCCGCCCGCGGGCCGCGCCCACGGGGCCCCGTGGCTCGGAGGGGCCCGACGCTGGAGCGCCCAGACTGTCGGCCTCCTCTTCGCCTCCGGAGGAACAGTCGGGGCGATGTCGGCTCGCCCCCGCCCCGAGCAGCTGGATAATACTTTACGCAGCTGCGCGCGGTGCCCTCCCGCTGTTACCTTGACAGCGGACCGGTTGAGGGAGAACGCCGAGTTGTTTGTTTGTGCAGGGAAGTGACATGACGACAGAGGAGGAAATAGGAAACATAACAGACTACCTGACAGACTCATTCCACCGGCTTGACCTGAAACTGGACCCGAGCCAGTCAGCAATCAGAGGGAGATAACAAGAGGGGGGGGGGCTCTTTTGTTTGTTCAGGCCAGAAGCGAATATATTAAAATATGGTCAATCTTGTGATGGGGAAAGCAGGAGCTACGGCGGTCAGATGAGGCGATGGACGCCATCTGCGTTCATGCGAAGGGTCCAGGGCTGATCAGCTGGGGGGGGGGTTTGGTATTAGAAAGGCCTGACTGGTTCGGATACTTAGCCCCCCTAAGACTGCTGCCTACACGGTTTTATTCTTTCACCAGCGGGAGCCCTGACAGCGATCGGCTGCTAATTCAGCAGCGATTGACGCGAAGTGGAAACTCAGAAGGTGAAAGCATCAGAACACAACCGCTTTTGCAGGTTTGGACTTGACTTAGCAGAAGTGCCAGTGAGGAATGTGTTTATTAATCGTGTGTTAAACAACACCCCCCCCCGTCTGTATCAGCCGTGTCCTGAAACACTGGTGATGTATGGTCAGGTGTGTGTGTGTGTGTGTGTGTGTGCGCGCCGAGGCCTCGTCCTTGCCACCGTCCTACCCTGAGGTGCTGGACGTGACTGTGACCCAGGGAGTGGAGGGAGACCACCCCGGGGGCACCGCCCGTCCGAAACATGGGCCCTCCGCCGGGGTGGGGTGGGGGCGGTGTTCGGGACCGGAGGGTAATGATCTAACCCCCGAGAAACGCGGACGGCGCTAAAAGCGCTTGATGGATGTTGTCATCCGGGTCAGGTTAATCACATCCGCAGCGCCGAGGTGTGTCACAGGAACGCAGACCTGCTGGGACACGGCCGCAGAGGCGGAGCTGGGGGGGGGGGCGATGGGTGGGTGGGTGGGTGCTTCGGTCAGCGCGAAACCCCGCCGCCGCCGTCGCCTCCGTCGCGCGGGAGTCGCGTTCGGTTCCAGGGTGTCAACGCGCCCCCTCGAACGAGCGAGTAAAAAAAGGCACGTAAAGGAGATGCTAATCAGCGCGGCGGCGCTTCCTCCCGCTCTCTGAACAGCGGGCTGCCTTCCCTCTCCCTGGCTCTTTAATGCAGGGCCCAGCCAGGCCCAAACATCCTGACGGAGAGAAGCTTTTCCCTTATCAGTCAGGAAACACCGCTCCTCCGCCACATCCTCTTTACAAGAAGCACGACTCAAGCATTCCCAAAAAAATGCAGGAAGGCCAGCCAGACTCCAGGATTTGTCAAAAAGCCCCCCGAATTCCTTTTTATCGAAAAAAGAAAAATTCAAGAAAACAGGAGCGGGCGAGCGTGTGTGTGTGGGTGTGTGTGTGTGTGTGTGTTGGGGGGGGGCAAAGATGGGGTAAAAGAGTCATCGTGGGCCCCGGGATTTGTTTTTTTATTTATTTTTTGCCCAGATTATGAAAAAGGTCTGCATCAGCAAGATAGAACAGGGTGGGGGAGGTGGGTGGGGGGGTGGAAGGGGTGCCGAAGAATGGCACCCAGAATAAGACCGAGGGGAAACAAAGGAGAGCGAAGATGGAGGCGGGCGGAGACGGCGGCGCCTGTTTTACACTAATCCTCTGAACCGCGATGAAATAAAAGCGAGGGATGATGTGACGGAGGGGGGGACGAGGAGAGCCGGCATCGCACCGAAGCAAGGGAGGGAAAAAAAAAACAAATAAAGAAAAGTGGCCAATTCCTAATTTCTTTAATTGATTTTATTCAGGACGGTGATTGTAATATGCGGGCCGTGTGCATCTATACCAGGAATGACTTTGATCTGCCCAATTATCCCTGAAGCCTGCTGCAAAAATAAAAGCCTTTTGGTGGGAAGAAAATTCGGCATTTACATAAAAAAAGTGACTTTTATTTTTAAATTATTGTCATCCACAAACCTAAATCAGCATACATTTACCATTATTATTCTTCATCCTAGAGGCTATGATCATATATTATTAAGTACTTAAGAGGAAATATAAACGGCTTACTGTCGTCCTTCATGATACAATTTTTTTTTTTTTGGTGGAATTGCATAAAAAATGTCCAACTAAAACCTCATGGAATTACAGCTACTGAGGTAAGACTCCCAAACTGGTGAGAGAGAGAGAACATGAAGTACAAACATTCAAATGGAAAGTGTTGATAAGAGCATTACAGTGAGTTCTTTTTATAAATGAAAAACATCAAAGGACTTAAATTAGCTTCAAAGAATATCTGTACATGCTGCAGCGACAGCAGCGGCGAGATTTACAAGCGGACGATCAGTCTTTTTTTTTTTTTTTTTTACGATTGTTCTCTTTGCGTAGACAACCGGAGGTGGCGTGCTGTTCCCCGTCCCTGAGTCGTCCATCTCCCCCACGTCACCGTCCTCCGGGTTGCTCTTTGTTCTCCCCGCAGCCTCAGACAATCACATCGCTGAGTGTTCAGTTCAGGTTTTTTTTTTTGTTGTTTTTTTTTTCTTTCTTGGCGTGAGGAAGCTGCTCACGATGCTACGAGATGCAAAATTACAAATGAGAGTCTCCCCTCCTCCAGGGGTCCACCAGACGACCCCCCCCTCCGGTCCCGGGGTCCTAAAGCTTACGAGATGCCGTAGTTGTTGTAGTAGGCGGCGGTGGCGTCCGCCAGAACCGAAATGAGGCTGGTTTCCGTGGCGCTGCTGGGACAGGCGGCGGCCGACGTGGCCGTGGCGGCGGACGTCACCTGGATGTGGCCCGTGACCGCCATGCCGCCGCCCTGCTCGGGGTGGTATCCGGCCCCGTTGGAGTTCAGGTACTGGTCGAACTCGTTGCGGTCCACCTCGCCCAGGAGCTCGGCCTGGCTCAGCTGGTCCAGGGTCTCCAGGTGAGCCTGCGTCTCCGGGGGCGGGGACAGTTGGCCCAGGTGGCCGTGGTGGAGCCCGTGGTGGATCTGCGGGAAAGCGGAGCCGCTGTAGTACGGCCCGGAGATCAGTCCGCCGCCGCCGCCGCCGCCCCTCGCCTGGGACATGTGGGGGATGTGACCTATGTGACCCCCGCAGTGGATTTGGGTCTGAGCGTACTCGGGGTGGTAAGGCGGCGGCGGCGGGCTCCCCATGTGCGTGTGATTCTGGTGGTGGACGTCGTCTGGACACGAGGCCGAGGACGAGCAGGAGACAGACGAGCTAGCCGAGGTCGAGTAGTAAGAGGGGGGCACGTGCTCGTGATCCATGGCGTCTAAAGGGGACATCTCGGGGGGCGTGGGGAGGCCGTAGGGGTACGTGTCAAAGCTGCTGTTGGAACCGGCCGGATCTCGGAAGCTTCGCACGCTGGGGAGGACGGGGCTGGCGCTGGAAATCCTGCCGCCCACGCCGGCGAGGCAGCCCTCGTCTTTGTCGAGGGGGTGACACAGGCTCCGCTGGTCGGGCAGGGCGTTCTGGTCCGGGGCCAGGCCGCCCAGGAGGAAGCTGGCGTCCACCCGCTTGCACATGCGTTTCAGCTGCTTCTTCCGGCGGGGTCGGTACTTGTAGTTGGGGTAGTCCTGCATGTGCTTCACCCGCAGCCGCTCCGCTTCCTCCACGTAGGGCCTCTTCTGAGGGGGCGTCAGGGCCTTCCAGGACTTCCCTGAAAAACAACACAGATGATGCCACTTTTTCACCTCTCCACCTAAAGAATGTGCGTTCAAAAGTTAACTTTTGGTAGAGATTTAACCCCCTTTTGTTAAACCCCTTTGGAAGTACGGTGTTCAAACTTTTTTTTTTTTAACTTTTTTTTTCTTTTATAACATCATATAAATAACAATGAACTCGTATCAAAGTAAATATTAGTCTAAGAGAATGCGTTAATGACTTTTTAATTCAGAGTTGATGAGCGTTATTACGGAGCTTGGATGTGCCCCTTTTGAGTGCGTGAAGGAGAGTTAAAACTTTCATCACAAACACAATATTCTGCTTCCTTTATAAAAAATATTTTTAGGGACTTCCTGAAGTCAAGGCTGCAAAACAAAAACCTTCGCTGAGTTAACAAAATTAGGTCGTTGGTGTGATTTTTTTTTTCAGAAAACTCCTTGCTCGTACTTTTAGAAGTACACAAAATAATTTCAAAATCTCATAAAAATTAACATTGAAAACAAATCAAAATTAAATCCGACATAATGGCCTTTTCTTCTTATGGTCTATAGTCTGAAAGAGTTTGGCAGCGCCGCTGGATTATCCCTGAAATGACTTGTTTAGCGACTCCCCGTTATCACGACTGTGAAGTAAAACAACTTAAAAGACATATTAATAAGTTTGTAGTTTGCTTTCTTAAGTGTCTTTTCAAACTTTATGGGACTATAATACACGTAGTCTTAAATTCCCAAACTTGGAAACAACTAGAAAACTTCTAAAACGACCAGCAAAGCCTATAATAATAATAATAATAATAATAATAATAATAATAATAATAATAATAATAATAATAATAATTCATAGAAATACTTACCCAGCATTTTGCTGAGCTCTGCATTGTGCAGGTCTGGGTTCTGGACCGCCAGCCTTTTGCGCTCATCTTTGGCCCACACCATGAACGCGTTCATGGGCCGTCGGATCCGCGGCTCTGGCGCCTTGTCCACGGGGGTCCGGTGAGGACCGTGTCCGTCGGGCACGTCCCCGTCTCCCGGAGGACATTCGAAGGACTCCGGCCACGACGAGTACGCGCTGATGAGGGCTGCCATCTGCGCGCTCACTCCGCTCCAAACTTGAAGACGCGCCACCCGCGCTGTCCCGGACGCCGGTTTGAAGTCTGGCTTTGGTTAGATCACAACTAGAAACTCAAACTCGGGCTTCAAACAAACCAGTGGCGTTCACACACTGCCTAGAACCTGCTGCTGTCAGATGTCAGCACTGGTTTTAGGGGGGAAAAACCACATGTGACGGCGGCTCCTCCTCGGCAGTTATGATTCAGTCTTTCCTGGTGCGCGGGGGGGAGTGCTTTATATTTGAGGAGCAGGTTCCAGGAGATGCCCCGCCGGACCCACGGCTCCTCCTTGATTTCCAATTGAGCCCCGTGGAAAAAAAAAAAAAAAAAAAAGGACGGTGAGAAAGAAAACAGCACTTCAACACCACTAACTACTTAAACTGGCCTCACAAAACAACAAAACAGTCCGGGCTCATATTCGCAGGATTTAAGAAATCCCCATTAAAGTTGGGGGACTAAATCATTTCATATGTGACAGATTATCTAATTGCCATAAAAAGTAACCTATTTTTTTTTGTGAGAACCTTCGTTGACGCGCGTCACACGACGCGGACAGACCGCGTCAGACGCAACATTTCATTCAAAAACTGCATTTCAGACCCGGCGCTGCGTCTTTAGGTGGAACCTGCGATTTTGTGAGGGGCAAATAAACGCTGTGGACGCTTTTTTTTTTTTTTTTTTTTTACAAACAAATGAGTTTCCTTCTGCGGCCAGAGGCCAGAATCAAATCCAGGAGTTCCTGTTGACAGGATATTCTTGGCCACCAGCCATGGGGCGGCTCACACACGCACACACGCGGCTGACAGGTCAGATGGTATCTGGATCCGTAATATTTATAGAAGAGGGAGTAACATGACCAGAAAGTGCACTTTTTAGTTCTGGCAACTCCAGATTTCATCTTTTTTTTTTTTTTTTTGTGGCTGTTGCCCAAACACCTGGCAGGAACCGGGAACGACACCTGGAGACGGAGCGCGGAGAGCAGGGATTCATCTGGCTGCTCGGGTCACAGAGACCGTGAGGTACAGATGTCAGAAGCTGTAAAATGGAGAAGCCGTGGGGGCTCGAGGGGTCCAAGATGCCCCGTGTTTTCTCTGTTGTGTGGGTGGGAGCTGCATCAGCCTGCTGTTCGCTCCGACATGTGGCCGCTGCAGACAGGAGGGGAAGGGGGGGCTCGTGTTGGGGCAGAAGAACCGGGAGGACGTTTAAATAATCTACCGTTGGCTTCATTTGCAGACTGATTAAGACGGACGACCTGTTTTAACCGGCTGGATCACCATTTGCAGAGCGTGTGTGAGGAGTTAAGGGGTGTGCCCGAGCACTTTCGTACTGCAGAGCCGACGGGAACGCCATTGGGATGCTTCTTCCTCCTGTGACTCACATCATCAAACAAAACTCAGCTCACCTTTCAGGTCCAGGCCGAAGTGTTGTAACCTTGAAAATCACCGGTGCGTGCGGAAAGCGCGACATCGTAATTCACAGATGAAGCTAAACCTGTTTCTGGATTATTTGTATTCACAAAAACACCCCGGAACACGTTTGAGACTGATTTATATCTTTAAAAATTACGCCATCGCAGCACCAAAGTGGTTGTTACAGTTGATGGAGCCAAAGCAAAGATTTGTCTTTGACTAAATGTCTGAGGGGAAAAAGAAAAACAAAAAAGAAAATCAACCTTTGGAGATACTAAAAATGTTGATCTGAAATAGTGTTGGTGAATGATCTAACTTTAGGATGTGGGAATGAAGGGCTCGTTTAAAAAAGCACATCTGTCAGACCATGTGGACATCACACTGTCAGAGCCAGGAAGGTGACACGGTTCTCCATTGATGTGAGCTGATCTTATCTGATGACTGGAGGTATGTCAGCCTCCCGCAGAGCAGATTTACTTTCATCTATAACATTTAGGAAATGGTAAAGGATTGGTCACTCGGGATTTTTCCGCTTCTTTTTGGATTTCTTCTTCTTCTTCTTCGTCTCCTCATCCTGTATGATCTCAGTCAGCTCCTCTGTGTCCTTTTCCTCCTCAGATTTAACAGTTTGCTGCTCAGCTTGCTCGTTTGCTTGCTGACTGTCTGTATTGTGTTTCTTAGACTTCTTTTTCTTCTTCTTCTTTGGTGGCTGCTCCTCACAGTTGTAGCCCAAACCAGAGGTGGAGATGCAGCTCTCCTCGTTTTCCGCCATTTTCCTCCTTTTCCTCGGGCGATCGGGCTCCTGGTTTGTGTCTTCGTCCGTCACCATGGGGGTGCTGGTGCTCTCCATCTCCTCCAGCTCGTCAGCGGCCTTCTTACTCTTCTTCTTCTTCTTCTTCTTCTTCGACTCCTTGTCGCTGCTGCCGACAGGACCGGCGACCTCGGGCGTCGTGCTGGGCTCCTGTCCGCGGTCCTTTTTTAGCCGAGCCATTCTCTGCGCAAAGTACTCCTGCATGCTGAGGCTGCTCGTCACCGTGTTGCTGACAGACGTCTCGTCCTGAGAATCGCTGCTGCTGCTCACCTACACGGGGGAAAAAAAAAAAAAAAAAAAAAAAATCAGACACAAAGGATTTATTGCAGGATTTGGAGATTCAGAAACAGAAATAGAAATAGAAAACAGCACAATGGTGGACGCTGGAGCTTAAGTGACCGTCAATCACCACACAGATGTTCACCATACAGATTTTGTTGAGCGAAAAAAAAAAAAAAAAAAAAAGGAGGCCAAACTAGGATGTTGATGTAACAATAGGTGTTAAAGGATCATCTTAAAAATAGATATCTGCCATTTGTCATCTCGCAACACGACGTATGAAACGACACAGTGCCTCATATCCAGCTGTGTCCAGGCACACTCGGCTCTTTACCCACAATCCCCTCTCCCGTTCTCACGTTTTAGGCCCAGAACAGCAGCAGCTCATGAAAAACACGATTTATTGCAGTAAGCGCGCTTCAAGTTATTCGTGTAAAGCCCTTTGCATTAATCAACAGTGTAGATCATTTTCAGAATGATTTCTGGCTGCCTTGGACATGCTTGTTTAAGGAGCTTGGTAAATGTGACCACAAATCTGATAATGAAGACTCCCCACCGACACCGAGGCCGTCGTCAAACGGGCCCATTTCACCGTGGGACACAACACGATCAAAGCTTTAACTCTACAATTTGTCACCCCACCCCTGTGACCCATTCGTCTTCATTTTCCTAATGGCCCACTCAATGCATAATGATTCGTCCAGAAGAATACTGCAGCTCCTCCTGAGAATCGCGCTGAACAATACTGGCGAGCATCACCTGAGAGATGGTGGATGGTGTTTTTCAGAGCTTAAAGATCAGAGACGAGTCGGTGGTGTCGGGTCAGCGTTGGGCTTTAAGCTACGTGGGATGCTTCCCTCTGGAGCTCAGACCCCTCTCACACGCTCAGGTGTTCAAACACACTCGGGAGGGCAATTTGGAGTCTACAATCAAGTCAATGTGCACGTTTTGGGGCACACACATGCAAAGAGAGAGCATGCAAACTCCACATGCCAGCCATGACATGGAATAGAACCAGAAACCTTTACTATTAGGTGACTGTCCCAAGCCCTGCCTGCTTTAAAACACTTAAATTGGCCCCCAGGGGTTTCAATAGGACCTATTAATCCTAAAGCAGAAAGAAGCTCTTTGTAGTCAATACCTCCAAAAGGAAAACTACTATTGTTTTTCAAGCTAATTTATCGATTAAAAATGTAGAAAAAAAGGTTTCTCTGCAGGTTCATATTTTGCTGACATAATCTATAAATTAGATAGAACTCAGGAATCCCTTATCAATTTCGGTCCAATACTAACGGACATGCTGCCTTTTAATCAGCCAATGGTGATAATCTGACAAATGTTGGGTTGTTTTTTTTAGATTTTAGATAACAGAATCTCCTGAACACGCAGCCTAATGAGTGAGAAGCAATGGAAAGGCAGTTCTCCACCACATCAGAACTCATCCAGAAAGTCTCTTAACTTCTAACATGAGGAATAAGAGCTTTCAGAAAAGGTGCCATTAAACAAAACTTTCCAGCAAAAATCCATACTGGTCGCTCCCGCACAATGGCATCCTCTCTGCTCGGGAGAGGGGAGATGGGGCTTAGGGCTGACAACACCAAACAACATGTAACTGGGATTTGGGAGGATGGCTGTGGGCCACTTTAGAAGTGCCTGTGAAATTACTCTCAGGAGAGGAAGAGAGCGAGGGGAGAAAGAGGAGGAAAGCGGCTGAGGGGGAAGAATCTCGGCCGCGGCTCGGCCCGCCGCTTCAGCCGCGCTGCCTCGGGATCTCCATTACACCTTGATCCTGCAGGAGGGAAAGAGCTGTGCTGAACACACAACAGTGCAGATATAAACCTGTACGTCCAGTCAGCATTAGTGGCAACCCTGGAGACTTTTGTTGAGGGCGACTTGTTACTAGGAGACAACTCTGCAGTAATGTTTGAGATCTGGTTTCTGATTCCAGGTGTGTCGCTTCCTCTGAACATGGGAGTGTCAACCACTTTCATCATAACTGATTTAAAGCTCTGCTTACTAAAGATTATTTAATCCAAATTCTGAAGAGAAAAGTCAGAACCTCAAATAAGGTTTATGTAAAAGGTATGTCCTATTTAAGCCTAAAGAGCAGCCACAGTCAATTTGTAGCAATTACATTCATTTATGAAGAAGAATGGATAAAAATTGAAAAGGAGCAGTCCCAAATCATAACAGAGCACAGTTGAGGAGGGAAAGGTTGGGGAACACACCTATATACAACATGTCTACTCCTCCCCCTCCTCCTTCTCCAGGACCCAGAACCCCAGGAAAAGGATGCGCTCAGTGCGCCGTGTGCAGCGCCGAGATAAGGCTCCTTCGGCAGAGGAGCGGCCTGGCTGGATATCGGGCCCTTCCTGCTCTGCTCTCTCCCCTGGCGGGGGCTCGGGCTGGGCAGAGAACATAGGGAGGGCCTACAGAGGGTCCCAAAGAAAAGGAGAGGGTGGGAAGATATTCAACAGGCCGCCTCCTTCAAGACACTCCAGTTCTATCTCAACCTGCTAATGCGGCCCGTGGAAGACGGGTGCCAAGGGCCCAAATGTTGGGGCCAACACATTCAGGGGGAGCGTCGACAGAGCCAGCAGAGGGACGGTGGGAGAGGGCCTACTAAAGTGCAACTTCTTCCTCCAACAAGCAGAGGAACTTAGTTACTCTCATTCTTAAGTGAATTAACCCATCGCATCCTCGAAATCCTGAGCTTCTCCCAGTTATCTGCTTGTTAATCCGCCTCTGATCCCATCAAAGTTGGTCAGATTCCAGACAATAAATAAAACTGCACATGCACACAGAGCCCTCACTGTGAGGTTACATGTACTGAGGGCTATATTTTTCCAATCATTCAAAGGGTATAATCTAAATTCTGGCTCAGATGCTAATTAGCATTTGACAAAGCTGCAGCCGCCCAATTATTTTCTTCTAAAAAAAAAAAAAAAAAAATTGCTTGTTTGCATTTCTTGGTCCTTTCTCGATAATTTCTCCCCAATATCGGTTGGGTCCGTAATTGCACAAGCGTGCCCTCATTGTCCTGCCACAATAATAAATTTGGCGATACTCGGGGTCTATGGATCAGGCCCCGATTAGCCGGGTGTCTCTCCCTGATGAGCGCGAGGGGCCCGGCGAGCCATCCTTCATGAGCCTGATGTGGGCGGACGCAAACGGCTTGATGACTTCTTCCTGGGTAAACAGGCGAGCGCTTTGTTGACCACCGATAATTTAAAATAGCGCAAGAGCGCTGAATTGATATGGCGAAAAGACTGGGAAGTGTGAAACGACGTACAATAACTCCACTAAATGCCGCGCGCACGTCTCTTCGCCTCACTTTTCTTACTTTGAGCGCCGCTCGTGCGGAAACAGAAAAGCTCATGAAAAATCGTGCCCCGGGCCAGGAACGTTTCTCATAACAAATGAAGACATTAAGCATGCAGCCCGACCGTCCTGTGCTTGTTTAACATCGGTGAGAGCTTACCCCGCCCCTCCTCGGGAGCAGGGGCGGCCCATCGGACGAAAGATACGCTAATTATTTTCTCCGGCTGTGATTTATTAGATTAAAGAGCGGGTGATTAAAGAGCGGGGCTGTGGCGGTAAACAGCGCGGACGACTGGAAATCTTTGGGCGGTCGGCTAATTACCTCGCTCTCCTGTTCTGGTTCGAGCCTGTAACTAAGCGATAGACGCCTCCTTTTGTGTCCCAAACCAGTTAGAGTACTGGTATGGACAGGGGAGAGCAGTCTACATCACTGTAAGGGGAGGAGGCGGTGGTACGTCTGTGTCTTTGTGGGGGGGGGGGCTGTCAACGGACACTCAGAAAGTGTTTGCTTGAGGCAATTAGATGGTATCTGAGAACGGATAACAACTCCTCGGCTTCACAATGGGGCCACGGGATTGTTGCTCAGTCAAAGCAAGCTGGCCAAGAACCCATCAGCTGCCACCTCCTACAAATATTTACCAAAAAGGTGCTTTAATAGAACAATAAAGAGCAATAAAATTACAGAAAAGGAAGAAAAACTCAAATCAATAACACAGATCATTCAAACTGGCCTCAGAGTTCCACTACACACCTCCTCCCTCACGCTGCTGACACTTCTGCCCCACACAAGCCCCCCGACCTGCCCCGCCCCTGCCCCATATTCTTCAACTACCGGGGGAGCCCCTCCTGACGCGTGATCCTTCATGTGCAGCGCGCGTGGGCAGGGAGCGGTGGCAACAGGTGCCACCCGAGGAGGCTCGAAGCTCGACCCTTTGTGCCTGAGCGAGTGTGGGAGTGGGAGAGGCCGCGGGGGGTCAGGCTGACCGGAGAGCGCGGTGCGCCGTACCGACCATCTGACTGGAGGCCTCAGACGCCAAAACAAGCCCCGGAGCTGACGGATGCGCCGGCGCAGATTAAACGAATGAGGATTCAGACGCTGCTAAAATAACGACTGCCCCTTTTTTGCTTGACCTTTCGACTTCAATCACTCCACAGATGCGCCGTCTTGATCGGAACCAGCAGCTCCGGGATGCCGAAAGACAAAAAAAAAAAAAAACCCCGCTAAATCTTAATTATCAATCATGTTTGGTTTAAGACGCTCAGATTTTTTTTAAAGACTGGACTTTGTCATTAAATAAAGTCTGCACCATAAATACAGAGGGAAAATAAAAGTGCTTGTTTCCACCTTTCATCCGCGCTCCCAGCTTTAAAAAATGACTAACTTTTGTTGATGTATGAATCGGCGGGGAGTCTATTTATCAGCGGGCCCGCTGCAGTCGCCCGCTCGGGTCCCTCAAGTCGCAGGCCGTGTCGCTCCCCTTTGACTGATTAATTAGCCAATCAAAGGACATTTTTCACTGGGCGGCAGGATGGTTTATTTCAGCTAATGCCGGGGTTTCCAGCCGGGGCCCGCTGGAGCCTCGTCGGCTCTTTCGGCCTGCCTGAGTGGCCGGGCGGAGGGGCAAGGGAGATAAATCAAGCCGGGCCGCCCCTCCATGTGGCTCCCCTAACTAAACCCCTTGAGGAGGGCACGCCGGTGGAAAAGGGGGGGGGGGGGGGGGCACGAGACGGCCAGGGGCACTGCTCGCCCGCCGATAAGCGCGGGAGCACGGGGCTGCCAAAGTGGCTTCATTTAGAAGTGGCCGGTGCTTTTTTGATATCTCTGCAGAGGGAGCCTGTCGTTTGTCATGCTGTGAGTAATTGCGTTGGGGGGGGTGGGGTGGGGGTGTGCAAGAGGAGGCGGGAGAGGAGGGGAGCTCACAGGCGTGGGACGGGTGATGGATAGCAGGGCGGCGGAGAGATGGGCAGGTGCTCCTACCCCAGCAGATAACCCTCACCGGCCAGGGACGCTTCCAGCGGACGTGTTCAGGTGGAGGCTGAAACGGCCCTCGTACATCTTTTATTTTGATTTTAATGGTTTGTATTTAGAAGCTGATTGTGTTAAACTTGCAGCTAAGAGCCTTCGCATGGCCCAGACATTACATTATATTATATATTTGTTATTAAAGGTGGAGATTTTATTATATTTGCAGATACAGTCTTGTGTAACTACCTATTTAATGTATACAACAGCACTAGAGGCATGTCTTAGTTAATAAGGTTGCCTAACCTCAGATCACATGCGGTCGAGACACATTCATATGGTGTTAATAGTTTTTCCCATGTGCTCATATGGGCTTTTCAACACACACAGCTCTGCCTTTGAAGACCAGAAGCATGTGGGACAGCTGAGTGTGTGTGTGTGTGTGTGTGTGTGTGTGTGTGCGCGTGAGTGTCGGACAGCGTTGCGAGCAGCGATAAGAGTCCAGCAGGAAGCACATCGCTGTGGGAGGAAGGAAAACCCCGGCAGTGCGGGACTGGTGGAGGAGGGAGGTTGGAGAGAGGGTGGTGGGAGAAGTGCTGGAAGATTCATGAGCAGCGACGGGAGCGAGACCAAACGGACTCCTCGTCAGGATGCAGATTGGTGCGGCCTGACTATTTTACGCTGTAAACAAAGGTCAGACTGTGCTGGGGTCGCTGGCAAGGAGCTCCGGCAGCGTACTTGCTCTTCCCAGCAACCTCAGAGGCTGCTCGGCTTCCACGCACAACCTCGTGGGAAGTCACTCTAATTGTACGACGCTGTACGTGCTCGAGAATAAAGGGTTTTTATTTCCCCTCCTGCACTTTATGGATCGTGAGGCACCAATTTCTTCCAGCTAAATGCTGGAGGTAAACTGAGGAAGCCCGTGAGGCTTTTATTGGTCACTCTCCCGCTGCTGCGAATCGTTTAACACCAAAGTTTAATTTAGCACGACGAGGCTGTGATGCGATAGTCTGCATCAGTTAAAAAATATATGTTATGCTGGTTGATTTAATGACTTGGCGTCTGTTTTTAATAAGTTATAAAGAGCTTATGTAGCCTGGCTGACCCTTAATGTCACGGAGCAAAGTGACATCTGAAGCAGCCGGCTAACGCCGCGAGCTGGAAGCTCACTTTTCTGCAACCGTCACCGTTTCACGTTTCTGCTCAACTTGCCGCAATTTCGATTTGCCTTTAATAACGGCCGCTGGCATTTTAACTAGCGGACCTGTGGCGCCTCCGAGACAGAAGCGGAGAGGAGACGAAGTCCAAAGCGAGCACGGGGCACGAAAGCAAATCCTTTAACTGGATTTAGGTGATGGCGCTGTCATCAGTTGGCCCGCTGGCTGCGTTAAAGCTGCACACTGCGACACGGATAATCTGGGGCCAGAGGCTGCTCAGGATCCCCAAAGGTCACGTGACGCTGCTGAGACTGACGAGGCATTAGCGTGGCGCTCATAATTAGAGACAGAAGCGGAATTCGTCGAGCTGCCTGCAGTTTTTGGAACATTAAATTATATCCCACATAATTAGGATAGCAGGCAGTAAACTTTAACCTGGCGTGGCTTCATCTGCTTCATGCAGATTAGTGCAACATCCACTAGGTAGCTGAGTGTCAGTTAATCCAAATGCAAACTTAAAAACGAGATCAAAAGCAAGAATCAACTGACCGAGGCCTGAAATAAGGGGGGGTTTCTTACCTGTTCTTCCTCTTTCACAGGTTTTGTTCGTCTCCCAAAGATACAGTTGAGGTCTGTTTCAGTGCGGGAGGACAGATCTTTTCCTAAAGGAGAGGAGAAACATTATTACAGGGAATCATTTCAGACTCTGTTTATAGGATTAACAAGCGCTGTGGCCTGATTTATCATCATCACACAAAGTTGTTTTTTTTTTTTTGAGGGTTGATTAACCCTTAGGAAGACTTTTTTTTCCCAGTTCCACTTCACTGATGAGCAAAGTTTCCTTCTTAGGTCTGAGTCACAGAACGAGAAGCGATGACTGTACACAGACCAGGACAGAACAAACAGCAGCAGTGAGACGCCAGCAACAACATTTCAAATTTGTGTTTATGTCTTTTCTCTGCAGCATCAAAATCAAACCCACAAAAGAAGTTTACATATTCAAATCAACCAAACACTCACACTCTCAAAATTAATAATGGGTAAAGTAAAAAAATATGAATGCATGAGGTGCTCTCTTGAATAAAGAGCGATGTTTGCCTGGTGTGCTTCTTGCTCCAGAGATAAAACAGCAAAGAAAAATAAACTGGCGGCGAAGTCTGCCACGCCACACCTCTAAATTCCCATTTTCAAGTCAGCCTCAAAGACTCCTGAAGCACACAGCCGTCTGTCTCAAGCCCGGGTCCTGTTCGTACAGCTGCATCCTCTTCCTTGAGCGGGGCTCTGATAACATTTGGTTATTTATTGCTTTTAAACCTCTATCTCCTTTACTCTTGGCTTTGAAAGTGCACGGTAGTCCAAGTAGTGCAGTCTAAGTAGTAGTCAAAGCTAAATAAATGGTGGTGTGGCGGGGAGGGGGGGCGATAGCGTTTGTCACCTCGTGACCTCGGCTCAAAAATAAAAATTATGCTCATCGTGACCTCTGGTCTGTTTGGATGAGGAAGTAGCTGTGAAAATTCTCAGGCCCTCAGGTGAAAGTGCAAACAGCAGCGTTCTGTTTCAAAAAAATAAATAAATGTCTTAAACAAGGTGGTGGGGGTAGAACCATACATCTCCCATAAATGTTCACAAGCTGGACCCCTTTAAGCAGGATGAAGCATGGGAGCTGCTAAGAGACAGTGGAAATGATTGCTGGTTTCCAAGGAAACAGCTAAACACTGTCAGCACTGATAACTCCTTGAAGCAGACCAACAAATCAGCGCAAAACCTTTATATCTGACCAATCAGCAAACTGCTAAATGAAAGCTGAGATTTAGAGTCCAGTCACATGAAGTGAAATGTCACCAGTGTTAAAAAGGATGTAGGTGTGTCTTGGAAACCAGCGTGGTGCCCTAAAGCTAGGAACACACAGTGGTAGATGGATAGCTACAGTTAAGTTCTGCATCAACCACCGTTGCTACGGTGACAGGTGATAGATGGAGGCGGCAATTAAAAGTGTGTTACCGGTTTATGCTGCGGGCCCGCGGACGTATGCAGGGAAGGTTTTGATGCCTTTCCCCACAAACAAAGGCCATCAATCCCCAGTGCTCGCAGCGTGGAAAGAGAGTTTAGCCGCACCGGGGGGGGGGTTCAGATACAGCAGAGTGTCAACATTTTATACAAAGACCAATTAATCATTTGATAATAAACCACTGAAAGACGCAACCTTGCTGAACCGAATGCCGCTGTCAGCGTCTTTCGGGTTCAATCTTTCGTTTGAATCATTTTGTTTGAAGGCTGATCTTTGCCTGTTTCCAGATAACGAGCAGAACCCGTACGGCCACACTGGACTTCGCCAACCTCCCATGTAACAGGCTTAGCAACGCTAAAACTATTAACGAGCCTTATCTTGGCAACGGCTTCGCGGGGAGTCATGCTGGGAGGGCAGCAGCGGGTGGAAGTATGCAAACAGGTGTGGCAGGTGACATGGTCCGACAGGTAACAGTTAGGTTGCCTATGCCGATCAACACACACAAAAAAAAAAAAGCCAACCGACAGCGGAGGGTTTATCAAACAAGACCTGCAGGAAGCGTCACAATTTTAAGTCCCTGCCTCACAGTCCGCCGAAGGTTAAAATCCATCAACCCGATAAAGCTCTGGGGTAACTTCAACTAACCATCAACTGCGGCACTTTGCTGCAATCCAACTCACTTAAGGTTGAATTCCCATCTGTAAACGCGTGCACCCGCACGCTTCATGTTTTTGATATTTGAACGAATAAAAACACTGTCAGAGGGAAATGCGAGTAACGAAGCCACGTTATGCAAATAACTGTCAACAGCTTTTTTAAATTCTTACCTGCACCTGGATATGTTAATGAACCTGAGCAAATAGCTTAGTAACTCTGAGTGAGTCAGAGAATTTGCCGTTAACCGAAAAAAAGAGCCCACCGGATCACCAGCAACTCCTTATGCACAAGCACCTCGTTCTTGAGCGACTTGTTCTTTTTCTACGTTTCCTTTTTTTGCCGTCTTCTTCTTTCCAAATTAAGATCACAAAAACAGGGTGAAGGGGTGCGGGGGGGGGGGGACACCAGATGTATCTGAAAGGGTCATCTAATGGGTCACGCAGGCCCTGAGAGGTGTTGTTTTCGGGGAGTGGGGGCAGTAAATGGACATGCCAGATGCCCCAAACAGGAAACAGGAAGTTGCTATTGAATGACATAAAATATAAAAAGCTCTTCCAGGTGAGACAAAAGTGACATCTTCTGTTTTCCTATGTATCAGGCATAATTATCTGAACAACAAAAACACCTCAATTAACCAATTTAGCATATGTAGAGACGGCCATAAACTCATTTACTTACTATAAAAGGCATTTTATTAATTGATGCTCTTAATATACCTTATTTGACACTGTTACATGAACAATATTTCAGCGGTAAAACACACACTAGCAGTCCCGAACTAATTTCCCACCCTTGACTATCAGCCTACCGGCCTTGACCTGCAAGTCTCGGCTTCCTGACGTGTAAAGGAGTAATGAAAGTAGGAGGGGGAGTTATTTATATCCTCCCCCAGAGCTGACCAGGCCAACTGACACAGCTCTGCCTGAGCTGTGATCAGCATCTGTGCCGAACAAATGGCATCGGCTGAAACATTTGATACTTTTAGTTAAATTAAAATGAAGATGGTGAATAATTGTTTGATTTGAAAAGCTGGATTATGTGCGTTGCTGTCCCAGTAGTCTGGAACAAAGAATAAACACCCCACCTTTAGTGAATTTTGTGTAATGGACCCTCTTTTTGGACAACTTTGACTTCTCTTCCAAGCTGAATCCTTTTTGCTCCTCTGGTGGGGGCTCTGGGGTAAACACACATAGACAAACAACTGATTAAAAGACATGAGGTTTTCCTTAAGTAAAAAAACAAACATTAAATTGTGACTTTTTGTCTTCATTGCAGAACAGCTCAGCTTTTCGCCACTAAATGTTGCGCAACATCGCCCTCCGATGGCCGAGGAGTGTAACAACTCATTCATGCGTAACCAGGGAGACGACTGTTTAAAGATGCTGTCAGGGATAGATGGTGATGAATATATCAAATGCATCATTTTAACACGAAAAAAAAGTCTTGGCAGAGTACAAGCATCTGGAGAAGAAAGTGTGATCCAAGAACTTTATGAGCTCATTTCTCTTCTTTCATTAACAGAAGAGAGAAAAAAGATTCAGCTAATATTTCCAAACATTCCCCTGCAATACAAGAAAAGATTTAATGAAACTGATATGAGTATTTTAGAAAACTGTTCTGAATGATACTGACAGTATAGAACTGTTGGGTTTTGAATAATTTGCATACCAGTGCTTTTGTTTTGCCCGTGATGGTTGTTCAACTGAGCAAGAAGCTCATTAAAGTCATCCTGGTGGGCGATCCAGTTGTCCTGCGGAAATAACAACAACAAACAATAGTAACAAAACCCTGTGACTGCGTAGAGCAGAGATGTCCAAACTCTTCCACAAAGAGTCGTGTGGTTGCAGGTTCTTGTTCAACCCAGCAGCACCACACCAGACTTGACTCACTTAATCAACTCATCTGAGTCTTCAGACAGCTGATTGGTCAAACTGTGTGTGTGTGCTCTTGACTGATGGGTACAAAAACCTGCAGCCACACGGCCCTTCGTGGAATAGTTTGGAGATCCCCGCTGTCGAGGGAACCTCTTGAAGCTTCTCTTCTCAGCCCTGGTGAGTGTTCTCACCTCGTAGCTGGCGTTGGCCCCCAGACCGTAGCTGTCGTTCTTCAGCTTCACTTTGATGTGGTCAGTGGAGCCCTGCTCGCTCCTGCCCAGGCCCTTCACAGAGACACACACACAGCCCGTCACACGCCTGCCTCCACCCCGCCTGAGCCCGTCAGAGTCGCCCTCAGCACCTTTCCTTTGGACCAGCCCATCCGCTCCAGCATCTTCTGACCGAATTTGGAGTCATCGTTGCTCCAGGCGCTGTTCCTGGGGTCAACGGACCACTTCACTTTCCTCTTGGCTGGATAAACGACAAACAAAGCCTCTCTTTGTGACGCACAAATCTCCCAAAACGCATCTGACCACGAATCCCTTCAACAAGTTGAAAAGAGATTTTAAAAGCGTTGATCTCCCGCCTGCACCGACACAACCTGCACATCGCTCAAGCCTCGTATTTCAAGACACCAAAGCCAACACAAAAGCTGAGTTTTATCTGGAACACAGTGGGTCAGATGACACTTTACCAGAGTTAAAGAGCCAAAGGTGCAAAAGTGACAGGACACGTGCTAGCAGACATGCTAATGCTAGCCTGCCCTACACAGCACAACGCGTATTGTTTTGACAATAAATATATCATCTGCTGGTGGGGCTGTGTGTCAACACCCCAAAAAGAGCAAACGCGTCTTCCTGTACCTCAAGCAGAACATATTTATTCTATAAAATTGTACGTACGCTCAGCGAGCATGGACATCCTGGGGTCCTGACACAGCTTCAGGTTGGTCGTCCCAGAAGATGCCTGACGAAATCGAACGATCACGTGGTTGTGCGGCGTGTCTGCACCCTTTGTAAAGAGGAGCCAAACCAAACGCAGAGTCGTGTTGTTTATTACTTCAGTCAAAGAGAGTGCACATGATGCGGCGTCAGCGCTCTCCGAGTGCTTAACTAGTTTTATAATGTTTATTATGTTTTTATAATGTTTAACATGTGCTTCGCTTTCTATACCGATAGGGGGCGCAACCCGAGCATCTACACGTGCGGGATCCTCGATGGCTGGAAGAGGTCCTTTTCTTTTATTTATACATGAAAATAACTAATGGTTCAGCTGGAAAGCCATCACACTTGCTGTAAAATACGTACATATCATTTAATGCTCACATTCTATTCAACAGCAGTCCCGGTTGATCAGCTGAATGAATAGCGAAGCCCAAAAGTTTTTAACCAAAGTGAGTGTGTTGCATAAGTGTGCCTGTTCCAACACATGTGACAATGTCAAGAAGAGTGATGTGCGCCTCAGCTTTCCCCCTGCAGCCAAAGACATTTATTAATTCAGCTATTTCCTGATGAGCATCGGTTTCCTTCAGTAAGAATGAAAAGACGGCTTAGATGGAGGCTTCATGCAACCCGCCATAAACAGATGAACAGACAGCAAAGCACTATTTAGGAACAAAATACAGAAACTAGAGTTTAAATGATCTTAACCTCTTCTCTCTCGTAGAGTCCTCGTATCGTAACTTTAAGATGTATGAGAACATCTATCGGCCAAAACTTTTTTTTTTTAAATGAGCAACTCTGGGCACCTCTTAGCCACATCCCAAGTTTATGCAACGATGTTTATTCCCATGTGAATTATTAAAAAAAGGGTAAACATAAAGTGGTCGTGAGTTATCACACGTCAACTGCCAAAAGCAATATGTGCTCAGCCCAGCACTAAATTTTAATCTGGCTCTGTTCAAATAGGATGAGAACGAGTTCTTATTTTCTAAAGCGTTGCTGAGCATCTCCCTGTTCTAAAAGCATGACACTCTCATCTCCAACATACTTTAAGAATTAATTTATATATACCTATATGGAATAAATATACATTTATATATACACGCAAATATGTATGATATGCATATATATATATATATATATTTGGATTTGTGCCTTTTTGTGCTCCACAAAGTCTTGCTGTAGTTGCAGACTATGGAATGAAGGGTGAGCAGAGAGGGGGGATGGAGCCCTTCTTTCCTCTTCTTCACCCTGATGCCTGAGGAGAAATGCTCTGTGACAGCACTGTAAAACAGGGAAATTGCCCCGTGACCTTTTCTTCCCTCTGACCTTGCGTTGCGGACATTAAAACAGTTTCAGCCGGCGAGCATTTATTCTGCAAGGGCGAGCGGCTAAATGTAAAGGGCAGAACATCATTTACAATTGGCGGCGCGGGAGCAGCGGAGCGCGACGCCCGGGCGGGTCACCGTCGGGTCACCCTTGCTCGGTGCACTTTCAGCAAAAGCAGGGGAGGCTGCAAAAGAACAGCTTCCACAAATTACAAAAAAGAAAAGCCCTCAAGACATTACAGAGCTGCTCCAGACTGGAGACCCTCAGATTTCCCCCGAGACTTGGAGTGGCTGCAGTAGCAGGGTCTAGGGCTCCGTTACCATGACAACACGCGTCCTTGTGTAATAACAGCTGTGACACAGACTGATTCTGGCCCACTGCCTAGCATCGACCCCCCTCCGCGCCCCTCATCGGTCCTCTTTATACCTCCATGCCCTTCACATTCTGCTGAGGCGAATCGTATATTCCACGTTGACTGACATAAACACAGGGGCCTGGGCGGGCGCGGGGCCCTGTGATTGGCCGGCGGGGCGAGACTGCCCCCTCCCACTCGGCGGGATTACATAAGTGTTTTCTAAGAGGGAACAAGGGAGGGAACAAGGAAGGGAAAAGTGAACACCTTGTCACATGGTTCTTTGTTGATGTTCCAGATATCTTCCGTCACAACAGACGGCGTTCGGCTGTTTCGTAGTTTCAGATGTTCTTCGCAACGACTCTCGCGCTTGTTTCTCCAGGTCTGAAGGGCCTCTCCTGGAAGGGCGGGGATTATTACCCTAGCTATATATTTTTTAGCAAATGCAATGTAAATATTAATTTTTGTTTGACCAACTTAAAAAGAAGGATGACTTTGATAAAATATTCAATTTTAAAAAGGCATCGTGCGCACACGTTTGGTTCCTGTTGGGTTCCTGTTTGCGGTCACTTGAACCATCCGCAAGGTGTCGAAACTGTTGTGACATGTTGCGGAGCCTTAAACAAATAAAGATAAGAGGACTTTCGGAACATTTGGTGTCACAGGCTGTCCCCTGTTTGTCGTGAGAAAGCTGTAATGTGCGGTGGGGGAACAGAAATGGGTTCCGTGTCACCTGTCGCGACGAGAGCCGGCGAGGCTCTTCAGTGGTCGAGGGCCCGGCCCCTGTGCTCGTGCACAGGCGGGAAAACCAAGCACGCCGCACACAGCGCCGCCCTCGGGGATGTCGGTTCAGTTCCCCAGCTGGAGAAACTGGAGCAGCTTTGGATCAGGGACTTCACGGACGCACGGGAGAAGATGTTTTCCCCTTTTTGGGAGAGGATTCAGCCGAGAGGCGAGCGAGGACCTGCAGGTGCTGCTAGCTATAAGCGTGGGATATGTGAGTGGGGGCATCGGGTCGCAAATTTAGCTTCTAAAGTTATAAATTTCTACAAATGTCAAAAGCACTCAGACCAGTGTGACAGTAACGGCCGTTTCGGGAATACAGTCGGTTTTCCGTTTCCAATTTAATCAACTTTATTAAATCTTGTCTCTGTCTAATCTTTTTAAAAGTTTTTTTTTGGAGCGATCCCGATGAGGACATCTTGTACCCAAATGTTTCGCAGTCTGCGACAGGAGCCAAAGTAAACTGTATCCATACGCAAGTCCCGTCGAGCTTTAGTTTCTAAAGTGAGAAAATGACATCAAGCAGAGGAGCTCAGGGGGGAAACAGTTTATTGCCAAGTTTGTTGTGACTGAAAGAACCCGCTAGTACATTCATGTAGCACCCTGTTTGTTCCGTAAAAACATGAGAACAATGAAATCAGAGTGTAGATGAAAAACAAAGAGCGGGCGGGGTTTGATGGAAAAACGCGTGTGGACAGAGATATTTAGAAATCAAGTTTCAACACCGATTTTACCTAAACGGCCTCAAGAACCAGGACAGAATAAATAACGTTAAACGGAATAAACAGAGGAATCATCCGAACCATTTTTTTTTTTTTTTTGCCAATTTTCAAGCCCCAATATGTGAACTTTGACAGTTCCTCGCAGCCAAACAGGAAAAAAAGTACCTTCACCAAGCTGGAAAAAAAGGGGGGGGGGCCCTCGGAGATGCACGATGCAGTAACCTGTTCATTAAGAGAGGGTTGCATACGTTTAACGCGATATGCCAACATGCATGCTGTCTTATTTTTTTTCCTTTTTTTTTTTTTTTTTTTAAATCCAAGCAAGATTTTCACAGACCACCGTGCCGAAGCCCTGACCACCTTCCACTGGAGGCAGCTCTGAACGACCCTCGAGGAGGCCAAGGAGGCGAAACTGGGAGAGAGTTAGAAACAAGGTGGTGGGCGGCCTGGCCCGGGCTGACCGCCGCGGTCTGACCACGCGGCGGCCTTTTTGCGCCCAGGGCGAGAGAAGCGAGACAATGACTTTGCGCCCTACGTTTCTCTATTCTCTTTGGTCTCTCTTTACACTATGTACAAAGAACGCCCAAAGACGGCGAGGGGGGAGGGGGGTGGGGGGGGCGGCCTCAGTTGGCGCGGGCCACGCACGCGTCTGTGCCAAAGTAGTTGAGCATCGTCTGGACCAGCTCGGGCAGGTCGTAGTCGTGCTTCCAGCTCCAGTCCTTCCGTGCGTTGGAGTCGTCGAAATTCATTGGCCAGCTGTCGGCTGGGAAAAGGAGCAGGAGGTAATCAGTGACGGCGTCTGCCTCCGCCAGGACCACGCCGCAAATGTTTGATATCTAAGCGGGCGCAGCCAGCTTCCGCTGTCTGGGCGACATACCGATGGCCTGCCGCACGGGGTCGACGTCGTAGGTGACCTCCAGCTCGGGCATCTGTTTCTGGAGCTCCTGGGCCAGTTCCTCGGGGGTGAAGCTCATGGCGTTGATGTTGTAGGTCCTCATGCTCAGAGTGTCGGCCGGGGCCTCCATCACCTCCAGCGTGGCGCGCAGGCAGTCGTCGATGTACATCATGGGCAGCCGCGTGTTGGGCTTCAAGTTGCACTCGAATTTGCCAGACTTGAACGCATCGTGGAAGATCTGGACCGCATAGTCTGGGTATCGGGCAGATAGAAGCGTAATTAAGAAGATAGATTAAGAGATAAGAAGTTATTAAAACTAAACTAATGAGTTCTCTTAAGCACCAGTTACACTAACCCGACTTGTTCTCACCTGTTGTCCCGCCTCCGGGAACGGAGTCGGCGGAGATGATCCCAGGGTAGCGCAGACAGCGGAAGTCCAGGCCGTAGCGGTGGTGGTAGTACTGTGGAGGAGCACCCGTTAGAATTACTCCATCAGCCTCGACGCGCCGACCACACGAGAGGCGGCCCGAGGTCTAACCTCTCCCATCAGCTCGGCGTGAACTTTGGAGACGCCGTAGATGGTGCGGGGCCTCTGCACGCACAGGTCTGGCGTGGGGTTCCTGGGAGAGGTGGGGCCGAACGCTCCGATGGTGCTGGGGACGAAGAGACGCAGGCCGTGCTCGGCGGCGATGTCCAGGATGTTGTGAAGCCCTGCGGGCAGAGACATGCGTCGGCTTTTGCTTTTTTCTCGGTTTTTTTTCCCCCCGTCTGCAGGCGGCTGGACTGACCGGTGATGTTGACCGAGCGCGCCAGAGACACGTTGGCTTCCCCGACGGCGCTGAGGAGGGCGCTGTAGTGCACCAGCCAGGTGATGCGGTTGTTCACCACGATCTCCCTCAGGTTCTTGTAGTCCAGGATGTCTGCGTATATGAAAGGTCCTACCAGAGGCAGAGAGGGCACAGTTATAATAGTGTAGCAAAAATAGCTTTAAAACTAAGATATCCATTTCAACTCTCTTTTTCCAGAAAACATGAAAGGAGTTAAAAAAAAAAAAAAAAAAAAAAAAAAAACCTCAATCATCCCTCCAGCTGCAGCACATGTGACCTACCGCTGTGGAAAACGTTGCTTGGGGGTTTTCGGATATCAGACAGGATGACGTTGTACTTGCCAAACCTCTTTCTGTGAAACAGGAAACCAGCATTATACAACACTGCCGCACATGCAACAACACATGCAACATGCATATGAGCAACAGGCTCGCGCTCTGGATGAGCGGACGTTCGGCACACAGAGCGGCGCAAAGCTGATTAAAGTTCTCACCTCAAGAGTTTGGCCAGACCGACCCCGAGCTGCCCAAGGCCTCCTGGATCGCAGAGAAAGGACAGATTTAGCCGCCCGCGCTTCGCTTTGAACCGAAGCGTCTGGAGAACAAACTGCCACGTCCACGGGGACTAAAGCCCGGAGAATGCACCCCGTTTGACAAGGACAGAAGTACCTGTGATGAGCACCCTGGGGTGGTCCGTTTCGGAGAAGGAGGCCGAGTGGAAGCTGGCGTCAGATGTGACCTGACGGGGGGAGAAGCTGATGTTGCGTACAGCCACGGTGAGGGGCTGACAGCCGCACGCTGGAGTGCTGAACAGGGCCTGCTTGGCCACCTTGCTGAGGGTTCTAATGACAGGCATGGTGTCTGGGGGGAGGAAGAAAAAGAGGTTTATAAGCAAAATTACCCCCCAAAACTACTATTTAAAATACTTTTTAGCTATTTCAGGGTTGCATGGTGATATTAAAACTCCATTAGCAGATTAACACACTCTTAAAACAAATAGTCCATGGGAACATGGAGGATTTTTATTCCTTTCAAAATGTTACAATTTAGGATTTGTCGAATATTTGTATTTTTTTAAATGCAAAACTGTTTAATTTAACGCGTCCCGTCAGAATCCCCCACGCCTTGGCGCCGAGATAAAAACCCTCTAAAGGTCTTTGAAATGTCCCGACCCGAGCGGCGCAGCGCGCAACAGGGAGCGTGCGTAAAAACAAGAATGCGGAGAACGCATTCGTTTTCGCAAACGCGCAACCGAAACGTTTAAAAGGAAAAAATATTTTACAAACACAACTCAACATTCTTAAAATAGATAGTGAAATAATTATTTTAAAAAAAAAAAAAAAACAGCATCGTATGAGAGTTTCTACATCTTTAAACTGCTTCATTTTGGACGCGGACTTACCGAAGGGTGCAGCGAGCTTCTTAAAGAGGAAGAAATAGAGTAACTTAAGAGTATTTATACGGCCCTGCCTTCGACGAGAGCCAATCAGGGAGAGAGGGCGTGCATGAGCAGACAAAAACACTGCCAAGATCAGGTTAGTGAAGAGGATTTAGGAATATTTTTAGAAACTTTATAAAATCGGGGTCATTGCATTTTCAAAATCTTATGGATACCCCCAGTCTTAGAAATACACAAACCCCAAAAAAATATATTAATTAGTTATTAAGTTTATGAATTATGTAATAGGAAATATTGAGAGTGGAGTCGTTTCGCGCGTAAAAGGCGTCCGCGGATGCTTCATTTTCGACTTTATCGAGTTTTATGACGTTCTAAAACTGTTCCAACCCTGTCTTCATCACGCTCAGAGGCGCTGAGCCGCGATGATGGCACAATGGAGCCCTGTTCAGCATGCCACATAGACAAGGGTGGCGAGAGGGAGGAGGGGGCAGCGCAGCCTGGCGAATGGAAGCGGACGGGGAGGGATGCGGGCTCGGCATTGGCTCCGGGGGCGCAGCGCGCAACTGTGATGCTGGGAAACCCGACACGCCGGCAAACGAGAGGAGCCTCCCTATCAGATGGGATTGACCAATATTTACCGATGGATTAACGCCCGAGCACGTGGTCGACGTATGAAATAATAGGAATTAATAGATTCTTTTAATTAATCGCAGGATTTAAGATTTTAGGGCGTGGATCTGCGCCGTAGATGGAGCCACTCACCGGTTTGTCTGCTGGGGGATAATCAAGGGATCAGTCGAGGTTGCTTCAAGATTCTGATGCTGTACTTCTCCGGGGTCGCTGCGGGGATGTGACGTCTGCGTAGTCTCTGTCCAGTGTTGCATCAGCTGCCTCTCAAAGCGCTATATCAGCTGCCAGCCGGTTCCGGGGTGAGGAGGAGGGGGGTTGCCGGCTTTGTCTCGGATTGGTGGAGCGCCGGAGGTGCGGTCTGCTCACTTCCAGGCTACACCCACCGGCCCGCGTCATCGACACCCACCCGACGGCGTGGCTGCAAATCCGATCTGCGCGTCTCCGTGGTGGAGGCCACAAGTTCACGCCACTCTGGGAGGCGATAAGGGAACGAAAACACCTCAGCCAGGAGGGTGGGGTGCGTGCTTTATCTTAACAGAGGGCTCCAGTTAACATTCGGACTGTTCCATGAGTAGCTTCCTTAAAAAAGTACTATTTTATATGACAATACACACACTGGTCGCGTGTGTGAGATCAAATGATGTGACCCTGAACTCATGACCATCTGTGGATGTGATTGTTTCTGACAGTTTTTTCCTCTGTGTGTGATACTTAAAACAACCCATGGTCGCCCATATTCCTGCTTAAAGAGGCTTTGGGGCAGAGTTTGTCTCAAAGAAGATTCCCCGTGGAGCTTTTGGCTGTCAGAGAGGGATGTTTATCCAAAGGAAGGTGTGACGTGAGCACGAACGCGCACACGATGTTTGACTGGGGAGGCTGTTTGTATTAGAGGGGGGCAAAGGTTCCGATGACGTCCTCTACTGGGAGGAACCAAAGCTGGTCCGGACGTGAGTGGTCCACGGATACACACCCCTTAGGCCTGGTGTCACCTTGCTGCACGAAGGAACCAGTTAATCTTTAACCTGGCACACTTTTCCCCCCTGAAAATCAAGAAGGTTTCGACAAAGATTTCACCTTAAGCGATCGGCTTTCCATTTGTTGGCTGGAAACTTGGCGGTAATCAGAGGTGAGTTGTCCATCAGCTGACATGCTGCCCTGTCATCACATGGAGCAGCTATTTATTTCCCCGGTCAGATGATCCTCACACCAGCGGGGATGCCAGCATGTTCTGGGGGTCACCGCTTACTGTTCCAGGGACAAAAGCCTACAGGAACAGCGCGTCGCATTCATCAAAGAGTATGGAGGGATGAGCTCAGGTCAGAGCAGCAACAAATCAGCCCGCATCATTAAACGCTCCAAAATCACCGATAATCAATAACTGCATCTCAGCCAGGCGAGCCAGCTAATCTCGAGAGTCCGTCACATCAATTAAAACGGGTTGAAAAACAGGAGGAGAATGGCATCTTTGTGCTGTGATCTTTAATGGCTTCCAAAGAACATTTGGAACATTTGGAGTGATAAAGATTATTTTTAATAAGGCATAAAGCTGATAAGCGCAAGAACAGACAAAAGCGTTTCTTATTTACAGCGCCGATAAGTGAGACAGTTTAATAATCTCATAAACATTTTTATCACCGTCACCGTGTTACTATTATTGAGGTCGACGGATCAGCCATGCAGACACAAACAACAGCTGGTTCTGGCCAAAGAAATTAGTGCATCTTTAGAGTCGGTTCCCTTTATAAAGCAGTCCAGAGCGGTGGCCTATTGGAGCAAACGGAACAATGGTTTTCAGGTTGAGTGTCCACGTCTGTAGAATATAAAGTGCAACATAAGGCTCTCAGTAGTTCTGTGACAGAAGCTGCCTTCACACTCTGATTCCCTTCCTTATTTCTGATGATTGGATCAGACCAAACTACGGGTGATGAGCTGATGGCTGCTTGCGGTTTTCCTGACAATACTTGACATTCCAAGAGAACAATGTGGTTATTCCGGTATGACGACATACATCTCCCTTCAAAACCTGCCGAGACTTGAACTTTAAGATCCCTCACAGCCATCATATTAAACAAGCCTCCTCTCTTACTGTACAGCACAGCCAGCGCTGACCCTGCCCACGCTTATCATACCACCTCACTGAAATGGTCCCTATATGTTGCCATGGTTACTCCGCAACCGCGCTCCAGCAGCACATACGACCATACAGATCGTGGCAACTGAAAAAGGGTGAGATGTCAGGAATCGGCGAGCGTTAAGTTGTACATGAATACATGACATCTGCACATAAAATGCCAAAGGCGAAACTGACTGCCTGAAGGGACTTGTGAGCAAATTCTCTCTAAATATGACAGAGGACTGGGGAAAAGAAATGATCAGTGTTTTAAAGATAATGGAATGTGACCCACTGAAAGGCTTAGTAGTGCTTCGGAAAAGAAAAAAAAGGGGTTTCTGGCCTTCCGCTTCGTTCGGAAAACCTGATGATTTTGGGTTTTATGCCACGTTTCCTGTCGTCTACTCTGAAGTTTTCCTGCCACGTTCAACTTTCAACCAAACACAAAGCAGTAATTGTTTCCATTCCGATCATAAAACAATAAAAATAATAACAATTTAAAAAAAAAAAAAACATCTGTTTTTCCTCCTGGATTGGGCTCTCTCTTGGGCTCCTTCTACGGGCTTTGCAGCAGAGGATCTTCGGTCTCCAGCTCGGCCAGCTGCCGACGCAGGCTGTTGACTTTGTTTTGAAGCTCCTTGTTGTACTCAATGATGTGAACCATTTCATCGTAGGCCTCGTCCAAGCACTTGGACGAACGGTTCCAGCGCAGAAACACTCCTGCGGAGAACCAGTTCACTTCAATTTGTTAACGTCTAACTATAAGCTGGCAGCGAAACAACAGAAAATTATATCTTGTTCAGGTCCAGTTGTTAGTCATCACACTGATAAATGTCCAAAGGAAAAAAGGACAAAGAATCCAGAACATTCTGTGACAGCGTTTTGGACAAAGTACCAACACTCAGTGAGTAATCAATAACTCTAGTGGAAGAATAAAAACCAGAAGAGAGGGTGTGAGGTTGCCAACTTCATCTACGACTGTGTGTGTGCGTGCGTGTGTGTGTCTGCGTGCGTGGAGGTACTATTGACCGTGACTTTACGCAGATAGCTGCAAGACTGGCCTTATAAACAATGACTAATCAATGACCAAGAGTGCCCGTTTAATGACCTTGAATGCAGCACATACAGGCAAAACAAGGCTTTGAAAATGCCTTTCAATCCTCGCAAGCAGCAGTGGATGTGGAATACAACAGTGCCCTTTTAATACCACATCTTTTCCTATTAATCCCACATTCATTTAAGAATGCGCAATTGAAAAAAATCAATAAAATATTGTGCGTTCAGAAGCTGCCGATTCTGCATTTCCCCTTTTTAAAAATGTATCGATATGTTGCGAGCAGTGCAGGATGCCTGTGTCATATTCCATGTGGTTCAGCAGTTCTTATTCATATTGAACAAGGGTGTGGATCCGTTGGCCTTAGGCGGGGGGGGGGGCCTCGCATAAACCCGATGACCCCTACAGCGCCCACAGCACAGACCCCCCACCATAAAGTCTCATATATGACCACCACGGGCGCGGAGCGGCAGCACTAACTCATGACGTCGTCCACGCAGCACTGCTCATTTTCGTTGCCACTAAATTACCAGTGTTGAAGTTCAAAAGCCAAAAACAGCACGGCAGAACATCATGTCTTCTTTTAAAAATAAGGATGAAGCAGTAGAACAACTCAGAGTCCCCATGAAGGCTTCATCTGCCTGAAGTCTATAATTAGTTGTCTTTCACTTTGACGTATGCGCTATGTTGTCATGTAATATTTGCATGCAAACGTACACGTGGATGACATATGTATGTTGCTATATTTACACCTGGGCTTAGAAGGAGAAGATGACCACGATGCGCCCCCTTCTGGTGGCATTGCAGGATAAATAGATTCAAATAAAACGACTATTCACTTTCACATTCGCTCCACAGACTGCTCATACATTCACATTTGGTTGACCTGTCGGGGACGTGGCATACCTTCCCACAGCAGCAGACTCTGAGGGGCCACAGAGGGCCAGATCACAAGACTGTTGGCTTCGTAGAGCGGGTTCGTCAGACGCTGCAGTTCCTGGGGTCGATTTACCCACGACCACAGGGACACGGTCTTCTCGGACAGAGACAGCTTGGTTCTGTGGGAAATGGGAGTGGGTCAGGAGCTGCTGCTGCTGCAGTGACAAACAAAATGTTGCTGAGAATATTTTAAAACTTTAGAAGTGACTTTGGGGATACTGGATTAATCTTATTTGAAGAAAAGCTTCTTAGTGGCCAGAAGCTCAAAAGTGTGAGGGAAAAAAGCAGCATAAAACTTTTAACACCAATGTCTTGAGCGGGAGATTAAAGTTTCACATAGATGAACCTGAAGGTCTCCAAACCCCAACTATCGGTTATGGTTGATGTTAATCTGGATATGCTTCTTTTAATCCAAGTCCTACAAGCATCATGAAATCCCACTAAAGTCAGGATTACAGGGCGTCAAAGGACTGGAGAACATTTTTAATGAATCCTGCATCGAAAAAATAAACCATTTAATAACCGATGATGAATATAATCTGAGTGTACAGATGTTTGGGTTTACCTCTCGGCTGTGCAATTCCCCAAAAACGTCCCAAACTGAGAAGCGTAGGCGTGTTCGAAGAGGAGCACCAGGAAGCTCTCGTTGAACTCAAAGGAGCATGGGAACTGGCGGAGGATCTGCCACACACAGTCCAGGAAGAGCAGGAAAACCGGCGCCTCTTGGCGAGGCTTGCTGTTGGAGTAGGCTGACTGGGCGCAGCGCTGCTGGAACGGGTGACCCGCCTGGGACAGCGACAGGTTGGTGATGAGCCAAAGTACAACCTCCCCCCCCGCCCACTGCTGCTGCATAGCTCCACGTATGATTAACTGTAAAGCAGCTTTAGCTCACCTGGAGCCAGTCTCGCTCCACCAGGCCCTGAAAGCCCCGGATGGTCCTGCAGGATGGGTCCAGGATGATCTGCGCCAGGGAGGTCACCTGCAGCGTGGAGTCTGTCCCTTCCGTACCGTGGACGAGGACCGACGCCCCCTCCCTGAAACAGAGGCATCCCAGTCAGCGTGCGCCGGCTTCTTTCCTACGTTATTTTCCCGCGTCCCGCGGGGGACGGGCGCGGACGTTTGTCCCGCCTGACCTGTCGATGCACTGGGCAGCGAGGCAGGCGGTGGTCAGGATCTCTTTGACGTGACTCTGCCAGCTGGACGCTTCGAGTTTGCTCAGCCAGCGGTCCATGTTGTGCGACTGGTCGTTACACGCCTCCACGAGCTTGATCAGGCTCTCCTGGAGGACATTAAACCTGGAGAGAGATGGGCGATTCCAATCTTTTGAAACACTATTTTAGCAACGCAGGTACAGGAAACAGAGCGAGAGCATCAAACTCTCTGCGTTGTTTTTTTTTTTTTTGTTTTGTTTTGGGAAACCTACAGGATCCAGCCTCAGCAGCTACACACCTCTCAATTGCTTTATGGATCCTCCTCCACTGGGGGTAGTTGGCCTCGGACTCAAAGCCTCCACCTCGAGCCTTGGCCTGCTGGGCCGCGCCGATGGTGCGCGTGTCGATGATGTAGCCGCGCTTCCCTGGCCGCAGGGTGGCATTGATCAGTTTCTCATCCTCTTTGCACCTCCTCCCATTGGTGCCCGTCAGGGGCTGCCCGGCTCGCATCATCACCTGAGGGACGAGCCTTGGATTGAAATACGGACGGACTCGCGCCGAAAGCTCGGCGGGCGCTTTACCACCGCCGTGCGTTTACCATGCCGTTCTTCCTGTGATAGTAACTCAGCACTGGAAAACGGCCACCCTGGCGGAAGGTCGCTACTTTCCTCAGCGCCTCGTCGTCGATGTTTTTGGGCACTGCCACGAGCGAGGGGTACGAAGGGCACACGCCGAAGTCCTTATTGATGTCAGTCAGTCTCCATTCGTCCGTCTGATGAACACAATGGTGAAACGGTAAGCATGCGCGACACATGGCGGAAGAACGTGACGTTTGAAACGCGAGTTGCGTCTGCACCATGAACTCCAGGTCCTTAAAGGCATCCTCTGGAAGGAACAAGTTCCAGCCGTCTTCTATGACTTCAAACATGGGCCGGTAAAAGAAGGGGTACATCAGGGAGAGTGAGTCAAGTGTGGACAGAGCCTTAAGAGGAGTAAACAACACATAGCATTAATAGGGATTCACGGGACTCCACGCGGCAGCATTAATAATGTGCTGTTCAACAAATCAGGAGGAGACTGAAGGAGAATGAAAAACAACCTCAATGGAGCTGGCGATGTTGAGACACTCCTCCATGCCAGGGATGTCAAGCTGGATCACTCTCAGGTCTTTGCATTTAACTATGATACTTCCGAGTGAACCCACAAACCTGAAGCAAGAGAGGTAAATATTAAAGAGGCGAGGCTGAACAACACAGTGACAACCACACACACACACACACACACACGGGGGTGGTGCTATTGACTCCCAGCCAACAGAGGGTTGCAGAATATTAATTCTACCGTGACAGCTGCATTACAACATCTCAGCTGTCAGGTTTTAATTCTCACCATAATGATGCCTCATTAATCTAACAAGGAGCCACCATTTCTCTGCCATCTGCAAATGCTCCCATGTGAAGCAGTCACTATGTAAAGAACCAACAAGGATGTAACCTTACATGATCTAGTCAACGTATATTCCTTAGCATAAAGCAGTAATGTAAGGAAATGTTTAGAGAAGATGAACTCAGGCTTAAATGAAGACATTTCTGCCCTTTGTGTAGGTGGCCAGACATGTAAAAACCACTGCATAGTGGAACTAATCAAGACGAAAAACTACAATGAATGGAAAAGCGGGGCAGAGGAACCTAAAGTCGAGAGAAGCTGATCCATAGCTCGTCACCTTTTCTCGATAGAGTCGATGTTTGAGTGAAGCAGCCACAGCTCCTCGGTGTTGTCTTGTCTGGATGAGAGGATCAGATGGTGACCGGTCAAACACAGGGTCCCCTCCACGGTGGGCATGAAGGGCCGGTGCAGGACCACTCCGTCCACTCTGGGGGTCTTTATCAACTCTGCAAACTCCATGATGGGACCTGAAATAGAGGACCAAAAAAAAGGACCTGTCAGGGCTTAGTAACAAAAACACATTGGCTGCACACCAGACGAGGACATTACGGCTCCGACAAACGATTACTATTAATATTTTAAAGCCCAAATACTGTGCTACGTTAGGCAAATCGACATCAAACCGATAAAAGTGACAAGATTTTTTTTACCGCTGCAGGGTTTTCTGTAAATTAGCTACGCGGCTACCAACAGCAGTTTTGGCTAAATCCGTTGCAAGGCATAAGTGACACTTCCATATGTATGCAGGGATATTTACACCAGACACTAATCTGATCGGTAGAGGTGTAGATTTGCCGTTTTATGGGAATAATCTCGTGATCAGATACCTGTTTATGTGGCGTCGCTCAGCCTTGGGCGAGACGGGTCCCCTCACAAAAATCATCCCGTCTACAAACAAATGCCGTGTGAAGATTAGTTCCGTGTGCTCTACATCGACCGCATTGCAATATTTTTAGTTTTTTTGGCGCTTGTGTCGCCTGAATTTGTCTTTTTCTCGCCTTTTGCGAAGTTTTCCTTCCTTTAGTCGTGTTTTGTCAACTTAAACATGCACTGTGTTGTTTTTATTTTACATGTTAGCTTTTCATATAATTAATATTGCTGGATTTAATATGCACAAAAATAAATACTAGATTATTATAAATAGGGCTGACTTCCACTGAAGCCATTAAGAAAGATTGGCGTTAAACTGACAACACACGGATAAATATCCTGGTGTTGTAATCAAGTGACAATCATGTGACTGGAAAGGGAGTGAATTTAGTTGTAGTAACATGTCCCACAACGCAAACGTATGATTAAAAAGAGTTAGACAAATATCTGCGTGTGCAAATTAGGGACCTTGCCTCACCTGGCTTTTTAAAAACAAAAGTTATACTGACCGACAATTACTGTGCTGGAGAGCGTAAACATTGCAGTAAATGGCCACTAGGAGGCGACATTAGGCTATTGCTGCCAGACTGAGTGGGAATTCTTCTTCAACGGTTGTTTTGTTTGTTTTTTAATCAAAAAAGCGTCAAACTTTGTATCATATTTCAGTGGAAAAATTTTTATCACAAATCTTGTAAAGGTTTGTCCGACTGCTAAGTGAATGTGCATCTGAATAAGAATTTGATGCTCTTTAACGACAATTTTAACAATAGCAATAAAAATGTACGCGCTGGAGTGCTTATTTATTTTTCAATTTTCACTCATCCCAAACAGATGCTTAAAAATACATTACGACAAGTGCAATTCCTCTGAGGAAACATGTTTTTCCAAACCGAATCGTAGCAAATATCCAGTCCAAATCTACACAAACGGCTTTAACTTCTATGTTTTATTGAAAAGTTGGATTTGGGGGGGAAATTATTAATGGAGGAGGAGATTATTTATATTAGCAGCTGAAGGTTAAGCTGTTATCATTTAGGCCAGAGGCTGGATGTTTAAAGAAGACCCGTGTTTGATCAGTGTGCCTTGGAGGCCTCTGGAAAGAAACATCAGACGGAGGTTGACTTTTATAATCTTTTAAGCCCATTTCATTTATATCCATGCTCATATTGAACCATATAACAACATGCTGTGAAAATTATAGTATCAATTTTCCTGGATTTCTTGGCTAATTTTCAACCCCATGGAATCCAGGTCTTTCTGAGTCTGTGAAGATGGGCACAAACAAAGTGTGTCCTGAGGGCAGGCGGATCAGATGAAGCGAGCCGTGGAGTTTTTCTCCCGCTGCTCGTCTTAAGCACACACAAGTTTCGGTAAGCTGCCTCGGACTGGCTGCATTAACGCACAGATCATATTCTCCGACAGCCTTTTTCCAACATCTTGGGCCAAGACTGAGCCCACACCTACGCACGACTCCTCGTCCTTTCATCATTTTAGAGCCGCAAACAGCCTCGTCCAACCTTCTGTTCTGCATGGTTTGTTTGCTGCTGTTGACCGTGCGATGCTGGGTTGGTGGTTTTTTTTTTATTATTATTATTATTATTATTTTGGGCCAGTGAATCAGAGCCGTCTGTCACGACACATAATGACGACTTAATCGTGGGTGCAGAGCCTTAAATCTCCGTGCGAGCTGTGTTGGTACGCGCTGTTTTGTTTCGTCTCGTCCTGGTTATTAAAAGCGGCGGCCTGTTCGTGACTGCTGCCTTACATCAACCTTGAGTCCAAAGCTGCTTTAGTTTCCCGCAGCTGCAGCCCTGGTTTGGTCGCGCCGTAGGGCCCTTTGTGACAAATTGCTTTTATTTCTTCTCTGTATTTCTTTATATTTTAAGTGATCTCTAATTTGAACTGATGCCCGGAGGTTGGGATCCTTGGCTGCTTTAAAATCTCCTGCCATCTCCGAGAGACGAGCCGCCGGGGGCCCCGAGGAGGAAGAGACAAGTTTGATGATGGGCTGATCCTGGCGAGCCTCTGCTTGCTATGCGAAGCATTTCTATAGATCAAAACATGTGTTCCAGGTATCCTTAAATGCCTTTTAAGTGGTTTTAATGCTTGTAAGCGGGGGGGTGTTTGGACAATCCCACTTTGGTGTCTTTTAAAATGGGTTTTAGGGTTAAGGTGAGCATTGAGGGAATCCAGGAGGATTCAGCCTCCAAATGGAGAGCAGCCAGCGTGGGGAGCCTGTATGATCCAATCAACCTCCAAACCTGATGTGACCCAGCATGGCAGCTCTGGGGCATGGTCTAATCAGAACATGGGGTTAGAGGGATGCTTTAATACCTTGAATATTGCTGCAGGAAAGAGAACTACAGAAGCGTAACCTCAGAACATGGACTTTGCTCAAATCTGCACGATGATTTGTGTCTCATTTAACCAGATTTCAGCATTGCCTGTGTAACCACCCCCCCCCCCCCACACACACACACACCCCAGCTCCACTCTGTGGCATCGTGGTGAGACAGAGTTTGAAAACCGCTGGTGAGACTGGACTCGGTGGCAGGGAGGTGTGTTGCATTACATAATGGAGTCTGCTCTTCAATGTTGGGGCCCCCAAAAGAGACACTAGATGGCAACCACGCTGAAATAGAGTGAGACGTGGAGGGTGAGCTGAGTGTCTGAGAGAGAGAGAGAGAAAGAGAGAGAGAGAGGAGAGAGAGAGAAGGTGGGGGATGAATTACGTCGGTGTGGGACAGTGCAAGGATGGTCTGCTCATGACGCTCCAGCCTGCAGCTGGAAGTGAGCTGCAGTAAGGGGGAGTCGGATGAATCGCGGGGGGGGAGGTGAAGGTAGGATTTGGCCCACCACAGCTGGATGCACGAGTTGGGAGTCTGATTATTTCAAACTCTTAGTCTAGATCATTGCCAGCACTGGACAGAGACTTGCAGCGGCGAGAAAAGAAGATGCGCTGCGTCCTGGGCGCCACCGGTGCGCATTCCGGGGACAGATACGCGCCGGGACCCCGCTTTTAGATGGCTCCAACGTTTGGGGTGCAGAACAGGTGTCAGGGAAGTGTCGTCACGAACCCCGGAAACCGGAGGAGGTGGGAACATCAGAGGGAAAGATGGCAGCGAAATCTGATGGTCGTGGGGTCGTCACCGGTTTCGCCCAGCTGCACAACCTGGACGAGGTGGTGGGGACTGGAGAGGACGACACGGGGAACGGCAGCTCATTCCACATCTGCCATTGCTGCAACACCTCATCTTGCTACTGGGGCTGCCGGAGCGCCTGCTTGCATTACCTCCGGGCGAAGGGGAAGGGGAAAGGGAAAGATACGGCGCGGCCGACACCGGAGGAGCGCCTCTGGCTGGACTGCCTGTGGATCATCCTGGCGCTGCTGGTCTTTTTCTGGGACGTGGGGACCGACCTGTGGTTGGCCGTCGACTATTACCACAAGGAGAACTTCCTGTGGTCGGGCCTGACCCTGTTCTTCGTGCTGGTGCCGTCGGTTCTGGTCCAGATCCTGAGCTTCAGGTGGTTTGTGCAGGATTACACCGGTGGCGGTCTGGGCTCCGTGGAAGGGCTGAGTAGTCGTAGAGCTGTAGCCAGTCTGCAAAGGGACAAATGCTGCCGCCTCTCTGTCTGGATCTGGCAGACAGTCATTCACATCTTTCAGTTGGGACAAGTGTGGAGGTAAGACAAAGTGAAAGTTTCGTCTTTAAAAGAACCCGTCGAGCCCCCCGGAGATCTGTGCGTAACGCTGATCTCACTCGCTCCATTCACTCCAGCCTCCTAACCTCCTCTTGACTGTCACCTGATATAACCCGCTCTTGTGTACATGACTGGGATGAAAATCAGCGCCGTGCTGATGCCATTACTCTTTCCTCACACTCCCCACAAGTCTATTCGCTTCGAAAACCGCCCGCGTTCCCCCCCTTTTTTACTATATATGTAACATTTTACGCGATTATCAACATTTTAAATAAATAAATAAATCTATGGATCAGCCGAACCCGGAACAAACTGGTCCAGCTGCAACAAAAAAAAAGCTCTGCTTTGATTATTTCATTACAGTGCGCCATTGCGCTTGTGTGGGGAGGGAAAGAGAGCTGTTTGTTCCAAGACGGACAGGTAGTAGATGAAAACGTGTGCGTTTGCGTGTCCGAGTGCTGTGCACCACACTGCCCCCCCCCTTCCTTCCTTCCTTCCTTCCATCCTTTGCCGTAGATGCCCTAACCATCGAAGCCCAGACAAGCAGCTGTTTCCACGGCTCGCAAGAAAAAAAAAAAAAAAAACCCAACAGACGCGATGCCATCGATTCCTCTGCGGCGCTCGACGTCTTTGGTCCCCAATTGCGCCTTTTTGGCGTGTAATTGATGCGTCACGGAGAGACCTGCGAACCGACGTCTGCGCGCATTCTGTGGCATGTTGTAGTAACAAAAAAAAAAAAAACCATGTCATGTCGAAGCGCGCAGCTCACGCAGTCGGTTTCGGAGGCTCCAGAGCAGCGATTTGTTTTGGTGCAGACAGACGCAGTGGCTGGCATTCCCTGGGATAAAAAAAAAAAAAAAAAAGTAAAGCGCGGAGGCTGCTCGACCAGCGGCTGGGGAGGAAAAATGAAGACATCCGGGCTGTCGGTGTGTTCGGTGGACGTGGGGCTGCGTTTCTGATGTGCCACCGCGAACATGTTTGACAGTTTGCTTTTGCGCCAGGTGAACTGAGAGCCCGTGTGTCACCCTCGAAAAATGCATTTGGCGCACGCTTCTTCCCCCCCCATCCAGCCACCCCCCTCTCACCCTCACCTTTTCAGGCCAGGTTCAGCTCCCAGCGCGTGAGTCCTCACCTCAAAGCCACCATATTGATTAGCTGCAGCTGCATGGGCTCAACTTTATTTACAGCGCCGGGGCCCCCATTGATTATTTTGTTCATACCTTTGTGGGGAGGTGATCACAGAGACACGGAGCCCGCCGGCCTTTGAGTGTGCTGCCGCCTGGACTCGTCTTCACGTGGAAGCTGCAGCTTTCGGTGCGACTGCGTCCCGTGTCGCAAATAGAAATCTGACTTTGCATTGATTTTGCGCGCCGCCTGTGCTCGTTTTGTGGTCAAACGCAGACACGCCGCCGTTCGGGGGCGACCGGCGCGGGGAAAGGTGTAGCGAGGCTTCATCAACAGGTCTCGTGAACTCTTCGCGGGCGACGGAGGAAACGCGCGTTCCTTTACCAGGATCGACGTTTGCCGACGACATCTGTCGCGTTGGCGTGTCACGCAACACGGAGCCCCCGGGGGGGCGAGGCACCGTTGTCCCCCCATTGGACCCGAGCCGCCCCGGCTGCTGCTGCGGGGTCGAGGGTCAAAAGCTGCTCTTGTCGTGTTGCTGCATCACTGACCACAGGGCGAGCGCACGATATGGAGGTTGTCGCCCAGATAAGACGGAACTCCTGAGGGGAGGAGGGGGGGGAGGGAGGGGGGGTGCCTGTGTCAACATTTCCAGAGGGGCTCGCCAGTTCGTCCGCCATTCTCGACTCGGTCGCTTCGCTGAAGCTTTCGCTTTCCCTAACGCGGCAAAACAAGACCCAGAGCTGACGGGAGCGGCGAGAAAACACGTCTCATCTTATTTTCAGCCGTACAGTCAATTAGCTGCTTTCCCCCCTTGCGCACCTGAGGACCGCGCTCACGACACAACCATCACGCGCCCCCCCCGCGGACGTTTCCCTCGTAATTGTTGACTGAACTGGGCAGGATGTCCCAGTTGTAATCCCGCCATGTCATTGACTCGGCACAGCTCTTTCATGTCGTCCTCCCCGTGAAACGCCGGCACTGCTGGCAACGTCCCCCCGAAGCTTTGGAGATTCTGTTCGCACGCTCAGAGGTCTCTTGGCAGTGCGATGGACAGCTTAATCAGCGCGAGCCAAAATTAGCAGCAGGCGTGGATAAAAAAGAGAAGCGCAACCGTCTTTGGCTCAACACCTGAGGAAACCCAGGAAATCCCAGAATATAACTGACCTTCAAACGCCACGGGCTTTTTGATATTTACAGGATTTGTGTTGGGTATTTGAAGTGAGACGGAGACCAAATTTATCATAAAAGCACGTGTGGTGTTATCAGTTGTTGGTAAAATATTAATAAATGCTCCAGCAAGCGAGGGGCCCCTGACTAATGTCAGGAGCTGTCCGCCCTGCAACCAACCTCCGCTGCTCGTGGGAGCTGTCAAGTGCTGAAACGCTGAATAAAATAGAGACATTTCACACTTCTCTCCACTACTGTGTGCTTTTGACCTTGTGCAAAATAACTACAGTTTGAGCACGGTGTCAGGAAGAAGCGAGTGTTGACACCATCCGGTGGTGCAGGGGGTCAGTAGAGTTCCTGTGAAGGTTCTCCTCTGTCAGGGTATGTGTGTGTGTGTGTATGTGTGTGTGTGTGTGTGTGTGCGTGTGTGTGTGTGTTTGTCTTCCTGGTGTGTGAGAAGGCCTTTTTTTTAAAAAAATGGACCACCCACAACGTTCGCCCGCCGCAAACTGTACGTGAATAACAAGAAGATGAAATATTCGGGCTGGGATTCATTTTGATGCCACTCGACACTGATTGCGTTCTTGCCGATTCGCGGCCCGGCGACAGTGGCGCATGCTAACTGCGTTGTCCCCTGTGGCAACATTAGCAATTATTACATGTTGCTGCACGGCTCCGTCTTGGCTTTATATGAAGAGATTGTGGCGTTGACTCTGACATGCTAAACCTAATTAATACCGGGCCTTCTGAAGCCGATGGAGCTTTATGGAACACATTTCCTGATGTCGATTAGCATATTTACAAAGTGTTTGTTTCAATAACTAGTCCTTATTATCACTGAAGCTTTCAAAATGAAGCTTTTTTTTAATTCTGGGATGGATATAAGATGGAAAAATCCTGCAAATTTAATTGCATTTCTGCTGTTGGAGCCCAGTTTGCTGCATAATCTTCCCAAAAGTGTTTAAACAGCAGGATTTCTGCTCTTTTGGACCACAAAGAGGCGCCTCCCCTTTTTATTTCTTCCCTGTTTGTTTTCAGCAGATTGTTTTAACGCTACAGATCAGATGTTTGGATCAGATGGTAATCCTAAACAAGAGTCGGCTTCACCCCGAGCGTCACAGAGACATCGCATCATGCCTGACACGGTGTTTCCCAGCCTGGTAAATATTAATACAGCCTGGGAACAAGTCGACAAAAGCCTGTCTTGGCTGCCTGAGCTGCTTGTAGCTGCCAAAAAAAGGTTGGTAGACACAGTGAAGTGAGACATGGAGATGATATAACGTAACTAGCTGCCCAGTCAAGGAACTGCTGAGAGGGTGAAAGAGGAAAACAATGGCCTGAGCAAGATCGGTGCCGTCCATACAGTCAAATGTAGAGAAAAAGCATATGTCCTGGCCAGATTTGGCCCCGCCCACTGCCATGCTAAAATTGTTTTTATTGAATTGTTTCTCCGGTTTCAATGTCAACACATCCCCAAAATAGTGATATTTCATTTTGCAGATAATTCCTGGCAGTCGAAAGGGCTTTTGAGGAAGAATATCACGGTATTGATCAGTCACAAATGGGTTCGCTGAGGGGAAAAATGTTTTTTTATGCTGAGAACAAAGGGGCAAAAAAAAAAACGAGGTTTGAAATGGCACTTCTGATCCTGTTTGTGCGTTGTTCACCAACACCTCGCTAATGCCGCTCATTTTAGTATTAGTGCTGATAACAGGGAACAAACCTTCAACGCTGCCGCTGCCAGCGAAGCCCCAAATTATGCGACCGATGGGCCCATCAAAATGCGAGGAAAACACGGCTTTCCTGGGAGTCTGTCACAGCTGGGGGTCGGAAGACAGAAAGGCAGAGTATTAGACAGATTCCCCGGGACTGGAGGGGAAAGAGAGAGGGACTGAACTGCTGTATCGGTTCAGCATCATCTGGATTAGAGATCAAGCTGCGTTATTAAATTAGCACGCCTCGCTTGAAAATGTTTGAAGCAGCGGCTCAAAAGAGCAATAAATGAGGTGCGATCATATTTAATCGAAGGTTGTTTGTGACCTCACCTGCTCATGTCAAATAAAATCCCAATAAACGGGCTACCGCACTCACTCCCCGGATCCCGTTTCCGCCTGCTGGTGCTGCGGGGCGCTCACGCAGGGCGACCGAGAGGAGATAAAGGGCCTGCGGTGACGCTTTATTTAACCACCTCAGGCCTGCGTCCTGAGCAAAAACAACATTTTGCATTAGAAGCCCGGAGGTCCGTGATGCCGCACCGCCGCCTCCTCTTAACAGCGGCCAGCCGACGGTGACGGGGCCCGGCGCTCCCGCGGGAATACCAAGCGCGAGGCCAGATGGGGGTGCGAGGCCCGCTATTAGAATGCTGATCCCATGCACGCATGTGTGCGCACGCTGCACCTGAGGGGGGGGGCCCGGCCTCGCTCTCGCACACCGTCTCCTATGCGGCGTCACGTCGCCAGCCTCCGCGCTGCTCTGGGGCGGGCGGGAAAACGCACACCCGCGCGGGAGGCCTACACGTTTCCACGTCCTGTTTCTCCAGGCTCAGATCAGAGAGAGGGGCGGCAGCCAGTGGACAGCAAGTCCTCCCACCCTCCCCTGGTCCTCTTCCCCTCTCTCTCCCTCGCTGTATTATTATTATTATTATTATTTTTAAACAAAGAGTCATCTCCTGCACACTTACCCCTCAGAGACATGAGATTAAGCTATTAAAAACACATCAGTGGACCTCACCAGAGGACTGGGTAAGCTGTTTGGCCATTACGACACGGACACTGGGATTTATTTTGATCCGTTTCTGCAAAGATACGGGCCGAAAACAGGCGACACAGTCCAGTTCCAGAGATCGGTTTAATTGGTAGGAACATTTGGCTCATTTAGTCTGTCAGGCTCCGTCTCCTGCCCTAGCCTGCATTTGGACCCCCCTCCACCACCACCCCCACCACCCCCACCGCCCCCTTGACATGGTCTGACTGTAGTTTTGGAGTAGTCTAACGCAGGAGCAATTCAGCAAGCAGATTCCCAGGAAGAAGAATAAGGAATTAGGTACGAGTGCCTTTTGTGCTCGTGCTCCTGACAGCATTAATCCTCCCACCCTGTTGTTCAGTTGTCAGGACTCCATTCAGTAGACGGACGTTTGTGGATTGGGAGGAATGGGAGTGAGACAGAAGTGCAGAGTCATGATGCTGGTCATAATAGCTGCTGCTGTGCATGAGAAACGTCCACGTCGTATCCCGGGATCTAATTCACTCTGCTGCGTAATATAGAAGGAAGCTAATTAATTATGACGCTAAACATCATCGCCGGGCAGCTTTTAAAATGTCGAGTATAATAATGCCTGAAACCATAAATATCACTTTAGTCTTGCGTCGTGATTCCCAGCCGTGTTGTGCATATTTAGGCCAACAAATAGCTCTGAGGATGAGCTAAAGCTGAGAAGTTGGCGAGAGATATGATCTAATTCAGGCAGACCTGTTTGCTCAGCTCGTGGATATTAGTCATTTATGTGTTCACAGTCTATTATTTTCATGTTCTAACCAGAAATTCCAGGCTTTCCAGCCTCATTCTGTCCCGATTGTCTTTTTTTTTCTTTTTTTTTTGCCATTTGCTGCCATATCTCCCCTGACTGCTACATTTGTAGCGTGCTCTCTTGTGGAAATTGGCTCTTGACAGTGAGGGATTTATTGACTTTGAAGTCTGTTGTTTGTGCCCTGTTCAGTCGGACAATTACAGCGGCTGCACTGGTTCAATTCTCACAACACGTGTTTTTTTAATTTTTTTTTATTTCCACCCTCTGAGCTACAAAAATCTAAATCTGCTCTGCTGCTGCGGCGTTGAGCCTGCTCAGAGCAAGCGTGATGTGTGATGGGCATTATCCTGCTGCATATTCCGCTCAGAGAAAGTCATTTCCTGGACCCAGAGGTGATCCAGTCGAAAATGCTCTGGCACCGAGGTTGTTTTTCAACTGGAATCGACCAGAATCCTCCCAGATATGCTCTCTCTGAGCTCATCATGTGGTCACTCTCTGCGTCTGTGCTTTTCTGCCATCTGCCCCACCTGCAAAATGTAACAGGTTAAATATGGCGGTTGTGTTCAATGACTATGATTGTTTCACTTGCGGGGTAATCAGGATTAACCGCAGCCTCACGTGTGCCTGACAAATTCCAGTTTTCTATGCTGATTTTTGTGGAAATGACAGATTAATGACCGAAGGCCGATATTTACAGCCACGGTGTCTCATCGAAGCCTGGAAACCTGATGTGCACGTGCTGAGCTTTGAGGTGACGCTCATTATTGGGCCCTTCTTTGTTGTTCTTGTATTTTAACCCATCATTGCTGTGGACCAGAGGCCCCTTTTGCTGCGGCTGCACTCTGCCCCCCTCACACCTCACTGCAGCCCCTCACCCACAAGGGCAGCATGTGCGTTAACAGCATTACAAAAAATGAACACATACAAGGTTAACAAATGGACTTTGACACCCCTAGTTTTTAATAATTTCATCTCTCCCGATGGCTTTGAGCACTCCCCTCCATAAATTGTAGGGTATAGAGGAAGGGTGGGACTTAAAGGGAAGCTTTTTTTTATTGTTACCAGAGTGATATTTCTGTTACCACAGCTGTAAAAGAGTGAGGTGATTCCATGAGTAATCTCCTCCAGCTCCCAGAAGGCTCTGCAGCATGAAGAGAATTCTGCAATCCTCCTCACAGAAACCAATCCTTCTCCTCAGAGGTATCACCACTGTCCAGCTCAATCACGCCCCGATCCTCGGACGACGCTGCGGCTAAACACGCGCCTTAACCCTCCCCAACGCTTCGCCCCGATCGCCCCGATAGAAACACGATCCCGCTGCCACACTTCTCCTCACTCAGCCAAAAAGGAAGCGACAACCATCCCTCGCGCGGGGACCCTGTAGGAGGACGATGTACGTAGTCTTCACAGGACCATGCACTTGTTATGTAACGCCTCCTCTTCATGGTCAAAGGTCGCAGCTGTAGGTGACCACTGTGATCCCATCTGTGTACAGGCCCATCTCTGCTGTGGCTAGACAGCCTGCGCCTCCTTTTGCCGTCAACTCCAGTGTCCCTTACCGCTAGTTAAAGTCATGATTCCACCTCTCTCCCCTGCGTCCATCTCTTTATATCCCTCCCCGAGTTACCTTCACATAAAGCTGCGCTTGACCTCCATTTCTGTCATGGAAAGTGGAGCATCTGGCTCGTTCCTCACTACAACCCAGCACCTCTCCCTGCCTCCCCGCTCCTGCTACAGCATACCCACCCTCTCATACTCCCAGCAGAGCCCAGCCTCTTCACTCCGGCTCCCAGCTTCCTGACAAAATGCTTAATTTCTGCATGAAAGGGTTACACCTTCTTCTTTTTGCACCCTCTATTTATTTGCAGCTTCCTGGCGGCACTTATTCGCGCTCCATTGAAAAGACTACACGCAGCAGAATCAATACTAAATGCTGAGAAACGGGAGGATTCTATAATTAACATTCGAGGGTGTGTTCAATATGTTTGTTTTAACCACTGAGCAAATTACAAAGGCTTGTGAGTACAGCAACTGTGCTGCTTTCAGCTCTTTTCTTTCAGCTGCAGTCGAAATGTTTGCACACAACAAAGAGCCCGGGAGATCCTGGGAGCTACGCACATGCTGGAGGAAGGAGGAAGCAGCCGCTGGCGAAGACGCCCGAGCTGTCGGAAGGCCGAGCCGCGGAAGAATAAACAACAATCTAAACACGCCAAATGTAAACGCTTCCATCGGCACTTCCTGTCACACAGGGAGGGAACAATGGAATGAGGGGCGATGGAACCAGGATCCCACTTTAGCTGAAAGGTGTTGCGGCGGCGCCATAAATGAAAATGTCAATCCTAAATAAATAAATAAATAAATAAAAATAAAAGACGCACATGCACTTTTCCCGAGACTGTGCACGTGCAGACGTCCTCCTTCCGAGGTTTCTGCCTGGCGCGTCTCACGAGCTGCATCAGCACCGTTCAGAGGAGACCGCCGTTGTTTGAGTCTAATGATTGTGGACGCTCCGGGCGTCAGTTTGATAAACAGACAATCTCGGCTCATAAATAATTGAACGCCTCTCGTGCTCCGGCGGAGCCGCACCTGCGGGGATCCGCGGCCGTCGCTCCTCGCCGCGTCGCGTGCGTGCGAGCGGCGGCGCCCTGCTTAGCGAGCTGCTGGGCCCGCTAAGAGACGAGCTGGATGGAGTACGCGTGGCATGGGGAGTCAAAGGAGCGCTTCTGCTGTCACAGTCAGTTGTGCTGTGCGGTGTGAGGAGGAGGAGGAGCAGGAGGAGGAGGAGGAGGAAAACGATGAAGGAGCTGAATTATCAGGGTTCACACTCACGCCTTCATTTACTTATGCAAATAGGCCTGACAAGAAATGCCAGAAGAGCTAGTGGAGTACAGATTTCTTTGCTTACACTCTGATTTTTTCTAAACACACTGCGTGTTGCTGATTCTGTGCAGAAACAACGTATGCCTCTGACACATTCGTGAAAGTCATCAAGTCCAACCACCTGCTACTCCATAAGAACGACATGTATATGGTGCAGGAATGCGGCATGTGTGAGGTTTGTCACCTCCTATGGATGAACCGCGGAGGGTGCGAATGTTCTTTTGCCTTATGCTGCGACGAGCGTCGAGAAACACTCGACGCGTCTCATATGGTGCCGTGCAAAGCTTCTGATGCAATGCCTCGAATGGGTACGACACTGGTACTTATTATGGTTTCAGGCCGTTGTTGGTGTGCGCGACATGTGGAGTTCAGTGAAATTCTGGGATTGCTTCTTCCCGCTGTTCCCAACTGATGCACATGTAATCAAAAGGCAGGGAATCTCATTACATTTACACAATGGTTTAAGGGATGATCACAGCATAGTTCTGTTCCTAACTAATTAAAATAGAGTAGTAAATAGTAATATAATATAATAATCTGTTTTTATTAGCACAGAGAACAGAAATGGGCCAACAACTGGCCTTTGGGGCTCACCATTTACACATATTGGTCGCTATAGTGGAGAGCTTTTCATTTAAACTAAATGTTGTTTTTTTTTAATTTCTCATAAATCATAATTCATGCATGAAAGAGCTGAAGCCTGAAGAGGAACCCGTATGATTTGTGAACATGGAGGGTTTAACACTCAACAGAATGACCTAGTCCAGGGGTGGCCAACCCAATCCTACGAGAGCCTCAATCCAGCCGGGTTTTCGGTCCCACCGGGTAGAGAACGGCGGTCACCAAGGGATCGAGAAAAAGGATTCCAGGTGAAAGCCGTTGTCTACCCGGTGGGACGGAAAACGGGCTGGATTGGCCACCCCTGACCTAGTCAAACAAGTTAGGATTTTATAACAAAGGCGTGTTAAAATAGCCATCAGACAAACATTCCAGCAGCAATTTCTTCGCCGATACAAAGGAATACTCAAGAGCAACAGTGTTTTAAAGGACGTGATGCGTCAGTTTGAGTCCATGTGTGAATTCGGGTCCTCCCTCATGTTTTGTCTGCAGCGGTTTGTCGAGAAAATGGAGACATTGAGATATTTTCAGACACCGTGTCTGAGTGGATTAGTTTAGTATTCCTTAAAGGGGACACACTGTGGCAGTTCAAAAGCTGCTGCTGTGGCTCCTCAGCATCCGCCAGGCTTACAGGTTTGGAAGAAAGTAGTAAAAAGTAGACCCAAATATATTCACAGATGCTGCTTCATTTTGTCATCAAAAATAATCGTCATTTAAGTCAAGGGTAATGTAATTTCTAGATTCAAAGCCTAAAGTGAGCACTCTAAATTCACCATTTTAAGCATGAAATAAACAGCCATCTCTCTTTCAGTAAACACTGAAAGAGAGATGGCTGTTTTTGCCTTCAATCACAGAGAAAATAAGCTTGCATGGAAAAAGGTAAACAAAAAAACTGCAGAGAGCCAGGTTAATTTTATTTTCTCTTTCTTTGATTTATCTGTGACCTTTTTAATATCCCAGCTACTGTTTTGGCGTGAGGGACCCGGAACAAGGTTATTTTCATTTATGTTGTTGTTTGTCCTTTTCACCGCTGCCACCACGGAGATTCCTGACTGGTCTTTTGTTTCGTTTGGCGCGGAGGCGCTCTCCTCTCTCTCACATCCCCGCCGGGCAGAGATCTCTTTGGAGTAAAGGAAACGCAGCAGAGCGCGGAACTAAAATTCATCAGGCCAATAGTCGAACAAAGCAAATTCTGGTTTTATCCTCTTGTATGCCGTGACATTTTCAACTTCTCATCAGGACGTCCTCTTCCCAGCATTAGAAACGGATTTGTACTCCTTTAACCTGGTCCGGCACCAGAGCTTTGGTTTAGGTGCAAATGCATCACTGACTCTCAATATTTACTCAATATTTAATTAGCTTTAAATGTGTTTTGCATTGAGCTCCAGTAAACCTGCAGTATTTTAAACACACCTAGTGGCGTTTCCCAGTCAATTCCATGTATATTTAGCTGCTTATTTACCAGATACACAAATGTGGACTTGGTCTGCATCATCAATGTTTTTGCATTCAGCTTGTCTGCATCTCATCGTCACCTAGCTGTCGCGTGTATATGCAAATGTTCCCAATGATGCACAGTTATTTGTTATGTGTTGGCTGTCAGCTGCAAGTGTGTGTGTGTGCGTGTGTGTGTTTCCCTCCTGGGCTCACACTGCTGATGATGATTGGACATGTCAGCTTTCATTTACACCTGTCCATGCCAGAGTTGCTGTACCATTAACTGAGTCAAAACATTAATTTGCTTAATTTTTTCCAGGAGAAAAAAAAAAAAAATCAATCATTAACGCAGCTCACATCACAGCTTTGGTGCTTTTAATTTGGAAAATGTCTCCATTTTTATCTAACGTAAGTGAATTATCCCCTCACTTCTCTGTGTTTACTTGAAGGAGGGGAAGGTGGAGGAAGGATGAAGACATCATGGGAACGTGCTGCGGCGCGCGTCGATAATGAGGTTGTGAAACTGCTGTCTGCTCCTGTTTCAAAAGGCTACCGAGTTCATCTGTTTGGTAGCGAGAGTTATTGAATAGATCGTCTGAGTGTACAGTAATAATTGCAATTAATTATTCTCTGCTGAGCACTCTGCGTGGCTTTAATTAGCTCTTTGTGCAGCATCTGCCCATCAGAATTGCAGCAGCACAGCTGACGTTCCATTTTTCAAGTGTCGGAGTCACCGGGGAATTAATCAGCGTCGTTGGAGAGCGTGTTGGTTAAATTAAGTTGTCGAAGGTTTGGGATTTTTCATCATTTGGGGGGAGAGTGCTCACCTGCGGCGGAGGTCTCCTGGAACCCTGCGATGTTGAATTCCGGAGACGGCGGCAGCCGTGCGCCCACAGATCGCCGCCTGTCTGACCTGCTGCCCCCCCCCCGACGCCACAGCCTGCAGGTATTGTCCCAGAACGACCCCGGAGCCTCGCTGTCACTGTCTGAGTAGGCAGCTCCAGCCGACTTATCTCACTCTTCCTGTCTGCCATCATCTCCCTCTGCCTCGCTCTCTCCTCCTCCAGGGCTGCTTTTTTTTTTTTTTTTTTTTTTTTTGGTTGTTGTTTTACAACCGGCTGACCCTCTAATACAGTCATCTCTTTGCTTCTGCTGCCTCTCTTGTGTATCATTCCTCTCCATGCTCTCCCCTGGTGGACCTCCGTGGGAAGCAGGCGATGACAGTTGTATTAGCGGCCCGTCTCGAGGTCACGTTGGCTCGGCTCCGTTGAGACACAACAGAGTCTGTGAGCCTCAGTCACAAAGACGGAGAAACGGGGGGCTGTACGCCCCCCCCTCCCCTGCGAGTGGAAAATTGGGAGAGGACCGACATTCATGGGCGGCCCATGCATATGTGTCCTGCTGGCGATGCTATTAGTCGTAAACGGTAAAATCCACATATGTAGGCTTGTGGTATTTTTACTGCAGTCTAGCCTAAGAAAGAGAAACACAAGTCTGTGTGTAGGTGTGTAGTGCATCACAGAGAACCCTACCATCTCCTGATTGACATTTAATTGCCATGGCAACCATAGATGGCTCCCCTGAGAGCTTTTAGTGATGTTGGAAGAAAAGAAAAAGGCTGGGGACTCTCTAATTGAGTCTACTGCTGTTTTCACACGCCAGTTTTTTAAAAAAATTTATTTCCAAAGGACCCTAGAATGAAATACCCCCCCCCCCTCTCGTTCCCTACATCTCATCCAGATGTTAGACCCCACCCCAGACAGATGTTGACCTGATGTATTCAGACGTGGCCGACATGATTACCGGTTCTGTGGATTTTTCATTTTCCGGCGCGGAGAGCGGCGATCTGGGGACGGTTTCGGGTTCAGAGACTAAAGCGGCGACGCTTCCAGATGGTGTTTGTTTCTGTGTTTGCAATCCGGCCGGGTACGGTGTTGACTCATCACGCCGTCTTCCGTTGCCCGAAACTCCTTCCTTGTCGCAGCCTCGCCCCCCCCTCACGGCATCAGCATGCTGTTTGTCCCCTCACAGGCGTGGAATCAGCCCAAACTGTCGAGGAATCAGTGACATGACCTGCCGCCTGGAATCCCTGATGGCAGACATGTGGGAGGTTGGGGAATCCCTAAGAACTGAATGGTGGTATGATGGAGCATCCTCTCCACTCTCTGAATCTTCCACTTGCTCCCCATTAGATCTGCATTGGGTGCTGGTTTTCAAAGAGGAATCAAAGCTAGTTACCATAGCATCCATTTGTAAGCGCCGAGGTTCAAATGTGGGGGTGGTTTGAAGACCAGTGCAGATGGTGTCATTCGAAAGTGCCTCCCAGCAGGGGTCAGCTCGATTTGTTCGACATTGGGCTTTGTGCACTCTTTGTCTGGTATTTTTACACAATATTTGTCAATCTAATCTTAAGTGAAGATCATTTTACCCTACTTAGTGCGCTTTGCACTGCAACAACTTCCACCAGACAAAAACGTACAGGCAACCACGTATGGCTGAAACTCAAGGATCATATTTTAATCTGGCATTAAAAAGAACTGATTTAAAATTCAAAGTAATTTCTAGAAACTCAAAAATACATGCAGTGAGAAGAGTTGAACTCCCGTCATAAAACAAGCTATTTTCTGGGTAGTTTTTAACATTTTAAGCACAGTTGATGGCCTCCTAACGATGTGCCTCCTTTGGATCAGTGCACAGGAGGCAGGCTGGATATTAAATGGCCTAAATAACACATTTCAGCAGTTCAGCCTTGCTGTAATTTCCTGGCAAGGACTGCAAAAATGGTGAATTTTGCTGAATGGTGAAGGGCCAATACCTCCTGACTGCACCGCACAGCCGTTACCCAGCCTCTCCCTTTGTCTGTCAGGTACAGTTCTGGTTAAAGGCAGTTCTGAGGACTGGGTAAAGGAGCTGTGTGTTAGACCTCAGGCTATGCCGGGTCTCTGCTCTGGATACAGATTCTCTCACACACTTGCTGGTGGAGAAACAAGCCTTCCACTGCAGGAAGAGAGCAGGATATGGGGAATATCATTCAGAATTTTTACATGGCGTCAGACTATGACATAAATGTGCAGTAAAACAGTGTAAGTTGGCAGATAAATGAATGTTAATTAGGCTCCTATTGCCAGTCTAGCCTAATGCATATCCCTGGTTTGATTCCTGCTTTATTTTGAAGTGTAATTATTCGTTGGCTCCAGTTTGGACTAATTAGGTGCTGATGATGTTACTGCAAATAGTGTCTGCCCCATCATACCCAAACGCTGCTAAAGTTGACCTCAAAAAATGAGTGATGCCAGCTATTGTTTTGCATTTCAAATTTCCTGTAATGCTATGCCACGAAAAGGGATTTCCACGTCGCACCCCCCAACTCTCCCAGAGTGTCAGTGTTTCAGTTAAAGCATTAAATCAACAAAGCAGAATTTGCAGCAGTGTCTTTTTATAAACCGTTTTATAGACCTTTCAAGAAATTGGGGAAGAAAACTGAGAAGGACTGAAGTACAGAGCACAGAGATCTGTGAGAGGAGTCATGAAAGAGACTATCAAAACATCCCTGCTTGTGCATTTGATGGTCTCCAACTCTTATCAATGCCCGATCTTACAGGGAGCACCGAGCAGCTTGACCTGGTTAAAGTATTCCAACACTCTTTCAAAAGATTGAGCTTTTTATTTGATTTCTTTGGTGAAGGTTGCCGGATTCTGCGTGTTGTGAAAGTAATTCTTGCAAGTATTTCACTCCAGCCTTACCTATTTGTGAAGACTTCAGCCAGCCGACAGACCAGTAAAAGAACTGGGAGACAGCAGAGAGAGCCGTTCGCTTTCCTGTTTGTCTCCTACCTCCCTGTTCTGACACCAGGTCAGCAAACTGCCCCACTAGCTAAGCAACTGCCATCAGTGGTAACACTAATGACTTATTGACCGGGCGCTGCTGAGCACGCTCCTCCCAGGGTGTTTCAAAGGTAGAGCTGGCAGGCCCTGTGATGTGCCGTTTGATGGGACCAGACTATTTCAAGTAAATTCTGCCTTGTCTCACAGCCCGACGCAGACGAGGTGCAGAAGGGAGTAAAAATAGAACCATCTGAGAGAATTCAATCCTCTGTTGTTGCGTCTGAGCCAAACAATGTGTGACCTGATGAGAATTACGCGAGTTGCTAATTCGTCGGATTTACGCACCTTTTGTTGTTGTTTTTTTTTTGGTCTTTTTTTTTTTTTTGTGCGGTAGCTAACCAGACGATGACCTTTCCTGAAAGTGCATTATGGAACTGAGCCTAATCTGATCAAAAGTGTTCTGTGTAACAAAGACCAGAGCCTGGTTCAGACGTTAATCTGGACAGATGTCCTCCACGCTGGAGTGAAACAGGACGTCCAGAAAGCAGAGGTGAGATGGTACAAAGAGAGCAAAAGCCACGTAAATAAACCACATGATAGCTCAGACTGTCAAATATAAACGGCAGGAAGATACCAGCACATTTATTTCTAGATTTAGAGACACATTTGTGCTTTAAGGAGAGTGGGACAGAAGGGAGAAATCAACTGATTGCCTTTCTGACGTCTGGTGACAGCACACTCAGATGGAGACATAGATGTCAACAACTCTCTATCTGTGTCTGATACACTGATCTGGAACAAGTTGCATGCTTCCTCAGAGCTGATATTGACAGCTTGCCCCCCCACCAAGCCACAACAACAACAACAGCACAACACGTGCAAAGTGCTGAGCTTTCAAGACGCTGTCGCTCCCCATTTGCTGCTTAATATTTCAGCGGGAGGTGTTCCGAAGCGCTGTTGCTCCAGGGTGTGCCGCGGGGATCGGGTCCTCGGTAACGTGCATGAAAAACAATTTGTGTGCGGTACAGGGCTTTTGATAATGGCAGGAACACAATTTGGGGAGCATGGCGGTGCAGCTGTAAGCACTGTCACCTTCGATTCCCACCTGGGACAGGGTCTCTCCCTCTCTCAGTGGGCAGTGTTTGTGTCTGGCCGCCTCCAGGCCAAAGTCGGCCATGTCCTGGTTTCACTACTTCAAGGGTGACACATGCAGGCTAGACTGATGGGTAAAGTGGTGCTGTGTAATAAAATAGTCTTATAATAACGATAAACTAAGGACATTTCACCTCATCATGGATAAATATGTGCTCTGCTCCTTGGGTTCCTGGCTGTTTCCTGCCAGGGGAGTGGCGATGCACACAGGGGGCCAGAGCGGAGATAATAAAACTGATTTTACTAGAGGCAACGACTGTGCTTATTATCCATGAGTGCAATAAAAGGGAGACCTTACGAGCAACTCATCAAACACCAGTTGAGCCAACGGTGCCGAAAATGGCAAAGATGCAGCATCCGCAGCCACGCTGCCGCGAGGCGCTGTTTATTTCCTGCACACTCTTACTTCACGCTAAAATGACTTTTTTAGGCTCTGAGTAAAAATGTAAAACACTGTCAGGTAAATGGAAAATGTTTAGATGTCTTAAATGCAACAGACTGAGAGAATCTGAAAATATATCTCGGTAAAGGTACTCCTGTGGCAAAAATCAATGCCGTAAGCTCGGGTGGTTGTTTTAGGGGTTAGGTTTTATCAGACGGTAGCTTCAGTTCAACAACCATCGATTTATCCTGTAAAAGGGGATAGAGATTGTATCAGGGTACTTTAAAGTTACCAGGTTCTCCATGTGGAAGGCTTGACGGAATCTCAAATCTGTTGAGTTCATCCTTGATGCTCAGACGATGAACAGAATTTTCTGTATGGCATCCTTGAGAGTTTCACAATATCACTGCAGCCACATTTGAGTGTATACTAAATATTTTTGGAGGTGTGAGAAGCAGGACTCAATGAATCCAAGGTGAGGTGTGAGCCATAAGAAAGTCCACAAGACAATCCCAAGAGGCCACATTCAGGATCTGGGACAAAGAGGACATGTATTTAAGATGCATGGGCAGATATATGGCTTCAGCATAGCCGTGTAATGGTCACTGTAATCCTTTGATAAATAAAATCCAAAGAATGAGGAATCCATAACTGGTCCTTTGATGCTGCATGAAAACCCAACCTGGAGCCACTGCGTTGAAAAATGGGAAGCTTGTTGGGCTTATTGTGATGAATTTAGTTCTCTCAATGGTTGCTTTGCAACTGCACTGACGGTCTTTGTCAGTGTCTCCTTGATGGTTTTCATTTGCAGATAAGCAAATTAATTACGATGTCTCCGTCTGTAATAAGACAAGATTACGTGTTGTCTTTTCCTCAAAGCGCGCAGCGCTTCTAACACAAGCCCGTGTGATTGCCCCGCTTGATGTCAGAGCACGAGCGCGTTTCGCCTGCCCTTCCCTGTGAGAGCGCTAGGTAATGGCAGCTGCTCAGGCCTGATTAGAGCCTCTGTCCTTACAGAGCTGGGCCCACACATCCCTGTCCTACTTTCTCCTCCTAAACTTCTTGCTCTTTAGCTCCAAGCCATGCTCTCAAATGCTGCTTAAGATTCACAAAACCACACTGCGGGACATCATTTTGTCTTGATCCCCTCCCTCTGTTACAATATAAACCCTTGGTTGTTTGCCATAACTTCTTACAATGTGGAAAGACAGCATTTCTAAATTCATGTATGACAATTCTGCACATATATGTACGCATAGAACATATAATACAACTATAAATGTAATACTGTATATACAGCACATCCATAATATATCTATGGTATAGAAAAGTCCATGCATGTGTCCTTCGATATGTTACTGAGACAGTTGCAGGCTGGGTGTTTTTAGTGTATATGGAATATCTTTTTTTCACCAAAACAACCAGTTCTGCTGTTTTGTTGACAGTAACGCGCTTTCACTTCCTTTGTTTTTAACTCCAGTCTACCTCTCTGCCATTGTACAAGGCAAGGTCGATGTCTTTGAGTTCATGTGTAAGAAAAGTCATCGGACCGTCTTCCCCAGTGAAGCCATAGCTTTAAATTAGATTGAATCCCCACATGTTTGCTCTTTTCTTGTCAAAATGATGACGGGACAGAGTGCTCTGGCTCATATTACCACAGAGTCAAGGTGAGTCGAGCTACTACTTGTGGGACGGCGCACTCGGTTTTAGTGCTGTAACTGTAGTCGACTGCAGTGGAACACTGACCTCAGTCATTTGCTTCAGTGGCTGTCAGCACAAAGATGTTGTTCAGTATTTAGTCACAATGTCTTTGTGCATGTGACCCCCATTGATCTGATTTGTTTCATTCTTTTACATATTTGCATCTGTAAAAAAATTGAAAACAGAAGTGATATGGTCAGAAAACATCAGAAAACATGACGTGATATATGGGGGCTATAATAAAAATGTGAAGGTAAGATTTTGAGACATCCCAAATAACAATTGCGGAAGAAAGACGGCAATAACTTTAATATTGGCTCAAAAAAAACAGTGGTACATTGCACAGAATCAGCATTGGAAACCTGTCTCACGACCGAACCAACCAGTGGAAATGTAGCCTGACATAGCACGCTGATGACTGTGATGTTGACATAAACACATGGAATGGACCTGAGAGACACACTGGTGACTTTTGTCTGGTCACTGAAGTCAGAGTCGTACCCAGGTTATTGGATCTTGTCTCCCAGTGTGGCTCACAATGATCTTACGAGATTGCTAAAATTGCCGTTTGTAGAGAGCTTAAGGCTGCAGAGAATGAAAGGAGGGCAAAGACCTGACAAGAAAAACAACCAGAAGGATCATGAAGATAGCAAGTGGTGAACAATGAGTAGCGATTCAGTCTTCCTGCCCCCCCCCCCAACAAACCTCGGAGCCCAGTATAGCCTGAGGCTGGACTTGCTTGGGGGTTTTCTGAATGAAATAGATGCTTTGGCACCATGCCGATGCATTACACTGGAAGCTTGTCTCATGTCTTCCTTGCCCATCCCTCCTGTGCTGCACTCCCTTGCTCCTTTTCATCAGGAGACTTCCCAAGCTGCAACATGGTGGTGTCCAGTTACCATCACTTAGCAACTCCCTGGAGTCATCAGCTCTGTAGCGCTCGCCTTCTGAGCCTCCCAGTTCAATTCAAACAAGCTTTGAGATGTTACAATACAATTCTGAGGACCCGTATTTTAAAAATAACGTTTTCCCAATATGTTACATGCACAGGATCAGAAATAGGAAAATCAATTTTGCCTTCCGCGTAGCTTCTCCACTCTGGCCGTTATTTACCACTTCCTCTCAATCACTTCGCGAGGCCCACATTTACAGGTATACGGACTCACACAACCTCATTTAAAGCCCCATCCAATCAACCTCAGACACTGTGCTTCTTCTTTCCTCCTCCTCCTGCTCTCCATCCACCCACTGAGGTTTGAGTGCAGCAGTAAAAGGCACTCTGCCATGTCACAATATGTGAGAACAAAGCAGACATAGATCTATGCCTTCGCCATTATTATAGCCAATTAATGTGTGGTTAACTGGAATATCAGTAGTCCAGATTAACGGTTCTGCCGATCCTCAAGCCGAAATTTTCATATCAAGAAATATGTGGATCTGAATTTGCTTCTTCACAAATTCTGGGATCTGGCTGCGTCTTTCTGCTCCAATTCTCCACAGCCCTGCAAACATCTGTCCCATTTTTCCGGTCACTTACTAGAATTTACTGCAGTGGCTTATTTTGCTCAATATTTACATGTCCAAACACCAAGGCCAATTCCAGCAGATGTTGTCAGTGGAATTAGTTTCTTTGCCTTCTCTGCAAATGTGTTCTTAAGTTATTCAGGGCAACTTCACTTATACATGGTCTGCTACTGGCTGGACAGGAGGGAACCTTGAGCAGGGTCAGGCTCATATGAGGAAAACAACAACATTGTGGATGTGTTCACTTATAATTTTAAGTCTCATCTTTGTATGAGGGGCTGACAGTGATGTCCGTCCTCAAATAGCTTCCTCTGGCGAGCGACTGATACGTTTCGACATCATCTATCTTCCTCATCCATTACTCCATGTTGTCAGTACATCACACCTACCTCACTAATCTCCCGCTTCCCTTTAAACGCGCTCTTATCGAACATCACAGCGCTTTTCATTCTCGCCTGAGGCAAAGACAAGGGGGGGTGGGGAGGTGGGGGGGGGGTGTACAGCAGCTGATATCATACACACCCTCTCCTCCCAGTGATATGACAGGAATTACTGCGTTAGGGAGATTTTTGTCTGCTCAAACAGTCGATCCTCCCACTCAGATCCTCTCAGACTTCAGCTCTGGTTCAGGGTGGGTGGGGGTGGCTTTGTCCTATCAGCGTTATGTCTCAGCTGTATAGATTCATCGAAGAAAGGAACTGACAACTCCATCAATCTGCTCCTGCCATCTCCCCCCTCTCCTGCCACAGAAAGGTGAAAGAGGAAGTCCTCTGCTGTGTCGTAAAGGCTCGTACGCTATGTTTTTGTCTATAGGATTTCCAACAGCATGCTCAGGGAACTGTCCTGGAAGGATGGGGGAGGATATATATATTGGGACTTTCATTGCTGAGAACAGGGATTCAGTTCCTGCAGCTGACATTCCTACCACTAGGTGTTGTCAAATCAACACACTGGACCTTTGGAGTCATTTGTTTTAGGACTGTAATTGCAGGAAGCCAAATGATGACTGAGATTATGTAAAATGACTGTTTCATGTTTAAAAATAACCCTCCGGGCTGACGGTTGCATGGCTTACGTGTCGCACTGGTCCCTTGCTGGGGTTCTGTGTCTTTCCGCCTCCTTTGCTGCAACTGGCAGGCTGGTACTTTGGCGTGTCACAACAGGTTGCGCTCAGTGGTCCTGTCAGTCAGCAGCAGTCGGGGCTGGCACATATGTTTGCCGTCGCCGCATCACCTCAGGTTAGCCGCCCGAGCTCTGTCATACACCCCTCTCTGATGATCTGAACTTTTTTCTTTCTTTTTTTTTTTTGCACGTGTCCTGTCAGATTTTGTACTTGAAATCATCTGTAACACAGAGGCCGGAGGCACCAGACTGCCAGCATGGCGCGGTTGTTAGGCGGCGAGGTGGTATGTGTGTTTATATTCCTCAGCGCTTCGGTAGCAACAGCAGCGTTGCCTCTGATGGATGAGCTGACACATGCTGCATGTCAATAATGAACTACCTCGTTTTCCACTCCCACTTTCAAACCCACCTCCAAGAGAAGCGCTCCTCTCTCAAATTAGTGCATTATGTGACTGATCTGCCTCTCCTTTCAGCTGTGCTTCAGAAAATAGAGCGCTTCAGAGAGCCGTGAGTGGGAGCTTTTAGCGTTTCCCCAATGGGTGTACCCCCCCCAAAGTGGAAGATTCATGTATCAATGGCTGACGCACGTGTTCGGGGGAGCCGCCTCCCTTATTGCATGTCTGGAGTGAAGATCTTTCATCACCATCAAGGCGCCTGCGAAGCAGTCAGCGGGCAGGTGCTGCCGACGCTGCCAGGAGAGAGGGAACGCACGCGCTTCCGAACCTTTGCAGTTACCTAATTGCCTTCCCGTCTAGGGAAAAGAACTCAGTGCACACACGTCTACCAATGCAAGCTGGCAGATTCCCTCCTGCATCATTTTTCTTTGCTCTTGTGTTTTCCCATCATTCATCGTATCTCACACAAACGCTTCACATCAACCTCCTGCATTAAACAGCAAGTTTGTTTTTTTCTAATCCAATAAAAAAAAGTTTGCTATTTCTTTCACCTGCTGTGTTCCTCTGAGTGGCGCAGTCCATTTCCACGACCCGGAGGCGAATTGGTGGACAGTGCTAAAGGAGCGAGGGAGCTGGAATGGTATGGCCTGATAGATAGAGGAGCAACAGACAGTGAGTGTGAGCAGAATAGTAAAAAGAGCCCCTGAGACAAGTGGCGGCGATGGGGAGGGGGTACGAGCGGAGGAGGGAGGAGTATGGTGGGGTGGAGGCACAGAGCCAGAAAATTGCATTGCGTGCTCAGTGATTAGTTTACCTCCTGGGCCCCCCCCCCGCCTTTTCCCACCTCCTCTAACTCACCTCTCACTCCTCAGGTTCCTTTCTACCTCCCCTAGATTCTCTCTCTGTCTTTGTTGCACCACTTTTGCTGTCTCTCACCAGCTTCCTGGCTGTCACTTCCCTCCTCCATGCTCCTCCACCTCCTCACCAGTTATCACTGCCCCCCCCCCTCTCTTTCTCTCTCTCTCTCTCTCTTCGATTCTTCCTCATGTGCAGACTTGGAGTATCCATTCAGGTCTTATCTTTGGGGCTTGAAAAATGCATAATGCCAGCAAACCTGAAAGTCACTCTATTAAGACCTCCAGGGGGAGGAGCACAAACACAAGAGTTGTGTTTCTTAAACATCAAAACTCAGGCAAAAAGGAGATTAACACAGAACTTTTAATCAGATCTAAGTCGGGCCATAAGGCAGCCTCACTAATTACAATTTCAAGAGCTCTAAACATGCAGAAGCCTGTGAATGGAAGGCAGCCTCCGTGCACCGCTTTTCAGATTTGGCGCTCGCTGAAAAGCAAGTGGGTCAAGCCTTTTTCTTCTTAATACCTACATAATCTGGCCCTTCCTCTGGCTGAAGAGCAGCCGCAAAATAAATAAATAGAGAAAACAGCAGTGGGGGCGCGGGTAGAGAGCAGGAGGAAACCACTCCAGGCTGGTGGCGAATTTCCCTCCAGAGCGTTTAAGAGACGGCAGACGGCCTCGGAGAAACAAATTGCCGCTACTATAATATCTGTCTACGTTAATATCTAATCCCATTTATGATTTTTTTTTCTCTCGATGGGTGGGGGGTGGTTGCATTTAGTGTGCGTACATGGTGTACACAACGTTTGATATGAGGAAGATCACTGCAGGTGACCTCATCTTTATATGCACTGACCACAAATCAAAAATCTTTCCCTTGACTGAAGATTAATGTGTCTCTGCTCCAAGGGGTGTTGAGTATTATACGTTATTAGCCAGATTCTTAAACCTATTAGAGTTCAGGGGGTTGCAGGTTTGCTTTATCAGCTCCTTCTTAATCCTACATTATGTAATTTTACCTGTTGAATTAAATCTGTCATTAAAGCCGCTCTTTCCTGATTCTGGGTGTTGCTGCGAACGCTTCTCAGGAGCGATCACTAGTATATTAGGAAGGGAAGACAACACTCCCACTCTTCATCCTCTAGTCAGAACTGAAATTATTCTCATCTTGGGTCTGTGCCTGACGTCCACAGACAACCGGAGGCCGTGATCACGTGGTCCTCACCTCCTATTCCACCCTTTCCTCTTTCGTTTCTGCTCGTTTAAGCGGCGGCATAGTGCCACGTGATCACAGTGCCATAGATGGCCTACCTGAGGACTGTTGCTAATGGTGACAAATAGGTAGCTGTGCAGAGGGAAAGGACAGAGTGGAGTAGGGGAGAGATGACTAGGGCGGGGGTCACTGCTTGCGCACGGACAGAAGCTTCCTAATGCTTTCACAACAATCACCATGTTCTGGTTTTATCTGTTATAATGTGTATTCATGCATCCCTGCCAGCTTTTCCTCCAGTGAGATGATTTATGTGAATACCAAACTGATCCCTGTTCTTCTATCCTGACTTGCCTACATCCGAGCATTTCCTTGTCAATAGAGTCGATAATGAAGCTGACATCACGCCTTTGCAGGGGTGACACCTGAAACAACTTTAGGAGGGATCAGGCAGCCAAAAAGCAGTGGAACATGACCACTACTATCCCCTCCTGATGCTAGTCCAGGAATGGACATAGAAAAACCACCTCTTTACAAATAAATCCTTTTCCACTTGGCTGGACCAAAAAGACAGAAATAGCACATTGTGATGACAGGTTAGGGTTAGGTGAGAGGTACGTCCTCTGTTAGACATAGCTCAAGTCCCCCCTTTTACCATCATCATCAAACAGACAGAAAATTACTAATATGCTAATCCCAACACAAAAACACACATGCACACACACACACACATGCTTACTCACATTTTTGACTCCACCTGTTAATAAACAACAAGCTCTGCCTCATACTGCTGTAACACCACTCGTGATCTTATGAATCATCATTATGATGACACATGAATACAGTCTGAGGAGAGAGAGATGCTGTGGTGTGTGTGCGTGTGTGTGTGTGTGTGTGTGTGTGTGTGTGTGTGTGTGTGTGTGTGTGTGTGTGTGTTGACCACCCACAGCAGGGCTCAATATATTACCATAGGGGTTGTGAGATGACTCATTAGTCCATGACTCTGGAGGAAAGTGAGGAACAACATAGCCAAGTTATCCACATGTTTATGTGTGTGTGTGTGTCCATGTGTTTGTTTGTGCATGTGATATTCAATCATTCCATCTCATTTAACTTTGACATTTCTATTTTGACACCAGGGCTTCACAATGTAATAAGATATTTATATATATTCAATTGCTAATATAATATTTTATACCTGTTATTTTTCTTACCTAAAACATCAGAATTATCTCACTGGCAATAATAGTAGATAATCAATATAAGTATTTTATGGTTTTATGACTCATTACTTCCATTCAATAATTAACCAAGACATCAATTTGTGATTCCATGTTCAACTAATCAAGAGAATCATAAATTATAGGTCCTGGTGTACACTTTATTTATAATTTAAAATGTTTTGGACAATGTTCACACAGGTTCTGTAATTATTGCTCATACTTGCATGAAGACAGCTTCCTGTGATAATTCCAATTTCAGTAGCTGACACATGTTGCTTCTGTGTGTGTGTGTGTGTGTGTGTGTGTGTGTGTGTGTGGAGGTTAATGGTTACATGTGTCTCGCCAGCCATGGCAGACGGCTGAGCTTGGAATGCGACCCCGGCGCAGCATCGAGCTGTTAGGCCATGCGTGCGCTGCTTAACGAGCCGTGAGCGATCGCTATGATCTCTGCACAAATAATTCATGAGGAACCCTGCAGAGGAGCCGTGGAGCTAAAAGGGACGTGGTGAGAGGAGCGCATCAAGGAGTGGACCGCGGCCTAAAAGAGCGGGCAAGAGGAGGAGGAGGAGGAGGAAGAGGAGGAGGAAGATAGAGGAAGAAATTCATTTGACAAATGTGCGTACAGTTAGGGAAACCCCCACCACTATTATCTACAAGACACTGACAGGTGCGCCTGTGTGTGCATGTGTGTGCGTGTGTGTGTGTGTGAGAAACGTTTGTGTTACTACATCTGAAAAGGCCCAGTGGGAGTGTTAACAGTGTGCACCACAATCCTGGTACGTGTGTGAGGTTCCTGCGAAGGCGTGCGCTTGTCTGTGTGTGTTGGAGTGTTGATGGAGTGAGTTCAGATTGTTCAGACAACCGTGAAACACCAACTCTTCGACTGCGCTCAAGTTTGTTGCTGAATCTGAGAGAATGCGGACAAACAGTGTGTTATCAGAGTGTGTGTGTGTGTGTGGGGGGGGGGGCATGTTGGCTGGAATCTGCATTACTGTACATGCATTTGACGGCTGTGTGGAGTTTGTGTGTTACCACGCGCCTGTGCGGGTCTCCATGGGTCCACAGACATCCATGTTATGATGATTGGGGCTCTAACTTGGCCCTGGGTGTGAGTGTGTGTTTTCAGTATGTTTTCCTGCTTCTTCCCATGTGACCTTCGTGATAGTCTCCAGCACTCCCTGCAATGATGGATCTATTTAAAATATTACTTTAAATGGCATCATTTAAAATTGGCAATTGCCTCTTTTCTCTTCACACGTGTACCCATGAAAGCACCCGTAACGCTCTTTTCCCACTGTGGATTAGTATAACCTGTGAAATTCAGGTAAAATGATGAGAGCAGCTCTTCACACTTATGGGTTATTATTATGACAATGGTTCATCCTGCAGGTGAAACTGGTCCCGCCTGAATAGGGCCTATCATCATCCATCCAGCCACAGGATTCTTCGGTTTTCCTTTTGCTTGTTGCCAGCTGCTCACCGTTAACGTTAGGTTTTTTCGGACTGCTGCAGTCATCCTCCGAGGGCTTGTTAGCGCCACGTACTCCCACTACCTGCACGCTGCTCTGTTGGTTTAACAGGTGTTTCAGAAGCTTTATGATGTTTCTTTTCCCTTTTTTTAAAAAAAAAAAAAAATCTTTTTCCGGTGTCAGAACAGCCTCGGCGCCTCCACACAATTTACATATGGATACACAGAAAGGTAATATTGTGATCATGCACAACAGACCAGCACCGACTGAAAGACAACAGCAGAATTCATTTCCCAATTCGACAAGGCTGGAATCTTAATGGAACCTGTACAAGGATTTATCTGTGACGGTATTCACTTCAGCCTGTGTATGCCCAGCTCCAATCTGAAAAGCTTCTCTTTGGCCTGGCGGCGATACTGCGGTCCCGCATGTCCGCAGCCTGACTGCGGACTGCTCTGGAGGTCGGGGAGATTGCTGTTCCCGAGGCCTTACACACCAGCGAGGTGCATTAGTGGAGCACGCGGACTAATGGAAATTGGGGGATGGAGACAAAGGGCCGGCGCAGGTCTGCATGGCGTGTCATTAGTGAGGAAGAAGGGTGGTCTCGTTCCTTCTGGCATTTACCAGCACAGCTGAAAATGTCATGGGATGCCGTCCTTTACCTCCAGATCAAATGGAGTCTTTTAGAGCCCAAAGCTATCTACCCTCCCCCAATACCAAAAAGATGTCCATCAGCTGTTCCTTCCCTCTACTGTCAACTTGAACCCACAGAGGCACTAAGACGCATCATTAGCATTAGCGTTGCTGTTGAGGTTACGCCCTCCTGTGTTGGCTAATTGAGCGTCTGAACGGAAGAACCTTGTAGAGGTTTGCCAACTTAGTCAGCAGATGGAGCTTTGTTGAAAGAAGAGACAAAAGCGGTCCAATTTATTTCGTATTTGCGTTCTGGTGTGACATTATTTTTCACAAGGGTTGGTTCTCTGCCTGAGTGGTAACTGGAAGCAATCAGGCCCTGAAACAGTCTCATCCTCGCTCTAGAGGAGGAGTAATCCCCTCCGAAGGCTAACGCAGGAGCTAATTACGCTGAAAAACCTCTCAAATTCATTTCCCGCTTTTGTCTGTGGCACGGCGGTGAAGCTGCCCCTTCCCCCGTAGCGATGGTATTCAGATCCGTGGCCTCTCAATTTGTTTTGGGGAGCACCAGCGTCTAGTCTATTTCTGTCCTTGCTGCACTTTTGTCCTCGCTCGACTGCCTCCGTATCAAGCGCTGGGTTTATTTGGACCGCTATGCCAGCTCAGGCGGATAGGCCCTGCAGCCACCCTCCTATATAAATGCCGAGGCCGCTCCAGAATCATCACACTCGTCCCAGTTTCCTCCGCAGCCGGACTCGTGGGCCTTGGCGTTAAAGATGTTTACGTTTTAGAAAGGTTAAAAAAAAAAAACCCGCCTTAGAGCGCACATCACTTGTGAGTCCCGTCAAAAGCATTTTAATCCACTTTTTTTCCCCTATCATTGTTTACTCATCCTCTTCTGCACGCGTTAATTGGTGGCCCCCAACTGTGGTGCTCCATTTCAAAATCCATACTAAAGAAGATTATCATCTTAATTAGTTACTTTGAGCATTCTCAGAGCATATTATGTATTTTCCTCAGTGGTATGTAATTACATTTTGTCTTGTAAAAAGTAGTTCCTCAGCTTAAATTGAGCTTCATTTAATTAAGTGGCACTAGACTGGATTACCCGAGACCACCACAGTCACGTAACGACCAGGACCCATCCCCTCTAGAGCGGTCCACGATGCCTCCTGAATAGGCCACACCTGAATGCCAGCATCGACTGACACCACCCCCCCTCTCTTTTCCCCAACTCCAGGTACATCCGCACCATGTACCTCGGCATACAAAGCCACCGGCAGAAGGAGAACCAGCGGCGCTTCTACTGGGCCATGATGTACGAGTACGCCGATGTCAACATGCTGCGGCTACTGGAGACCTTCCTGGAGAGCGCCCCTCAGCTGGTGCTGCAGCTCTGCATCATGATCCAGAGCAACAAGGCTGAGTGGCTGCAGTGTAAGGGGCCCATTCCAAGGCTGGGACGCGGACGCGGGGACGCTCATATTTTACCCGGGACAAATTAGTTTTTCCGTTTAGTCCCCTGTATTTGCAGCATGTGGTCCATTCGTCACCGACTGTTGAAAGCTTTATAATTTCAGTTATATTTATACAATATAGCTCAAGGGGAGGAAGAGCAGTATTCTGTCTTGGGTATCTATAGAAATGTCATCAATAAGTTTTTTCAAAGGCAGTGTGTCATTGCCCAGCAGATTATTCTCCATCATTCTTTGCGCTGCAGCTTACTGCCCTGACATATCTGCTGTCTGTACTGTTGTGTAGCTCTCAGGAAGCTGAATTGGCTCACTCAATCGAGGCTGTTGACCGGATGACCTACCATATAATGGGCTTGATAATATCACTTGGCCTTCAAAAAAAAAAAAAGAAGGATAGAACGGGTTGACTGAAACGATCTCGTAATTTTGCGTCAATACACAGTGTTGAACGTTCCACAGTCAACAGCGGCTGTTAGCGCCTGTCCTTTTTTTTCCTTTCATCGTTCTTTGTCTTCTTCTTCGTAGGTGTTTCTGCGTTGTCCTCCCTCTTGTCCCTAGCATGGGTGCTAGCCTCCTACCACAAGCTCCTGCGTGATTCCCGCGACGACAAGAAGAGCATGAGCTACCGCGGTGCTCTGGTTCACCTGTTCTGGCGCCTTTTCACCATCTCCTCACGAGTGCTCTCTCTCGCTCTGTTTGCCTCCGTTTTCCACATCTACTTTGGCATTTTTGTGGTGCTCCACTGGTGCGCCATGGCCTTCTGGGTGATCCATGGTGGTACCGACTTCTGCATGTCCAAGTGGGAGGAGGTCCTGTTCAACATGGTGGTGGGCGTGGTCTACGTCTTCTGTTGGTTTAATGTCAGAGAGGGCCGGACACGGTACAGAATGGTGGCCTATTACATTGTAGTACTGATGGAAAATGTCATCCTCAGCACCCTTTGGTATGCGTATCGAGACCCAGCCACCACTGACGCCTATGCCTCTTTAGCCCTCTGTGGCGTCTTTCTGTGCTTTGCCTCCGGTGTGGCCTGTATGGTTCTCTATTACGGGGTCTTGCACCCCATGGGTCCACGTCTGAGGGTACTGGCCAGCTCCTGCTGTGCTGAGCTCCTCTGGGGGCTGCCTTTACCCCCCGAGGCAGAGCCAATGGCTCCAACCCCAGGCCCCCGTGGCTCTCAGGCCACCCCCACAAGAGGCCTGACTGGGGAGTATGCGGAGTCAGACGAAACAGCCACCGACACCTGCCTTCCAGTTTTCCAGGTAAGGTCCACGGAGCCCGTGGATGCAGCTGGCAGGCCCATTCAGCCTGAGGGTCCTTTCATCAAAATAGACATGCCCAGAAAACGATACCCAGCCTGGGACGCGCACTTTGTGGATCGGCGCCTGCGCAGGACCATAAACGTGCTGCAGTACATTAGCCCCAATGCGGCGGGCATCAGGTATAGGGATGGCCCTCTCCTTTATGAACTCCTGCAGTATGAATCCTCCCTCTAAAGGCGTCACGCCCACAACTGTATCACCTCCTCATACACACAATAATGCACATACCTTTTCTTTGTTTCTGCTCTTTCCCAGATTTAATTTCTTTACACTTGGATCTGTTTTTTTTTCCTGCAGAAGGTGTGGTGTTTTATCAATTCACAACAAACTCTAATAATTTATTTTTGGAAAAAAAATATAGTGAGAAATCATACCTACAGTATCTCATGTGATATATACAGAAGTCTCCTATAAGTCCCTCTACGTCGATAGAGGAGAGTTCAGTACGAGTGTGTAGATAACATATGAATGTTTCATTATGAAATGTGTTTAATGCATTATACTGTACTGGTAAATCAACCTGTGAATACTTGTGAAGGGCACATTGTATGTCCCTGTGCCATGGGACTGAAGCAAAGCCTGATGGGAATGATGGAGGAGTGTCTCGAAGGAGGCTGGTCTTTTCACATCCTAATAGTTACTGCCATTCTTTTATGAACATTTTTGAACCAAATGTTTACCAGGTCCTTAGTTTATGATGGTCTTTTAAAATAAAAAAAAAATACAACTGAAATGTCTCAAGAGGTCAGAGCGATGGATGGTGTCCTTCCTGTCAGTTGGGTTATTCAAAGTGAATTTTCCCTCCGTCTGCTCATGTGCCTCAAGTGTATCCGGGATGTCCTATTTTTGTTCAAAATCCTAAATGGTAATCGCATCATGTATGGAAGGAGGAGAAAAAAAAAGAAAGCACACTGACCTTCAATCAGTTCCGCCCAACGGTTCAGTTTTTATAGCGCGGTCTGCCCTCCAGTGGAGGGAAGCTGAAAGGTTTTTTGACAGCACAAATTCTTTAGAGAAGCACCTGAAGTGGTGAGGCGGGGAGAGACTAAATAATGAAAAAAAAAAAAGCAACAACACAAGAATACGCCAGGAACGGAAAAAAGAATGTAGATGAAATGAGCACAAGATTTTTTTAATTGGTGAGAAAAAATGGCTAAAAACATTCCAAAAACTTTTTGTAAAGGTGTTTGATAATGGGTAAAGTACAAATGAGTATTAACATGCACTTTTGAAAGCGCAAAGACAGTCTTGAGTGAATCCTCCACCATTCCCTCTTGAACCCTGTATTCCTTTATCCAAGTTAGCCTATTTTGATTTATAATCAACAAGGTCTTGTATATTTTTTTTGAAAATGTTAAGGAAATACTCCTATGCTGTTACAATTCAGTGCATATTTGTCTATTGTATCACTGACATAACTATAATGTTCAAAGATGTACATGGGCATCCTGATCTCATGAAGAGGTTGTGCTCTTACATGGGCGTACTTGCGTCGGCTGGCACAGGTGAACAAAGCCAAATCTCATTTCACAGTACTGTCTTATCTGCACGGTTGAACCGTCTGAATGAGGCCTTGCAATGATGCACGACATCCACAGGCCTGGTGCACGACCCCACATCGACGTGCAGGTCCCGGCTGAACATTCAGGAGCTCTCCACTGCAGATAACCACAGCAATCGTAGACAGTTACAGTTAAATAAATCTCATGCCTTCTAAATCAAAGGAGCTTGATTAATATTTTTAGAGAGGGCTACTAAACAGCAGAAAAAAATGAATGCATTTCAAATAGCATCCGTATAAACTATGTGTTTTTTGAGGTATTAGTATGAATGCACCCGAGGAAGAATGGACCCATGGAATGCAGATTCCCCTTGCTGTTTTTTTGTTTAGCTATGGCCACGGGTGTCTGCTAACATTGTACTGTAAAAAGGTAGATGCCAAGTAAGCCCAGGTCAAAGGTGAGAGGGTTTTTTTTGCCTAGTTTGGAAAGAACACAAGGGCAGATCACGATAAAGGGCCTGATTTCAGCCCTTTACCACACTTCTGCCCTCTAACTCTCCATCCTTGGTTGCTGCTCCCCCCTCTCACCCACCTGAGAGACACTGGAATTTGGCATCTCCCAGCAACACAACAACGGGGGGGAGGTTTTGCGGTCCAACAATGGGAGATCCTGAAATGAGAACATGCAATGAGCTACACTGCCATAACCAAGAGCTTCAGTATCCAGGGGTCAGCTACCCATCAGCATTAAAAGCAGCGCTCAGCCCCAAGTAATTGAGACCTGTTGGGTCAGCTACGGTGGGACACATATCCAACTCACTGCATCAGTAGTTATCACGGAGTATGCAAACAACCAGCTTCTTTACTGTTTACCACGGTAGTCCAGAGTAGGTCCTCTATGTTGTAGTGAATGAACAGCCATGTTTATCGAGGAGTTGATGGATGAAACACTGTTGTAAACTCAAAAAAAGCTAAACTAAACAGCCAATACAGGGGTTCCTCAGGACCAGCTAACAAGGCCACTGAACCAGCTGACTCAGGGGTGTCTCAATGCAGTTCTCATCCACAGGCATACGTGCCGTTTGATTTTGGCTTGCAAGTTTTAAATTACAGCTCACTTTATTATTTCGCCGATTTTCAGCGATGGGGGCAGTTTGTTGTGGTAGTGTGCTGCCAGGCCTGCATGGCATCTCTCTCTCCAAACCATTCTGAACCTTCCAGGTTAAACACACTGTGATTTATTTATTTATGCCTGTGTGAGACCCCAGCATAGTGGTACTCAATTTTGACAAACAGACACACAAAGAGCTGAGTAAAGTTATCTAAAATTGATCTGAACAGTTAAGATTTTCATGGTTTGGTTTTAAAGATGTCCAGGAAGGCAAGTAGAAATCCATCTAGAATACTGGGACAGCTGCAATAATTTAAGCATCAACATTTCCAGGAACTTTAATTACCAATAATTAATTTAATCCTGGCAATTTATGTGGTTTGCTCTTTCCATCGCACCTCAAAGTTCTTGACACTGTATCCAGTCCAGTCTGGTGATGGTAGAGGGGAACAGCGGTCATTGTTACGTTCCTTCAGCTTCTTAAATTCATGGTCAGATATTTCTTAAATCTTAACCAGATGGTTCCGACGTGTGTGCCACAGTTAGCTCTTTGTTGATTATTCTTCCATAGACTCGGGTTTTACTTTAGGTGCTTCAAACCAGCCACGGCAGCCACAGCCACAAACAACAGTGCTCTCCCTCCACCTGCACAAATTAGCTGAAGTCTTTGATTCCATCAGAGGCTACTAGTCCACAGGGCTGTAACTGCTTTTACAGATAGCTGCAGCACTCCACGGGAAACCCAACACGACCCGGTGTTGTGCTGTGAAGCTACAGGTGCTGACCTGGTACTTGACAGCAGGGTTCTTCATCTCGGCTTTGAACCCAGATCAGAGTGTTTCCTTTTGCATCACTGCGGTACGATGAGCAGTTAGAAGTGACCGGAGATTGATGGATGGTCTTAACAAATGCCAGCCACGACACTGATTTTGGCCATGAATGTTTTGTACTTTGGTCTTTGCCTTTTCTGTCGGGTTTCCTTTTTCTTGTGTCTTGCACTGATGAATGATTTGGAGTGCCAAGCTGTAAACTTTGTGTCATTAGTCCCGCATGAACATCCTCTAGCCATTACAGCAACAACACGTGACAAAACAACAAAGAGAAGATGTGGGCATAAGTGTCTTAAGGTTTATTCTGTAAAGAAATGAGAAAACAGGTCTAAATTTGTTCGTCAAAATCCAAATTTTCCAGCTTTCCCACAAGCTTCCAGCATGCATTTAGAACTCACTGGGTGGTCCTCGATGTTTTAGCATGCCCCTGCTCCCGACTGCACAGCATAGCCTGTGTTTTCTACATCAGCGTGTAGCAGCAGGTCATCAGTAGTGTTAGACTAGGTTTATGTCTGTATCTGTGTGTCACCACCATCCATTGGCGCAGAACGATCAGCTGATTAAAATGGTACATTTTTTTTGGTTTGCTTTAGCTCCGGATTTCTCTTTCGTTAGTTAGTTAGTTTGTTTTAACAACCTGGTGCTGATAATACATTTACAAGGTGCTACCAATGTGGTCCGCAGTCCACTTTTGGGCTTTCTGAGCGCAGAACCTTCCAGCTGAGTTGACTGTGCATCAGAACAAGCACCTCAAATCACACAGTTTACAGCAGAGCTCAACTCTCAATGGTGCCACTTTGATTTTCAAATCAACATTAAAAACAACAGCTAAGTTTCTTATGATGTTTATTAGACTAGTTCAACATTTTACGTTACCTTTTAATTTCTGCACTAGGATCTTTTTTTGGTTTGTTTGTTTTTTCTTTGAGAGAATGAAACTGACAGATGATAAAAAAAATGGATTTTATTTTTTAATTTTTGGAAAACGCAGCCGAACGCTGCTGAAAATCTGGGAAAAAATATGTAGAACGTGATTGCTGTGTTGTAAATTCCTGTCATCTATATGTCTTAATCTGTGTGTATTACTTTTTTGGATTTGTTTCTATTGTAGAATTGGCTGTAACATTTTGTTTCAATTGAATTTGATATTCCAATGAAGCAACTATAGTTGTCATATTAATTGCTGCTGATTTTTGAAATTGTTATCAAAGGTGTTGGGAAATATTGCTTTGTTTATATTCAATCAGTTTCTAGATTGTGTTCGCTTGTTGGTGTATTACACAATTCTATCAAGAAACCCTGGAATATATTAGCGGGGTGCTCCATTAATTGGCATAATGTCAGTGATCAAATTAGCTACAACTTGTAGCCTCTTTATGAAAGTGTACTCATACAACCCACGTTGTGACTGAGAACATATAAGGAATGAGTTCTTTGTTGTTGTTAAATATAAAATATAAGTAAATTGTTTAATGGAATCCCAGTTCTTTAAAAAAAACCTGCTAAACTGATGTCCTTATTTTGGGAACAATATGAATATTATTAATAACATATGGTGCTAAAGTTCTTTTTGTATGTTTATGTTTTAGTTTTTAGATGAAAAGAGAAATATTATGCTGAAGATGTAATGTTAAGCCTTACTGTAGATTCATATATCAGACTGTTCATCCCAGAAGAGAAAAATAAATATAGTATTTGAAAGTGCATTTCATTCAGTAAAGTGTATTCTCATGCATGTCACGTGTTTTATCTTTTAAAGAATTCCATTGGGCAGTTTACGCACGAGCAACTATTTACATGTGTGCCTTTTAAAACATATAGAAAAATGTTTCAGTGAAGATTAAATAGTTGGGACGATAATTAATCCTGTCTCTGTGAAGCGTGGATTTCCTTCCTTAACTCTAAAGAAAATAGATACTGTAGATATTCTACAGACAAATTGACCACTGTGACCCTTCAAAACTTTATTTTTTTTACCCCCTGAACGTTGTCTGAAACATCCCGGCTGGGCGGCGTCGCTCCTTCAAACACGGGCGACAAATCTGCGGTGAAGATCAAGGCGATCAAGGCGATCAAGGGGGAGGGGGATCAAAGAGGTCTCGGCGGCTGTTTTGACTCGCGCGGAGCAAAGCATGCTGGTCCTCGGTTCAACGCCCAAAATGGCGGCACGGTTGAAAACTTTTCCCTTTCTTTTCCGAGTTTGTTTTACTCACATGCACCTCTTTAGATCGTAGCCAAACCGGCGGGCAATACCGCGACCACCGCGGTAACCCCACCCTCTCCCTTTTTTCCTGAAAGTTGTGCAGGGTAACACCCAGGATGTCGCCTCGCTTTTATTTATTATTCGGCCAAACTCGGAGCTACCAGCGCTAGGCTAACCCCCGCTAGGCTAGCCTGTGTCAGATGAGTCCCGGCTGAGAAAGCTTCGCCCCGCCGCGTCCTCTGGCCCGGAACCCCGGCATGAACTGACTATGAAGGAGCGGATCTTCGGATAGAAATGGAGGAGGATGTGAAAAAAGTGAAGAAGGTACGATCCCGCGGTCGGTGCCACATAAGTTGTCCGGGTAGCATGCTAACTTAGCGGCTCCCACCGCAGAAGCAGAAAAGAAAAAGTTCTGTTTTCTCGCCTCTTCTGTGAGGGATGGCTCTTTGGTCGCGGTCGAGCTGGGTAAACGGCGTGAAGTACCGGGGGCCGTGCGTCATAGCGCACGGACACCGGTGGAGAAGTGCCCCGTGTCACTGCGATTAATGTGTCACTTGTTGATTGAACTTGGTCTAAAAGTTAACTGAAGCAGTCTGAGGAGAAACAACGAAGAGGAATCGCCAAAGTGGCCTTTAAGACTTTATTGTTTCCATCGGACTGTTACCCTAAGTTCATAGATGGCCCCATTTCAAATGGTTACTTTGGTGTTGACGTCTATTTATAGGGAACACACCCATCACATACCATCGCCATTAAGCCGCAACAAACAAATATATATGTGTGTTTTAAGCTTTGGTTTGTGCCTGTAGAGATAGGAAGCCACCACACCTATGGAGGACACGACCCTAAGAAACCTCAACAAGAATAGTACTTTTTTGTAGAATAAATACCCATCCTTCTTTACGGTTGTCTCAATGTGAAAAGTTATCTATGCAAGCACATCATCGTCAACTATTTCATATAGCAAGAAGCGAAAAGTGTATTTAATTTAATACATCACACATCTACAGAGATATTAGTGAGTGTTACAGTGAATGTGTAACGTTACCTCATTAGAAAGCGCAGTAACTGTTAGTGTAGTTCACCTCGCCGCCTCTTGGTGGCGCCAGTGAGCAATCTTCTCTCCAGGTGTAAACATACTGGTGTTTAAGCTCTAGTGTGAAATACAGGGTTTTTTATTAAATTTAAAAGGGATATTTTACGCCTGCCTGGCCCGTCTGCTTTATGCCTGAAAAGAAAGAAAGCTCTCTTTTGCTTCCTGCTTTAACTACTTGCCAACTACAGAAGCAGTGACCTCACTTTTTATGAAGGCTTTTACACCTTTGGAAACCTGTTTATCTGTGTGTGTAGCTGCGGAGCTAGCTGTGCGAAACTCAAACCCCATTAAATGTACATTGAACAAATCTAATTTGTCCTACCTGCTGCGTTTTTCAAAACTTTTTTTTATTCGCATTAGCATGAAGGCACGTGTCACCACAGGAAGTCGTGGTTACTTTCCTTCCTGTTCATGCAGAGATCGAGACTCTTCTCTTCCTTTGTGGGAGCTCCCACCCCAAACACAAACACTTGTGCATCACCCTGTGACTCTGTCGGCAGTTGGCAGCCGTGTCTGTGTTTGAGTGGGGACAACAGGTGGTGTTTAGAAAGGACTATAGCAGCATCCACATCCGGGCTGCACACTTGTTACATAGACGAGTCTGATGAGAAGGCAAGGTCATGGAGAATGAGGTAGGCTTTTAAAAACATAGCATCGTCTTGGTAAAACTGAGTTTTGTGAGGCACATCGACTGAGTTCCCAGAGGGGAAAATTATGCTCTATCTGAGGAAAACAAAATAATTAAGTCACTAATAGAGAAAACTCAAATGGCTTAATGTCATATATTGGATGCTTTTCTATTTTTAAGTGCATTTTGCTAAGGTTTGTGTTCATGTTTAGGATATATAGGCACAATTGTTTTCCGCGTTTTGTACGCCGCAACAAAAAGCAGCTTCCTCAAAGCAAATGCTGTTGCTGACATTTGAGTAACATTTATTAGGTAACATAATATGTCTTGGGCAGTGTCCTGTGTCTTATTCCAGCATTGCAGTGAAGCAGCGTCAGCGCTTTCTAAAACTGTTGCTACATTTGCAACAGTCAAACTGTGCTGTAATCTTGTTGTGGTTGCATCACAACTATCTCTTTGTGTGTTCCTGTGACATATTCTCCATTTGTCAACCACGCTCTCTCTCTTCATTCACCAGCCTGGTATTGTGTCTCCGTTCAAGCGAGTCTTCTTGAAAGGTGAGAAAGGGCGGGATAAGAAGGCCCAGGAGAAAACAACTGAGCGCCGAGCCCTCCACACCTTCTCACTCTCTCAGCCTGATCACCGCATTGACCCTGACATCCTGCTTAATGACTACATTGAGAAGGAAGTCAAAGTAAGTGTTTAAACTTAGGGGAAAAAAACAGGTCAAAGTCCTGTGGATTACGTTTATTCTGCTGCTCACTCAATGTCCTCTTAATTAATCACATGTATATTCTTACTTGTGTAGTATTTGGGGCAGCTAACATCAGTTCCAGGATATTTAAACCCGTCAAGTCGCACAGAAATGCTGCAGCTCATCGACACAGCAAGGGTGAGGATCTTAAAAGAGACTTAAACCTGATGTAATATTTGTAATTTGTGTGCAGGGGGCTAACTCAGCCTCCCCTGTGACTCTTTGATTCTCAGAAATCCCATCAGTTGGCGGGCCAGCTGACATCAGAGCAGGATGCGGTGGTGAGTTTGTCGGCTTACAACATCAAACTCGTTTGGAGGGATGGAGAAGACATCATTCTGAGGGTGCCCATCCACGACATAGCTGCCGTGTCCTACATCCGGGACGACTCTCTGCATCTGGTGGTGATCAAAACAGGTAAGGGACTGGTTTAGTAATGGTTTTAGGGGGTAAAGATGATTTGTCAAAGAAGTTGAACTTAAAAAAAGAGCAACGTTCTGAAAATACTGCTTTATTTTTAGCCCAGGAGTCTGGAGGCTCTCCATGTCCCAGCTCATGTCCTGATCTCAACAAATCTCAGACCCTGAGCTCCTTATCAGAGAGCGGAGCGGTGCTCGTGGAAGTTTGCTGTCTGCTTGTTCTGGCCGTTGAAAATAAGGTATTATTTTATATCTCTAATCCACGAGACTTCCCCCTCTGAAGCGAGCGGTTAGTTAAAGCAGAAATGCTCTTCTTGCGTGTTTCAGGCAGCTGCAGAGGAGCTGTGTCTCCTGCTCAGCCAGGTCTTTCAGATCGTTTACACAGAATCAACGATTGACTTTTTGGACAGGGCAATTTTTGATGGAGCAACGACACCTACAAGACACCTTTCTGTGTACAGCGGTAGGTGCAAGATCTCATTTGTTTTTGTCTGAAGGGAAACAAATGACCTGATTGTAATTTTAAGGATAAAATGTAATTTGTTTTTGCAGATGATTCAAATAAAGTTGAAGCCAAGGAGGCTTTTGAAGAAGATGCCAGTACATTGTAAGTTCCATTATAAGCAACATCCTCTACTAAGCTTTTGCTACATCTGCGAGCCATTTACATCTGGTGTCTCCATTCAGTCCTTTCCAGGGTTCCATAGAGGCAGAGGAAAACTCACCATCTGGTTCTACGCCAGCGTCCCCTCAGACGAAGACGGCAAGCGAAGGAGAGCTCAGCACCACAGCTGCAGAGCTGCTGCAGGACTACATGACCACAGTATGCTGCTTTCACTTTCTCATCTGTCCCATATATTTATATATTTGAGCCCTTTTACATCAGCATTGTTTCCCTTTTAGCTGAGGACCAAGCTGTCGTCGCAAGAGATTCAGCAGTTTGCCACGCTGCTCCACGAATACCGCAACGGTTCTTCCATCCATGAGTTCTGCATCAACCTACGACAGCTGTACGGGGACAGCAGGAAGTTTCTGCTACTGGGTAGGAACACGGAAGTGTGATTACTTGTGGTCAAAACAGTTTCAATCAGTAGAGTTTATTAAAGCAGAAAGTCGGGTAGGTTGCGGTTGAATGTGTGTGGTATGATGTGCCTGTGCAGGCCTGCGACCCTTCATACCGGAGAAGGACAGCCAGCACTTTGAGAATTTCCTCGAGACCATAGGCGTGAAGGACGGCCGAGGCATCATCACAGACAGCTTTGGACGCTACCGCCGCACGGCCAGCTCCGCCTCCGACTCCACCACCAACGGCAATGGAGCGGGCGGAGGGAGCGCCGCCTCCGACGAAGGCCAGGAGGCCTCGGAGGGCGACGAATGGGACCGCATGATCACCGACATCAGCAACGACATTGAAGCCCTCGGCTGCAGTATGGACCAGGAAGGAGTGACACCGTGACACAAGCTGCAAAGGGATTTTTTTTTTTTTTTAAATCAATCCTCAGGTGATCAGTACACATGAGCTAGCCGGATCAGGTGAAGGTGTTCTTGAGCACTGACCCAAGATGTAGATCTTCTATGTTCCTCTGATTGTTAAGAGGATGTTTGATTGTCCCGCTTCATCACGGAGAGCCTCGTTCTGTTACCGCAAACACATGAAGTCAGCAAATGCACTTATGCACAGCCTGTAGGTGACAGTTGGATCATGTTGCATTTCAGAGGCATTTAGTTCCTCTGTTACATTAAGTTGTTTGTACTCCTTTATTGGCAGTATCTGCCGCCACCGTTTGTGATGTAGCTCATACATTTGGTGCCTTTGAGAAGATTTTCAGTGCGTTTTGAATCCCCTCAAGACTGAAGTCCCCATCTCCGAGCTGAGGATGTTCTGGTCTGTGTCTTGTTTAATCAGTGAAGGTTGACCAGCGTCATCCACAGCAACCTTTACCTTTCCCCTTTTTGCGCGTGTTGCTGTGAGCGCGCTCTCCTCGGCATACGTTGGATGTGCGTTTCAATATCAGTTTGTTTTACACTATCGTTTGTTACCTGCGTTTACTCATTTATATAATATTCTGTAATCAAACTGACCAAGACAAATGCTGTAAAAACTATTTGACAAAGCCATTTAGGTTTTGGCGGATGTAAATGTATCATTTTAAATAGAAGTGTTTTTAATCCTGCAGATTATCAAGTGTTTGGGCAGCGCGGCGTTGATCTGTGGTGCCTTTTGCACTGCTGCCAGATGGCCTCACGCACAGGCCGGTTATTACAGACTGTAACTACAGTTGAGCAACTCGGTTATTAAATAACAACTATATTGAACCAACTGGCTTTGGTGGAAAACCGTGTCATTCTTCATCCATAACTTCAGGAGAATGAACAGGACGGGGTGAATGTTTCATAATACGTGTCCCGACACATCATATGCTCGGACGCTCCCGATCCCCTGTGAAACGTCTGCCGGGCCGGTCTGGATTCCACACCAGAACCTTTCGGCTTGACCTCGGTCCTTCCTGTTAAACCTGGAGAAACGTTATCGTGCCTAAAACGGGCTCGGCTGTGGGATAATCTCAGACGCGAGCCGTGGTCACGGACGCCCTCGCTCGCTCGCTCCCGTCGGGCTGTTTGTGTTTTCTCACAGCAGACGTGAGAACGGCTTTTTACACAAATCGAGCCTAATTGAAACGCGTTCACTTTCTCACAGTGTTTGGCAGCAGTCTAATTGGCCCCCTGTAAATTCCCTACTTAATCCAATCTGTGAAAGAGAGTCGGCTTCTTTCAGAGTTCAGTTGCTTTAATGATCTCACACTGTTTTATGAAGAGATGAGCCATTAACTTCATGTCTGGGTTCTTTGTCCTTGTTCTATTTATATTTAATAGTCCAGACATATTCTAGAATAAAAGGAATTTCCATGCGCCATTCGGATTTAGTGTTAGTTTTCGGTCCTGGAATCTTCCGTACCCTATCTCGTATTTCTGTTCTGCAGTCTCGGTTCAGTTTTTTTTTTTTTTTTGGAAGTGATCGAAGCACCAGGAATGACCCATAAATGAAAAGTGCAGTTTTACAGGATCTGCTACGATTTCAAACTGGAATTCTTGCCACCTTGGCCGCGTTTCTCGTGTCCTGGGGTGGGAGGTGACGCTGTCACGCCATCCAAGCAACGGCAAACGCCTTGCTCAGCAGCAGCAAGTTGAAGGGGGGGGGGGGGCTGAAACGCTCAGGCTCATTTTTGATCAGATCAGGAGGTTCCACCCCGTCTCACGTGTAAAACCACATGACCACCTTCTCCCACACGCACAACCAGTTTACTTCCATCAGTGATTAAATGCAGTCCCCCAGCAGATCAAACGGTTTATTACAGTCACAACACACGACTTTGCCATTATCTGATGATCTCAAAAATCAGGTTAGAGAATGTAACACCACTTTTGTGCCATTTTCTTTTCCTAATCCGTAAGAGGGAACCCGTTGGCACTCTGGTGAGCCGCTGGGTTTTTGTCACGTAGTTATAAAACTGTATTTGAACGTTGGCCGGTTAAATGAATAGAAAAAAGACAAACTTAACTGGTATGCTAAACTAACGCCCCTGTTAATAACTAAAGGATGAACCCGTGTGGTTAGAGGTATAATCACTTGTTTTCGGTCCCGTGGTCGTGACTGAGCTTGTCCTAGCAGAGCGAGAACCGGCGGGAGTTGATGTTCATCTTGGTGACGCCGATGAGCCTCAGCGGGGCCGAGAGCCCGAGCCCCGGCGTGACCGGGCACTCGAACAGCAGATCCGACAGCTCGTCCTGCTCCTCCAGGCCCACCGTGGCGTCGTTGAGCATCCGGCGGTGCAGGTGGCACGTCTGCTCGATCTTCAGCTTGTTGATGTCGCTCCGGAGCCGCATGAGCTGCCGGGCCAGCTGCTGGTCCTGCAGGCGCATGTCCGTCTGGGGGCGAGAAAGTCGGGTCGGGTAAGCGCTTTGTGCTTCTAAGCTGGTTTCGGTGCAGAGGTCACAGTCGCCCCCTCATCCACCCCCTTGGTGCCTCTGAGGGCGCATCTTTGCGTGCTGCACCAAAGGGCTTCTCGACTGTGGGTTAAATGGGCGATTAGGCACACATGCAGAAGCTTTGTGATTCTTACTGGCTCCTGGGGAGGGATGATTCCGGGTGCTAATTGGAATAAATTTCCTTTGTTGGCTTCAGATTAGCTAAATTGCAGGGGTTTCGTTTCCTGTCCGACCGCTGCGAGATTGACTAGAAAGCCCTCGGAGAGCGCAGACCTCAACAATTCCTTTTGGCCCCATTTACCACAACGTTTAACGAAAATTTCAAAGTGTCCGGATCACCCCCAAAATGAAATCAGGTCTTCCTCTTCACGTTTCCAACAAATCCTGAAAATGTCATCAAAATTGGTCCATAACTTTTTGAGTTATGTTGCTAACAGACAGACAAACGCGGGCAAAAACATAACATAACGTAACGAGTCTAAATCAGAGAAGCCTCAAATTGCTGCAGATGCACAACTAAATTCTGCGGTTAGCTGAAGCCGTGCCTCACCAGTTCCCTCCGCAGCCACCTGAGAGCTTCGTCGATGTTGCCGAATGTCTTCCGCACCCCCGAGGGCAGGTTGCACTGGAACAGGTCGGGGTTCGCCGCAGCCTCTCGGGGCCCCGCCTCCGGGTCAACCCGGGCCCGAGCTTTGGCCGTTCTCGCCTCCCGGAGGCCCGCCGCCTCGACCTGGGCTTTCCACTCCAGGTAAGACGGCCTCCTCGTCTCCAGTCTCAGCTTCTCCGCCAGGGCCTTCAGGTCGAGCAGGTGGTCGTCTGTGGGCACGCCCTCCCCGTCACCCCCCTCCTCCAGGACACGAGCCCCATCCACCGTGATCTGAGGCACCGAGGGCAGGTCCATCTCTGCTGAGGTCAGAGGGTCGTGATCGCCGCTCTGCCAGGAGAGTCGAGCAGGAGTGGCCCCATTTGGGTTTGGGAAGAGGAGAGCTGTGGGGAAGAGCGGATGCAGATCTGATCTTTGGACTGTCCCCGTCTCATCCAAGTGACAACAAGTGACAACGTCTGCTCAGTTTTAACAAGAACACAATGTCTCCATGGCAACAACATAAGAGTCTGTCAACATTTGCTCAGCCCTGCTACGTCTGAGCTCGGCTGCTATAATGCAGAATGATACGAGCCATTATGAGCAGGGAGGAAGCTGTAAATAAGCAGCCCCGGGCAGGTTGGAGAGGCCAGGACCACAGATCTCCTGAGTCTGTCCCATAACCAGACGGTCTGTTCCATTGTAACCAGACCATTTAGAAATCCCCCCTTTAATTTACAGTTTAGAAACAGTGAAATAGCTGTGGTTAAGTCGTTAGTAAATTATTATTATTCCATAATGGCAACAGGAGAGCAGGAGTCTAGTCAGGGTAGTTTTTCCGATATTAAATGCAGCAGAAGCTTCGGTTATAGGGATGATCATAATCCACATACATATTTAAGGAGCCTGTAAACAGCCTGTATTTACTGTCAGGATGTATGACAGTAGGGGAAAGTGTAATATGAGACGGTTTGTAAAGACGGTGAGAATGTATGTACACACAATATAATATCACTCTGTGGCCCGTGACTAAAGACAACATTTACTCAGAGAAACAGATCCAGCCTGCACTGACGCAGATGGAAAAACTCTGAAACGTCCACCCTGGCATCACCAGATATTACCGATATGTTCCTGTGGCTCAGCAAAAAAAATAATCAGGTTTATTATGTGGAGTTGGGCTGAAAGATGCCAAAGCCTGGACCGGTCCTGAAATCTGGGACCTACAGGCACGTGTCCAACAGACCTGACTGCTCCAGTTTAGTTTCCTTCAGACCAAAATGACCCGTTCTGTCTTCAGCAAGTGAGGCGACTGTGCGCTGATCCATTCACCGCTCAGGATATTGTATATAAGATGACAAACAGAAAATGTTCACAGACGAGCCTCCCATTAACAACAGAATATTGGATCCATCTGTTATGGCAACAGAAATTTAATGAAGCAGACTGTGGTTTATAAAGGACCTCATTCTGTCCTGTTTGGTTAATCAAAACAGATACGTCTTTAAATACAGGTAAGACTACTCCTACTACTACTACTGCTACTACTACTACTACTAATAAATATAATAATAACATAACATAATAATAATGAATAATTATAATATATCAAGAGTCCCTAAATATTTTTTTCATGCAAATGTGTATATTCGTATATTTTATTAATCTATTCTGAATGCAATTCCTGGTAATTTAGGTTCCACATAATAAGCTGCCAATTGTGCATAATAGGAATATGAACTAAACAACTCAAGTTAAAGTTAAAATATGGTTATCGTATACATTGATGCATTGTCAACAGACCTTAATTGTAGTTGCGCAGTTAAATGATCCGCCTTTTGTCTTTTTTTGAGGCCCGATCGGTTCAAAGTTTGTGGTTGATCTCGTCTGTGGCTCAGGAGCACCGTCAAAGTCAGAGAACCAGAGCTGCCGGAGTGGGCGTGGCCAGGGCTGCGTCAGGTGTCGGTTGCTTGGATACGCTCTGGGGAAGCCAATCGGACATCTCCGCTCATGAATATTAATAGGGCAACTCCAAAGACACACAACTCCCCACAACAGCTCCACTCTGGATTATTTATTTAAACTATGCGACTTAAATATTACACATACAGCATATAATTTAAATATTGAGGGAATGGCCACGGAAGTTTACAGAACTCAAATATGCAGGATCAGGAAGATTTGCTTTCTCATTATAATGTAGCTGCTGGTCTGTGCAGTCACAGATGTTTTAGTGCTGTGAGTCATCGTGCAGGAGAGACGGGAGCATGCCAGAGAATATTAATACTGTTTCAGAAAACAGCACTCCAACATACAGAAAACGTTTAGGGTTTCCAGTGAACGCTGTGAACGGCATTTCCCGCAAAAGAAAAGGAATAATCATCTTAAATATGTGGGTTGTTATTATTTTAGTTGAATAGAATTATGTTTGACCACAAAAGTGGTGATTGTCATATCGCTCAGTGGTTACGGCACGGACACAACAATCACAAAGTACTACAAAAATATAAATATTACACACAATAAAAGTGCTACAACATATGTAAGTGTCAGTATGGACACATATCTATGGTGCTTTACGGTATGTGAACTGAATTAATATGAGCTAAAACATCTTATTTCAGCCAATACCTCAAAGGTAGCAATAAAACTCATAGTTCACCTCTATTCAAACACAGCCAAAGGAATGACTGTAAATACAACTGTAAGTCCCTTTTCTACCACAATGCCCATTCCCACGAACTTTTACCATGTTAAAAAAAATCCTTGTAATCTGTGTGATGTGCATTTCCACTGCACCTCCAGATTCTGGAAAACCTATTCAAAAAGGGGTTTTTGTGTACCTACACACCTGCCTCATCAAAGCAATTTTATCCCCATTAAAAATCCCAGAAACATGATTCCCCTCTGTAGTTCATGGTCCGCGCTCAGAAATTAGAAATGAATTTCACAAAGTGATTTCCTCGATGTCTGCATCGAAGGAGGTGAAGGCACGGACGGTGGGCTTGGTCTGCGCGGTGTGGACGGTGTTTGCTTTGGATTCTGGGGGGCTGAAGTTGAACAGTCTCTCTCTCGATGAGCGCGGCGCGTTCGTAGCCGGAGGAGGGACGCGGACGTCTACGCTGTCGAAGACGCTCCTGCTGTCGGCGACTTTGACCGGGCCGAACAGCTGCTGCAGGAAGTTGGACTTCTTGTCCTCCCGCACCCCGTTGTCCGTCACCTTTTTCTCTTCCTCCGCCCCTCGGCTGCTCAAGAGGCTGACTGTTTCGATCACGGTGTCCCTCCTGTCTGTGGGCGGAGCTGCAGGGAAGTTCAGGGACCGTCGTGAGGTCGGGTTGATGAAGGACGGTGAGTAGTTCCCAAACAGCAGGTCGTCACCAGCGTTTGGAGACTGAAGCGCTCTCCTCCCTGCGCCTCTAGCTGCACTCTCCATCCCAGATCTTCTTCTACCTTCTCTGCCTCCACCATCCGCTGGTACACTGGACAGATCCTCCGTTTCTGTGGGGGGGGGGTAAACGTCAGCAGTTGTGGTTCTGTTCGGGAAAACGAGGGGAAAGAGGACTGTACTCACTAAGCACGGCCTGCTGGGTGACGTGGTTCTGATCGTCTATTTCGCGCATCTTCGCCAACAGCTGGTCTTTTTTGCGGCGGGCCTCGGCCGCGTCCTGGCCGACCAAAGCCTCCTGGATCCAGTTTGTGGCCTGTTCCTGGACCCGGCCATGCCTAACCTGGTCCTCTTCCTCCCGGTTCAGCGCAGAATCCAGTCTGGTTCCGTCCTTCTGTTCTTTATCCAGGCCTGCAGACACAACAAGCAACATCACTGCTGTTTATTGGAACCTTCTGCACACACGCTAATCGTGCTCGCATGCTCTTTCCTTACGTTGCGCTGGTGTCGGTGGCTTCTTGGGCTCGTTTGGGTCCTGGGAAATTTGCCGCTTCTCTTCTTTCTCTTGCTCTTTTTCCGCCAGCGGCTCGACTTTCTCTTTGTCTTCTGCCTTGTTCTCTTCTCGTTTTTCATTTCTCTCTTCTGTCTTTGTTGGTTTGTCCCCTCTGTGGAGTTTCTGTAAAAGAACCAAAGCACAGTAGGCTCCGTCATGTAGATTGATTTGGTGAGTGCATGTAAAGATGTAAAGCGTATAACTTTGAATGTTTGATCCATATTTTGGAAATTCCGAGCCAAATCGCAGGTCAGGTGTGCTCCCACGTGGCGTTCCATAGATTTAATACTGTCAACCGTGTTTCAATACCTTGAGTGACAGGTACTCGTCGAGTGCCTGTTCGCAGAACTCCGAGCCGTCGGTGACAGCGGGTGGAGGTGTGGGGAAGTCTGGAGTAGATGTCGTCCGGGTGGGCTCTGCCGTCTTTGTGCTGTTTCTGCTGGAGGCTACACAGGGGGAAAATGTGCAGTTTAAAAGTGCACCGTCAAGAAAGAAGAAACCCAGGGGTAAGCCCTACCTTTGTGTTTTGTGGTACTCTCAATGTCTTTTTTCATGGAGGATTTCACCATACGGTTGGCATAAATGTTCATGGCATCTAGTTCTCTCTCCTTCTTCTATTCAAAGTAAAATTTAAAAAAAAAAACCAAACAGTGAGCATACACTGCACACTCCACTGCAAGCTTCATTTAGTCTTTGTTGGTGTTTAGTCTTTGTTTATACTGACTCTGAGCTTCCGGGTCAGTTCCTCCAGCATCTGCTGCAGAGTCTGGTTCTCCTCCAGGACGCTGACTGTCTTCCTTCTCTCTGCAGCCAGCTGCCTCTGGTACAAGTTATTGCTCAGCTCTTTGCTGTGTTCCACTTCCTTCACAGCACACAGACACAAACACAAACACACGTGTTGAATGAATTAAAGGAACTACCGATGGAACCATGTGACTTATTCGGAATCGTTCTGAAAGCATTATGTGGTTTCAAACCTGCTTCAACAGCTCAATATATAGTTCAACATACAAGGTTCACCTTCATTCTCTCTTCGGCCACCTGGGCACGACATTTCTCTTTCTCTAGCTTTTGACTCAGCTCGTCTCTGGTTTCCAGGTCTTCCTGTGCGAGTAAACGCTTCAGCCGCGTGATGGTCGCCCGGCTCTTTTTCACATGCGTCTGCTCCCTCTGCAGCTGCTCCTCCTTGTCCTTCAGCTTCTGTTCCAAAGTGCGTACTTGCTCGTGACAGCGCCTGAGCCGCTCGTGATACACATGGCTCTCGTTGGCATGGCGCGACATTAGCTGGGCCACCTGGCTCTCTGTGTCGTTGTGATGCTGCAGACGTGCCTGAACCTGCATCAGGACAGAGATAAGGAGTATCTATTCTGTCTCTGTGATGGCTGCAGGATGGTATTAAAGTGCATGTAACATAAATAGGTGGGAAAACGACACAGGAACCGTTGAGGGAGAAGAATGTTTTTGAAGACAAACGGAAAAAATGACCTGTCTCAGAGTTCGATTCTCCATCTGAATATTGTCGTACTGCTGCTGCAGCTCAGCAAGTGCATTCTTCAGTTCGTTGATCTTTAACAGGCGGGTGGAAAGCAACTTCTTTGTTGCCATGTCCAAGTCTTTGCATGGCGTGTACTCTTTGGTCTGCGAGCGTACGCCCTTACGATGCTGCTGGGCCAGAAGGTGCCTCGGTGCAGGTTCATGTCGATAACTACCTGGATGCGCCACACAGCCTGTCAAATAAGTGCTCAATAATTGTGAGCCTTTAGGATAAAAACTTATATAACTTTATCAAATTTACCTTGATGAATTAGCATTATTAGCGAGGTTGTTTACAAGGTTTATACTGCCATCAGCTGGACATTCAAGCAAATAACACTTTTAAAACTACTCTGCATACCTTTTTTGTTGATGTGGGAGGGAAAGGAGGTCTTTGCCTGCATCCGTCTTTGAGGAGAATGAGATGGAATCCTGGACTGGGAGTACGGCGACCTAGAGCCCTCTGAAGGAGAGTCATATTCGTCTGAGTAGAAGGACAAGGTACTTCTGCGTCCCTCCACATCTGACAGTTGGCCCTGCTCTGAGTCCGAATTCCAGCTTCTATTCTTCTCAGGATTGTCATCGTTGTCGTCTTCTTCCTCGCGTTGCAATGATTCTCGTGAATCTTTCTTTGTACTCCGAAGTGACTGACGACCTCCATCAGTGTCCCATTTATCTTTATTGGGTGATGTTCTTCTCTTTGAATCCATATTGTTACAGATGAATGCTATGCAAAGTTCACACACAAAAGGAGAACAAGTGATTGACTTTGTTCCTTTTCGTTACCGAAGGAAATTCTGAGCATCAGATGTAGCAATTGAACTTTGTATTCTTTAGATAACTATGTGAAAACATCAAATGCAAATTCATCAAATCCTTCCAACTTTGAATGAATGAAACTAATGAGCCATTCTTTAGATTTGCGCCACTGATTTACAGACGTCAAGCATTCCTCTGGCCCTTTCATTGAACCTTACATTAAATAATCACTTGACAGGTGTCTCCATGGCGACAGACCTGTCTCTATGGTAACAGTCAAGCAGGGAGAGCATCAGCATCACAAACTGAGGATTCTACGAAAAAAAAAGACGATCCTAAATCTGAATAAAAAGAAATGTTATTGACACCAGATGTCAAATAAGTCCACATTAGCTTTTTTCCTCTCTTCTCGTGACAACAAAACACTAATTTTAAGCTCCATTAAATCCTCCTTCACTCTATTTGTGACACAAACCAGCTGGATTGAAGTGGACCGTCTGTGACTGACAGCCGCGGTGTTTTCAACCTGCCTGTCAAGCAGCCGTGGGCCGCTTGTAGACACCGTCCCTGTGGTCCCTGGAGAGGTTTGAAGCTTTGACCGAGCAGATAATAATATTAAAAAGGAGAAAAAGAAGACAGAAGCTAAGATTGCCAGCCAACGTGAAGAGACCTGTTGACATTAGCAACCGTTAGCTCGACCGCGAAACAAAACGACAGTCAACAAGTCATCCCGACAGTCTGGCAAAAAGAGCAAACCCCTGCAACTCCGTGTTTACCCTGAGCGACTTTGTCCCTGCAGAGGCGTTTTGTTAGTGCTCGTATTAGAAAACGCAGATCCACCTAGCACAAAGCTAGCTTCAACCGAAGCTAAGTGGCTTACCTGGCTACGTGAAAGCCAGGTTCTTCACTCTTCGGGGCTAAACCTCCGTATTTACACGTGTCGCCATGCACATATAAGCAGCGAAGCCAGTGAGGAGTCACGGTGTTCACCGTCAGACCCCTTGAGGTCTGATCTAATCCTGCCTTTTAGAAATAATCTCGGGTTCCGCTAGCTGACGCCGCACCATGGCAACCGCAGCACGGCCGCAGTACCGGGCTGCCGCCGCAGGGGGGCGCTGCAGCGGCTGGTCCCAATCAATTCACCTCTTATTAAAATATCTGCTCTTTATGAATTTAACCACAGAGGGTGCAACATCCATTGCTTATTTACTCCGAAATCTGAAAGCTGTAACAGAGTGTCTTTCGCAGGAACTGAAGTCGAGGAATTGAGAGAAACAACTTAAAACACCAAAGGCGCTTCGCACATTATAGGCGGTTCCTGACATCTTCTTGCAGCATTATGGGTCATAAAAGCTCTGATAGCGAAAAATCAGACTTATGGAAGGTTAAAACGAGAGTAACAGAAGCAGAGCCGGACGAAATCTTTTCAAAATATTTAACTCCATAAACTAATAAATTCTATGTGGTGACTGACGTTTATAATCCGAATTTATTAAACCACCTCTGGTAAAAGCGTGTGGCAAATGCCCAAGGCTAAAACAACAGTTATATCTCGTGTGCTCACACTAGATGAAAGAAGAAAAAAAAAGAAAACGCGACTTGGCGATACCTTTATTTTGAAAAACCACTGCGGGAACTAGAAGGCGTACGAGCGCTGATCGGCGGTGAGGAGCGGCGAGCGCTTCATGCGGAGGAGCCGCAGACGGAGACATGTCTTAGTTTAAATGTTTTAAAAAGAAAAACAAACTGGTGTCATCGCTCATGTGGAACGCCGGGAGCCGTTGAGGGGCCGTCGAGTTGGTGGATCGAGCTGGACTGGGCTGTCAGGTTTTTTTCTTTAAACTCCAGTTTGCCGGCTGTCGGACATCACTGGGATTAAAATGGTCATTAAGGTCTACGTCGCCTCGTCAACGAGCTCCATCGCGGTGAGTGTTCTCCTGGGCTGTAGGTGTCTGCAAGACAGTCGATGTTCAGAAATCTGAAAATCTGGTAGTGTTAAAATAATTGCCTGTTATTAATATTATGTTGAAAAATACTATTGTTACTCTTCACATACTCCTATTCACTTTTAAGTGCATTTTTGAACTGTCAGAGGGTATTTGTTTTATGTTATGCAGATTACACCAATTTGAGTCATACTACATGTTTTAATCCTTGTTAAACTTTTGTCCTCCGCATCCCAGGACTATGCGAATATAATCCTTTGACAAACACGCGTTTTTGATCTATTTTTATCCCTTTCTGATGGATCCTGGGAGCTGTGCATAAGAAAAAGCCTCATTGTTTGCTCATCTGCACTAAAACGGCACACGTGATCCGACCAACCAGCATTTATTAGAGCTCAACGTGATTAATTGAACTGTCCGAGAGCTAATTGAAAACATATCCAACAAATGATGCTCAGCTGCAGCAGCTGCCCTCTTCTGGCCTCCCTCCTGGGAAATACCAGCCTCATGGATTTGACATATCCCAGCTGATATTGAGTGTAAGCAGAAAAATCATCACACAACACTCTCACATGAATGCCTCAGGTCTTAGGTAATGGGACATGTGAGTAATATATTTATTTTATCGTGCTTTGAGGAGGACAGCCCAATCTGTGAGTGTTTACAAAGGAGTTATTTTTAATCCTGTGACACATAATTCAAAAAACACCATCTTTCTCTATTTTCCAAACTCTTGCGCACACGTACACACACACACACACACACACACACTCACTCACATACACGCCATGCATGGTTGACCACGTCCTCCATTTAGGTCAGTTATGTGAGTGTATAGCTCATGTGAATATAATTCAAAGTTTCACACCACTGATTGAGGAGTGACGGTAAAACTGGAATTTTTCAGTCCATTTTAAGTAAAGCGGCTAAAAAAAGGAGCGAGTGTGACTGATGAATTCAGGGAAACGGGAAGATAAGAAGAAAAACAAGAGGAAAAAAAACCCACAACAGCAGTGGGAGGGAACCACTGCCGCAAAACAAATTAAGTCAAGCGGACAATTATTTGGTCTCAATTCCAGAGCAGAGGGACTGACACTCATTCAACATTCTAATAAAAAAAAAAAAAAATTAGTCCCTACTGTGCTTCCTGAAAGGCAAATGAAATTTGTTAAATTCATGTTTAGACCTACAGTTTCATCAAGATAAAGTAATTAACTAATTACCATCTGTGGGGTTGCAGGAGGATTTGGGTTGTGATGTTCTAGTCCTATGACAGGGGCCCGGGTCCCTGAGGGTTCTGTACAGCGTGTTAGCTGCTGTTGGCATCACTGGTGTAGAGGGAGGGTGGTCACAGGGCTCGTGAATGCCCTACCTGTCTACTTCTCACTTGCAACACACACACACACACACACAAAAATCTGACTCATCCATCCGCGTGCACTCTCACTCCTCTCCGGGGGCCCTCGTTCATTATTTAAACTCCTGCTGCTCCATCTGTGAGCTCACTGGAAGGTCATATTGTGTAAACTGTGGTGGAGAGCAGCAGTGTGATGTTCACTATACTTTCAGTCTAATACAACAGGTGCTTGCAGCTTATTTCTTAGAAGCAATCCTGCAGGGCTTTTTACATGCCCAGAGATGGTTGTTCAAACTGTCATTCACATCCTCTGTATGTTGGTTCATCCTTCCTTTTAAAGGAACAGACAGATAAAGAACCTCATGAGAAGATGAAACCGGTCTGAGACATGTCGACTGTCTGTGATTTGTTTATGGCTTTCTCTTCTGTGGGAGTTTTGTCTGTGCTAAAATTATCCAACATTCCCTCCGGCATTCACAGACACTGCCGCACAGATTCCCTCTCACACGGTCCCAGAACAGTAAGGACTGGACCACAGGGAACCGACGACTGGGATAGCGAATGGGACGGGCCGCTGATGGGATTCCCTCATTAACAAAACAGGAAGTCCTTCAGCAAAATACGTGCAACAATACTGATATTAAATGTAACATATCAAAAACACCACTTTCGCTGATCTATAATCCTTCTCACTGTCATTGCTACTGGATCAAACACTTCACGTGGGTGAGATGGGATGGGGCTCATCATTTAAGCCCCCTTGTGCCTAGGGGCCAGATCACATTTCAACCAGATAATACTTCAGTAAAAATGATATTCTGAGACTCTGTCCCCCCTGAAGTGAATTGTTTTAATATTGATTCTTCTTGTAATGGAGCAGCTCAAAGGGTCACCTTAGCATTCCGAGCTCAGTGTGGTCACAGTGCCTCCCTGACAGCATGTGGAAGTGTATTTCTTCTCTCTCCACCCCTAGGTGAAGAAGCACCAACAGGCCGTGGTGGGGTTCCTCGAGGCCAATCGAATCAACTTCCAGGAAGTAGACATCACCATGCTGGAGGAGCGGCGGCTTTGGATGTACCGCAACATCCCTGAAGAGAAGCGCCCTGAGAAGGGCAACCCTCTGCCTCCGCAGATCTTCAACGAGGACCGCTACTGTGGGGTAAAGAGCAAATTAGGCCTGGGAGGACGCATGCTGTCCCTCGGTTTGGCAAGGCAGATGTTCCAGATGAGTCCCGAGGGATGCGTTATTACATACTGAGGGTCCCTGAAGGGGGGAAAAAAATGGATGTTTATGATGCTAAATGTGGTTACCATATGAGCTAGAAGAGTGACTTTGATCGGACGGTGCTTTGCCATTTTATGGCCTTCACTTTGCATGCTGCCCTGTAATCCCAGCATAATCCAGTTTCATGGGTGAGGCAGATTATCTGTTCCAATGGTCAGTGTAATCTGCCATGACATGGTCATTGAATTATAGTAAAAGCAGTTCAGCTGACATGTTTACATCCCTCAAACCTGTGACTCTTGTGTAATGGTCAGTTTTCATTTTGTGCCCCCCCCCCACACACACACACACACTCCTGTCTTCCAGGACTATGAAGACTTTTTCCTGTCAAAGGAGGACAACACCGTGTTTTCATTCCTTGGGCTCCATTCCCAACCCTCAGTGAAAGTAAGGATGCATTAAACACATGATGTTCGCAGTAAGTTCTGAGAAGCTGTTGTCTGTGCCTGTCTGCCTGTCGCCGCTCCCTCAGACCTTCATGTGGTTTTCCCCTAACTGCATTCTGTCTTCCGTCCATCTTATGGAGGCTAATTAGATGAGTGAGCTAAAAGATTCGATTAGATGCAACCCAGCCGGATGATGCGCACAATGTTTCAGTAAATTCACCCTACTTGTTCACCCTAGCTATAAATTCAGAATTCAATATGTAAAATCAAACATTTCTGTAATCTCTTTTGTCACATCTAATGAGTCTGTTCCACTGTCATTTCTCACTGGCCACAGGCTCTGTGTTGTTTAGCTCCGCCTACTGCCAACATTGCTCTTGTAAATCCACACAAACCTGTAATCTCTATGTGCCCCCCCGACGTTTAGGATTCGGAGTCGTAGCCTGAATCCAAATTGCAGGCATGTGTGATCCGGGGACCGTCCAGACATGGAGACATCAACGGCGTCCCCTCTGCTCCGTTTGCCCCGTGTGCAGCCATTCCAGGTCTCCCGAAACAACTTTCTTCCACCTCTGAAGAGAGCGATCGTCAGGACCCAAGAAACCGATCATGTTTGTGATAGATGCTTCCGTTTTACATTAAACACACTCTGACAAACCCTCTGTGGCGTAAGCTAGACGAGGATGTAGCAGCTTTTAGCGCCAGTGCACCAGTTGCTTTGTTGTGTGAGGTGATCCGAACCTGATGTGATGTTCCCCAATTATTTCAGAAAAGAATGAAAAAAAAGAAAAGGTCCAAAATGTTTTGGTTCAGTGACAGTTTTATTTTGTATGCCATAAAAGAACATAAACCTTTTATTATTTAGCTAAAAGGCAGAGTTTAAAGCCCAAAAAAGCTGATAATCTATTTTAGTCCAACTGCGGTTTCCAATTGTTTTATAAAAGAGTTTGACTCTCTCTCAAAACTGAGCATTGTGGATTTTTGCAAATGTCACTGAAAGATTGAAAGAGTAAGGACTATTTTGAGCTGTGGATCAATACAATTGGCTGTAGTGAGTCAATAAACCAGGTACATATTGTGCTTTTTAGATGGACAAAAAGGACAAAAGTTCTGTTATTTGACTTTTGTTGTAAACAGAAAATACTGCAGATCCAAATAATCCCCAAAAGAGAGAGATTAAGAGTGAATGTTTATTTCTAAATGTCTAAGAAACATAATGCAACATATTTGACATATATTACCCTAAATTGTGCCAATGATATAATTTAAAGTACCAAAATGAACCTTATGTCCTTGCTTGTGTCAAACCTTCCGTTTTTATATGAGGTCAACATTATCCTGCCATTTGTACAATGAATGATGCAAACACCCCCACAAGAAAAAGGCATTTTTTATTGTGTATATCTGGTGTTGAGGCTGTCACGCCTGCTTTATCAGAATAAATGTACCTGACAAACACGGCCTCGCATGATCCAGTGCTGTTTTACTTGGTCACCGCACAGCAGAGCATGATTCAAACAGGCCCCCAAAAAGAGCCAGCGATCCGGAGAGACGCACGGAAACTACTCACTTCATTCTTTCGTTCCGTTCGTCACCTTTATGTAAATATCAGTCCTATCAGGAACACCGTTATGGGCGGTGACAGCGCGGGGCCTCGGCACTCGTTTCCTAGAGTAGCTGAAATGTCATTTCCCATCAGGGAGTGGGGCAAAACATCATCAATCGTTTACCCAGGCTGAGCAAATGTCGGCACCCTCAGTTCTGCAGTAGAGGGTTGGCTCGGCCATGACCCCCTTTAGTCAAACAAGTCCTCAGCTACTTATTTTACCCGTGGTTTGAGTTTAGTATGCGAGCTCTTGTGTGAGTGCTGTTGGTTCCATGTGATTTATCTTCCTGCTGTGGTGCCAACAAAGATGCACAATGCAAAAAAATTCTAAACGAGAAGTAAATAGGTGAAATGTAATATTTTTTATGCTGGGTGATCATCAGAGCCGGAAAGATTTCAGTCTCAAGAGCGAAGCCAGAATAAGGAAATTCATCCTGTGCAGAACAGCAAATGCTGAATTGACAATTGAGCAACCATGAGCACAGGCCCCGGTGGGATGTTGCTGATGCTGTTGTAACGCACAAATACCGGACGTGTAATGTATAGTACATGAGACAGTCGCACACAACTGAACCGCTGTTATTTTGTTCTATGTTTCAACTGAAGCTTGAACAGTGTTGACAGTCGGGCCATCGTGGCATCAAGTTTGGCTGCAGAAGGCAAAGGGCTGGGAATCGAAAAACATGCATGAGGGGAAATGTTTTAATAAAGGGTGGTTTCGATCAAACGCTAAGCATATCAAAGGAGACTTTCACAATCATAAGAGGACATTTTGTGACTCATGTTGACAGCGAGATGTGGTAAGATTAAAATCCAAGAGCGGTTGAGTAACATCAGTCCACTTTGATCGACTGCTCATTCTGATCCTGTGATTCAAACCAGATTGGCTCCTTCTGAAGGTAAGAAAAATGTTTCTGCTGACAGACCATTTTATATATGATAAAAAGATGGGGTTGGTTAAATTTCCAAAGATTTGCATCAATAATCAAACTTTTTGGATCCAGTTTGAGCTTGTGTCATTTTTTAATATGATAACATTGTTATTTTAACATTTGAATATGCAGGGGTTTTGTTTTTGTTTTTTTCGTTTTTTGGTGAGCGTTGTAGCGTCCTCATTGCTTCAAACAAAATGAAATCTACTGTCATCCTGCTTTTAATGATTGATCAAAATGTCAACATGCATCCAGGTTGCAGTCCAAGTCCAGCCAGCCTCTTTGATTTATAACAATAAGTGGATCTGTGCACGGGAGATTCCAACGTTGTGATATTTTCAATTTGATGACTTTTATATTTTGAAAGCTGTTCTTTTACTTGTTGCTGAGACAGGTTAATTGAAGGTAAGATTTAAATAGATGATCAGATGATGAATGATATTGGAAATCCTTGGGGTTTTTTTGGCAGGAGGGGGGGGGTTAAAGCACAGAAAAGAATTAAATAAAGGTCATAATCATATTATTTTTACTGTGATTCTGCAGCACCTGAACCATTTAGAGGGCAAAATATGACCTTAAATTCTGCTGGGCAACAACTTCTTGTTTATTTGTCAGCAGGTATGTTTCTCTTTTTATTATATTTTATTATATTATATTCCTGATTTCATAGATGATACAAAAGAAATGCAAACTTATCGATGTGAGACAGAAAAAGGAAAAGTAATATCTGCCATTGATAACTGACTTATTTCATCATAAGACTTTCATCGTTCCACCAGACCTAATTTGTGAATAACAACAGTGCACCTGGAAAACTGCTTTCTCATTTTGAATATTCCTGTTTGTTTTACCTCAAAGGTCTCCTGATTCTGGCACAGCTCATAGGCAAGTGGTTTAGGTTTCTTATCTTGAGGCATTTTGATCCGTAAGAGCTTCGGCTGTTTGCTTTTAGTGGCACGTGTTGTGATTTAATCTCTCCATTTCTAGAATGTGACAAGGTTAGGCTGGTAGGGGGCTCTCGCTGTGCTGGTAGGGTGGAGATCTACCACAGTGGTTCCTGGGGAACAGTGTGCGATGATCGATGGAGCCTCGCCAACGCTGACGTGGTGTGTCGAGAGTTAAAGTGTGGGACGGTCCTCGAGGCCAAGAAATCTGCTTTTTTTGGAGAGGGAAAGGATCGGATCTGGTTGGACGATGTCCAGTGTAATGGTGACGAACCGTCGATCCTCAAGTGTACACACAGAGAGTTTGGGGAGAACAATTGCGGTCATACGGAAGATGCTGGTGTTATCTGTTCAGGTAAGTCTGATTTTACCCTCTGGTTTGTGTTGACATGACCCTGACCCTAATTCTAGGCTTAAGGGGGCTGAGTGTACATAAAGAAGGGGGAATAGTTCTAAAAGGTCTGAGTAGGGGTCAAAATGGAACTAAATATGACACAATACTTTTATGCAGATTACACTTAACACATTTTCTCGCAGTTATAGATGCTCCCAAAAAACAGGAGATGCTGCTTCCTCACACTCTTTCCACACTGTCAGCTGAGTTAAATGGTGCTGGCAGCACTTGCCTTTTCTTCCTCATTTTTGATTGCAACAAAATTTGTGATTTATGCAGAATTGGGAAGTAAAACTATGCAGAGGACAGCAAAGTGGTAACATTGTGGTATCTCTGGATTTCCGCAACCAATCTCTAAAACACAGTAGCAGCAGTTCAGCACAGAACCAGCAAAAATATAAACACACAAAGGCCAGAAGGGAGGGATGAGGGGTAAACACAGTAAAATCGATGCACACTATTTCATCTCATGCCACTTTTCTTGTCCCACAAACTGGAATCAAAAGAAAGAAAATGTAGATGTATTCTTACCATGATTATTTATATGGAAGCTCTAACAATGCAAAGCAAAACTACCTTTTCCATGATGCAACTTAACATTGTAACTAACTCCTCCCAGAAATTACATGTTGTTTTCCACACTGCTACTACTTATAACAATAATTGCAAACATATCAGTAAAGTGATTACAGGAGTATATCCTTTTCATTTTTACTACCATTCATATCTCCCCTTTGCAGAACATTTAAGGGTGGTCAATGGAACCAATCGGTGTAATGGCAGAGTGGAGGTTTTCCACAATGACCACTGGAAGCACGTATGCAACAGTGACTGGGGCAAGGAGCAGATTGAAGTGGTGTGTCGGGAGATTAACTGCGGTAACCCTGTCATTCAGCCAATGTATCCAGATGTGGGGGAGACCTCCATAATGAATGGAGTCAAAACCACCTGTACTGGGAATGAGACCTCCATCTCTCAGTGCACAACTCAAGAATTCAAGGAACGATGCATTGATGCTACTGTTGTGTGTTCAAGTACGTGTTGTTATTTCAGACTTGAGAATATTACAGTGTGTTTGAGACCTCTCTGCTGTTTTAGCTGATTTGTCTCGACATATTCCGTCCATTTAACAGACAGCAAACAAATGCGGTTGAAGAACGGAACCCATCGGTGCTCAGGGCGAGTGGAAATCTTCCATGATGGACAGTGGGGAACAGTTTGTGATGACAAGTGGGGCATGCAGGAAGCAACAGTAGCCTGCCGGGAGATGAACTGTGGGACTGCCATTGCAGTCAAGTACAAGGCCTTCTTTGGCAGAGGTCAAGATAATGTTTGGTTGGACGATGTTGAGTGCATTGGTGATGAGAAATATATTGTCGACTGTCCGCACAGAGGTTTAGGTGAGCACGATTGTGACCACAATGAAGACGCAGGTCTCGTATGCTCAGGTACGAGATCTTTTACACCTCTCTGATGATTCAGGTTTTTACAATAATGAAGTTGAAAAACATATTTCTAATATAAATTTTGTAAATACTCACTTTCCAGAATCCGTCAGGTTGTACAATGGAACTGACCGCTGCTCTGGAAGAGTGGAGGTCTTCCATAATGATCAGTGGGGGAAAGTGTGCAGTCATCAGTGGAGCCATGAATCAGCTCAGCTAGTGTGTAAAGAACTCAACTGTGGAGATCCAAAAAGTTTCCAAGAAAAGTTCAACTTTGGCGAAAGCTATCTGAAAGGTGTTACAGCTAGATGCTCTGGCTCGGTGGAATCGATCTCCCAGTGCACGATTGAAGACTATGGAGGGATATGTGAAGGTGTTTCTCTTTCCTGTGCAGGTGAGACATAAAGGACATGGTGCATAGAACACTCACGGTGTGCAATAAATCTCTTGGGTACTTTCTTTCTTTTCGAACAGATAGTCATTGCCACTGATTTTTAGGGATAAAACCTTAATTTCTTCATTTTACAGAAAGTATAATAGCAGGAGCAGAAGCAACTCTACATAGATATTTCCTACGCTAACACATACTGCATGCTGGTGAACTGTCCTCAGGCAATCCACCAATAAGGCTTGTCAATGGCACCAACCGATGCTCTGGTAGAGTGGAGATTCGGCACAACGAACAGTGGGGGACGGTGTGTGATGATGATTGGGACATCAGGGATGCTCAGGTCATGTGCTTAGCCATGGACTGTGGGTCAGCTCAGACCGCCAAGTCCAGCGCATATTTTGGTCAAGGCGACGGAGATATCTGGCTGGATGACATGGACTGTCTGGGTAACGAGACGTCCCTGTTGCACTGCAAGCATGCCAATCTCGGTGAGAATAACTGTGGCCATGGGGAGGATGCTGGCGTGATATGCTCAGGTACGAGGTGTAAATCTACCGATTTACAAATAAAACAAAAGAAACAAATACAAAGTAAACTCTATTTCTCTTTCCAGCCACCATCAGACTCATCAACGGGACTGACCAGTGCTCCGGGAGGGTGGAGTTCTACCACAACAACCAGTGGACACCAGCATATAATCTTAACTGGGGAAAGAATGAGGCTACAGTTGTGTGTAGGGAGATGAACTGCGGAGATCCTGCGGAGTCATCAGCCTACTACGGCCAAGCAGGTCATCAGAGAGGTTACAGGGTCACCTGCAATGGCAGAGAGAACTCTGTCACGCAGTGCACGCTGAGGGAATACACGAAGAACAACAACGACCGCACTGAAGAGGCAGCTGTCAAATGTTCAGGTAAGAATCCCCCAACCGGCTACCTTAAGCATGAAAGGTTGAGGGCACAATTTGGACAAGTTTGAAATGAATTAGTATATTGCAAAAGTAACATTGATGAGTAAGATTAAAGGACACATATCTACAAGGATACTATTCATGCACAGAGAATCACATGTAGAGCTTAATTTTCAGGCAATGTGAAATTGACCGGTGGGCCCAGTCGCTGCGCCGGAAGAGTGGAATTATTTGACAAGAGCCAGTGGGGTATGTTGTGCAGTGAAGCCTGGGATTTCAACGACGCCACGGTGGCATGCAGACAGCTCAACTGTGGAAGAGCCCATAAGATCGTCACCCATGACGAGCATGGTGTCAGTAATGGACACACCTGGATGGATCAAATTGAATGCGGTGGAATGGAGTCAAGTCTGGCTCAGTGCACACGTAGACCCTTCCAGGACAAAACCTGCAACACCACAGCAATTGCTGGTGTTGTCTGCACAGGTCAGAGAATATAAAACCAAATTTATATCCTGCGTATAGGTATATACGGTTTTACCATTATGGTCACCTGGACACGCGTTCCTCTTTCCTATAAAAATAATTATTCTTCCTTCACAGGAAGTTTGGAAGTCCGACTGGCTCACAGTAAGGACGACTGTTCCGGCAGAGTGGAGGTTCGTCACGGGGAAGATTGGCACACGGTGTGTGACCAGGACTGGAATCTGAGTAAGGCTCAGGTGGTGTGCGACAACCTGCAGTGCGGAACTGCCTACGAGGCTCCCGGCGGGGCCCATTTCGGACAAGGCAGCGGAGCGGTGGTGGAGGCCAGCACTTCCTGTTTCAACAGCACGACAACTCTTCAGCAGTGCTCAGTCTCAGGCTTCAGGAGCTCAAGCTGTGGCCACGACCATGATGCTGGTGTCCTTTGTGCAGGTAAATCAGAATAAATGAGAAATTGTGTTGATGGTAGACATTTATTTACACCATAAGTGGGTTTGTCTAATCTATATATTGTAGAGATTTGAAATGCTTTGCCTCCTGTTTCCATTTGCAGCGCAGGTGCGGTTGGAGGGAGGCTCGGGTCAGTGCTCTGGAAGGGTGGAGGTCTTATATAAAGGCCAGTGGGGTACTGTCTGTGATGACGAATGGCAGTTACCCAATGCCGATGTGGTGTGTAGACAGCTTGGCTGCGGCCATGCAATTTCTGCTCCCACCAGCGCCCATTTTGGCAGAGGCACCGGCCCAATATGGCTGGATAACGTGGAGTGCACCGGCAAAGAGTCCACTCTCACGCACTGCCCCCACAATAGCTTTGGAGATAATAACTGTGGGCACAGCGAGGATGCTGGAGTTATCTGTTTAGGTAAGTGGAAATCAACCCCCCAGACTTCCCAGTTAGATGAAGCTGTGCTGGCAGAAATGATTAAAGGGCATTTTCTATTCTAGGTAGTCTGGTGAAACCCCAAATCATTGTAGGTCCTGCTCCAGAGGTGAACTGGGGTGACAAGGTTGAAATCACCTGCACTGTAGTGTCAGAACATCTGGGTGGTACTTTTATTTTGAAAAGGATGCAGGATTCATTCAAGATGGAAAAGTACTCCGAAAATGAAGCCGCAACCTTCTTTTTCCCTGTGGTTGACTTCAGCCACAAGGGGTCGTACTTCTGTGAATATCAAAAGAAAGTAGCCAGTCAAGTTATCAACTACCCTCAGGGGAACACCGCTGAGCTGACAGTCAAAGGTAAACAAGATTCATGTTGTTTAGTGTTATTATTTAAAATTTGAAGCGTGTATCAAAACATGTCCCCGATTCACCAGTTAAACTGGAGGTGCCCAGGCTCTCGCTGTCCTCTCCTTATGCCATGGTGATGTACAGCCCCGACAAAATATCAGTCACCGAAGGCAGCAGCTTCTCTGTCACCTGCTCCATTCACTCCAAATATGGTGGAGGTTTCTTCTTTCTGAGGAAATCAAACAAGAACATCACCGAACCAAAACCAGCATTTGGCCACACCTTATTCTACGTGGCAACCTTTGACTTCTCCGTGATAGACTACAAGGACCAAGGAGACTACGACTGCCTCTTTACTGTGAACATCTCTTCTCTGTCCTTCACTTCTGTTCCCTCAAAGTCACTCCAGATCACAGTATCAGGTTAGACTTGTCAAACAATGTTCCTGCATCATTCACAGCATTGGTCAAGCCATCATGTGACTAAATGATCTCTGAAACTCCCCAGCGACTTCATCTTCGTCCGTTATCTTTGGAGGTGTGTTTGGATTTTTATTGGTGTTACTTGCAGTGGGTCTTGGTTTTTTCATCTGGAGAAAGAGAAGCAGGGTTGCTGGTAAGGTGCTAATATCTGATTCCTCTTAAAATATCACTTAAGCTTCAGGTGAAAAGAAATGTATATTTTAGTTTGAATTAGGGTATAGTGTGGTGGTAGGCACCTTTGTCTTGTGCAAGGTAGCAAATAGGACTGATCAAGACCTTCCAGTTGTTATCAGGAAAAATATAGATGAGCGTTGACTGAACCATACTGCTTCGTTTACACTGCACTGTGACTCCCCTTAGGTCTTCTAGTGTGATATCACTATAATATTAATATACTGTTCACTATAATGTAAAATAATGACAACTATGCTAACTTATTTGATATAAACAATGAAATGTTCCAACACAAAGGTCAATAAATGACCATTTTATACTTTACAGGCATCATGGTTCAGTTCCAAAGCAAGCCTGAAGTAACAGTTAATGATGATGCGGATGAGAGAAGCAATGCCATGTTTGATGGAAGGTAAAGAACAGATAACTGATATTATACTACTATTATAGTGTCATTATACTGTTATTTGCTTCTTTCTTGAGCATCATCATTACTCCTGCAGGGCCCGCAACATCCAGGCAAAGATGCCTGGGCACAGTGGCGGCCTGGAGGACAAGCAGACCATTGTGGACTCTGAAAATCCTGTTGAGGGCGACCCTGAAAATCTGGCTGGAAGAGTGTGTTACGAACTTGAGCCACTCGTCCTCTCATGATTACAGACACTTACTTGAGCGATTTCAGGGAATTTACAGAGCAACACGGCACCAGACTGTAAGATTAGCTTTTTACTCCCACTCTCTACTCTCTAGTTTAAGTTCTTCAATTAGCCACACCCATCAGTGATGCCGCCTCATACTGACAAGGTAAAGGACAGGAAGAAGTTATTTGTTATTTGTTCTATAGTGTGGTGTTTCCTGAAAATTGAAATTGTAATTTGGAAAATCAAACTTTATGTGCTGCTTTTGTGAGGCAGAAATGTTTACTCGTGTTTTATTTTTACTCCTGTAGATTTCAGAAAGCAAAAGCCCACCAGCTGGGAGGAAGGTGTTGCTTTTGTACTGGGTTATGAGCTGTTTTTAGCGTATAATAGAAGTGATGATCAATAAATGTATAATTCTAACAAGAACAGGGAGTGTTTTTTTTTTCCAAATCCATTTTCGGCATCCTAAAATCACAATCTGAGCTGTACATGTTCTTACCACAGGTTCGTGACAATGGTCTGGTGAAATGCTGCTAGATGCAACACATTACACATTCATTTCACATTGCACCTTTCGCAGGCTACTACTCCTTTAGCCGTTTTTATATCTGACTCCTGACTCATGAAAAGATTTAAACCAAGCTCTTTTGTCATCCAAGTCTTGTCTTTTAACAGGCCACACCCAGTGGTTGAGCTCCCCCAGTGTTAAAAGATTGTCAGCATTTAAAAGCCTAATGACTGTGTGTGTGTGTGTGTGCGTGCGTGCGTGCGTGCGTGCGTGTGCGTGCGTGCGTGTGCGTGTGTGTGTGTGTGTGTGTGTGTGTGCACGCTGAGCCCACGGTTGACTCACAAATAACAGGTAAGTCTCGTCTGAACCTGCACTCCTGTCTGAAGAAGACCAACCCAGCACAACATTCCAGCATTTATAAGGCTGGAGCAGTCTCTGCTCCTGCACTCTTCTTGGTTTTCTGTTTCCAGAAACGTGCAGAGCAGTTAAAAAAAAACCAAAAGAAACAAGCAAATATGGGAGTGAGATTGTTTTATTCAAGTACATCAGGCAACCAAGAGGTGAAGTATCAATATGATTAAGCTTTTCTTTGTAATTTAACCTGTTTGGCTAAAGACTTCCTACTCTTCCATGTCTTGTCTAGATTAAAAAATGTCAGCAGAAAATCATGTTCATCCTTCAAAGCAAAAACATTTCCTTTGAACTTGTGGATATTAGTGCAAGTGCTGACAGCAAGGATTGGATGAGAAACGCTATTGGTGACAGCAAAGCTTTACCCCCTCAGATCTTCAACGGAGACGACTATTGTGGGGTATGTCTGATGTGATGTCCTGCAAAAATAAAAATGCTATGTTACCGTGAACTAATACTGATCCCGTACTGCTATGTCTAACAAAGCTGGTGTTTTAAAGGATGCAAATGCAAGCATTAAATGCGGTTGCTGTACTCCTATATCTAAAGAATCACACCGAATACTTAATGTTGGATAGATCTGGGCAGTGGATGTAAATGAAATATGTCAAGGCTCCTCCTGAATTCAGATGAGTAGTATACAATCTGAGCAGGCCACACAAGCCTGTGTTTACCCTCAGGACAGACTAAGTAACTAGTGCAGTTAACTCATGTATTTTCACATCACCACTCACAAAACAGCAAGTAAAGCTAATTGTTCCCAAAGCTGAGCCACATAAATTGCACTAGGTAATGCCAGTGATTTATATGTCTTTTCACTTTGCACTGTCTTTTCTTTTTACGGTTGTATTTTCTTTTTCAGGATTACGCGGCGTTTGAAAATGCGGTTGAGGTGGAAATCTTAGACCAGTTCCTCAAACTCCAGTGAAAATGAAGAATGGCTATGAGAGATAAATAAACGTGCCTCAGAAATCAGAAATGTGGTTTAAAATGACCTGCAATTTTGAATAAAGCTTCAAAAAAATCACTTTCATTCACTGAGAAATTATTATCAAAAACAGATTTAAAATTTTAAATAAAAAGTTTTTTCCTTTACATTATCTGAGGACTGAAGTTTCAGGTTATGTGGAAGGCTGCTTTAAAGTATCTTTATGTGCAACGTTTATGTTATAAACCTAAAAGTATCATCAATAAAAAATACATTTATAACACGGTTATCCAAGATTTTTTTTTCCCTTAAGTGAGGAAATAAAGAAGGTTCTTTTTTTTTTTTTTTTACTATTAATGAGAACGATATTTCTGTTTATATAGAAAAAAATAGTAAAAAAGGATTACAGGCATTAACTTGGACAACAAATTCAGGTGCGGGGGGGAGGGGGTCCTCGTGGTATTAAAGCGGCGTCGCGGCCTGATGACGTCCTCTTTCCTGGACGCCCGATCGCAGGCTTTCGGTACGTTTTCGGCTCATCGACACAATCCGCAAGATTTATCAAACATCTCGACTTCTACCGTCGCTATCATGACCTCGCCCTGACTGCTGACGCGTGTTCTCTTGCTTTCCGTTGGTATTTTTCAGAACTTTCAAGCCAAACATCCATTTTGAAACAACAATGGCCGAGGAAGGGTGAGTGGAGCGAATAGTGCTAAAAACCAACGTGTGCCTCTCTTAAAATGATGGTTCTGTAGACGTAAACGTGCAACCAGCAGGCGTCGGGTTTTAAGATTGTGTGGAACTCGTATTAACGGGTGACTTTGACTTTATTCTAAGCGGCATGAGCTCCTGTCTGGGTCACTAAAAAGTCCCTGTTGGCTTCGGAGCTAGGACCCGAAAGGGGGAATAAAAGTTGGGTTATGCGTAATAAAGAGAGCTGAACGGCGCCAAACCATGCACAAGACCACATATTGGGTTGGGGCCACAGTTCTGTCACACATGCACGTTTTTGTTGGGGGGGGGGGGTTGTCATAGCCACAAATGTGGGTCTTTACAGGTCTGGTGGAGCTGCAGGGAACTGAGCATCCCTGCACAAACCTAGTGTCTTGACTCGAATATTCCTGTGGATTCACAACTGTCCAAAGCAGCAAGTCCTGTTCAGCATTTATCAGTAGTTCGCAGGTGTTGAATCTCAGGTTTTAACGTGGGTTGATTATAAAGTGTGAGCTCCTGGCACTTGAATGATGACTCAAATCTTTTGTCGGATACCCCTTCACTCCGCACTGAGTGACACCCTCGATCTGACTGCCGGGAGCTCCGCTTTGTCGCACTAAAGTTGTGCTCGGGTCGTTCCGTTCCCCCACCTGACCGTGACTCTGTCCACAGCGTTGCTGCTGGAGGTGTCATGGATGTCAACACTGCTCTCCCAGAAGTGCTGAAGACCGCCCTCATTCACGACGGCCTTGCCCGCGGTATCCGCGAGGCTGCCAAGGCTCTCGACAAGTACGTTGCACCCCACTGCGTTCTACAACCTTTCATATATCGCTGATGATATCTTGGCTCCCTCTACTGAGTTTTAATGTGGAAGTCTGCCATTGTTACCCAATTTCTGTCTGAGATATGGTGGTGTTTTTTTTTTTTTTTTTACACAACTTGTTAAATGGGTGTTTAAAATGCTTGGGTGCGTCTTGCAGGCGTCAGGCCCATCTGTGCGCCCTTGCTGCCAACTGTGACGAGCCCATGTACGTCAAGCTGGTGGAGGCCCTCTGTGCTGAGCACCAGATCAACCTGATCAAGGTAAAACTGTCGACCGGGCTGGTTTGGCATCTCCTGGCCGGACACTGCATCACTGATGATAATCTGGCTCCCTCTACTGAATATTATGAGGAAAGTGCCACTGTTACCCAATTTTGTCTGAGATGCGGTTTCCCAGCTCAAATGTACAATCTGAAGGGCCTGTTGGAGCTTAACCCGTGTTTTTGTTGTTGCGTTCATCAAGCGCACCTTTTGTTTTATGCTGAGAACGAGCAAACGCCAATTACAAGCCTTGTTCTTCAGGTTGACGACAACAAGAAGCTCGGCGAGTGGGTCGGGCTGTGCAAGATTGACCGTGAGGGCAAACCCCGCAAGGTGGTGGGCTGCAGCTGCGTCGTAGTCAAGGTAAAGGTTCTGTAATCTCACACGGGACCACAAAACTAACTCTTAAAGCTCTTCAACGTGCCAGGCAAGTGCAGGTGCTTGTGATTCGTGACATGCAGCTGTTTAACAAATGGCTATAAGACTGCCAGGGTACGAGCCCCGCCGCCTCTCCGTGGTGACTGGGGTCCCTATGAACGGCTACATACAAACACAATTGATGTTTTTGATGCTAGGACTAAATTCCAGTTATTGTGACCAAGATGCTAAACTTCACTTTTCTGCCTTCAGGATTATGGCAAGGAGTCACAGGCCAAGGACGTGATTGAGGAGTACTTCAAGAGCAAGAAATAAGATGTCAATAAAATGGAAACTGTTGGCTAATCTGTGTTTCCGTGCCTCTGGCCATCAGAGCTTGTGAAAGTACACAACCACAACTACTGGGGAAAATTAGTTTGACGTACATCAGGACCATTGATATGTGGCTAAACAACCAGTCCATTTTAACCTGAGGACTTGGGTCCATATTCAGAGCCCTAAAAGTAGCTCTTAGTGATGTCATTCTAAGGATTTTAGGATTTCTCAAATCTCAAGGTCTTTCTTGGAAATCTACCATGGTAGGAAATTATTCATCACATCACTCCTTAAGAGCTGCTAAGGTCCGAAGGTCCAAAACCGTTTGGAGAGGACTTTTAAGAGACAAGTGTCAGACACACTACCAGCTTGATGGTGCAGGGGTCGTTTTTGTGGACAGCTATTTTGGTTGACTATATTTTTATACAAAAATGTACTGAGGTTGTCGTTGCAGCAACTTCAAACCGTTGCAGCCCTTTCGTAGCCTTTGTTGTGATCTCTGCTCGCTCTCTGGACTGCAGCGCTTTGTCGCTTGTCTAGAAGAGTGAGCGGTGCATTGATTTGACAGGCAGTGAGCTCCCAAATTAGCTTGTGCCACAATCCTCGGGCTGTTTGCTGCTCTTCTCTCCAGTTCAGCGTTTTTTTTTTTTTTTTGATCTAAGACCTACTTTAAGAAAGCCAGTTTTACCAGCATGGCCAGTAAACACCAGGCAACTCGATATAAAAGTCATGTGAGGTACACTCAAACACTTTGAAGCTGTGGAATGTTTAGTGAGTTCCATCATGACATGGTTTCACTATTTCCCATTTCATTTCAATCCAGTCTAATCTCCAGTCAACTGGTTTAAATCTTCAGCAGCATGTTAGTTTTTCTAAAGGCCAGTCATCTTTTAGAACTCTGCATTGGGCCAAAGATACCTGAGATTCAACTCTGTCCCCTCCTTTCTCAGAGTTGTGCTCAAACTTCCTAAATCACTTCTAAGATAAGATTCCTTGTTAGGAATTTTTAGGCCGAGCTAGGAGCTCTGAGGGAACCTTATGGGCTCTGAGGTTTTGAGTTTCAAGAGAAGACACAAGGCATTTGGATAAGTTCTTTATCTACAGATTTTTAAAGGAAAAAAAAAAGCATTCAAACTCATGATGCACATCTCTGACCCCACCCCTGCCCCCCAAATTACAAAAGTCCAGAATAGAGAACCCAAATTTTAAGTTAGACATCCGCTACCTTTTAACTAGAATGTAAATAATTTACAGATGTTTGTACCACCAGGAAGAAAAACATACAAAAAAGGGTATTAATGCTGGTACATAAAACACCGCCCAGGTTTATCCTGGGTGACTCAAACAGGCCTGGCCTTGCTCCCCGGGTGATGCGCCATAAAAACGGATGTCCCGGGGGAAGTCTTTCCCAGGCCGTCCAGTCTGCTCCAGCTACAGGGGGAATCATAGCGTCCATCTCCCAGTTTTCAGTCCCCACTGGACCCCGACCGGGTCGTGATCTAAAACCCTGCTGGGTGCCCTGTCTCACCTCACCTTTTAAGACCGTTCAGTTTGTAATCCAGACATTCAAAAAAAAAACAAAAAAAAAACAAATTCAAACATTTGCAGTGTATTAAATAAGAGGGCTGCCCAGTCGACGGCGTCCATGGATGTTGGTTCAAGTCCATATTGTCGTAGTAGTTACAGGTACTCGAACTCCAGTGCTTGGTGTAGTGCCAGCAGGTCAGAGTGACTGGATATCCTCCAGAAGGGCATGTTGTGCTGCAGAGTGGACACAGGCGTTAGTGGAACCAGGGGTGGGTGAGTCAGGGTGGTGGTGGAGGGAGGGGGGGGGCAGCCGCAGACCGCCACCTACCGGCATGCAAGTGACTACAGCAACTTTATTGCACCGCAAACGAAACCCATGCACTTCTACTCTGGCTTACAGGAGGAGTTTGGCATTTTGGGAGGTGTACCACTCGGCTTCTGTGCTGGGAGTCGGGTTAGACGACGTCACGCTTTTATATGTCGCTCAAAACGTAATGTCGAAAAAAGATTCATGGGGATTAAATCCTTTTCCTGAACTTGAGCGCCGCGTTTAATCTGTGCTGTTGTAGCTTTGGCCGCAGGGAATATACTCTCTCCCCTCAGCAAGAACGTGATGACACAAATATCCCACAATGCCAGAGTGGTCCTTTGACAATCCCAGCACCCAGCACGAAGAATAAAACCCAGCACCGCAGAAGAAGAATGGGTTTTATGTCCACAAAAGCAAATGTTTCAGCTTCACGGATGTCACTGGTTTTGGTGCTTGAAACAGAGCGTCAATCGCAGCTTTTCACTCTCAACACAAGGAAACAAAAGCAACAGCAACAGAAAAACAACCAACACAAAACCCTCTATGACAGCACAGAAAAGGAGGCTTGGTCCAATCAGAGCTGGCAGGGTCACGGTGGAGGTCGCGGGTCCATTACCTTTTTGGCTGCCTGCTCCTCTTCCACACCATCCCCAACTACAACATATACTACTTTCCTGCCAAACCTTTGCATTATGCGCTCAAAGCAACTCTCTTTGCCTGTAAAAACACAAATAAACAAGGGGAGGAAGGAGGGTCACATGGTCAGAGGGGTCAGAGTTCAGGAGCTGTATGTTTACCTGGCTGGCTGCATGCTCTTCATCCTTCCCATCGCCAATCACAACATATGTAATGTTAGTGCCAAAACGGGAGACTATACGCTCAAAACAGCTCTCTTTGCCTGGAGACAAACAGACGGGCTTTCACAGGATTCGTTTAGATGCAAGTGAGGCACAAAGAGCGGCTGGTGTGTGTGTGTGTGTGTGTATGTGTGGATAAGAGGATATGCCCATTGCTCACATATTAATCCTTATTTAATTTGTCCAAAATAACCCCAAAAGCAGATTATTTTTGTTTTCCCGAGTGTTGGCGGCTCAAAATAACGCCCCCCCCCATACTCATCTTCCCATGATGCTTTGCAAAAAAATTTCAGAATTTAGATTAGAAAAAATAATCAGTATTTATAAAGTAATCACAATTTGGGCCCACGTCATAATTTTGACAGTAGCTGCGACCTTGGGGTTAAAGGTCACAACGCATCGCTGTAAAAACAGCCTAGTTTTGTTAAATCGGAGCGCAGAGCTTCAACATCTGGATTCGTTTTCTTGCTGGACAGTTCCTCTCAGTTCATGGGGACGATAAACACGGACACCTGAACTTGAGCAGATTCTAATTTATCGCAGGCGTGCTCGCGGCTGTTTTTTTTTTTTTGGTTGATTTTCGCCGATCCAGAACCATTTTCTCTCAGCTGCAGGTGAGCGCTCTCAGCAGCAGCTGTGATCAATCAGACTCACTCCGAGGAAGATTGGGGGTCAAGATGCTAAGCTAATTTGACTCACACAACTTTTCTGACAGCTCCAAAAGTCATCATCCAAAGTTGCTGGATGCATTTTTGACCTCACAGATTATTGTATATTGGAAAAAAAAAAGGATCTAGGTCAGAAAAGTGAGAATTGTGGGAACATTTATGTGTCCGGGCAGCTGTGACATGGACAGTGTAACAGATGGAAACATTACAGAGAGCCTGTTTATTGTCCACCGCTCAGCAGAGCCTGCTTTGATGAATAAAATCACCTAACGGGTGTTCTCAATGACTCGGGCGGATTAATCTCTGCAGTAACAGAAACGAGAAGCTGTAACAGAAACAACATCAGCTGCGAGGCTAACGGGTGTTAGACGTCTATTCCGACTGTTCCCACACTGTTAGGATACAAGCAAGATGACAGTTTTGTGTGACACAGTTAAGAAATACATTTCACTTTAAATAAAAATATTTAGAAATGCAATAACTTCTGTTTGAAGACTACAAATTTAGCTATCAAATGATCATTTACTATTAACCAACGCCGTCGTTGGAGGAATGTGTGCATCTTACCTATCTTTGTTGCGCTGTAAATGTTCTCAATAGGGAAGACAGATCCCAGACTATACAGGAGGACCTTTGCCAGCGCTGGTATGAGCTGTGTGGTGGTTACCAACACATTTACACAGTTGCTCCTGCAGGACGCAGACAGACAGCGGACGCGTCAGGAGGGCGGGCGCCTGGGCCGCCGTCGATGCAGAGAGTTAAGTACAACACAAAGGGGCACCTGGAGCTGATGATGGACAGCGACTTGAGCGCATGCGTGAGCCAGGAGTCGGTCAGAGCCTCCACCTCGGCTCTGAGCTGCAGCCAGGCGTCTCTCTTCGCCGGGCCGAGCAGACCTGAGGACGGATCTTGGTCTGAATTTGTTCTCGTTTTTTTTGGGGGGAAAAAAACAATCCTGGTCCCGTCAAGCTGGCTTACCCCCCACATTGTTTTTGTACGTGCTATACAATTCTTTGACTCGCCGGTAGCGGAAGGCCAGTTTCCTCATCCAGTCGACCCCGCCGCGGACACCCGTGGCCAGGCACAGGTTGGCGCTGGTTGCAGCTGCATGGAAGCCATCAGTTGCAAAACTGTAAGTACTGTCGATAATAATGATATGTTTTATTTGAAAAATCTGCTCTGATGGAAGAAAAGTTATCAAAGAATTAAGGGTGTTATTTATTTTGCATATATTAAGTCCTCACCTTAAGTCTTGGCCATTGTCATCAGATGATACATCATCAATGTGTACCTGATCACACTCCTGGAAACACACAGATAAAATAAAATGAGAAAAAATGCACATCTTTAAAAATCAACTAAACGCGATCAGCATGGGGTGTTATACCACCTTTGACCGTAAGGGGGCAATAAGCGCATTTAAGATAAGAGAGTGTGTGTGTGTGTGTCTCACCTCCAGGTCATTAAAGAATAAATGTGAGTCAGCCAAGTTAAAAATCATCTCCTCCATCCTCAGACCCAGTGTGACTGCCAGCGGAGGGTCCTAGTTCAAGAGGAAGAACACTTCATCATCATCATCAACAACAACAATATCACGTCACCATTGAGACTGACTATTTCCCTGGATCACTTCAGTCAGTTTGAAAAAAAAAAAAAAACGTCTATTTCTCCTCCCAAATTTCACACTGCCCCTCAGTTGTAAATTTGGTATGCCCCGCTCATCACAGCAGATGCTGACAGACAGGTTGCACTTGCTCTGTCCCATCAACATTCTTCAGTCTGGTGTGTGTGTGTGTGTGTGTAATGCCAGGGCTCAGCTGCAAAAACCATCATCTCTGATAGGTCAGCAAGGGATGACAACCTGCCACACGGTTCGCTGACACCGTCAGACGACCAGAATAGAAGGAAACTGACGGAGAGAGGACGGTGAAAGTGAGCGAACGAGACACAAAGACAGAGAGAGAGAGCGAGAGAGACTGATTGATGACACTCCTGAATGGGGGAAAAGTGGGGAGCAATGCTCTCCAAAAACATCTGCTAATAAATGTATTTTCCTGCTTCCCCGTCAATCACGGCACTGTGCGTTTGGCAGCGCCAGGAGGGCCAATTCTGCATCGTTTTTTAAATAATCCCATTCATCACCGACCTGCAGCAGCATTACTGGATTACCTAAAACAATCCCACTCTCCGCCTCTGCTGTTATTACTGCAGCGCTGAAAAGTCCCTAATTATCCCTAATTAACTCCCGTGCTGATAAATGAGGAGCAGCAAAAAATATCCTCGGAGCCTGAGCGAGAACTTATGGTTCCCGTGGCGACCGTGTAAACATGACTTTGGCCGGGCGGCGAACGCGCACAGCTGCTGCTATATTTCTTGAGGGCAGCGGCAGCAAATGAGGTGAAAAAACATTCCCATCTTCTTTCAGTGGAGAGGAAAAGTACGACTTTGTCCTCACGTGCCAGGACTTCATTTGTGATAATATCCTTCGGTATTCAGAGTTCCTCTACTGTAAATAAACCGAGCTGGATTAACCACAGGGGCGCACGAGTCCTCTGTAGATACACACACCCACTCCTGCGCGCACACACTCTTTACAGCACACCAGAGCCTTTTTGTAAACCCCGTGAGTTCCATTTACCGAACATTAATTTCTACGACTGCAGGCAAATCGGAAGAACATCAGTGCCCACAAACGGCATCTGTAAAAGTGGCGGGGCTACCGGGTCGGGGTCCAAACTCTGTGTGTGTGTGCGTGTGTGTGTGATGGCAGTTTGGAGAGGGGAGCCGTAACCTGTACGAGTCAGACGCCTACACAGGAAATGACATCACCACATAACAATGTGCAGCCTTTGGACACATGATGAGGTCATCAGAGCCGGAGGTTCTTGAAATCAGGGGGAACATAAACAGAGTTGCTGTTACAGGAGGAGGTGAGACCACCAAATGAGTTCATAATGAAGACTGGAGGAACGCAAGCGTAAATAAGAAAATAATAACACTAATTGAAGGGTCATTAGGGGCTTGATCAGGTTTGATGGGGGTAGGGGGACTTTTCAGAGTCCCCAGGATTCTTGAGGGGCGTGGCTGAAGAATGCGGATTGGGGGACTACACTTGACCATGGGGAAAGTGGAGCTAAGAGAAATGGATAACATTAAAATCTTTGGCTTATACAAGCCTGATTTGACAAGCACACCCAGGGTTGACAAATTCCTGAAAATGAGAGCCTCTGGAAACGTCGGTGGGTCATATCAGGTAATCTCGCATCAGAAGCTTTTTGACGCTTTGGATTTTTGCTTCCAGGTGTTTAAACTATCTCAGCAACTGATCACATGCCCCCTGAGGATCGCCACCCTGAGAAAACCTCACCATCTGGGTTGCTGTAAATGTTGCAAAAGGACAATTTCTCCTTTAAAAACGTTACCCATAATCTTTGTAACCACAACCAAGACCCATAGTTTTGTAAATGTAATTAAGTATTTGTGGTAACTAAGCCCATCCAGGCTCAGTATTGCCTAAACATAACCGCACAATTTCAGTTGTCATCCATGACGGCGTATTTGTGCTGTGTAAACACGCCCCACGCATCTCTGTTGCCTAAACTCAACCAACGGCTTTGTGTTTGCTCAAACTTCACCAAATTTCAGCCAAAAGAATGAGCTCAAAGCGGGGGAGGGCAAGGTGTCGTAATATATTTAGTGTGATAGTGCTGCCCGTGTCAAAGCCTGACAGAAAACATAATCCCACATGTGGAATGTTCATCAGGCTTATGAGGAGTTTGACGCTCTGGTCATAAATCGCCATCTGTGGTGATTTTGGTGTCCCGTTTCATCGCCTCTCACTCAAACTAAATCAGGCCTGTTTGGTCCCAGACGTAATTTGGGATAGCCGACCGTCATCCTGCGGCGCGGCTCTGGGAACTCGTGATGATTTTACCTTTCCGTACTTCTGCGCGTAGGAGCCTGTGAGCAGAGAGTGGAAGACGATGATGGTCTCGTCCAGATCCCACACGAAGACCCTCTGGAGAGCAAAAAAGGGGGGACAGGTCCAGCACGGATACTTGAGCAGACTTCATCGAGACAAGAGGATAACGACGGCTGGGAACGCTGCCTTTCCGACAGGCGGCTCACTCGGAGCTGCCGGTCCTCACCTCCAGGTCACTATCGGGAGGAGGGGAGGGGTTGCTCTTGCGGGACCTGCCTCGGGACTTCGATCCCCCGCTCCGGCACGCCCGGTCATCCAGCTCTTTGATGGGCGTGGACGGGCTCTGAACCGTATCAAAGTCCCCTGAAAAGGCAAAAGTCATCATCCAACATCCCAAAGTGCAAAACTAACAAAATCCTGGGCTAATCCCAGAGGATTTCTGGGAATCACTCAGGGAATACAGAGCCTCTTAACGCAAATAAGGCGGAAAGAGGACAGAAGAGACACATCAATTCTACCGAAGATAACGCAGCCCTGCAGGAGCGCGCGCACGTGTACGTGCACGCGCTCCTGATGCCGTACGTTCCCACTGCAGTGTGGTAACTAGAAGCAGACTTTCAGCTTCAGCTCCCATATTGTTATGTCTCAATCAGAGAGGGAGAAGGGAGCCAGAGGAGGGGGTGGACAAACACACACACGCACACACACGCACACACACACACACAAGTGAGAAACACAGGGAGAGGGAGAGTGTCAGTGACGGGGGGGAATGATAAGCTCCTTTAATCAGACTCCCTGAGTTATGGCCAAAATAAGCCAAGGAAAAACCATTTTTTTGTACATATGGCTGCTTTTTCTCCTCCACCTCTTTTCCTTTCCTCCACTTTCTTCGGCGTTAACATTCGGGGGCCACTCCGCAGTTCCAGGCGAATGTAAACACGACCACTGGAAAGAGATTTTCTTCCTCCTACCCACCTGGGTGAAGCTCGGCGGCCTGCCCCGTCATGGCGGCGGCAGCAGCGGGATCCTGGAGTTGGTAGGCCGCCGTTGAGCCCGTGCCATCTACGCTGTTGGAGGTCATGTAAGTCCCATAAGTGGAGGCAGAATAATACTGGGCATACTGGTTTTGGCCAAATGTCGTATAGGAGGGATAATCCTGCAGAAACAAAGATTGGAAAAGTTCATGTGTGTTTTGTGCAGCAGTTTGCAGGAATCCTTTATTTCCCTGCTTTTTCGCGCAGAGCCGACTCGTCTACGGGACCGAGCCGCGTCTTCAGCGCTCAACCTTCTGCCCATGTTCCCTCTAATCTCCACGCGACGGGACAAACGATCCACAGAAAACAGGAAATTGGTGACGCCGGGCTCCAAGGGTTTAAAAGTGGCCGTCGGAGGGCTTTTATGTGCTCCCGCTCGTCTTTCTTTTCTTCTCCGCCCAGGATTCCGCGCTTTTATATCTGCGGGACAATCGAAACCTCCTGCTGCGGCTTTGAGCCGAGCCGCTCGAGATGGACGCTTTACGAGTCGGCTCTTAAAAACTGTCACCGCGTCGTCCATCTCCGCAAAGCGGAGCGCCGTCCGTGCGCGGGCCCTCGCGCGCGCAGACGGCGCGTTCCCCTCTAACTCCAGCCACATTAAGGGCGGGCTTCTCCCTGCAAAGCCACATCCATCATGGAGGGCCATTAAAATAAAAAGCTTTTCACCGCCGCAGCACGATTCATCACATGGGTATATTTAGAACAAAGCCATTGTTGCGCGTTGGAATCATGAGGCGGGTCAGGGCGGCGAGCGCGAGACGCGGCGCGGGGTGAGGGTTACCTGCTGCGCGGCGGTGTAGTTGGCGGGGTTGGACACTGAGTTGTTGGTGGCGTACAGGCCCGAGGAGGGAGCGAAGCTGGAACCTGTTTGGACACAGGGAAAGGGAAAACAAGTGTTTTTTTTAACGGCTCTCGAGCCAGCTGTCGGCGTCCTCGGGGTGCCGGATTTTTTTTTTTTTTTCTTTTTTGTCCCCGGCTGACCTGGCATCTGATAGGGCGAGTACGCGGTCTGGCCGGGCTGAGGCGCGCTGAAGCCGGGGCTGTAGCTGAGCCCCGTCTGGAGGGGAGACTGACTCTGGGACAGACCGCTCTCTGTCTTGATGCCTGGCAGCATCACGCCGAGGTCTGGAATTAAAACAACAACACGTCTTTGCAACCCTCATCCGAGCCGCTGAGCGCTGCACGCTCCTTTTCTCTCAACTCCATGCTGTCATTCTGGCCTGGAACGACTAATGGTTGGACCGGCCGCTGGGGAGGGGAGGGGGGCTTAGAGCAACAACAACTGATGGGTGGGTTTCAGTGAAACACAGTGGGAGGATGTGGACGAGGCCAAAGAATTATCACAGAACTTTGGTGTGGACCTGCAGAAAGGGGAATGTTGGCTCGAGAGCCCTTTATTCATTGAGAAATTATTAAACCGTAGAAGAAGAAGCTCTCCAAATATGCAAAAACATTACATGTGACCTCAGATCAGTCGTTCATTCTTGTAAAGTGGGGATATAACTCTCTCTGGTTTTATTTTTTTGACATGTTTTAATACCAAAGGATGGAAGTGAGGGCGTGTCAGCGTGGCCTGTACCGTAGGTAGACAACCCGTACGGCTGTCCTGTCTGGGAGTACGCGGTGTAGACGGACGACTGCTGCATGCTGCTGAACTGGGGCTGGCCAGCGTACGTCGGCATGGGAGGGGCTGCCGGCGTGGAGAGAATATGAGGGTAGGGTCTGGAGGAGGAGGAGAAGGGACAGCAGGTTACAGCGGCGGCACTCGGCTCCATCGGCCACGCTGCGGGCACGGGGCGGACGTACTTGGAGGGGTAGAGGGGAGGGGAGTACTGGTGGGACGAACGGGGGCTGTATCCGCTGCTGGTGATCACTGAAAAACAACAATCGCAAGCAACTTCAACACGACAAGTCCGCTCCTCTGTTTTCTGTTACGTTTATGGAAACCAGCCGCGCGCCGCTCGAGGCCTCCAGCTCGTCTGCGTCGTTACCTAATCTGAACCAGCGTGGGCCTCAGACAGAACACAAACCCTCCCACATCTGCGTGATGCGTGCTAAAAAAAAAAAAAAAAAAAAAAGATGCACAAAAACACTCCCCCCTCCCCACCGGTTCCTCTCACCCCCGCGTCTCTGATGACGACAGCCAGACTCAGGCTCTCTCGGCCGCCGCTGAGCCCGGGCGGAACGACGTGGCTCGTGTTCAAAAAGATAAAAAAAAAAAAAAAAACAACAAAAAAAAACAAGACAGGCAACGCTTTACCTGATCCCGCGTATGTGTCCAGGACTGCGTCCCCCGTTGTGGTGGCCGTGTCGCTGTTGTTCAAAGGCTCTGTTTTCACTGAAGGAGGGCAGGGAAAAGAAGCGCGTCAGGTGACCGGCTGCCACCTCACACACACACACACACACACACACACACACACACACACACAGAACTACAGGAACAGGACTCCTTCCTTTTTCCTTATCCTTACATTAAAGGTATTAACTCAACTATTTATGGACCTATCGATATCGGAGTACTGCGAAAAAGACTTTTTTCCCTCTCAAATCATCACTTGCGGATTATTAAAGGTTTTCCACCGTGTCGGATTTCTTCAAACCTTGCAAAACATGCAACAGCTTCGTATCACAGCACTGCAAGCCAAACGGAAAAGCGCAATCTTGTGGAGGGGAGCAAACTTCGCGAGCGTCTGTGGAACCACACACATGCGCCTCTGTACCATAGTCTTTGGAGGCCGACGCGGGGGACGGGCTGCTGCAGCCCAACAACCAGTCGGCAGTGTTTAGGACCGTCATGTTCTCACCTGGAAGAGTGCAAGGTGGGAAGGCAGCGACGATGAAACACCCCGAGTATCAGGTCATCATTTAAAAAAACAAACAAACAAACAAACAAATAATCTAACGTTGCTAATTCTGAAGTGTGGGGCTTTAAAAGAGGAGAAGCTCTGTGCTGCTGAGTGGAAGTTAATCCACTGGAAAAGCAAAGTGATGATGCATCGATCCGGCTCTTCGCGCGGAATAAAAAAAGAGCGTCGCTAATGAGGGGAGCACCTGCTAACTTTAAAACGCTGTCCATCTGATTTTGTCTCAACACGAGTAAAATCCATCATCGGCGGTGCTCTGCTGCCATGATTTCATCCGGGACAACTGCATCTATCCCCCCGGGGGTCGTTAGGACCCACCGGACGAGCCCTAATGGAGACAAATGAGTTGCTATTGAGATGGCCCCCGGGCCCTCGCTCCAGCTGATGTCAGGAGGGGAGAATGCCGGGTATGTAGTTTGTTTTGGCTGTGAGCGTGTTGTCCTGGCACGGCCTGCTCAAACCATTAGCCGCGAGCTCATCAAAAATGATTTAATGCGCTCTAATATGGCCCGTTAAGTCCTCTCTGAACAAAGCTATTTCTGTGACTGGGGTGACTGCTGACACGCCGAGTTGACCGAAACGGCGTGTTTTCCATTACAATGAGATCCAAAGCCCCTTTTTTTTTTTTTTTCCATTTCTGGTTAAATCAGCCGGGGATCAAACAAAGGCCCTCCCGCCCAGCGATGTTACATCAGATCAAAAAATGAGTGCGGGCGAGAACAAACAGTCAGCTGGAACCCGAACTGCGGGTGAAAAGCGAAGGAAAAAAGGGATGAAAGAGAGTCTGGTGTTGACAGTGAAGAGAGCAGTGACGCTTTCATTCTCCGGTGGAGGACATAGTTTCCAGTGGGACGTCGGCCTCGTATTTACTCATATACACACAACGTTTGCCAAGAGCTTAGCTGGGGAGAGCAGAAGTGTTTCACCGCATGTTTATGCGTGTTCTCCAGAGGTTTACCCGCGTCCTCCTGCCAGCATCTGGGGTGTGTTTCCACGTCTCCCTCCATTTCTTCAAATTGCTCCGAAAAAAAAAAACAAAAAAAAAAAAACCCCTTCGTCTACGCTCGCTGACTGACAGCAGCGGGTTTACATTTCAGCATCAGCTGCTTTTCAGGGAAGTGATTTAGAGTGTGAGTGTGTGCGCGCATGTGTGCTAATTGTGATAAATAACTGAGCGTATCTCTCCCACATTAATCGACTTGTGCTGCGGAGGCGCTCAGAGCATGATCTATGTTCTGTGTTAGTTCGCCGACTGCGATGTGGGTAGACGCGCCACATGTGGAGGTGCAGCCTGAAAGTCTGACCTCGCTCTTCTACCGTTGATTTATGTTGAGCGCTTGAAGTTAGACAGCAACACTGTGGGAATGTCACTTATTTAATGCAGTGATTGATACTTTGATATCTATAGAATCCTTATTGACCTGCAGGAAACATGCAATTTAAGGAACAAAAGGGTTCCAAATGGAAGAAATGGGCCAATAAGTCGACTTTCTAAGCCTTGGACACGCCAAAACTAACCAAATGAGCCATGCTTTTCCGCCTCACCTCCTATTCCATTCGAGGTGATGGAAGGGCTGCCGAGGTTGCTCTTGTCCAGCTTGGAGCCCGTGGAATCGTCACCTCCCACTCGGTTATGAGGACTAGCTAGGTCCTGCATTTCCATAGACCTGCAGGAGGAGAGGAGAGATACACACGCCACGACTGTGATTTCTGAACGGAGAGCAGATCTGCGGCTGTACGCTCCCACAGCTGGGAATCTGCAGCCTCTATATATTATGTCAAGACATCCCGCTGAAGTGGGAGCGCGGCGCGCTTCGCGCACACATACTGTGCGTGCACAAACGTAAATGTAATGTTCGTCAGTTCGCATACGTGAGCATGTGTTCGCAGGCATTAGACATTGTCCGCGGGCCTGTCGGCTCTTTCATAGAGAACCTGAATGTGTGAGTAATTCCGGGCTCCGGTGCAAACCCCCATCGTGCAAGCATGCTTCAGTTCCACAGGAGGGTCTGCTCGTGTGAGCGCGACACGAGGTTAATCTGCGTGTGCGTGTGGATGGAAATATATATTCAGCATTGGCGTTTAAGTCGGCCTTTCATATCACTATCAGTGTATTGTATTTCTGGATAAGGCGTCACCGTGGCAACGACACTGTAGAGGGGACGGCCGTCCAGTCAGGTGTGTTTTTTTTTTAACCCATTTTCACAAATGCATGGAGTGCAGTGCATGTGCGTATGTGTGTGTGTGTGAGTGAGTGTGCCCACAGGCTGGTCGCACTTGTGCTTTTGTGTGACACATCAAAGCAAGAATTGACAGAGATGGACGGCGCATTAAACGAATGTGGGCTGCCATTCTGTGTGGGTGTCTGTGTGTGTGTGTGTGTGTGTGTTGCGGTCTGGAGGTGGGCCATCTGAATGCTATGGGCAGATAGCATCGTCATGCATGACTGCGGCCCACAGTGGGCCTGACAGGTATAAACATATAACTTTCAGCAGATGTCAAAGACTTAGAGGTGCAAAAGAACAGAAGATAAACAGACTAAATCAACTCACGTCCCTCGATCCCCTTGTTTTTATTTATAGCTAAACATTAATTCTGCTTGAGGGAACATTTTGAACTACAACAACGATCACTGTTTTAATGTCAACAGCACGTAATGGCAGAGGACTTCAAACAAAAGCCTCAAACATCTCAAAGAAAAACCTGGAAAAAACGATTATTTTCTTCTTTTCTCTCTCCCTCGCCATCCATACTTCTCTTTTGTCTCGCCACAGCAGGAAATAATTGCCCCCCCCCCTCACCCCCTTGTACTTGCTTTCCTCTTTATTTCAGCAGTCTCTGGAGGCGATGGCAGGACTTGGTGTTTCATAAACTCTTTTCTGCTTTTCACATTATGCTCTGACAGAGTTTGCAAAAATCGACTGCATATTAAAGAAAATAGAGCCGCTGCCGAGGATTATTGTTTTATCAGCTGTTATTTTTGCAAAAAGACATCTGATTGTCTGAAATGTCAAAACATTGTAGAAGCAGAAAGCACCCACCACCATGTCTCGGCGCCCACGGCGGCCTCTTAAAACCTTTCTTTTTCCGCCCCTTCTTTTTAAAAAAAAAGCATCAAATCGTATCATTTTCAAAGCTGAGCCTCAGAAATTCTGGCAGCGTTTCTATTATTTCTGTTTGAATTCTGACTGGAAAGATTAATTGCTTGCAGTTTCCGCCCTAAATAAACTGTACAGTCAGACTGTTAAAGGCGATTGATCGTGCTGTCAAAAGTATTGATACATCCTGGACTAATGTTCTGTTGACAAGCATTTCTGTAAATTTAAATATTTCTTCTTTGCCTCTAATGCTCAACAGTCAAACATTTCATTTAAAAATTACCTGTTAGCTTTACAAAATATAATGGAAAAAAAGCCAAAAATAGCCTCCTTAAACGTCCTGATTTAAACTTAAAGATGCATATTTCACAATTAGAAGCTAAAATCAGCTCATTTTAAATTGAAAAGTATTGAACAAATAGTTAATAATTATTATCAAAATTAATGTTGGTTGTTAACTTGAATGACAGTTGAACGTTTATGTGTATTTTTTCTTATGTGTATGCAGGGAGTTTCTTCAAGGACCTGGAAACAACACAAGAAAAGAAAAACACGCACATAGGCACATGCACACACACACACACACACACACACACACACTACCTGGCGTCTGAAGGGTCTGGAACATGAGACTCACTGTGTGATTTCTTCACCTGCAGAGACACCAGAGCAGAGAAAATGTTAACTAAACACACATTTACATTCCACACAGTGCAGCAGTGCTCCCATGTACAGTATTGATATTTCTGATCCTCTGAATGGTAATTAAACGCAGCACCGGTGTGTAAAGTTGTAGACGCCGCTGTGACAGAAGTGCTAACTAGCATTTAAGTGACAGATATTAACTTTCGCTTACCCCCCCACCCTCTGAGCCTCTTTCTGAGCCCTTGATGTGTTGAAGGGTCATGGCTGGGCCATGTTAGGTCACAGGGCGCCACTCTTCACCCTTTAACGGGTCACTGTGGGCACTAAATTGAGCCCCGATTGCAGGCTGCATTTGTTGGTGTCAATCATGCCGGTGGAAGCTCTCCGTTTGATTTAAGAAGTAAAAATGAATGATTCAAATTAACACCCCAGCCTCAGTGGAGACTCCCCCACAGGCTGGTTTCATGTGTGTGAGGGTCTGTGGAGTGAGACGACGGCAGGCCAGAGGTTCTCTATTAAAATTCCTGCCGCTTATTTGGGACAGGAACTAATTACAACAGTAAATGCAGGGTGGAGCTCACGCCAATATGTACCAGCTGCCCTGTAATCACTGTGTCAACACACCGCTGAGGTGTAGGGCACGCGTGAGATGGCATACACACACACACTCACTCACACACACACGTGCATATGAGCACACACACTCAAGTCAGCACATTTTCTCAATCACAGGTAAGTACACAGACACTGAAGTCCAGATACTGCTATTTTGGAAAGTAGAGGACTTTGTGTGTGTGTGTGCTGGTGTGTGTGTGTGTGTGTGTGTGTGTGTGTGTGTGTGTGTGTGTTATGGTTTTGGTTAGAGGATCCTGTAGAGAGGGAATAAGAATAGCACTTAGCTGTTTAAGACAGGGGTCAAAGGTCAGGTGGTGCCCACATCTCTCTCTCCCTCTCTTGCTCCTTCTCTCTCACACACACACACGCGCGCGCACGTGCAGGCACACACACACACAGGCCGCTTTCATGTTGCATTTCATGCTTAACTGAAATTTAACAAGGCTGTCGCTCACGACATGAATGGCACGGCCATGAGAAACTGGAATCCATATGCACGCGCACACACAGGCACACACGCGCAGACACACACATACACATGCACAATCTGGTTGTCTCTGCCTCAACACGATCGGTGAAGCCACAATTTTGATCCTTTCACCACCGGGGCTCCTCCACCGCTCACTCTCTGTGTAACGTCACACTTCTGTAAAATACAATGAAATGTACCCACACTTATGGGATAAACCTGACGATCCCTTGGTGGCCGTGAGGCCTGAAGGACCCATTTGTGTCATCTGAGCCATTTAAATAGGCGACCTATGACCCGGTTGGCCGGGTGACCAACCAAGAACACAACCTGCCCAGGCCGGAGATTCCCCGAGGCATAAATACAGGTACCCCAGCTAATTAGCGCTGATAACAATGCTTTATTTAAGAGGAAAACACACCCCTGTGTTTCTGTTTCCACCTATTAATTACGGTACTCAGCAGATACAACCTTAGCCCGATTCAAAAGTCGCGAACAGGAAACAGGAGTCAGACACACCAAAATAAAGTCATGTAGCTAATAAGGATTCAAGATAGTGAGAAACAATTCATCAAAATGATGCAGAGGAAAAGAAATTGAAAGAGAAGATCAGCCGCATGTTTCTGCCAGTAACCTAGCCCATCTGCAGCAGGACATCCGATACCAGGTTAGACCCGTGCAAGCAAACGCGCGCAGATAAAAATTAAAAAAAAAGAGAGAAACAGCTGTTAAACATCATTAGTCGTTTTTTAATATGGCATATTTTTTTTCAAAACAGAACCAAGTCTTAAAGTATTTACAGATCAGCAAAAATAACATAAAATTAAATGTGTTGTATTACATATAAAGGGCATTTTTAACGCTTTTAGGCACAAATTTCAGATTATTTCTGCCCGCTTATAAAGTTATGCCAAATACAGGAAATGTCTTGTCTATTACTTTCGCTGTGTGAATATGTAGCTCTGTCTCGCTGTATTAAAGATGCCTCCTTACCTCAGAGTGTCATCAGATCAGTTAGTCCGGTTCTGTCCCCACACGTTACAGATGTGGACCCTCCGCGGGCCTCCCTCTCCTCACACACTCGGACCCCCCGGACGCTCCTCGTCCGCTCGTCTCTTATCTACCTGCGGACCTCTGTGCTCTCCAGATCATCTCCAGGGTTTGGCCCTAAAGGCAGCCGTGTCCCTTTTTCCTCCCTTCCTGGTCTCTTTGAGTCATGCGGGAGGAGTGAGGCGAGCTGCGGAACCCTCTGCTGTCTTTATCTCTGCGCCGCTGAGGTGAATCCAGGCGCAGCTCCTGCCTGCCTGCGCTCTGGTTATGGGGAACGTCTCACTGCTGTCCTGCCTCTCTCCTCCTCCTCTTCCTCTGCCTCCTCCCCCCTCTTTTCCTCCCCCCCCCTCCTGTCTCTCTTGCCCAATTCTCACAGAAAGTCAACCGTTTTTATCTCATTGTGATACTAGCGAAGATAAAAAGGATTTAACCAACAGTTCATATTTGACTCTTGGCTGGTGTAACCACGGTAACGTCATTACTTCCACGGCGGTAAGTGGAGATGTGGATGTAACACCAACCGCTCACTTCACAGTGAAGCAGAGAGGCCAGACTATAAAGTTCACACCATGTAGACCCCCCCCCCGCCACCACCTGAGCATACACATTCACACACACACACAGTCACACACACTTGCTCTGTTTCTGTTAATTGGAACCACACCGGCAGCACGCGTGAGCCCTTCTGAGCCATCGACTCTGGAGCGGAGGATCGGCTGCGCCTGACTGAAGATGGCACTCTTTCACTGCGGTCGCCACGGCTTTAAAGGGGAGTAAAGCCCCAAGACAAACCTCCTAATGCTGGCTAAGCACATATTTAAGGCAAGACCTCAAATTAAAAGTATGATGTAGGCTTTTACTTTGAAAATCTGAGCAAAGACACCATTTTCTGAAACTGGTTCGGAATATTCTCTTCGAAGAAACCCGTCAGACCAGCGAGAAACGTGGATTAGGAGCCCTTGAGAGGACTAATTTTCCCCACATGCCAATTCACACAGGCAGGAACTGCGAGGCTTCAAACCCTTTTAAAAATGTTGAATGTCGGTCTTTTCCAATGACGTACGTCCTCCTGTAGAATATTTTATTGAGAAACTCCCAGTTGTGACCGTCTATTCAATAAATTTGGACAAACTCTGGAATTTGACATCTACAAGGAAAGAGAAAACAGCTGAGGAGGAGCACAAGCCCAGAGACCGATTTGGAACGCGGCCACTGTCTCCAACTGTACACCATCCACCTTTAGCTCAGTCACCAAGGCCCCCCCCCGACTCTAATAAACACCCTGATTGATAGACTGTCATTGACCATGCACGCCCACATCATCGCCCACGTCCACTGAGAGACCGTTGTACGTGCACGCCGTCACAAGTGTGCGCCGGACGCCTGAAAGTGTGCACGCACGGCTGGCTGTCAGAACAGATTAGGGTGTTGCCGAAGCGCTTGACAACTCAAGCACTTTATTATTAGCCAGGCAGGACCCCATCAGGAGGGGGCCGTCCAAAAACATCCCCGATGAAATATTTTCACAGCAAGTGGAGAAGGCGGCCGGGGAGGTGTCCCAAAACACACAGGAAAAAAAGAGGGGGAACGAAGAAAAACAAACCAACGGGATGGCACATCAGAGCGGCGAGCCAGGCGGAGGAAGTGGGCCGCCAATTAAGGCGACTAAATAACGGGAGTCTCCTTGGGGTTTTGTTGACTTTAGGAGTGTTTTAAAGCGTCCACTGAAGGTGTCCCGCACCCCTTTAAGAGGCCCTGGAGAGTATCTTTGCTCTCCGAGTGGAACCACAGTTCATCACCCGCTCAGCAGACGGTGGCGGAGACAGACTCCGCTCCTCTTCTCCGTGCTCGTCACGGTGGCCAGGAAAGGTCGAAGCCCTGAAACGCTAAATATCACATCTGTCATACACTCTACACCTGAGGAGGACATTAACTACCAAGACCACTGCTACGGCAGAGGCACAGTGCTGGGCATTTACATTAGCGCTGTAGGACAACAAGCCATTTTCAAATATCCCCAGGACTGCGGGGCGGGGGGTTGATGAGCTCCATGTTTCTATTTTTATGAATCATATCACCAAGCAATGCAGCTGCTGAGCTACAGACTTTCCTCGGTATGATGCATTTATCAGTGACACTATGCTATGATGTCACGCTAGTTAAACAACTATGCCTAAACCTACCACTAGAGGGTGAATTTTGACCTCAGTATTGAAGAGGTTATGCAGGTTTATTGGATGGATGGATGGATGGATGGATGGATGGATGGATGGATGGATGGATGGTGACAAACAAGCATACACATGTTGTGTGGTCATGGGGTGGTGTGTGCTGATCACATAACACACTCATGAAGGATGTTACCAGACAATCATGACCTCCACCCTCCTCTATATGTCACCCTTCTACACGCACGCGCACACACACACACACACACACACACACACACACACACACACACACCTACCTGTCCCATGCTCAAAGCGCTCTGCTCTCTCCATTTGTATGAGTGGTTATCGCCGTGGTAACTCTATCCTCTCCCTTTCATGTAAAATACATTGTGCTGGGCCTCCTCCCTACCTCCCTCCCTTCCTCCCCCCTCCTTCCCCTCCTACAACCTCCTAGTTCCCCAGCCTGGGGAGGTGTAAAACTATCCCTCCCTTTATGCCTCCAAAAATGCCCCTTTTTCAGGTGTGGTAGGAAGCTGGAGGGGGGAAAAAAGAAGTGAGGGAGTGAAAGGGAAGAATAAGGTGAGTCTGTCAGGCAGGGAGGAGGAGGGTGGAGGAGGTTTTTTGGAGGGGGGGGGTCTCCAAATCCTTTCTCTCTTGTTTACCTGCACTCTTACAAACATGAATTTGCCCTGAGCTAGGACCAGAAATAGAAGATATATTCACACATAGTTTCTGAATCTGCATTATTGTATTCAAATCGTCCAAAGATGAAAATCAAATGTCACATATACAGAATGTGATAAACCAAATTTAGATTAAAAAGAAAACAGTATTTCAATGAGTTTTGTTTTTCTACATCTGACACAAGCTCTGCTGGGTTTAATATGACGTGAAATATGTCATACGGCACACAAAAAAAATCCCAATTGTTGTTTCATTTAAAGACCTTTTATTTGAAACAGGTGTTTTGGGGAAGAGCAGCGGAGGAGAACAGAGCCGGCGGTCTGTCCTCCTCTACCTCCTGGTGGTCTTCATATCTGCCCTTTAAATTGGCTCCACATTGTCTCAGAGTGAGAGGATCACAGGCATGATTTAATGCAGCTTTGCTCAATGAAAAGTCACTGATGGACGTGTGTGTGTGTATGTGTGTGTGTGTATGTGTGTGTGTGTGTGTGTGTGTCTGTGTCATACTGGTTTAGGTTTCTCCCAGTTGTTTTTTTAATCGCTCTCATCAGATTAGTTGAGCAGGGCCAGTTGAGGCCAAGCGCTTCACAATTAACACACAAACACACACACACACACACACAAACACACACAAAACCATCAGCACTCACAGATAAAATGATTAATCAATTAATTACTTAGCTGAACTAAATTATTGATCTGGGTAAGTGGAAGTATAGCAGATATCATGTGACCTTTTGACCTTCCTGTCTGGTGTTGCTCCTATAGCTGAGTCGGTGGGTTCAGGTCAGTTTAATTTGCGTTCCGCATCGCCCACATTGAAGATTCTTTTAGTCTATATGACGCAAGTGAGCCGGTCAGAGACATCACTTTGAGACAGCTAATGCAATTTTAACAGCTTTTACTCTTTTGCCAAGTTGGAAAAAAAAAAAAAACCCTTTTCAAAAACATTTTGATAGAGGCTGATCGAGGCTGGGAGTGTGCACGTCACGCGGCCAATGAAAAGTATCTGTGCATATTCAGCTCCAGAGTACACATGAATGGACATTAATTAATCACTTGTGTCTCTCATTTGCTCGCCAAAGGTTCAAAGAAGAGGTCCTTGCCAGAACGCATCAGAAAATGCACACAAAAAATGCATTTAGATGGACCGGAGACCAGAGGGTGGTGACACCCAGCAAATCCAATAATCCAACCCAAGACCACTGAGGAGTGTGTGCGCTGCATAAACACTGCAGAGACGGTCAGTTTCATGACTCGTGTGTGTGTGTGTGTGTGTGTGTGTGTGGGGGCGACGGCCGCGGCATCAATAATTCAGGCTAATCTCATTAGCCCTCAGATCCCTTTCAGACGCTTTTGATTAAATGATGAATGGCCTCCCAGCTGCCTGTTAAATAATGCTGCTCGGTGACATCACGGCGCGTGCGCGTGACAGGTAGAGCATAAGGTAGGTGTCCAGAAGACACACGCAGAGGGCACGCCCGCTTGTGCCAGTGGCTGCCATCTGCTCTCGGACTCTGACCGACACGCCAGTAAAGCTGTTCACCATCGCCAACAACTACACACTGAGTGGTGGTGGTGGGGGGGGGGCAGAGGACTGTGTAACGTGGAGGACAGATGAGTGCCAGAGAGCCTCGGGCTGGAGGGAGCACTGAGCATGAGAACACCCATAATCCTCCTCCCTCGATACCCCCCCCACCACCGCCACCACCACCACCACCACCATCGCCACCGCCACCAGCAGCAGTGGGTCTGTATCGGATTGCCGACTTCACAATAGGCCCTGAATCATCACTCCCGGCAGAGAGAGACACACAGAGAGGCAGAAGCACGGACCAAGCCCGAAGAGTTAATCCGTTCGAAGTGCACGCGGCACTGTTGATAACAGGGGCCCCCGTGGCCCCCGTGGCCCCCTCTCATAACCTCAGAGGTGAGGAGAGGGAGAAACACAATCTCCCAGCGGAGCCGCAGAGGAAGCTGTCGCAGCAGGCAGGTTCCTCCGCAACCAAAAGCACAATTGTTGCCGTTTCATTTCCTTTGGTGCAGAAATGGAGAAACGCGCGATGTTGTCGGTAACCAATGACAGATGAGCGTTCGGAGGAAAAGAAACGCCTCGCTGTTCTAGCTACACGGCGGTTACGATGTACTTCTTGATTTGCGATCAGTTTCCTTAATAACGCCGACGTGTAAAACACAGAAGCGGGAGGTGACCTCAGCTATACGTGCACAGCAGAAAGGCTCCTCCCGATTTGCGCACGCTGGTTGCTCGGGGCGTCTAAAGAAGATAATCCCGGGTCGTCTACGACCCGCTCGCCTCACGCCGTAGCTTCCCCCCGACTCGCACCTTCGCTCATCTTCGGCGACAAACATGCTGATTTCACGTGCACTTTCAGGGCCGATGACATCATCTCTGGGCTGTAATTTGAATCACTGCTTCACTGTAAACACTGGGTAATGGGAAACACAACCATTATACCATTACACTGTAATTACCTGGAATAAAATAGTAATTACAGCTCACAGATGGTAACTACCTTGTAAGTATGCTGAAACAGTGTGTAACAGGCGTACTTAATATCAAACATTAAAATCGACTTTACAATATCTTTTATCTGAATTTTTAAAAGATCTAAACTTTAGATTTAGTTGGGTTGAATTCTGCTAAATGGCTGAGGGACAGCGAAAAAGTCTTTCCTTCGCACAGACGACAGCCGGCTGCCAGCCACACATAAATCTCCAGAGAATCGCGGCGGTCAAAGCTGAAACTGAACTGCGCCTCGGTGCCCCGAGGATGCCAGCCCACCGCAGAGATGCCAGGGGGGGAGCTGCTACGCCCCGCAGCCACCGCCATCGCTCCTTGTCACCGGGCAGATTTCGGAGCTGTCAGACTGTCTGTGACGCCAGCGCGATCTTGGCAATCGGGGCTGGGCCGTGCTCGTATTTAGCTGCCGCTGCTGCGTGTAAGTTTGTGTGAATGTATCTGTATGGGGTTGTAGGGGTGAAAGAGGGGTGCAATCTGACCCCTTTCCTCCTCCAAGTTGGGCTTTCTGTCTCTCTCACACACAGACTGGGACAGCTGCCATACCCAGGGCCTCTCCCAGAGCACCAGAGGAAGAGACCACAGCTAAAAGAGCCCTTTTTCCTCTTTTTCTCTTCTCCCCTCACCTATTTTTTTTCTCGCGGTGGTCTCGGGTCTGTGCGCTTGTCCTCATTATCGTGCTGGTTTCTTAATCTCAGCGCAGATCGCTACGTTTGACCTTTCCGTACCTAAAAATACGCATTGTCGCTGCTGTCTTTTTGAGACCGTCTCTCCAATTCAAAACAATAGAAAACACTCATCGCCCCTTTTCTCCAAAGCTGCACAAGTATGCGACAGCAGGTGGGTTGAGACACTTAAACAGGCTAAAAGTAGCATTAACACTTCCCGTCGCTCCCCCGAGGACTCCAGACGGCGGGCTGAGGGCCCGAGAGAGACTGACCATCACCCAGATGACGCACCGCGGATGCGGTGGGAGAAGAGGGGGATATAAATGGGAGTGGTGGTCGGCTCAGGTGTCGGCAGTAGACTCCCTGAAACGTCCCACGTGAGGTCGGGGCAGTTTAATTAGTCGCCCGAGACACACCCATTTCAATAAGGTGGTGAGGTGAAACAATTAGACACTTTCTGTTTTCAGGTTTGAGGACAAGAGGGACTATTATTATCCGAAAACACAACATATACATGTACAAATTACTATTCATCTATTGACATTAATTAGCCATGTTTAATATATTTGATTGAACTAAATAATAAAAAAACAATCCCAGATTATCTGACTGCAGTATTAAAATCTCTGTCCTCACTCTGAGGTCTTGTTTCCAACCTGAACAATTAATCAATGCCTCTGAGCCGCAGCTCACATTCCCTTTATAAATGATATCACTGCCCTATTTAAAGCAGGTGAAGTAATTGTGTGATATCAATATTTGATATTTGGACGTCAGCAAGGCGAGCTGCTCCCGTCTTCTCCTGTCCTTCCCTCTCTCTGACCGCTGTGTCGCCCCTGTTGTTGTTGGGATTGTTGTCGTGTACAAGTTCGCGTGATTGACAGGACCACGGTTTACTCCGTAACCCGACCCCAGGGCGAGTCTGACGGAGCGACACAAAAAAGTGGGAGAAAAACAACATAGTTCATGAGCTCTGTCCCACTTTGTGCTATTATTGCCGTGGAGCCTCGGAGGGAGAGAGACATAGAGAGAGAGAGGGAGAGAGAGAGAAAAGCAAGCCTGATGAAGGAGGAGGAGGAGAAGATGAAATTACACCTGTTCTGGTGGCTGACTAACGACTTTGAAATGCGAGTGGACCTCCGCTCGCCGCCAAAATCATTTTCCCAACAATACAGGCTGATCTTTAAACAAGCAGAACTGGGACGCTGCGCTGATGACCTGCTGTGCTCTGACCAATCCTCGCAAACCGTGCGTGCATGTGTGCGTGTGTGTGAACACGACTTAGAAGCATCAAAAAAATAAACTCCCCACAGATTAAAAGAAACCTCTGGATTACACACACACACACACACACACACACACACACACACCTGTACACACACACTCCATCCTCCATTGCTCGGGCTGCTGCCACCATATGGTTAATGTACGCTCGCTGAGCAACATCTGCTGTGTGTTACCACACACACACACACACACATATACACAAGCCAGGCATCCGTGCCTCGTCTGTGTGGCCACTCAAAGGTACACTCTCACACACTCGCCTGCATACAGTAGCGTTTGACTCACCATCTGTTCGCTGAGGTCCTGCGAGGCCTCCATGGTTCTGGTCGGCTGGTCGATCTGCTGCACATTAGAACACCAGAAGAAGAAGTGGTGGGTCAGAAGTGTGATGAAATGCTACCACCTTCATCTGCATTAATGTCCTCACACGTCCCCGCGGGGGTCTGATTGCCCCCCCACCCCCCCCAGCGTCAACTATTAACTTGCGTTTTTCACGCATCCGTCTGCAACAGCGTCACCGCTGGCGTGTTTATGTGCGAGCAACCGGAGAGGAAGGGGAACGGCAGCGCTAACTTCGGCGGGCCGTCCTCGGGCGAGGGCGAAGCGGGGAGATAATTGCAGAAGTAAATATCAACAATGAAAAGGGAGACGTGTAAATGATACAGCCTCCTGGCTGCGCCTGGACAGACAGACGCGGCGGCGGGCTGGAAGGCGGCGGGCGACCCGGCGAACTGTGCAGCAGCCGGGTCACCTCAGGGGCCCGCGCGGCCGGGGCGGGACTGAGGAGGCCACGGGGCCCTGAGGAGAAAGGCACAAAATGGCCCCCCGCTGTGCAGATGTCAGAAAGATGAGAGGGTGTTGACCACACACACACACACTAACCATAAAAACAACACTTTACATTTGCGCCTTAGTGTGTGTGTAATATGTACGTGATGTTTACATGGTTTTCCTTCAGTTACTTGTCTTTTCATTCACTTCTTTCATTTAAAGGAACTTCAAATTGCATTTTACAATGTGAAAAATTCCAGCAGTAATTTGTTTTTGTGTGTGTGCATGTGTGTGTGTTTGTGTGCAGTTGTCTGGCTTGAACCTTTAAACTAACTGGCATCCTTTTAATTTTTCATAGCGCTCTGCTCCTCATCGCCTGAAACCCAAGACAATAATGCGTCTCTCAGGTGAATTGATTTGTGCCAGAGCCTCTCCCTCCCTCCCTCCCTCCCCCTCTCCTGTTTTTCTTTCTCTTTCTCCTCTCACCTTTGTGGAGGACAGAATCTGCTCTCCTCTGTGTGTTTTGACCAGCTAAGCCAACCTAAAAAATCATCTCAGTAAGTGAGGAAAATACAGAACGGCGATGCATTCAAAGACCCTCCAGCTGTATTAATTACACATGAACTGGTCTCCTCACCTCTCTGGCGTTCTGCGCCGCCACATATACAACTGCCTCGCATAGCCCCGACTGACCCAGAAGTTACATGACACTGACGTGGAGAATCAATAATGCCTGCCATTTCCTTCAGCCTCCCAGAAGAGAGAATTATGTTTCTCCCGACGGACATTGAAAGCAGCATGAGAAACACACGATGTGGAGGATCAGAGCCGGGCTGCACGGCCACGCTGCGGTAATTTCACACTGTTCAAGCCCAGTTGAGGAGAACGTTGGACAAACCGCAGGCTGCTGCAGGCCGGATAGGCTGTGGTGAAAAGTAGTTAACACTTTTACTTTAAAAAAAAAAAAAAGTTTATAAAAGTATATATATCTATCTATATATATTTATATATATGGATATAAAAACATATATGTGTGTGTTGTGTGTTTATGTGAGTGTGTGCGAGTGTTTGGCTTCTTTGCTTGCATTGTAGTATCTCCAGTTAAATAGATTGAAAGTGTGTAAAAGACACACACCATGAAAAAAAGTCTCGTTTTAATTAAATCATGGGGCCTTTAAAAAAAAAAAAGACAATAATGAGGTGCAAAATAAAGATGGAAATACCTTAATTAAAATAAATATTGTGCTCTAGTTGTACGCCATTTTTAATTAATTAAAATAAAAAATTTTAAGCGCATTTTTGTAGACATACATTTTAATATAAAAATGTATGTATTTTGTGAAAATTACACAAAAGGACACCACAATGAAACTGCTGTACATCGGCCTGAATTATTAAAAGGCAGATTTACTGGCCCCTTATTTTCCTCGTTTACCGTCATTTACATGCGCAAACATGCATCCCATGTGGCAGACTTCCTAACCTCCACGGGCCGGTTTAAGCGAGCCCAGATGTAAAGTGTAATCTGGGTGGATTACGGCGGGGATGACCCTATCAGATTTTGGAGCCGTCACCTAACCTGTCATGTTGTCACGGCGGGCCAATAGCCAGGGGGCCACCCAAGCCCCCGCAGCCTGGACGCGGTATAAGTTTCCCGTTTCCTACATATCAAATATAAACACAAACTCCACGTGGGATGAGAGGGGAGAAAAATCCTACACACACGCACGCGCGCACGTATATAACGCACGCACGCACACGCACGCAGGAGATGCTGACCGAGAACCGACGGTGAGCTCATGAAGGTGACGACCTGAAATATCTGAGAAAAGTCTCCAAGCATGACTGTAACCCCCTGAGAATTAATCCAGTTATCGTATCTATAATTTGATCCGTTAAAGGCGTCGAAATTATATATAAACTAAAGTGAAACTAGAAAAAACTTTTTTTTTTTTTAATCATCAGACGCGTAAAACATAACCGCGGACTTTTCAAACGTGCCGCTGCAAATTGTTTTATCAATTACGGACCAACAGGGCGGTCATTAAAACCGTCTTGGTTTATTTAAGGGGAATCGAGCTGCGTAAAAAGGATCCATATCCCGGGTTAAAAGTTAAGTGAAGCGGACCCACCTGTGTCTGGGACTAAATTTCTTTCCAGTATCAAGAAGAGCTCCCGGACTTGCTTCACTTCTCGCACACGCTCATGATCAAATGGGTGAGAGGTGGCCGCAGCTCTCCCTGCTGTCCGCAGGCTGTCACTGTCTGGATCAGAGCGCACCGGCCGCCGCTCACCATTACCGGCGCTCCGCCGTCAACCCCGCCGCCGGACGGTCAACCCCCTCCTCCTCCTCCCAAGCGCTTCACCGACGCAAACCCGGGCCTCGGCTCTCACCTCCTCCGCCCGCGGCGACCATTTCTTCCCCCCCGAAGCGCTTTTATTTTTCAGGCCGCGTCAAAATAATAAAAACAAAAAAACAAAAAAACTTTGGTGCGCCGAGGAGTTTGCGCTCAACTTCGCTGCAGCCGAGAGCCGCGGCCGCGCATGCGCGGCGCTGCCATGTGGACACTGGCGGGCAAGGGTCCAAAGGGTTAATGGGGTTCAGAGGGGTGAGGGAGGGAGTGTGGGGGGAGATACCAAAGTGACATTCTTATTAATAGTTTGGACCAAATGACGAGCTGGCTGATTTATTTACCCCACCGAGAAAAACACAACAACATGGTCATGACCGCACAGCTTGTGAATAATCATCATTTCATATAAAAAAAGGTAATAAAAAGACTCAAATTTAGCTAGATTTAAAGCTTAAGAAGTCAGGGAAAGAACCTCGATAATTAAATGGCTAGTAATTTAAAAGATGAAGTTGCCAATATTTGTACCCGAGTAGCCTCAAGATACTTGTGATCTCAAGAAGTTTTGTGCAAAATGTGGAGTAAAACAATTGGATGCAAGAAGTAGGAGACAAATTATGTTAGAGTAAAACTTAAAATACAGAATTATAAAACAAATTAGAGAGGCAAAAATGTTATTTGAGGGCGCAAAATTCTGGTTTATGCCTTTGAGTAACATCAATTAATTAAACATTCTGACACCATCACGTGCATTCAGCCAAATGAATCAGTAAATGTGAATCCAAGATCAGCAAAGTGAAACTTAATAGAAAAGCAGAGAGTCTGCGCGGCCGTGGGCTCCGTCGAGACGGCCGATCGCTCAGTCGACGCGGCAGAAAATAGGAAATGACAAAGACAAACGGGCAGTGGGAAAACACGGCGCTGGCTGATCTGTGTACACTTAAAGGCAGAGAAACGGTGCCAACAAAAACCAAAGCGTGCAAAGCAAAATAACAAACATAAACATGGCTGTAATAAATCCTGGGAGGGTAACGTCAGACCACCCTGTCTCCCTCCCTGATCCCTCAACGACAGATTCGGCCGCAGAGTCCAAAACGCTGAATGTTTATCAAAACTAATAACCATTTATTGGAGATGATGATGTCACAGCGGAGAAGCAAATCCCGCTGTGTTTACACCATTGGAAGTCCTCCTCGGTGTTATCGTGTAGGCGGGGGGTGGTCCCTGGCACCGCGCACACAAACACTGGCATTGGCTGGCACATCTGCTGGCAAAACCACAGAGGGAGAAAACCTCTGACATACTGGCAAAGCAAACAGGACGACTGGGAGCAGACTGGGGAGGAAGCTGCCATTGTTTCCTATACTCTCCATACATTTAGTAAATTCGTTCGCTCGTTCGCCTGAGAAGAAAAAAAAAAAAAAAAGAAGAAAACACCACCTCCACCGGGAAGAATGATGGCATCGCTCCTTCATTGTTTGTCCCATCGTCTGCTGGTTTGCTGGGAGTTTCCACTGGGAGACTTTCAGGCGATGCAGCTTTTGTCGGAGGACACGTCAGGAGGCTCTTCGGTATCGGCTTTCGCGTCACGCAGCGACAGTGATTTCCAGGCCTTTTGTGGCGTTTGTCTGAGCGGGCCGGGCCCGGTCACACAAAGCCGTCAGTCATGACCTCATGCGATGGCGGTTGTCATATTTAATTGGCCCGCGGTGCCCGCGGGCAGGCCGACGGCGGAGACAATGACCCCGCCGCCGCCGAGGAGACGGGGAAACAACAATCGCTGCACAATTACAGCGAGGTTGCTGTTACCAAAGGGATACATGTGACTGTGAGACCCGCTGGTGCTAACGTGAAGGAATGGGTTTGCTTGCCGAATGCGGAACGGTTTGACAAACTTGAGGCCCCGTGGTGCCAAACACCGACGGCCCACTGGCCTCGGTTCCTGCACGGCCAGGAGATCCAGCTGTCAGCATGTTTGCTGCCCTTAGCCGCGAAGGCTAATGCGTCTTGTATACACAACAGTTAGCATAGTATACTGTAATTAAGCTACTGGATCAAAATTCTTCAGCCATACTGGTTTAGACATAATCTCCCGGTCACGCTTAGATCACGTAACACTTCTTGCTGGATGTGAAACCAGAGACGTGGACATGCGGAGGAGGGCTCTCGCGGTGGCTGGTTCTGGGGTGAAAACAGCTAAAATTGGTTAATAGCAGGCGTAATGACGAGTCTCGATTAACAAGCTTCTTCACATGTCTGGGTATTGTCAGATTAACCAATTACACTGTTATCACATCAACAAGGCCTCTTTTTACCCGCTTAAAGGAAAGCCTGACCTAAAAGCTTGGAAAAAAAATATTGTGTAAAAAAAATTGGAAAATTACAAGAAACAAGTGGGAATATTGCAACAATGTAGGAATACTTCAACATTATTCCAGTTATTTATTTTTGCAATATTGCAATTTTATTATTATTTTTTAGGAAGGCTCCATTATGCGATTATACAAAGAAAGAGAAGTTTAAAGAAATACAATTAAATGTGTGACTGTGCTGTGACTTTGAATTTGAAAAGTCCAGCCCCCTAACAAAATATATTTTCAAGGAAAGTTTGGGGTGGGGGGGTATTTTTTACCCAGGTAATTTCAATGGAAATGTGGCTTTCAAAAATCCTAGGCAAAATAATAAAGTTCCTGCAGTTGAAAAGGTACATATTTCTGAAAAACACACACACACACGCACAATTTCTCATAAACTGTTTTAATTAAACTGTAACCAGTGTGGACCTTGACGGCAGAGTGGAAGGATCTATTTTTTTAGGCAGCTGTTCACTGGAGGGTGATGCAGGGGTGGTGGTGGTGGTGGGGTTAAGCCCCATGATGTCCAGTTGCATAGAAGTTTGGGAGCCTCTGCCAAGTCACAAACTTCCTGGTTCCTGCCAAAGCGGAGGAGGGAGGGGGGGCAGCGGGTGAGAGAAAATGCTTTTTAGCTGGCTGGTATTTATAGATATGCGAGGAACTCGCGCTCAGGCCGGGGTCGAGGTGCTGACGACGTAAAACGAGAGGACGCTTCCAGAAGCCGGGTGTCAGGCCGCACGGATAAAAATACTCCCTGAAAGATGGGGCTGGTCATTAGTGGCAGAGTTGGGCATGTGACACGGCAGCGTTTCATGGCTGATTTATGATTATTACCACAGCTAACCTATACCCCCCCACCCACACCCCAGCCCCTCCCTTCAGCCAAAATTGTTTTGCCAAATGGAATGGGTCATCGTGTTTATTTCAGTGCACAGAGACAAACGCCGTCTGAGGGTCTCGTGTTGTTCAGAGGGCGGCTGTAAGCTGCTGGTGGATCAGGAACGGTTTGATATGAGGTGATCCTGTACATTTGTGGAGTTTGTAGCAATGGGGGGGGGTCTTGCTGCAGGGTTCTGCTTCTCCTAATTGCCGGAGCGAGCTACCACAGCGCGGAACAAAGGAAACATTTAACACGTCGTAAATTCCTGTAATGTCCTGCTGAGGAGCCCCCACTCAGATTTCACCCACAGTGGCCGTATGTTAAAGACTCGATGGAACGGAGCAGACAAAATGAGGTGGGGGGGGTATTAGATATTAATTGTGTTTCCATCTCGCCACGTTATCTCTTTATTTTCCGGAGGCTAAAAAGGTCACGCCGCTCTTATGGGGACGTGGCTGAAAGGGGGACGTGTGTGAGTGCGTTTGAGGGGAGGGAGGGAGGTGAGGACCAAGAGGGCTTGAGTGATTTGGTCCCGCGGTGAGCATCCTCAGAGACCCCTCGCTTATGCGAATGCCTGATACAGACGTTTGTGCTTTCAGGGGGGGGGAGAAATTAGTTTACCATCAGCTGCGCTTTGGATCTCGGCCTCTGCGCCGTTTTTCTTCCAGCTCCCTCCCCACCCCGGGGATGCTGGGAGGCTCGGCTTCATGTGCACTGCGTGTTTTATGGTTATGGACATCATATTTAAGTAGAGGAACAGTCCACCACTTCCCCCTGCCCCAATAATTACACCACATTAGGAGGGGTGAGGGGGGGGGGAGCGATGTGCTCTGTGTGAGAGCTATTTCACAAAACTATTTCAGTGAACCAAAGCTGGCCCAAGTTCGAGAAAATGTTGCACAATCTTTGAATTTTGGAGGTTTTTCTAATTTAAAACTACTAAAAAAAAAAAATGTCAGAATCATCACAAATGCAGGCCGCAGCAGTTGAAGGTTGGAAGAGCTCCTCTTCAAACAGGCAAATATGGTGACAGAAATTCAAAGAGTTTAAAAGTACAGTGAGAGGACAGAGGGAGACCAGAGCCGAGGCAGGACGGCCAAATGGGCCGGCCACATGGCGATGTGCGCCGTCGTGTTAAATCAGTTTGGGCTTTGATTGCAAAAGCTGCAGCAGTCAGGGTTCAAATCACTTTTGACTGAGGGGATTTGATGTGTGTAACGTCTGTGCTGTGTCAATGTGGACCAGTGTGAGACAGAGAAAGATGGAGATGCCGAAAAATCGAACATTTCTCGAGGAACTTCTTCAAACGTGTCTTCTGAGCAGCTTCATGCTCCGCTTCCTGTCGCTAGCTTAACTTTTGGAGCGTGGAGCTCCTCCACTAAACTCCGTTTCCCCTTCAGGTCCTCACAATACCAATGCCTCAAATGATGATGATGCAACATTAGAGGTCAACAGAGGTCAACAGACCATGCCTCTTCTCACTTGATTGTGCTTTCCTGAACTTATCCGGCACAGAAATGGAGCTGAGAAAGTGAGTGTCCCCAGGACCAATGGACAGACCAGTGTTCCTGCTGGAGCAGGAGTTCCATGAGCCTCAGTCAGTGCCTTCATCTTCACAAGTGTAGGAGACAGTTTACGCCCCCCCCCACAGGGTGAGCAGATGTAAACATACAGGGTGTAGTTAGGCCGAGACACCCCATCCCCATCCAAGCGTTTCCGTGGTTAGCTCATCCGTTCTTGGAAGTCCGTCTTCACTTGTGTGTTATAACCTGACACTATGAGGGAAGGAGGGCAAAATGAAAGGTGGGTGCAGAGCGTCAGATGGTGTGAGGGTGACAAAACCATCGAAGAAGAGTTCCAGAAGCTTCACAGGTTTATAGAAGAAGCTGCTGATTGACGCAGAGACGCAGGGGAAGAAGCTGAAGGTCGCTACTGACAAACTGCTGCGATGACGTGGCTTCCCAAAGATATAACGGTGACAGGGTTCGGGGCTGGGCAGGGTCAGCAGACTGGTGACATGAACTGACCGCAGGAAAAAAAAAGGATTTTTTTCCTTTAATTAAACAACGCCTCATCCGCTAAATTACTCAGTATGATTCTGGGCAGCAAACCTCAGTTGTCTCCGCTCCCTGTTTGTTCAGCTAATGAAGGAATGACGAAAAACAAACAGAGAGCTCCAATTAAAAGAGTAGAAAAGAACTGGGGAGACAACTCTCAGCTGGTTGTTGGTCAGTGGAGGGCCACGCTGTGAGGCCTGCAAGCATCACCTAAAGTAACCAAACTGTCTGAATCAAAGAACACAGGAGATGTTTAATTAAAGGAAAACATGAACCCAAGGGTGCTAATTTAAATACCGATCATGTTCCTGTCAAAAGAAACAAAATATCTGCTCGCTGTTTTCTTTATTTAAAAAAATAAAGAGCAAAAAAGCATTCCCTCTTTGTAACAGTCTTCCTGTGTAAACATTACACAATCTCACTGGAATGACAGCACACAAGTCTGATGACTAAACAGCATTGAATGACCCACCGAGCAATTTGAAAAAAGAAAAACTCACAAACTGTACATTTGTCTGCGGTGGTGTTCTTAAATGGATTAACTTCAGGTCAGTTATGTGTGTGTGTGTGTTCTTGTTTAGGTCACATAGTGAGGACCAGATGTTCAAAATGAGGACATTTTTCTGAGGAGAAATTCTGTACGGTCCCTCACCACTTGATTTTAAAAATTAGATTTGGGTTTAGGTCAGAGTTCGGCATTTAGTTGTGATTTTAGGTCAAGTCACAGTCCTCACAAAGATGGAAACACAAAGGTGTGTGTGCACTTCTCTGAGAGAGTGTGACCTGAGATCTGTGATCCTGAGTTTGACGCAAAGACTGTAAATGGACGATTTAGGATCATTTTCTGGTGATCAGAAACCTGAAATTGAGCCAAGACGGTGAGCCGAGACATAATTCTAAAGAAAACAGACACACAGACACAGACACAAAAACACACACACAGAAACACACACACACACACACGTGCCAGTGGTCCAGCAGCACAAGATGGTTATCAATATGACAAAGAATGACTTTACTGTGTGTGTGTGTGTGTGTGTGTGTGTGTGTGTGTGGCATGTGTGTGCGTGCAGATGTGTAACAGCAGCAAGGGCAGACTTGCAAGAGCTGCACGTTACTCCGTGTACAACAGGAACATGTCATAGCGTCGTAATCACAGCGTCCGTAACGTGCAGATGCACATGTATGGAAACACACACTTTAATGTGGTTGTTTTTCCATCTGCTCCCTGTTTTCCTGTTCCCTTTGGACATGTTATTATGGTCTGGATATCTTCAAGAAACAGACTCCAAGTATATGAGAGCTCTCTCTCTCTCTCTCTCTCTCTCTCTCTCTCTGTCTTTCTCTCTCTCTCTCTGCCTCCCTCTCTCGAAGGGTTTATTGTTGTGTTTGGCATCCGTGGTGCGTTTGCAGGCAATCACTAAAGAATCTGAAGAGCACGTGTCCCCAGCAATCATAATCATCAAATCCCTACTGGTCTCACACACACACACACACACACACACACACACACACACACACACACACACACACACACAGGCTGGCCTGATTGCCTCATGGCCTGGGCTGCCTAACGTTATGGATGCAGATTGAATGTGTCACTCAGGACCTCACAGGAGGACGACGTTGGAGGAAGGAGGAAGTCGAAAAGGAAACGAAGAAGAAAGAAAGAGGAAGCCTGACGGATGACACACGTAGTAAACACGGGAGGAGAGAAGATTGAAGCTGGCACTTTTCAGTGTCATATTTAGCACCGTCTTAAAACCAGTTATTTCAATAATGCTATTCTGCCCCCAACCAATTAAATAGTCATTCATTTTAAAAATTTGTAACAGAAGTCTCCCTTCTCCATTATAATTTGGGATTACTGATTACTCAGTTCTCAGTATGACTATATTGATAGCTTCTCTCTCTCGCTGTCTTTCTCTCTCTCAAACACACACACACACACACATGCACACACACACACTGGCCAGCCTCGATGGTCAAGTTCTGTGTTAAAGTGCAGTCTTGTGTTCGCTCTGATCCTCCTGAGAGTAGATCGATACTCACTCAGCATCAAGTTACTGCTAATGTCTTCATGTTTTTAACCAGGCAGCACGTGTGTGTGTCTGTGTGTGTGTGTGTGTGTGTGTGTGTGTGTGTGTGTGTGTGTGTGTGTGTGTGTGTGTGTGCCGTCCACGTCTGCCCCTGCGGTGACCTAAGTTATAATTATCATTAAATGTCAATAAAGAGGAAGAGCCCAGATAAATCTAATCCTTCTGGCCCACAGCGCCCCCCTCAGGACACGTGTGGGAAATAGCAACTTCGGTAGCAGAATGGGCGTTTATGTTTAAACGTGTTAAAGTAACTTTGGCGACAAGTAACTGCCGAGTTCAGGCAGACTGGTTTAAAGGAACACTCTGTATAATTACGGCTTCTTTTCTATGGTTGTCGTGGCAACATTGCTCCTAGAATGAAGATTGATAGGACAGGAAACAGAAGCAAGCTGACGTTTAGTCTAATCGTAAACAAACCGTCGTTTAGGTTCAAGCAGCCTCCTTTTTTATACATATTTGGTAACGAGTAAAAACAATAAGCAGAATTAAAATGTCAACAATGACCCAGCGTCTCAGAAACCCAGAGAACTTTAAATCACCACCAACAGCCAACAGAGTTAAAGTGAGTTTATCCTGCGCAGGAAGTTTACAAAGTTTGGCCTTTGTCGTCGGAGACAAGAGGTTCAAGGTTTCAGCCATCAAATGACCACAGTTACATCCATGGAAACATCACGGTTGAATGGAATATCATAATAATCCACCACAAATGTTGTGTCTCGTGCTTCCAGCGGACAAGGCGGTGACTCATTCAGGACAAAAACGTTCCCTCCACTTCAACTGAGGGAGTGCCAAATCATAGACCAAGAGAAATAAATACAAATAAACTCTTAAACTGGTTTTGCTTTCATCTTGCTATCATTAGCTACTTTGATCCTTTGATTATTTGTGATGTAAACCAATTAAAAAGACATCAAAGCAAAATCGGAGTTTGAGATTAAGCTACAGTGTTCCAGTGTCCCAGGCCTCCTTTCTCTCACCTCCACCTCTCTTTATCGGCTCCTTCATCTCTCCATCCCAATCAATCTCCCCCTCCCCCCCTCACTAATGCACTCTTTCATGTCCTCTCCAATTTCCCCCCTCACTTGGCGACCCTCGCTCCCTCGCCCTGATGTCCCATGGACCTTTTGTAGGCCCTCTACATTTTTGGGGTGTAACGTGATCTCACCCCATTTCTCCCCAGGGTGGTCCGCTCTCATTCAGGCCAGAAACTGGGGCTGAACAGCAACAAGAGGAGAGAGGGAGACGGGCGACCCCGAGGAAGAGGGGCGAGGGAAGGTGATGACATTATTTAAAATTCACAGGTGAGACATCAAGTGTGTGTGTGTGCGTGTGTGTGTGTGTGTGTGTGTGTGTGTGTGTGTGTGTGTGTGTGTGTGTGCGTGTGTGTGCCATCTGTTTGTCCGCATCGAGCAGCTGTTCAGCCAATCACATTAAGGCTAATTCAATATTACTTTAAAAGAGATCAAAGACTTGGCATGGACAGTCAAGTTCAGTTTTGGTCCATATAAAGCGTTGATTAAATTTAAAAATCTGGCCACATTTTAGTGTCTCGTACTTTTGTGATCTTGACTGCATTTTACCTCTTTTATATCACACACACACACACACACACACACACACACACACACACACACACACACACACACACACACCTTTACATACCACTGTGATGCCATAGACAGCCTTGTCCAACGAGGATGTCCCGAGGGACCTTCAGTATGCTCGTCCCTTCTATTCGCCAACTGCTGTGCCACAATGCATCTCACATTACCACACACACACACACACACACACACACACACACACACACACACTACGCACACACACACACTCACAAACTCACACACTGGAACCTTGTAAGACAGGTAAGGACCAAACTAAAGTTGAAGAAAAGTTAATATGTCCTTTAAGGGCTCAACAGACACAAACACAAAAACACATTGCCTCTCCCTCTCTCACACACGCAAACACACACACACACACTCTCTCATTAGCTTTCTGTTATTAAACATAAAAAAGTGATTTCATAATCTCTTTTCACCAGAGCAGGAGAGGTATGTTGTTGTTATTGGACACACAATTCAGGTTTCACTGCAGTTTAGCGGTAAGATACCCCCTCCCCTCTATCTATCTCTCCCTCTCACACACACATACACACGCACACACATACGGGTGTCAAAATGTGCCCAGTTTCATTGCAGTGTAAAGTTTAATTCAGATTTGATTGGAATTAAAGTGGTTTTAATCCAGAGTTAATAGGTTTAGTCTGGCTCTAATCCGGCTTTAATGAAGCTTCTCTCCTCTCTCATCGTCCTGGACTTCAGCCCCTGAGCGCCGAGTAGATCGACCACTTTCCAAACAAAGTCAAATAAGGTACTTTTCTGTGTTTTCTACTAAACTTTGCTGTGCTGGGGGTGTGTGTTTGTCACCACTCGTGCTCCCCAGCTCCCCGGGCCTGTGTAACTGTATCCAGCCCTCCCCTGTCAAAAATAAAAATCATTTGTCCAGCGCACGAGTGTCTCCATTAAAAATGTATGGTGGAGGGAGCTGGGGGGGGAAAGCTGATACTCGCCTTTCCGGAAGGGCATTGGCGTTCCAAGGTGGACAAATGGCATCTTGAGAGTGGGATGGAGAGGAGTGATGGTGATTTTGACGGCTGACTCTCAACCCCACCGACCCCGACCCCCCCCCCAGCACACCGTTAAGATTCTAATGAAGTCATGGAAAGTTTTTGAAAGTCCTTTGACCCCCGCGTTTCGTCCTCCAGGAGCCACATTTGCGTCTCTAAACAGGCTTTTGCAGCAACTCAACTCAAAAGTTCAATCTTCAGAGTTGCGGTAGTCACCCCCACCCCCTCTTTACAGCTCCATAATCAAATTATATTCAAATATCACATCCAGAGTGAGCAAATTAGACCAGACTCTCAAAGAATAACGCAGCGTTAGAAACACGAGCCCGGGAAATAATAGGTACAAAACACCTGGTCGCTATGGTGATATTATTATCATTATTCTTTGTTAGACGTCTGTGTATCCTTCCACCATAAAAAAATAAATCAATTACACACAATAAAAAATACAACCTTAAAATCCAACTCGGTGAATATTCTCTTATCCCATCTGCTTTCTATAACTCAGGACTCTGCAACATCTCGCCTCATTCCAACCAAATAACCCTCTGAAAACACACCAGTGTGGGGAGGCGTCGGGTCTGGACCCACTTAAAACAGGGAGCCCCTAAATTTCCTTCACACCCAACTTGAGGAAGACCCCAGATTAGAGGAATTTTTATCCTTTGCAGAATTCCTGGATTATAATTGGGCCCATGTGTGCTTGGTGTTCCCAGGTTTTCCCCTCCTGGTTGCAGGCGATGCGAAAGCGGCACGTTCGTTCATGTCTGACGAGGCTTGGAATTAATCGAGGATTCTTTCGGAGCCAAATTTCCGAGTGAGGTCGAGACTTAATTAAGATTAAATAAACAGAGTCAGCTGTGAGCGATTTCAGTCTGTAATGAAACACGTGTTCTCTGGGGCCACACACACACACACACACACACACACACACACACACACACAGAAAGTGAATTAAAGCAGGTGTTTTTATCACCTAAATCAAATAATGCAGTTACCTGGATCCACTTAGACTTCTCTCTCTCACACACACACCCACCCATCCACCCACACACACACACACACACAAGTACTGAGGATTAGCCTCAGTTTTCATCAGCTCCGTGACTCAACAGTGACTCTTGTGTTGCGCGCCCCTCTGCAGTGACCCATCCTCGTCCTGCTCCCTCCGACTCCTGGATGAATGGACACTTGTTAAATAAACGCAGGAAGCAGCGCAGTTGTCTGCACAGCCTTACCTTAAGTGGGAATAACAAGGAAAAGCTTCAGGACTCGGACGACCGTTTAGCTGTCTGCGGCGAGCTGCGGGAGTCTGACTTTGATTCATGTCTTTCTAATTGTAATGGACCCGAATCCTCTAAAATCAACACGGGGATCGTTCTGATGGGCTTTTGTGCGTGCGGCCAGAGAACACTCTGGCAGGCAATTGTGGCCACCTGGGAAAACATCATTTAACCAGTCACCCCTTCCTTCTGCTAACATTGCTCTTACAGCATCTGCGTGTATATGTATGTGTGTGTGTGTGTGTGACCTCCTTTGACCTTTGCATGCTCCCTGATCCCAAATTGCATTGGCCTATCAGCACTCCCTAAGCCCTAAACCATCCAATTAGAGTTGCGTTTTTATGAGCTTCAGCGGTTCAAGGCTGTGGGGGGGGGCTCACAACCAATTCCTCCATTTTGGGGGGCCAAAGCTGCGAATGAAATTGCATTTAAACGCCGCTTCCTATGCAAAAGGAGCAGCTCCTCGTGTGTTAGCGGGTGTAATTGCTGTAATGTAACACAAGCACCAGGCTAAATTCCTTCACAGTCGGCTGGATGGGGAGGATTCAGGCCACATAAATCTGTATCTGTCTGCGGCAACGTCAGGGCCTCCTTTCAGCTTATTTTTATCTTTTTTTTCCTAGTGCTTTAGAGGAGGAAAACGGCAGTGAGCGATGAGCTTGACAAAAAAAACTTGGGAAAACACTTGGCGAAATTCTAATCACCCCCTCACCTTAAAAGAAAATTCTGTCTTTTTATGGCCTGATACAAGAAGAACACGAGAGATACAAGCAGATACTTTAGTCAGTGGACGTCTCCTGCGATGACGTAAAGGCCAGAAGTGTTAGCATGCCAATAAACAGCGGGGAGGAGATCAGGGCAGGCCTGAGATATCTGTGGCATCTCCTCTGTGCCGGTGGCTGCGGTGCCAGCCTCTCATGCCATCTGATCCAAAGTGACACCAGCAGCAGCTGTTCCCCAACCTCCTGTTAGAATATGGTGAGATTTTATTTTAAATACACGATCACACGTGGATGTAATTCCGTCTGCGACAGAGTCAAAACGCGGACTTCATATCAGTCAGCAACGAGTTCAATTGTTTTTGTCCAATTTATGTTTTTGCAGACTTTTCTGATTAAAGAGGGGGGCTCTGCTGCCATCTACTGGAATACATTTGCAAATGTTTTTTTAAATACTTTTGGAATATTAATACATATAATTATAGACTGAGCATTATTATTATTATTAAAAAAGGAAACAGTGTTATATAATTTGTGCATCTGATGGTTAGAAATCGTGTCAATATGTGTCCTTTATTTTTAAGTAAACTGTGCAGTGCTTTAACTGTGTGTAGTAGACCAGCATTGTTGTGCTGCCCTCGTGTGGCCAATATTTGTAACTACAGTTTCCCTTCATCAGCTTCAACACAAAAGATAATTAGTTACATGTCTTGCCTCTATTTATTTGCATTTTTTCTTTACTAAATAAAAAATATCAAACTTTAAATAATCTACTAGGTAAAATAATAATATTTAACAGTTTAAAAAAAGTAATAATCTGAGAACCTTTGAGTGTTTTTGTTGCACAGTAAAACGGGGATTAAACTAAACATCGCAAACGTGTGCAGTAAAAGAGAAACGGTCTGTCTTATTTTTTTCATTTTATCATATTTTATTTTATTTTATTTAAATCAAGCATCACCTTGATCCTAGATCCAATAGTTTGAATGAGTTCGCCATGTCAAGTCTCTCTTCCTCAGCTGTGGTCAGTGAATGCACCACAAGAATGACTTGAAGGGTTAATTCACAGGACATACAGTTGATGTTCCTGTACGTTTGAACCCAAGTTTATAATAATGGAATCTACAAACGTGACGTTTTTACATTGACAACATTAAAGCAATTTACTGTTTCGTATTTGATTCATGAACATTTAATTTGACTTACAGTTTTTGATTTACAAATAAGTTTTCCAGGTTTTTATAAAAAGAAATGATTAAGAAAATAAATGAATAAATCCCAATTTTGTCCAGCAGGTGTCAGCATTGCAACATGAAGCAGTAGGTGTAGTGTCTCAGTGTGGCCTGCAGGGGGAGACAGAGATCACTCGTATTGGACATCTAGGGTCAGAAGTAAAGTCATGTTTTGATGAAGAGATGTGCGTGTTTTTAACAGGTTCAAGGGACGCAAACGGAGCATAATAGATGTGTACGTTCCTCCGGCTGCACTTTATGCTCAGTGTTTACATGGAGACAGGCAGAGAGATGCAGGAATGTTTAGCATAAACTGTTGACAAGGCTCTAATGCTGTGTTCAGCCCTGAAAGAAGGTGATGTGTGTGTGTGTGGGGGGGGGGTGTGTGCATGGTGAGATCAGCCGGAACATGTGTGACTTCTTTCCCTCTCCTCCGTTTTTCACAGCGCACTTTGGGCAGCCGTCCAACAAGACAATTAGTGAGTATGGGAATCCCAGCCCAGCCTGCATGAAGACACCCTCCCGTCCTCCTCTGCCTCTGCAGCTGGCCCCGCCGGGAGAGGCGGCCAAGTTTATTTTCTCCCCGGTGGTCCCTTTGAGGTGGCGGCGAGGCCCCTGCCACACCGGCGCTGATGTATGAGGTGAGGCTCCCTGGACGCTCTTTTATTGCCACCGCGCTCCGTCTTTGATGGAGAGGCGAGGCCACGCCCCCTACCTGTCTGTCAATAATCACTCAAGAAGTAAACCAGCCTAGGGTCAGAAAGTAACACATGACCACACGATGTGGTCAATGCCCCCCCCAAATAATTTAAATGTTAAAAATCAGATTAAGTAAAAAAAAAAAAAAAGAGACGTATTTATTTTAACCCGTAAAGGTAGAATCATGCGTCACGTTTCTAAAAAAGTAATACATTTAATGGTGTAAATATAGTGTTAAAACTAAACATAAGTATATAAATATATGTAATAGGCCTACTAGTTTGGGAAATATTCAGGTTTGTTAACTGATAGTCTAGTAATTTTATTTTCATTGTTATTGTTTTTTTAAAATTATGTTACGTACAACTTTTATGTATTTATTGGTGAATAAATTCACTTTCCAATCCAGTCTTTTCTTAACCTTATATTCACGTTGGTGTAATTATTTAGGGCCTTTTCCCCTTAATCATCCAGGAGAAGAGAGAAATAATAAAGGCAAAGATAATAAAGACAGAGAGCCAAAGTGGGGGGGGTTGAAGGTGCGGACATTTCTGCAGCAACATCAGCCTTTCCTTTCAGGCCAATAAAGCCCGTTGGGGGAGAGAGGGGGGGGGAGGAGGTGTGTGTCAGACTGCATAAATAACTGTCCGCATGATGTAAACACAGCGGTCACAACCCGAGAGAATTAAAACAACTTGTCTGGGCGGGATTACAGCAGGTTTTCTGCGCGTTCCAGACGCCAGTGAAGGAACCGGCCTTCCCCGATTGGCTGAGAAACCCGCGCACACCTGCGAACATTCCCCTCACCTGTCGGAGACGCGGGCTATCAGAACATTTCCGCAATCTCTCGCAGAAATCTGCGCACATTTTTGTTCTTTTTTCCTGCTTAAAGCCCTGCGGTGATAATCTGGGCCGAGGCCTGATTGTGTGACAACCGCGTCCATCTTTATCTGTCTGAAACAACACAGTTTATCTGCTGGTTGTGAAGGAGCGCGCTGATGTCAGGGGTCACCGGGTCAAACCGGGCCCACACACGGAAATGAAGCACACCAAAGACTCAGGCACGCAGGCGGTAAAAGTGATACAAATATATATTTGCATATGTAAAATCTGTACAAATCTGAGGCAGCGTGCGTGCCGTCGTACTGAGGCCAACGAAACGCCTACGCGAGTTAAAATGCATCTGCAGAGTATGAAAACAACAAAATTACAGCATCTTTGGACCAGCAAAGACAGCGAGACGGGACAGTGTGGACTTAAATAATGTTTCTCACAGAGATGGAATCTCCTCGTTGTCCCCAGTCAAAGTCTGCGGGAGATGAGACGCAGTTCAGCGGAATGAGTTTGATAAAAAAAAATAAAAAATGTTTTTTTTTCTTTCAAAAAAAAAAAAAAAAATGGGGAATTGATCCATGAAAGAAGAAGGGGGGCCTCGGTGGGCTTCGTCAGGACGCCGTGGTTCCGCATAGCCTCGTTGTGTTCAGCATCTCCTTCAGATCGTTCTCCGGTTTACCCGCAACCATGAACGGCCACGTCTGAGGAGGGAAGTCAGCAAAGACTTAGAAAAGGAGAGAAAAGTGAACCAACTCCAATGCAGAAACAATAACACTCTTTGGTGCTTTGAGTTAAATAACTTTTTAAATTGCCATCTATAACTCTTTAAAACGAATAGATTACATGTTTCCCTCTTTTTTTTTGTCCATATCAACGTGCACATTTCAGGAACCAAATTTTCAACAATCGTTTAAATTATGCATTCTAAAAATCACATTTATATCCTTATGTTTTTTATTTGTTTTAAACTCAGAAGAGGCTGCAGCACAGCGATTGTTGCACCTGCATCGCCAACCTTTTTCCTTTTTACGCACGAACCTGGTTGTTAAATGTAAATACTTTAAAAAATAATAATAATAATACAGTGAAATTAAAACTTTTACCAGTCAAACAGTTAGTTGTTTCATAGATCTTCGCTCTGAATTTTCAACCACAAACCCAAAGTTTCCGTCTTACCAGGTTCACCGGGTGGATAAATCCGTTCTCGTACTTGTCGTTGGCCAGGATCTGCCGAAGGTGCGCGATGTAGCTGGAGGCCAGGCGCAGCGTGTCCAGCTTGGAGAGCTTGGTGTCCGGTGGTACCCAGGGCAGGGTGGTCTTGAGGCGGGAGAAGGCTTTGGACAGGACGCGCATCCTGGCTCTCTCCCGGGCGTTGGCCGCGTTCCTCTGCACGTGTTTGCTCTCCTGCTGCGCCACGCCCTTCGCGGCGGTTTTGCGCGACGCGGTCTTGCGCTTCTTCCCCGGCGCGTCGCCGGCGCCCTCGCAGTTGGAGCTCTCCTCCGTGCTCTCGTTGGAGTCTTTGCCCGAGGAGCCGAACTTCAGGATGCCGTCCAGGAGCTCGTCGTCCACGTCGCTGAGGGAGCCGGTGGACATGGTGGAGCTGTCTCCTACCGCGGCGCCTCAGAACATGTGAGCGGGACGGGCAGAACGCGCGGACACACACACACACACACACACACACACGCCCACGCGCGCACACACTCTCTCTCACACGCGCGCAGAGGTCTCGGTGATGCGTTCATGAACTGCTAACCGTGCATGAATGGACGAGAGGGGAGCTGAGTTTATATGTCCACTGAGAGGCGTTACCTCATGCTGGGAGGAGACACTGGTCCAGTGCAGGTTCTCACTGAGATCCAGGACCGCAAGGGCACGCGGAGGGCCTTCAGAGGAGGGAAGGCTAACACCATGCAGTTCGTTATTCTAGACCACTAATGCACAATATTTGCCAATAAACGATTTTTTTTCCTATTTATAAGAAACCCACTGAAATTTCTAAACATGATTAAATCTATCAGTCTCACCATCAGTCTACTTTAATAAATAAAACATTATTCTACACTTATTCTTACTTTTGATAAGACTGCTCTAAACATGCAGGATGGGTTTAACTTTCAGCACATCTCAGCAGTTAACAGGATAAAGTGTGTGTGTGGGTGTGTGTGTGTGTGTCGGGGGGGGGGTCACATCTCAAATGGCAAACTGGCGCCTCGGTCCCCTCTGATGTAATGGATATCCGGCAGCCACAATCCCCTGTTTGGCCTTCCACATCATTCCACACCGGCGCTCACCGCACTGGTCCACTCAGAGCCGAGTCCAAACAACGGCGGAGCGGCCAGTGGGGCTGCTGGAAACCAGTAAGACGTCCGGCAGCACCAGGAGGAGGATGCAAGAGCTGCAGGTTTCCCTCCTGGTTTAGTGATGGTGTGTGTGTGTGTGTGTATGTGTGTTTGTGTGAACCCGTCACCTCTGGCTCACACAGCTGAAGCGCACGCGAGGATGAGAGGTGCGTCTCTCGAGAGTCAACCTTTGACCTCTCGGCTTCCGCCGTCACCGTGCACTTAGACAGCCTTTAATCCATCAGAATTACCAAAGAGCAAAGTGCCCGCAGTTCAGATCAGAGTGGAAACTGTGAGCAGCGAAACTGCTGAAGGTATCTGAGGAGAGGACCTTATCTTCTCCAGCAGATAGGTGAGGGGCTGGAGGGAAAGAACGGAGAGGAAGGAGGGGACTTAATCTCCTGGGTGGGCTGAAAATCAAAGCACTTTGTGGAAAAGTAATAATAGAGTCTGTGAGATTGATGATCTGACATCCATGGATCCACCAGAGAGAGTCGGGGAGAGGGAGATGGACTGAAATAGCTCGGGAGACGGCGCTGCTTTGCTTCCCTCATGCTCGCGCTCCAATAAAACCATCAAAAACGATGCATTGGCGAGTAAATTCACCCTGAGACAACAAGCGCGTGTTTCTGCACAGTGATGTGATGCAACAGGTGAAGGAAGAGGGGGGGGGGCAGTGTGGAAGAGGGCGAGGGAGGGAGGGGGAAGAGGGGAACCCGGGCAGTTTCGGAGGGACAAGCCACTAATTAGCCAGTTGGGGGTCAGAGGTCAGGATGGTTGTGTGATGTCACCAGGGAGGGACGGGTTCCAGATGTTGCTGGCAGGGCCACTGAGGGGGGACACCTGACGCCCGGGGTCATTATCATTTCTCTCTCTGTCACGCGCACAAACACCTACGGGGCCCGCGCCAACCCACGCCGCGTCAAACAGCAGCAGCGACTCGGGGCCGGACGAGGAGCATTTATCATAAACTCGATACAGTGAGCGGCTGCGTCGCCCTGTGTGGTCCGTCCCGCTTACCGACGTGATAAATAAAGCAGATAAAAGCGATTTCCAGCTATATTCACAGGCCCAATACGCGTTTGCCCGCCATCTCCCTCTCCTGCGTAAATCCTGCTTGTCAGCCGAAAAGCGGAACGCAACGCGGTGAAAGAGAGAGAGGCAGTGCTGGGGGGGGCAAAATATTGTTTTATTTTTTGACCAAGCATTTTATTTTCCTGCATCGCCGCCTGAAGAAGACGAGGCTGTTGGATGAGGAGCCACAATCTGGGAGCGAGGGCCGGGGGTGAGAAAAACATCATCCATCTATGTCCGAGCACTCCGGCTCTCTGTCCCTTATCGCAGCCGTACTCCCCCGAAACACACACGCGCACACAACGCACACGCACACACACACACACACACACGCACACACACACACACACACACATTTTTATACTCAGTCTGTAAAAGAAGAAGAAAAATCAAAGAGGGAGAACTAAAGCAGAGGTTGTGGAGAGTGCAAACATACAGCAGGGAGGGAGAAAAGCAGGCCAGAAGGATGTGGAGGACAAACCGGGCCATCAGAGAGAGTTATGAAGATATTTATGGGAGTGGAAATATGGTCATATTTCATAAAAAAGAGCAGAGTCCTTTGATATTCAGTGACAGGAACATCCGGGAGGAGGCCGGCAGTGAGACCGATACTCTGCCACAGTGTGGGTTAACGACCTGGAAGCCTCGTCCCTTCAGCTCCAGGGAAGGGATCCACCGGGGGAGAAATGCTGAACCCGCCCGTGAGCAGCGTGGAGACAATGTCTGATCTGTTTGAACAATGTTTGTCACTCTTTAAATCCCATATTGGGAATAAAACCCAACAAATCAGAGATGATGTCAGGGTGGAAGATGCTGGATGTAAGGGGAAATGTTTGAGGTTTCTGAAGGTCCTGGAGCAGGATCCAGCATACCCCAGCTCCACTTCCTGCACCTCCAGTCCTCCTCTTGACTCCACCACAATGTTCAAACATCAGACACTTTGTTTTTATCAGTTTTCGTGGAAGGGGTGACTCAACGGCAGCTCTACAGGCCATCAGAGCTTAGTTACAAACGATGACATCCAGTCTCTCCTGGTAGAGGAGTGGGGGGAAAAACGTGAAGAGAGACATTCCGCACAAATGGCTAATTGCTGCGTGGGCATGCCTCCGTTTGGGGAGGGGGCTTCTTTAAAACTATCAAACTCACAGCTGCCATAGAAACCCTCTGGTTTACATGGATAAACAGATTAATTCATGTTGACTTGCAGTCATTTATTGTGAAATACTTCACTATTGTCATGTCCAGTTCACCATTAGAATTATTAAACCTCTGGTTCTATAACAACCCCCCCAACACACGCACGCGCGCACACACACACACACACACACACACACACACACACATGCACACACCACCCCTCAGATAAGCTTGTTATAGGGACACACACATACATGACTTTTATTTAAGATTTGCTGGGTTGAACTTGAGTTGGCTAAGTGCCCAAAGTGGTCTGTCGGAAGTAAGCGAGACGCAATGCAGCTGCATTTGGAGTGTGTTTGCATTGTGTGAGCGTGTGTGTGTGTGTGTGTGTGTGTGTGACTGCAGCACCGTGCTGCGCTGGGCAGTGCAGGATGGCGCGGAGTCTCCGAGTCAAAGGTCTGGTCTCTGTCACCGTGATCGAGGCCGCACTTTATAAACAGAGGAGCGACTGCTCAGTTTTATTATCTGACACTGTGGTACCAGTGTGTGAGTGTGTGTGTGTGTGTGTGTACATGTGTGTGTGGGGTTTGATCTTTCAACAGACCAGAACCCCAAGCACCCTACTAAATCCTTAATCTCCTCCCTCCTTCCTCTTCTTCACCAGGACCCCCACCCCAATGTCCCCACCGCCGACTCCGCTCCGTGTTATTGGACGTCTACTCCAAAGCAGAGCCAAAACAAATAGAGTCAAAACTCTCAGGCGAAAACAAGCAACTCTAAGCCTAATCCTGCTCAAAATGACTTGCATTTAAGGGCTTGGCTATTGGTTTCATTTACTAGATGTGTGTCCGTCCATCCATCCATCCATCCATCACAGGTCACACACACTCACACCAGGGGGCAAATTAAAGTCTGCAATCAATCTTCTCAATCAAGCTTTTGGACCGTGGGAGGAAACTGGAGAGAGAAAGACCCTGGCTGGAATCGGACCCGGAGTGACCGCGATGAGGGCGACGGAGGAAAACAACTATCGTAATTCTCAGGCACGCAGATGGAGGAAGGGCTTCTGCATCAGCTCTGAGAGAAAAAAAAACCCCAAAAAACAAAAACAAGCATTAGCAGAAGAAATTTGTCAATGCAAAAAAAAAAAAAAAAAAGAATTTTACATTCAAGAATCCAAGTGTCTAATCCCAAATTGGGGCAGATAATGTCAGGATTACCGTCTCACACACTTACTTAGCAGCAGGACCGTTGCTGGTGTTCCTCACACCTGATTCATCAGGAGCAAAGGAGATGATGGAGAGGGATGATAAACACTGATGCTCTCCTATTGGCTGGTTCAGGTTCAGGTTCTTTGATCTCCCTCCTCCTCATTTTTTTGGGGGGGCAGAGGCAGAGTGACAAGTATATTTATGCATGTGGAACTTTTTTTTGATCGCAGGTCGAAGACAAGGTGCAAAAATTCCAGAGGTTCCCAGAACATTAGAGGGCGTTATATCCAGTGAAGCAGCTTTTATTTCAGTCTGAGTGTGTGTGTGTTTTTTCCCCCTCTGAGCAGATGAAGTGATCTCACCCTGTCATATCTCCAGTCTCTCAAAGGTCCGTTGCTCACTCACAAAAAGACCATTGATACAGACGGATTATCTGTGGCTCTTTATGGCGCTAGGTGGTAATTACTGTAGCTCCGGGCGTGGGGGGAGAGAATTATCAGACCCCAGGAAGGGAGATAGGAAAAGTCCCTGAAGGCTCTAGTTGCACACACCAAACTCTAGACTTTTGTTTTTTTTTTCACATTTATGTAAAATGTTCTCTGAACGTGACTGTGTAGGGGAGGGGGGGGGTGTCAACATTAACAAACTCCAGGCTCAAGTCAGATACACCCACATAACCTGCCGATATCTCTGGATAAACCATCCGGAGCTGCTGATAGTTGGAGAAACCTCCACTGTCCCAATGGCAGGAAACCCTCCGCTTTCCTGGGTGAAGACATTACGCACATCCCCTTCCTCCCTCCAGATTCCAAAGGGAACCGTCGCCCCAGCCAAGCCCAGAATCGAGTCTCCTCCGTGGGCTACCCCCCCCACCCCTCAACCCCCTGATGAGTGGATCTGGCTTACTGGGAGGAATCTTGTACAAACATTGCACATTTGACTTATGCGTACAATCTCTTACACACACCCCTGCACACTAAGGCCGGGTACACCCACCGAAATTCAAACATGGAGTGTACCAGCAAATCTCCTCCACTCTTACAGGGCAAACATGAAAAAAACCTGTGTTTATGACAGCACAGCTGGAAAACTGAAAATAAAACCAAGAAAGACTGTGAAATCAGGTTTGAGTGTGTGTGTGTGTGTGTGTGTGTGTGTGTGTGTGTGTGTGTGTGTGTGTGTGTGTGTGTGTGTGTGTGATTGAAGCTTGTAGCTGACCCTAACACCATCACATCTCGTTTCCGCCTAATCTGTGTTTTGCCCGAGTGTGTCCTCCCAGGAGACGAGGGCATAATGCTACCGGAGGCTAACGAAGAGGACCAAGAGAAGAGATGGGACTTACGATAAAAGTACCCCCCAAACACACACACACACACACACAACTTTAAATCTCAAGAGACCTCTCTGAACCACCCGTCCAGAGGCAGGAAGCAGACAAGTGTATATGTGTGTCCGTGTGAGTGTGAGTGTGTATTAGAGATTGCTCGTATTTGTTTGCAAGTGTAACCCAACCTTCTCTGAAACTAAGAGACAGAGCAGCATCACACCTTTAACTACAAACAGATGTCTGGTCACATCTCCATTATCACATTATTGTTCTTTCTAAACGTGTTTTTTTTTTTTTTCATATCTCTCCCATTTTAAAGTGCTTCATCTTACTCATTGAAGACCAAAGTTTGGCGCTTTGATGAGGCTGACCGGTGTGTCCGCCTTATTTATTTGGTCACTTCGATCATGATCTCCCTCTGATGCCGAGTTGCGCTAAGAGAGGGACACCTCGACCCAACAGGAAGTGGATCACCAAAACAAAGCGTCTGACTTTTGAGCTTCTAAAATTCCCTTTAATACACGAGAGAGGAAGACTGATGATGATGATGATGACGATGATGTCACGAGACGGGATTTCTGAGTTTCTTGTTGAGGATGTTCAGGCGGTGCCCAAAGATGTGGCGGTGAAACTTCGGCCATCGTGAGGCCCACCTGGTGCCTGGTTGGTTGTAAATGGTACACGGTGAAGCCCTTGTTTTGAATAAAATTAATAAAAAAAACAAAACCCGCTAATTATAGAATATGTTCTGAAGAAGAGCGGACTGTTTTCAGCCTGTTTTTTTTTCAGCACTCTGTTCTTTAGAAAAAAAAGTCATCCTTCAGTGAGATGGTGGCCCTTATCTGTCGTTTCCCTTGGTTACTAATTAAAGATAATAAACCTTGCAGGCCATTTTTCTGCAGCTCCAAACTCTGCATCACCTCTTCACACACACACACACGCATGCACACACACTACCTCAGTTAAACACATGGTTGTGGGCTCATCTGAAGGCAGCAGGTGAGCGTAAACTGTAGAAATTTGTGTTAAAATAAGCACCGAATGATAAAAATAGTGTCAGGGGCTTTTAAACACACGGAGCACTACATCTTTCAAACATGTGAAGGCGGGCGCGCACACACACACTCACGCTGGAGAAACACACAATTTCTCAGCATGTCTAAGTTTAAAGCTGTCGTTAATCTTCACCCCACGCCTTAAACACAGGTGTTTGGAGAGTTTACAGATGAGAGTCCCACGCCAGATAGTATGATATCATGTAGCTATGTTCAAGTTGTCTACTGTTTCCCACTGCCCCCCCTCCTCCCCCGAAGCCCCTAACTTCACTTATCAAAAACGAAAAAAGAAGCCTCACTCAAATATTTCACATGATCCGCCTCTCTCCACGTTTCCATCAATGCTCGGGTATTTATTCAGCTCAGACGGTCTCCTGAGCGTGCTGGCCTCTGGAGTTTTTATTATTATTATTGCGCAAGGAGATAAAACTCCCGCTCCGTATCCATTAGGACGGAGGAGAGGACGTCTGGTGAAATGAAAGGAGCTGCTGTGGTTATCTTCATCGCCCCCCCCACTCGCCCGCCCCTTCCACATCCAGCGGTTTCTGCACTTTACAGCACGGGCACACGTGCACAAGCCCGCCCCCCCTCCCTGGTGCTGCCCGGGTCTGTATTTATCCTCAACCATAACAGAGTGTGCGGATAATGGCTGACGGGACCTTAGTAAAAATAACCTGGCACACGTCTGTTTGGTTTAGCCTTGTCTCATCCCTCCTTCCATCACATTTTATTGTTATATCTATCTATCTATCTATCTATCTATCTATCTATCTATCTATCTATCTATCTATCTATCTATCTATCTATCATCTATTTTTCTATTTATTGCATACAAAGGTTTGTTACAGCTGATTTATTGATCTGATATTGACTCTTTTAGCTGTTGCTCATGTCTGGGTGGAGCTCTGTGGTGTCGGCGGAGCAGTAGGACCGCAGAAAGCTCTGAAAACTACAGCAAAAAGCCCAACGACCCTTAAAGAGCACTCCATCAAGCTGAGGAGAGCCGAAGACAAGCGATAAGTCTCTGTAGGTTTCAAGGGTGAGTCATCCCTTTAAATGCAGTTTGATGGGCTTCACACACACGTCAGTGTCACTGGTGTGTTTGAAAAACACCAAACAGGGATACAGCTGTAGGTTGGTGCTGCACTTACGGCTTTAGAGGCAAACATTTACCTCCCAATTTGGTTTATTCTGTTGGTTTGAAGATCACTATAAAATCTATAGCATCCTCATGAAACACTTACACTTTTGATAAACCCACTTTTATCGGCTGACACGGAAATCTGCAGCGGGAGGTTCATCACCAAGAAAAAGGGTTTATTGTCGGGGTTTTTTTTCTCTAAATGGAGCTTTGCACACTTGCACACATCAGATAAAGGTAAGTACAGTAATTACAGCTGTCAAAGGCCAGAAAATATCAGAACAAACTTTGTTTCCTGGAGAATAAATCAGCACCAAGCTGATCTCGGTCTGCTCAACTCATTTGGTTTGATCAGCAACATTTTCCAATTTTCACAATTTCTGCACATTTGAGCCAAAACATGTCCGTGAATGAATGAGAATGAATCATCTACCATTAACATCTGTAGCAAATCTCAAAAGCATTCCAATTTTTCGTTACTTTTTTAAATTGTTGCATGATCGACCCAGAACATGTGAGGAGAAGCAGAAAGTGAGGTTTTTCCCGTTCATGCGCTCTCTAGTGGTGTTTATGTGTAAAAAAAAAAAAAAAAAAAAAAAGGAGGAAAATTAGGTGGAATCAACTATTGAGACATTTTCCAGCTCAAACGCATTCCTCTTTTGGCTCGAAGTTCAGAAGCAGTGTTGAAGTGTTAAGACCAGAATCCTCACATTTAAAAACTTTGCATTAGCCACGATGCCCCACTTTCATGTGAGTTATGTTTGATAGAATTCTTTCGTAAAATTCATTTCTGAAAAACCAACAAGACAAGGGTAAACTCTCTGAACTCAGCGAGGAGGATACTGCAGCCCTTTAAAGTGCTGATCTCCATGTCTGATGAAAATGGGAGGCCGGTATTTTATATCTGTGGGATACGATATATCTGACAGAGCTTTATTGGTTTACTCTTTAATGACTTCCTGCAGAGAGTGAGCCTGAAGTGAGACGGAGGGAGGTTAACTCCATGAGAATTGAGATCTTCCTCTTTTGTTAGGTCCTGTTTTTGGACTGCCTTTGAACTATTTGTACCTCATTTTGCTTGCATCCAGACCTTGTTCCCAGCTCACAACCCCTCCCTATCTCACACTATCATCATCATTTGGAGAGACTGTAAAGTAAAAGCCCGTTCAATATGATAAGTCTGTGACCTTGTCCGCGTATTCCTCGGTGTAGCGCTCCTTCTCTCTCTGAATGGCTAAGATGGGGTTACTAATGAGTGAATGTTCTGGTGATGAAGCCTTTTTCCAAGAATCTTTTCTCCCAAACGCCCGTGGCCTTTGGATGACTCCCCAAGGAGACCATTAATTTAGATATCAGTACAAGTGTGTGAGTTTGTGTGTGTGCGTGTTGCCTGAATGTGAGTGGGAGATCTGCGTTGCTTTGTTTTATTGCCATGCAGAAACCAGCGCGAGCTAAAGCAGATCAATAAGAAAAGGGGGTCGCATCGCGCCGACTCCCAAAATCCTCTGAAAGACAAAGCCCTCTTATCACGCGTCCTTCCTTCCTATCATCATTCCACACCTTCACCCCAACACGCTCCCACAAACGCCACCCCAAAACATCCTTCTATGTCAACACCTCACCCCCCTCACCCCCACGCGCGCACACACACACACACACACACACACACACACCTCTCCACCCAAATTCAGAGCTGTGCAAGGTTTAATAGCCTTTAGACTGAAAGTATGGCTAAAACCTTGGCTGCAGCTTTGGCCCTGCAGCCAGGTCACAGACGGAAAAAGACAAAACCACTGAAAAACAAGTAAAAATAGCACCACTCCTTGTCTAAAGGGACAAACGCAAAGTTCACTTTTGTTTTGAGAAGTCACAGATCAGCCTCTTCACATCTGAAAAATATGAAAAATAGTCTTTGACGCTGAAGTTTTTTGTGAATAGGGTAATGAGCAGCGAAACGCATGGAAACTCTTCATGCATTGATGCAGCCCTGATAGCAAGCTCACGTTCTATCTTGGAGGGCAGAGAGGTGCGTAACTGAAGGAGTGATGCGTGCGTTTGCTTTGGTTGCTGTTCAGATGCCTCTTACGGGAGTTTGTTTTTCGGAGCGCTCTCTGTTTTCCGAGAGAGGAAGGGTCCACTCCATGAGGCTTATAACAGCTCCTTCTCGTGCCAAACAGCGCCTGTCCATCGGAGCTGCTGAACAAACATACAGGGGAACCTTCAACCATCCATTTGTGTGGAAGTTTGCCCGTTAGCTGCTCTGGATTTCTTTCAGGGTAAATCCACTCCATCAATTTTTAACTGCAGAGTCTGGCTTTTTCTTGTAGTTATTATAACAAATATATCAGTTTAAGTGAAAATGTGCATGACTTCAATGTGTGCTTTGCCAGTTAAAGAAGTCATAATGACACCAAAATGACAAAATGATCATCAAGTTCCAATAAATAAACTATCAGGGCTCCATTTGCGCACAGACTAACAATAATTTGCGAGTTAAGCTGCGCATGGAAGGGATATCTGTGATTTCATGTTGACCCAGTTTCCTTAGAATGATGTCACTTTTTTTGTTACAAAGGAACAGGTGCCTTCTCTGCAGAGCTGCTGATGATAATGCTCCTGACATCAGTCCCCAAAACTAGTCTAAACAAGACCTCTGTGGTTCAGCAGGGGGCCTGATAAAATAGTACATTACTTTATAGTTTTATGAAATGTAAAAGTTGCTTTATGAACATCAAACAATTTAGATAATATTTGAATATTTAAACCTAAAAGTTGAAGTGTCAAAACAATTGCTCACATTTTGTGGAATGTCATGTAAACACAAAGCTGTTTACATGACTTTCAGCACGCACGCACACACACACACACACACACACACACACACACACACACACACACACACACACACTCACACACCAGGTCTATGCTGTACCCTCCATGCCTGTCTGACTGGTCCCAGTCAGAATGGGGCTGATATAAACAGGCCCGGTCGTTCCCACGTCTCTGTTTACACTGGGAGACCCCAGAGCAGCACTGCCAGAGCACTGGATTCCCTCCGCACTGCAAACTCGCACACTATCCATCTCTGCTTCATACAGGAAAACTTGAGCGTGTATTGCATGGGCATGCACATGCATTGCCTCTCTGCAGAAATGCAGCTGATCCCACTATAAATATAAATATCCCAAAGGTTATACACGCAACCGCATAAACGTTCTTCTTGCTACGGTCTTTATCTCTTCCGTTTTAACTGTGTGACTCAAACTTTTCCTCCTACTTTTGTCATTTTTTTTCTTGCTCCTGGAACCAAGCAGACTCCTACATTTAACACCAACTAGTAAATCTTCAACAATCTGACAGAGTTCCCACAAACCCATCAAACCTGCGCTGAGCCCAATTTTACAACGCGGCCACAAAGACTCTCAAAAGCTTTAACGTTGCCCTCTGAGTCCCTTTGAAATGGGCCTTGTGATGTACGCCCAACATAAACAGAACACTGGGGTCCTGACAAACACGTCCAGTTTACAGGCAGCGCTGAGGTCACCCCGACGGATCATCACAAAATATGCATCTGCTGACCTGAGCTTCTCAAGAAACTGGAAAAATTAACTCTTCCCATTCATCTCTTTTGGAAACCAGGTTTGTTGCGCTGCCTTGATTTTAAACTGTATGCAAACATTGGCATTAAAATAGTCACCCACAGAATCTGTCACCACTTACCCTCGCCTCTCTCACACAAGCATGCACGTACACACAAAGCTGTGATGGATCATCTATTTATTCTTAGACGTATCGGCATCCATAAAGCTGTAAGTACTCCCATCTGTCTGTTTACATGTTGCATCTTATGACCTAATGAGAATAAGAGCATTGTTCCCCTGGGAAGAGACTCATCCAGCCTCAACCATCTGTAAACACACTCCTGCGCCCTGCGTCAGCTCTCACAGCGCATACAAACACATGTTCGCCGCTCCACTTTCCTAACTAGCTTTAAATCCAAACCTTCATAGTAAACATCTCGGAGACATCTGAATAAGGCTCTTATGCAGAGTGGATGTTGACCATAAGGCCATAGTTTACCGAGAGAATAAAATGAGATGGGAACAGAGACAATTTGGTAACCAGGGAGGAGGAACAACAAAAAGGCTGAATCATAAAGAAGTTATTTTTCTGTTTTACTTGGGCGCAGGCCAGGCGAGGGAAATGTTTGCAGTGGTCTGAGAAGGATATCTGGGTGACAGGACATGATGCACAAAATATGCATAGGCAGGCAATAATTCATGGTTATGAACGCGCATAAACAAATATGAAACAAACACACGCAGACTTGTACTTTCACAAATCTGTTTTGTTTAAGCAACCACGTCTCATAAATATTATATGTCATCCTTATCTGTTTAACTTTCCTGCAGTTCTGTGCGGAGTTACACAAGTCGGATGAGCTCAAGGGGATGAGCGAGCCAACAGAAAGTCATGGTCAGTCCAGGCCACAATCAGTGCACCCAGGACAGCACAAATTCACAGCATTCATTCATGAGCAATGGGACCGGCTGTGGATTCTGTCATTGATAAGGCAAACACGCTCAGCTGCCTCCAAACATTACTCCTTCTCCTCCTTTGTAAACCTGTTCGTGATTCCTCAGGGAGCAGTTTGTGACCAGATGTGCTCTTTTTTTTTTTTACTGGAGATATTCTAATGCACAAGGTCTGAATCTCAGTGCACCATAAAAATTATAAAAAGGCTGAAAATCGCATTAACATGTGCTTGGACTGGCGGGTGGGTGATTAGATTACAGACACAAATTGTGCACATGGGGCTGCGAATTTTAACGCATTTTTGCAAATTTTATTATTTTATTAAATCACATTCCACTATTACCAAACCGTCGCAGAAAATCGATCCTTTCTCCCTGCCTTATAAAATAGTCCCCATCGTCCACATGAGGGCGCAGAATGCAAACACACACCCCCACAAACGGGTCAGCGTTCTTTATGCAACAGACTTATACAACATTATAGGTTTTTTTATTTTTTTAATATATGCTTACATAACACCTTCTCTACTTCCGAACGCATCGCGTCATGCCTGTAAATAACTGTAAATAACACTGTTGCGATTTATTCTTATGTCCTTCAGAAGGTTGAAAAAGGCCTTTCTTGCCCAACAAAAACATCAAGTGCAACATTTATAGGCACCACAACACGTTAGATGTAATTCCTCCGGCTGACACTGCTCTGCATTGTAGAAAATGAAACGTTTGTCAATTTTTTTTTTAAAAAAAACGACGGATCGTCAACGGAAGTCACAGTTTTAATTTCCTGTTTTACTTTGGAAGGTCGCGAGCGGAAGTGAGTGTAGCTTGTGCGGAGCAGGAAGGCGTCCCCAGAATTCTACTAACAGCACATTTTTCAGCCACTGGGCTTACATGACTGAGTGGGCATAAGAGGTACCTGATATATCGCTGAAACTATTCGCTTCCCTCGGTTTACCGTCAGCGGGGACGCGCATTTTTGGCCGGGCGAAATACCCTTAACAGTTTGTTGACATTTAGCCTGCTAGCTAGCCTTGCTAACAACTTTTCATTCATTGCTACTTATTCGTTTTCTTTGTCGCTATTCTGCCTAATAAATGGGTGTATCTGTTACCAGAAGCGACGAGCGGTGTTTACGCGTCGTCGCCACGGTATCTTTTTTTTATTTAGTGGCTTTTGTTTTGCATTCTTTTCATTAATTTTAATGACTTGACCACACAATACGCACTCCCCAACCAAGTAAATTAATTATATCATGAAACACTAGTAGGGTTTCTATGGAATTTTTTAAATGCCTCGCATGTGTAGTGTCTTCTTATCTGTCCAAATAAGTCCCTGTGAGAGCCGCTTTCATGGTTTTGGGGTGTTTTTTCCGTCATTCTAGGGGGACTGTGTGTGTTAGCTTTAGATGGTGTCTGACCAGGGGCGCATTTAGTCATTCGGGGGCCCGGGGCAAACCCAGTCACGGGGCCCCTCCACAGCCGTGCCCTCCCCTGACAAACGTTTTATTTTCACCTCCACGCAACGCATCATTTTCATATCGTGAGAATCAATGTTCATCTTGTGCCGGGTAACATAACGTGACTAAATACTGCATTTCAGTTCAATTTTGACAAGAGGTGAGTCTGTAATTCAGGTCACTTGCAATTTGAATCTTAAGTTAGTAGTTACATAAGCGTTTTTATATGTCTCCCCTGTCCAAGTGAAATATTTATCACGAACGAAACATTTTTAATATTAAAGTTTATCAACTAAAACGTGTGAATTTGAGAAAATTCTCCTATTTCCTGAGCTAGATTACTTTTTAGGGATTACTATCAGCTTTTAGTGTATTTTAAAAGAACACAAATTGACATTTAATATAGTTTATCATTTCAGCCGCTTCAGTACTTACATATTTGTGATGAAAAGTGTCACTCTCCACTTCATTTCTGCTGCATCCTCCTCAGCTGACACTGACTCCAGTGCTACTTCTACTGGCTTCCCATTTTCACTTATGCACATTTGGTTTGACGTCACCATAAAAAAGGTTGAAAGCTTTGATAGTTTTGATAAAAATTGTTTGTTTTCCTCTCGACTCCTCCTCTTCTCTACTCCACTGGGAAAACTCCACTTCATTTTCCACACAACCACATCAGAAAGTTTGTTTTTCTACCATCTTCCTGAACCAAAGCTGCACATGCACAGTAAGAAGATGCAATAGTTGATTGCATGAGAATGGAGGAGCAGTCAAAACGTTCATGATAGATGAAGCACTATGATATGTTCTATAATAATAGTAATTGCTTTAAATTGAAGAACACTATTTAATCAGTTTTTATGAGACTTTTGGGGCCCCTGGAAATATCGGGCACTCACTTTCTCAAAAATCTGAATGTATTACACATACAATAAGAGCATCACTCATTAAATATTGGCTGCAACTGAAATACCTTTTTATGATTTGTGTTGTGTGACACAAAAAAACGAGAAATTTGTGTCATGCGACAGGAGCCAATAGATGAAACCTTATCCCCTCATCTGTCTGTGAATTGGTGATGCTGATGAAATCCACGTGCCACCAGCCTGTGAACCGTCGCATCATGAGCTGCTAAACTAGGCTAGTGAGTTTGGAAAGCTCCCAGCAGCTTTGATATAAAGCAATATCCTATATAATATGTTACACTATAAATATTGGACATCTCTCCCTCTCAGCTTGCCTTATCTCTTCGTCTGGCTGTGAATTGGTGATGCTGATGAACTCTGTCTGAGGAAAAAAAAAATACCCTGTGGTCTGCGCTTCCACATGGAGTCCAACAATGAGGGAGAACTCGACATCATTATCAGCAACGTAGTGGCAACTTTCAGGACCAGGTGCCATCTCAACCTGCGCACCATCGCCTTAGAGGGAAACAACGTCATCTACAAACCAGAACAGGGGGTGAGGAACCCTCCGTGAGTGCACGTACATGTGGAAAAATGGCAGCATCTGATCTTCCTTTTTTTTTTTTTGCAGACTGTCACAATGAAACTCCGGAAGCCCAGGATAACAGCCAGTATCTGGTCATCAGGAAAAATTATCTGCACAGGAGCATCAAGGTGAGATCAAAAACCTGACTATGGCTACTGGATTTGTTTTGTTGTCAGTGTTTTTATGTGCTTTCTGATTGTTGTGCTCTTCTTATTGCTTTAATTCAGTGAGGACGAGGCAAAGGTCGGTGCTCGCAGGTTAGCGCGCTGCCTGCAGAAACTGGGCTTCCAGGTGAAAATTTTAAACACAGCTATTTTGATTCAGTCATTTTAACTTAAAATTATGCTGTTTTAGATGACCAGACTAGTATTGTGTGTGTTACAATTATGATCTTACTGTTTTGGTTGTGAGGTGTTTCTCTGCCAGTTAAATGTGTGTTCACATTAGTTTGGATTGGAACTTCAGCCTGTGTGTTTGTATCCACATGGCATTCATGTCCACATCTGTGTCTTTGTCTCCTCAGGTGAAGTTTTCAGCTTTTAAAGTTGTTAACGTGATGGCCGTGTGTGCCATGCCATTTAAAGTTTCCCTGATAGACTTCACAAAGAAGAACCGTCCTATTGCCACGTAATGTAACATTACTATTGTACTAAGCAATATTTTTAAATAAATATACTGTATATGATTAAATAATTATCATTAATATAATAATAATTTTACTTTGTGGGGACAGGCTGCCCTCTAGTGGTACATTTAAGCCTTGCCACAGATGAACGTTGGTCCAGTTTATCATTTATTTTTAGAAAATAAAAACAACGCTCAGGCTGTTGGCACAGATAAAGACAGTAGAACAGTTACATCATAGCAAGAAGCTTGAGGGTTTGATTCCAGCTCAGGGTTTTGATGTGGAGTTTACACATGTCTGGGTGGGCTTTGTCCAGGTAGCCAAAACACAAACACAGAATGGTGTGTGTCAGACCTCTGGAGGGTGTATTCCTGCCTTCCAGCCAGTGACTGCTCAGATCAACCCCAGATGGTGACATTTAAGCCTGTACTTAAGTGTTTTATGTGTCTGCCAGGTATGAACCAGAGCTCCATCCTGCTGCTATGTACACCATGAGACAACCCAAGGCTACCATAAAGGTCTTCTCTACTGGCAGTGTCACAATTTTAGGTAGTTAACACATTCTGGTTTGACTTTTCCCTCCATCCTTGGATGGATGTGATTCTGTATTGAACTATTGGAGGACACTTGTGACTTTAACTTGGTTTTACCCCATCAGGACCAAGTGTGGACAATGTGGATGCTGCTGTTCAGCATGTCTACCCTCTGCTGTCGGAGTGTCGCAGACCCCTGTGAGTGACGAGTGACACACAAGGAAGCACCTTACCTGTGGATTTTACTGCTCTGTGTCAGCACATGGCTGCGTACTCCTAACATGACCAATGGACTTGATTTCATCTGCATTTATTTGAACATTCTTGCGTCCTCATGAGACTTTTTTTAGACTTTCGTAGAGAAAACATCGTTCTTGTTGTGGCTGTTTTCATTTTTACCCCCTACCACTGTTGGCTTGTATCTGAAGAGACAGTATTTTAAAAAGTAACCCAGTTCCACTCTGTTAAACAGGAAAAGAACAACAAGAGTGGTTATTTAAACCAGAGCTGGTTTGGTTTGGCAGGCCTGTCTTGACAATATGTCGTCACACAAGGCTGTGTGTGTGTGTGGGACAAGATCCAGTCAGTCAGTGTGTTTGTGACACGTCAGGATTTTTGCATTTTCTTCACTTTCTTACTCGGTGAGTTTATGAAAGAACTTATGAGTAGACTTCAACAGTCAAATTTATCACATCCAATTTTTAATATTTCCCCTCACAATCATACATTGTTGTCACATGATTGGCTTCTCTGTGCTAATGCAGTTTTTTTTGTAATTAAAACTATGAGTCCTGAAAAAGAAAAAAGAAGAGAATGAAGAACCTCTACAGCTTGACTATAATCCTTATTTCTGGCCACCACAGCAGGCCTGTAACATACTCACCTCTGTTGTCACATCTGACGCTACTGAGTAAATATTCCTTTTGCGTTAAGGTTGTTGGTAATAATGTATAGGTAATATCACTGAAGCCCGTGTGCCTGGATCAAATATTAACTCTGGATTTCTTTTTGTTCCCGTTCATCCGCGCTGTTTTGCACCATTCAGCATTTTGCCGGTTTCACGTGTCAACAGCTTTCAGAACCTGATATTAGTATGTGTGATTAATTAACTCCTAGCGTGTTCGACTGTGGTGCTGAATTCCAGCTGGCATTATTCCGTCTGAACCCACCAAGTTAGATTTATTCCTGGATCTTGCAGAAAACATTTTGTTATTGTCGTGGCTGATTTTTAATCACCTACGGACGCCACCGTTCTGAATCCTCAAACATGGCTGAGGCTGAATAATCTTGTTCTTTAAGTCACTTTGAGTTTCATTTCATCTGATTGTTTCCACTCAGACTCAAACTTTATCTCTTCAGTTGGTTTTGCGTCGCCTGAGAACCCTCTGAGTTTCCGTCCAGCTTAGAGTACGTACTGTATCAGTTCACAAGAAACTTTAATCCATTTTTGTACATTTTGTTGATTTTTTCTGGATGTAATTTCATTATGAACTTGTTCTGTAGGTACTGTTACATCATAATCTTTACTTGTTTTTAAGTCACTGCTTAGATTCAGGGGATGGCGGCGCTACAAAGAGGCATCACATTCAAAATAAGATTTTTGGATGGAGGCGCGAAAACGCTCTACAAATGCCTGTTTGACAGAGGGTATTTATAAATGAAAACCTCGGAGACCTGACCGTTAACACGTTGGGCCTCACAAGAACGTTAACAACAACAGTTAAGCTTACGCCATCGGGTCGGATCTGAAGATACAGTGTTTTAAAAAAGTAATCCAGCTCCCCTGTGTTGAACAGGAAAAGGACAACAGTGATTCTTTTAACCAGAGCTGGTTTGTTGTGCATACCTCCAGCATTTTGGAAAACATTGGCTCCAGGCTGTGTGTGACGAACTGTCATCCGGTGTATTTGTGACACTTGAGAGTTTTTGTATTTTGTATAAAAAATAAAAGGTAAAAATGATTAAAACTACACCATGGGAGTGTGCTTTTTAGTTTGTCCACTGGCTTTAGGGAGCAATAATTTAACTGAATTCAGCAGCTTTTTAAAAAAATGTTCCACATTGGAATTTCAATATTTGCCAACTTGAATCAAGGTCAGAACTTGAACAGACAAATAAATGGAGTAGGTGTGTGGGGCTTAATAGGGTGGAAGTGATGGCCCAGAGGCAGAGAGACGCCATCAAATTTGCTGTGGAACTGTCCAGGGTTCAATTATTGAAACCGAATTTTGAGTACCCCCCCCACCCCCAAGACACGACACTCACATAAAAATAACATAAAACAGGTCCACAAGACCAAAGATGCTTTGCTTCTGTGATAATCAAAGGAGCTTTGATCCAAATACATAGTGTAGTGGACATTTCCCCCATCGGCTCTTTGAATTGCTCTTTGAATTGCTGCGACTAAAATCTTTTTGAGGAAACAAAAACATGGAGCCCAAAGACGAGGGAGAACTCGACATCATTATCAGCAACGTAGTGGCAACTTTCAGGACAAGGTGCCATCTCAACCTGCGCACCATCGCCTCAGAGGGAAACAACATCACGTACAAACCAGAAGAGGGGGTGAGGAACCCTCCGTGAGTGGACGTACATGTTGGAAAAATGGCAGCATCTGATCTCTTTTCTTTATTCAGAAAGCCACAATGAAACTCCGGAAGCCCAGGATAACAGCCGGGATCTGGGCATCAGGAAAAGTTATCTGCATAGGAGCATCAAGGTGAGATCAAAAACCTGACTATGGCTACTGGATTTGTTTTGGGTCAGTGTTTTTATGTGCTTTCTGATTGTTGTGCCCTTCTTATTGCTTTAATTCAGTGAGGACGAGGCAAAGGTCGGTGCTCGCAGGTTAGCGCGCTGCCTGCAGAAACTGGGCTTCCCGGTAAACACAGATTTTCAATGACCAGGCTGCTATTGTGTGTGTTACAATTATGCTCTCACTCCTTTAGGTAAACTTTAGCGTGTTTGTGTCCAAATGACACACGGTGCATCTGTGTCTTTGTCTCCTCAGGTGATGTTTTCAGGTTTCAAAATTGTCAACGTGGTGGGCACGTGTGCCATGCCGTTTAAAGTTTCCCTGATAGACTTCACGAAGAGGAACCGTCCCATTGCCACGTAATGTAACATCACGCATCACACCAATAACATCACTGATAATTCATTAATTTTCTTTTGTACCTGACTTATAAAACCATGGAAAAATTGTTCTGTTCTGTATTACTTGATTTGATCACTATTATACTGTACTGATCCAGTATTATTTGCCACAAATATTTTTATCTTACCTGAACGTTTCTTTCCCTGTGGGGACAGGCTGCCCTCTAGTGGTACATTTAGGCCTTGCAACAGATGAGCTTGGGTCCAGTTTGTGACTTGTTTTTATTCAAAAACGCTCAGGCTGTTGACAGTTACATCATAGCAAGAAGGTTTAGGGTTTGATTCCAGCTCTGGGTTTTAATGTGGAGTTTAAATATGTCTGGGTGGGTTTTCTCCAGGTAGCCAAAACACAAAGTGTGTCAGACCTCGGATAAACAGCCCCAGATGGTGACATTTAAACATGTGTCTGTCAGGTATGAACCAGAGCGCCATCCTGGTGCTACCTACACCATCAAGGACCCCAAGGCTACCATAAAGGTCTTCTCTACTGGAAAGATGACAATTTTTGGTGGGTAACATTGTGATCAGACTTTTCTCTTGTCTTGGAGGCATGTACGATTTTAGACTGCACTATAGGAGGACACTTCTGATCTTGTTTTTACCCCCATCTGTCTGTTCAGGATCAAGTGTGGGCAGCTTGCTTGCTGCTGTTCAGCACGTCTTCCCTCTACTGTACGTGTGTCGCAGACCCCTGTGAGTGACAGGGAGCACCTAATCTGTGTTCAAGTCTCTGGTTTTTACGTTTCCCTCAGTGAGCTCATGGAATAAACATTCGAGCAAACTCAGTTAAATTTCCACTTCCATTTTTCCAAATTTCCCAAAACTGAAGCTGAAGAAGCTCTAACCCTTGACTGTATTTCTTATTTCTGGCCACCACGGCACTTATGTAACATCCACCTCAGCTGTCGACGCTGTGAGTAAATATTAATTTTGAGTTCAAGGTTGCTGGTTAATAATGTGTACATAATATCACTTAAGCCCGTGCGCCTGGATCAAATATTAACTCCGTTTTTTTCTTTGTTTTGTTCATCCGTGTTGCATTGCACCAGTCAGCAGATTTCGCTTCACACATTTCATAAGCTGATTATTGAAGGTAAGAGTGCAATTTATGGAAAGGTAAGTCACTTTTTGTCCTATTTGTTAAAACTGTCACTATGAACTGACAGTGTCACGAGCTAAATGATCCCATCTTATTCCTCTAAATCAGGGGTATAGAGTCCAAAAAGGCCTTCACCAGATCATTTTAGAGAATGATTTCCAACCTGGTAGGTCAGAAAATCCAGCTTGATCACAGCCTTTGAGGACTGGACACAAAATAGGACAAAAGACATTAGATTAGTGAAGTGAGGCTAAGGCTAATCTTGTTTTAAACAGACACAGAGGATTTGGGGGTGTTTTTATTGTTTTACCATCATTTTACTGGTTATAATTGTTCTGTAAAGAATCCTTCATTTCCTTATCAGCCTTACAATCCCCAAACTACTGGAACTAAATTCTGTTTAGTTTTAGGAAGTTTGGTGAGATAAAACTCTGATACACATGTTCAAAAATGTTTCAGTCCAGCTTTAATCTTAATTTAGTTTTAATTGCCGCAGCATCAAATTGAAGCAAATCTGAGTGTTAGTGAAGCGCCACAAAGCAGCGGATTAGCACAAACGGGAAGGCGTCACGTTTTTGACCTTTCACGCGCAGAGCTGAAGGCTCCGCAATTTTCCTTTTTAATCACTTCCTGCGCGCTCTTCCCGGCAGTCATTTGCAAAGAAATCCTCCCGGAAAATGTCCAAAGAAATATTTACACAAGATTCTCTTTTCAACTATTCCCCAATTCATAATCAAGGAAATAAAACTATTAAAGGGTTTTCTTTTATTTATTTATTTTTTTATTTCAATTTCAGGAGTGTAAAGATAAAAATGAGGTTTGCATTGATGTGATACCTGTGTGCAAAATAGAAACATGCTGCAGTCAGCCAGAGCTGCACACTTCAAAATGTGTTCTAGCGTTACTAATAAGTGTCTTCCTTTAATAAATAACATAATTTATATTGCTCGAGTGATCTTTTTCTTGTTTTTAAATATTGTACCAAATAATTAGTTAATTCCATTTTGACAAAATCTTGTGCCAAAAAGTGAATAAAAGCATGAGAGAAGAGAGAAATATCCAGGTAAGGTACTTCAGTGCACACACAGTTCTCCCAGCACTGATTTCAGAGGACTGAAGTGAATTCTGTTGATCTCCCTTTTATTTTGTTTTTGAGTCCACGTTGGAGCCCACGGTGGAGTCCTGTGGGAGCGAACCGTTCTTCTGCATCTTTGAGGTTTTGCCGTTTCTCCTACTTGAACCCGCTGGCCGCGGTCTCTGCGGACGCCATCAGACCCTCCTGAGGTTTCCTCTCCCTGCACAGCTTCACGCCGAGGTGATTCCTGCCGGAGCAGAGACACGCCTGAGCCCGAGCATCCTCAGAAAGAAAAAAAAAAAAAGGACCCGCGTCAGCGGAAGACCGACTCACTTTTTGGCCAGTTCTTTTGATATCTCCTCCAGGGTGAGGCCTTTGGTCTCAGGGACGCACAGGATGACAAACACCAGGAGGGCAAAGCACATGGCGGAGTGGAAGAACATGATGTTTGGAACGCCGATCTTTTCTGGAATAAACAAAAAGAAAAAAAAGGAGAGATCACCTTACCTGTGTTTCACCTGATGCGTATGTGTTTCACCTGATGCGTATGTGTTTCACCTGATGCGTATCTCCTCTGTTATGCTATGGAAATGTGGGAATACACACCTGTAATTGTGAGGAAGGTCATGGAGATGAGCAGGTTAACAGCCCAGTTTACAGCCGCCACCACCGACGCCGCCCTGCCTCTGACCCCCATTGGGAAGATCTCACTGATGACTACGTACACCACTGAGGAGACAACAGGCAGAAATCAAGTCCCGCGTGGCCCGGGGCCAAATGATTACTCAGCGGGAACTGGTTCTCAACGGAGGGCGGCGGCTTACTCGGTCCGAGGCTGACGGAGAAGGCCGCCACGTACACCAGCAGGCTGACCAGCGACGCCGCCTTGAGGGACGACGAGACGTCCGCGCCGGCGACCCCCGCCGCCGTCAGGTTGGCGGGGGGGCTGCTGCCGAGGTCCGGCCGAGTCCCGTTGACGTCCCAGGGCGACTCCGTGCGATTCGCCGCGCCGGCGCTCTTGCACAGGCTGGTCAGCTGCGTGTGGCTCTGCGTCGTCAGCGTGCCCAGCGTTATCAGGGCCAGCCCCATCACCACGGCGCCCACGCACAGGAACTTCTTGGGCCCCACGCGGTCCACCAGCAGGACCGCCGGTATGGTGAACACCACTTTGACGATCCCCAGCCCCGTGGAGGCCAGGGTCGCCGCGGCGACGCTGTTGAATCCCACGCTCTTGAGGAGCGGCGAGGCGTAGGACAGGATGTTGGGCTGACCCGTCACTTGCAGGAAGAAGAACAAGGCCACGCCCGTGAGCATCCGCGAGCGCAGGTTGGCGCTGAACAACTCCGTGAAACTGTGTCCCGACTCCTCTTTCAGGCCGGCCTGTATGTCCCGCAGCTCCGTGTCCACGTGCTCGTCCGCCCCGCCCCGGATTCTGACCAGCACCCTCCGGGCCTCCTCCACTTTGCCTTTGGTAACCAGGAAGCGCGGGCTGGGCGGGAGGAAGAGGAGCACGCTCACCTGGAGCAGCGCCAGCGGGATGACTAGTCCGAAGGTGTAGGCCCAGCCGTGGGGGACGGTGGCGAAGGCGAAGCTGCAGCCGAATCCCATCATCACGCCCAGCACCACCATCAGCTCGTAGAGCGTCACCAGGAGGCCCCGCCTCTCCATGGGCGAGATTTCCGCAATGTACAGACACGCCGCCGTCCCCGACAGCGCGATCCCCATGCCCACCATCACCCTCCCGAGGAGGAGGGCCGCGAGCGACGTGATGGCGACGAGGACCACGCTCCCTCCGACCACCATGACGGCGCTCAGGATCAAAGAGCAGCGGCGGCCGTAGTGATCCAGGATGGGGCCTCCGGCCAGGCAGAAGACCAGCGCGCCGACCAGCTGGGAGCTGACGAGCAGTTCCTGTTGGCTGCAGGAGAGCGAGAGAACCTCCCGCAGCTGCAAAAGCACTCCGGAGGTCAGGCCCAGCTCGTAGCCCAGCATCAGGCCGCTCAAGGAGGCGGCGACGGCCGCCACCACCACCAGCCAGCTGCACCCTGGAGACGGGAGAGGCGGGGTCAGAGGGTTGGAGGAAAGATTTGAATCACAATCAACCGTTTGACGCAGTCGGAGGCCCGCTAACGACTACGGGGGGGGTCATGTGGAAATAAATATTCTCAGTGTTTCGACCGATTTCCACAAAATTCCAAAGAGGTTTGTGAGTAAATGGGGCATCAGAGGATTTGGAGTTTAAAGTCTGAACTTTTACGTTTGCGCTAATGCGAACGGAGAAGGAGTCTGCAGCGCGGCCAACAGAACTGCGCCACTGAAGCGCAATAAGCGCCGCGGTAAGCTGCGGCCATGTAGCACTCCCCCCGACTCTGACCGCCACCAGCCGAGGGGGGATGTCCGACAGAAGGACGAGTGACAGAAAAAAAAAAAACAAAAAAAAAAACCCAGCGGTTAATTATTTTCTATTAGCCAGAAGAAAGACGCGTTATCGGTGGGCCTAGGTGATAAATACATCAGAGCTGAAAACAGAAGTTACAGTACGCTCTGTGCTGACTGAGAGGAACCAGAGGTCAGAGGTTGACCGGAGGAATGCCAAAGCAATCTTACACACCGCAGCATGGATGCACGCGTGTGCGCAAACTGGTTTTGACATCCTTTGGATTAGGATACGTTGGAAATCGTAGCTGGACGGTTGGCCTGATTAGCAGCAGACTGTATTTAACACTTGGAACGGAATGAATCTGGAACACGTGAACCAGTCTTACTTCATTTCCGAGTCGGAAGTGAAAGAACATTTCAGGGTACATTTCAGGGTATCTCGGTAATCAGCCGGTGAGCACTTGATAGGTTTTGATGTTTAATTGAATCAGGGCGACTCCCCACATCAAATCACTTTCAAGAAGGGGGGGTTGTTCTTGGAAAAGAAGTTGGTTTACGGAGACTTTATACTATTTGTCAGTCCAAGTCCTGATCTGCTGGAGGCTTAAACACATTGTTATCAAGATAAACCTACTAAATTGCTTCTTGGAAGAGGGTACTGCTTTACATCGGTAAACACAGTTTTTGACAGTAACCAGGTAAAACCCACAAATATATAGGAGACACTTTATAGAACAAGAAGCACCTGTAAAACACTCATTAGTGCAAATATCTATTCGATCATCTGTGTTGTTCTCAGACAGACTTTACTGGAGTTTACAAAAGAGGTGGGGAAAAAAGGGTTTATTAAAGTGTGAATTAAAATATGAGCTAAATACTTAAAATATGAGAAACACTGGTCATTTTATGCATAGATGAGGAAGAGGAGATGCTGCCCGAGCCTGCCTGTATGTTTAAGAGTTCAAATAAAAATGTAATTTGGATCCTTTGGCACGCTGCAAGTTATATCAGTTATCAGTTAACTTCTTTCCGGCATGAGCATACCTGGTCCCTTAGGTGGGGGCTGTTTCTGGGCCTCTGACGAAGGGTCCGGGGGGTTAGAGGTCATCATTTTGGTTTCACTCCTGGTGTCCATCGCTTCAATCAGACTAAAGGGGGGAAAGAACCACAACAATACATTCAAGCAGATACTTGTGCAGATCATAAACGAAAATGTGTCAGTGGGTCCTGAGGGAATAAAGGGGAGCGTATATAAACATGGATTCCCGCAACAAGAGAATCACGTTAAATTCTTGACATACTTCGACCTGAAGTGAACTTAAATGTTCACTGGGTGCGGCATTAAACAACAACAACGTGAAGACCAATCAGGACACAAGCACAACGCTCACGGTGCTCCGATGCTTCCGTGTATAACAAAGCTTCCATGTGGGGAAGAAGCTCTCAAATATCTGCACGGCGCTGCACAGATGTTGTTTTGCACCTCTGTTATCGGACAGTCATGTGTGATTCAGCCTCTCCTTATGTAATGACCCCAGTTAAAAAAGTTCCCCCGTAGTCGGCGTGAGGCAGCTTCACTGTGGAGGGGGGTGTTAAAGCTGGGACCTCCGAGCTTTAACACCCCCAGGAGACAGGGTGACAGCAGCTTTTTCCGGCTGGATTCAGGGTCTGCCCCCCCACCTCCCAATCTTGCCCTCTGAGCCGCTTTTCCCCACTTTGCGCGCTCTTGGGTGTTAAAAACCCGCCAGCAGCGACGCCCCATCTTACCTCGCCCTGCAGCAGCGTCGCTCGTCTCGCCTAAATTCTTGTCTGTCGTTCCATCCGCGTCACCTTCCAGACTTTGTCCTCCACCAGGACGCACGGGAGGACTCGTGTCTGCACACGCTCGCAGCTCACTTTGGGAAAGTATATGTGCGGCCACGCCCACATCTGGGGATTCGACCAATAGGAAGAGAGGGGGCGGGGTCGGGCGCTCCTGCACGTTGCCTTTGGCGGAATTTACTGTTTTTGATTAATTGGTGCTCTTTCGCATCTTGCTGTTTGTTTTATTTCCTTTTTTTTTATTTTTTTTTTAAAGTCTTTGCACAAGTGAGACATCACCGCCGTGTTACGCAACATTTCCCGCCCTGATCAGGGCCATAAAGTCAGCCATAAATCCCACCTGTATCAATAACGCCAGCTTTTCTCACGCCGCATGTGAGGCGCCATGCGGTTCGGCTCCCTTCCCACCTGTCCTGATGCTCCGCGATGTGACCGTCTGTAACCTTCAAAGTCATGCGTTTAGGCGCCCTACTTTTAGTTTGAGCAAACATTTCATTTGCGTCGCAGGCTGAGCGAGAACCTGTCGGACCAGAGAGTTAAAGAATCAGGTGGAAATTAGCGACACAATAGCGACGCATAAATACTTATGTTAGAGAATAGTGTTCAGACATAATAGAATATAGATATATTCCTTACCTCACAACAGAATTGTTGATCTTATGTGCAGGGGGGGTATTGGCAAGAGTGTTTTTTAAACTCTAGTTGTCAAAAATTATTTTACATATATGTATTTAAAAATGACTATTGATAATGAGAATGATGACTATTTTGATCCCCACATATCGAACTATTGTATTGCAAATTATTAATGTTAGACGATGCAAATGGAGGTAGAGAAAACCAAAATAAACCACACTTTGGTGAATGATTCCATCAGAGGAATCATTCTCTAGTCTATATTAAAGTTTATAAGCACTCAGACAGGAAAGCAGTGTGTTCACACTGTTTAGTACAGTTTGTTGTATTTGTGGCCTCAGCTCGTTTGTTCTTCATGTGAAACATGTGACTCACCGTCAGGAGACAGAAGGACCACAGACCTTTCGCTTTCGAATCCTGGCTAAGAAAAGACGAGACCAGGGAGACTTTTTATTCAGCACACAAAATACCTTGCGTTTCAAAGATTCTCAGAGCTGCTCACACTTGACATTAATGCGTGGCATCGATTAAAAACAGGTTCTTCTGTCTGTAACTTATTAACTCGTTAAACTAGGTCTCTGACCTGAGATCTCGACATCTCCCAATGGACCTGAAGGAAGGAGCGCCATCATGTGGTTTTCCTGACAATCTACACCCACAGCATCATCTCAATGGGACAATTTTTGCCAATAAATGACACACTTTTAAAAAAACTTCCTCAGTAATACCCGTGTATGTTGAGACGGATAATCTAAAAGAACAATAATTCGAGCTTTTAGTTCTAGTATGAACAAAATGCACCAAAAACAGAACCCGTCAACGTGGCAATTTTTGACATAATTCATGTTAAGGATGAAAAAAACCCCAAACCCATCACATTTGTTGTGTACCTTCGGAGCGCCACATCTTAAAAACCGACAGGGGGCGCTGTAAGACCATAGCTGCTGCTCTACCGTCAATTCAGTGACTTTTCTGCACATGTTTGTGGGGCACCTTTAATCCCCCCGGTCAAATCTCTCCTGTTTGAGAATTTACAGCAATGGAAACTATCAGCTGATACCAATCATTGTGACGGATAAAAAGTCTGTTAAGTATGTTTAACCTTTTTTGATATAAGTTCTTATCTTTGCTATTTAGGATTATTGAGACCTGATAAGTATAAAGTCTGAGAATCATATTTTAACACTATTTTAAAACGAGTGGTTTTTTGGGGGAAATTATGTCCACACACAGGGACAATCAATCTAAATTTGTAATAATATGATGTTGGGTCATGCTATTATTACATATTATGGGTCCTTGTATGTATCATATTATGGGGCCTTGTGTGTGGGCCTTTGGCCCCATACTAAGCAGAATTATTTGTTATTATAATGTGCACATATATGGATGCCAGGTCTTAGGAGGTTAAAGCAAGAAAAGCTTCTACTCACCTACTTCTACTTACCCTAAAAGAAAAGGAGAGAAGGATTAAAGAGTGAAACACTTTCCAAGTTATGGTTTTTCATCAAAAAAATCTTTACTCTCAAGTAAATCTGTGTGCTGTTAACAGGAGGAGCAGGTCAAAGGTCTCATACACAACCACCTCCTCTGGACATGTCATACATCAAGTCCTCCTCGAGACATTCCAGCAGACTGATTTAGGCATGGGCGCCACCTTGAAGTCCAGCAGAAGGACTTTTTTTCCCCCCTCATCAACATGGATGATTTATGGTTGGGTGAGCTGTGCGGCTGCGGCTGTTAGAACATTAAAAATGCTCCTCTTGTGCTGGCGTTCTGTAAAACTACTCTGCTGGGCTACATCCAGAGAGGTTTTATCAGTCAATAATTTCCCAGTACCCCCCCGATACACACATCATTTTTGGTTATGTAAGGGTGATGACGCATGTAATAGTGTAAAGGCCACTACTGCAGTAATGTGGGACGTTGGCAGAGGTCAGTGGTTGAAACCTTTCCCCAGCTCTGGCTGCTAAGCTTTGACCAGTTCACATGCACGCATCAAATGAAGCTATTTCAGGCACTGTAGTCCACTAGTGTGTAATAAAGTTCTTTTATTGCAAACCAAACGTGGTCACATAAATCTTCAAATTACAATTTACAGTACATTTAACATGAATAGTTACATATTTAAGCATACTCTTTTTTTTTTCCTCTTAATATACATTAAAACTAGTACACGACTCGAAATATACAAACAAATATTTAAATACCTTTAAACTGCATCACAGCAATATTAAAATGGAATGTTGAGTTTCAACAATTGGCTGCAGGCTGCCGTTACGTGAATGGTGACGTGAACGGAACGAAGACTGTATGAGTAGAACACGGTTGACAAGCTGAACTACAAACACAGTTTCCTCAGCTCGCAGCAGCTCTCACTCCCTCTCTGATCAGCATTGCGGTTACACTGTCATGTGCAAACAAACATATGAAACATCGGTCGAGTTTCCTGCATCTCAAGTGTTAAAGACACGCGTGCATTAAGTAAGCGCTACGCCATTCAGAGGTGACTTCTCGCACCCCCTGAACTCACAGTTGACAGATAAACCCGGATGATATGACCCAAAGGAACAAAAAAGGCACAGTTTAGAGACAAAAACAAACCACAACACCCCCCCTCTGTAACATTCAGCTTCGACTGGCTCCCTTTTCAAACTGCAACAGAAAAGCTTCGAATGAATGCGAACTAAGCCAACAGATGAGCTCCTGCCGACAGAACTGCTACACGGATGGAGATGGGGAATCGTTCTCAGGGCTGGTACAGTGCAGTCCAGCCTTTGCTTTCGTTGGGGACAGGAGCTGCTGTGTGCTTGTCTCTGCAGGGTCCAGGTGGTCTTCTAAGCTGCCTCAGCTATGTGCAAAAGATCTCCACTATCAGTAAGGAATTTGAAGGCTGCTGAGCGTCCGCATCTGTTGTGGTTGGTTGAAGAGCTTGTGCGTGGTAAATCTGGGGCCGGTGGAGGCTGTCGACCCGAGTGAGCCATCTAATCGTGCTCCACGTCTCCTCTGTTGCAAGTCATTCTATACACATTCAAAAAGATTATGGCAGGTACGCATGTTGTTGCAGGGACTGATTCAGGAACGTCCATCATCCTGATGGGAAATGTAAGATGCAAGTCCATGGACATGCCGCAGTAGATATCCCTCAAGTCTAAACAGGTCTCAGTCCAATGCATTTGTTTAAGTCCTATAGATAGGAGTCCATAGAGGGGGCGTAGGAGAAGCCCACAAAGGCCTCTGCAGCCTCCTTGATACTGGCCGTGACCAGCACGCTGTCTGGGGAACAGCCGATGGAGCTGGGTACCGGCTCGTCTGTGAACTCTGGGTCGAAATGCCTCAGGTCGTTTGGTCCCGTCTGGTGGGGAGAGGAGGAATTATTTTATTTAGGGTGGAATAGTAAAACATGGAAACTGAGGCTCCATCAGCATTTAAGTGGGAACGTACCACATTTGGATTGAATGGGGGGGTGATCTTCTTGGCATTGAGGTCATCCCAGTTGATCGGGGAGAAAAACACGTGATTCTTGATTTCAATCTGCAAAGGAAACACAAAGGGGGAACAATTAAACGGTGTCCTTTAATATAAACGAGCCTCCAGATGCGTCCCCTGAGCCAACACTTACAAAGTCCTCTGTGCAGCCCAGCCGCTTGGTCCTGTCCTTCTGCAGCAGGCCCTCCAGCAGATGCCTCGCCGCGTTGGAGATGTTTGGCTTCAGCTGCAGCGGCTTGTTCAGGATGTTGTCGTACATCTCTGCCGTGTTTCGGCTGTAGAACGGAGGCTGGGGAGGGACAATAAAAAGCGATTAGCAACGATATTCAGCACAGATTTCTGCCGTGTGCGCGATGACGGCGACCGTGTTACCCACCAGGCCGTACAGCATCTCGTAGAGGACTGCTCCTAAGCACCACCAGTCTACTGTCCTGTCATACGGCTGCTTGTGCAGAACCTCAGGAGCCAAATACTGCGGAGAAAGAAACAGGAAGCGTTAAAGCTCTGACCATCACGGAGCTCCCATCAACGCTCCAGATCACCAAAAGCGTTTTCCTCACCTCTGGCGTGCCGCAGAAAGTCGACGTGGTGCCATTGGGTTCGATGTTCTCCTTGCACAGGCCGAAGTCTGTGAGGATGATGTGGCCCTGTGAGTCCAGCAGGATGTTCTCGGGCTTCAGGTCTCTGTAGACGATGTTGAGGGAGTGGAGATAACCCAAGGCGCTGGCAATCTCAGCTGAGTAGAACCTGGCCCTGGGCTCCAGGAAGCAGCGCTCTCTCTGAAGGTGATAGAACAACTGGAAGGAAACACATAAAAAAAAAAAACCTGAAGGTTAGACAGAGAGATGAGGCAGGAGCCAACAGAACAAACACAGCTCAGAAATTCCTAAAATCTGCTCAACTGAGGCCCAAACTCTCATGAAACGTGTAGTGACAGGGCAGAGGTGCAGGGGAATAAAGCAGGGGAAGAAAAGAGAAAGGGGAGATGGAGAATAAATGCATCCTGTTTCCTGACGAGGCCACATCTAATCAGTGCTGTCTCTGCCATCCAACAATCACAGGAAATTAGCTCGATTAGACACACACGGCCTGAAAGGGGACTGCTAATTTTGGCCCGGAGTGTCTCTCGCTGCGCTGACCCACCCCGTGATTTCCTGAGAGGTGTTTCCTTTACAGAAAGACAGAAAAAAAAAAAAGGACGATATCTATTCTGCGGCTAGGAGCAGGATATCCCCTCTATCTGTCTCGCCCCTTCTTCTTCGCCTCTGATTCTGAGCTCCAACCCAAACTGCTGACCCGTCACTTCTCCTGCTACATCTATCTTTCAAAAAAAAAAAAAAAAAAAAAAAAAGCCACTGCCCACCCTCTTCCCTCCATTTTTAGCTGCTTCTTTAAATAGCAGAGCGTCTCATCTCCCGTAACCTCTTCAGATCAGCCGGCCACTCACTTCTCCTCCGTTGATATAGTCCAAGACAAAGTAGAGCTTGTCTGCCGTCTGGAACGAGTAGTGCAGGCCCACCAGGAATGGGTGTTTGACATTCTTCAGCAGCACATTTCTCTCAGACATGATATGTTTCTCCTGAGGAATACAAAGAGCCGGTCGTTAGGGAGACAGCTTTTAAACGCATTCAGACTCTTGCGGGTGCAGACGTGTGTCTTTACCTCCTTCTTCTTCAAGATCGCCTTCTTCTGCAAGACTTTGACGGCGTAGAACTGGTCGTCGGTGCGGTGCCGCGCGAGCAGCACCTTGCCGAAGCTGCCTTTGCCGATCACCTTGAGGAAGTGGAAGTCGTTGGGTTTGGCCGAGGGGTTGGAGGACGGGCCGAGGTTGATCTGTTGGGATGGACTGGGCTGTGAGAAGGGGAGCAGAAGATGAGATGGAGGGCAACGCACATAACAACCGCATATCAAAAAAAAAAAAAAAAAAAAAAAGGAAGCTAAAAGCACTTACAGGAGGAGATGGGTTTGCATTCATGAGCTCTGCATCTTGTGGAGGATTCAAGTTCAGGATGGACTGAACCTCAGGGCTGAAAATATAAAATCCAAATTAGTCTTTACATCAACAAACAGTCACATGTGTATAAAACAGGTCTGCCCAGTCTGTGACGCAAAGACACAAATTGTTCCAGCACACACAAAACAACATGAGTCAGACTGTACTTACTGCTTGCAGGCGTAGGAGTTTGTGGCGAGCCTCTGAATGAAGTCGTTCAGCCCCATCCTCCTCTGTTTCATAAAAGCTGCAACACAAAGAAAGAAAGAAAGAAAAATGAGCCGAGTGTTTCTAGTAAGGTCATAAAAAAAGACCCTCTAAACCGAAAAGTCCCGTACCGGTGACTAATGTCACAAGGCCTTTAGATTTTGAATAAGTCAGCGCTGGCTGCTCTGTTTCCGTTGGGATCGTCATGGTTAAGTTGAAGTCGAGCCCCTGTTGCGCACTCGAACGTCGCCGGAGCCAAAATGCGACCAGCGTTCTTGTGGCTCCAGTTTTATGACTGGAGGCGGTGGGAGGAGCCGCCACACGCCGGCGCACACCCACACGGCACGCCTCTTTCCACTCCACCGGCCTTGAGCTGATCGATCCAGCTTTCCACCAATCAGCGGCCGTTGCGCTCCTACCGCGTCGTAGACGCGCTTGCGTCAACTCAGTAGGAAAATTGAGAAAAAAAATAAAAAAATCTTGCAATATGTGAAAGGCTGGCTTGTGCTGTTTGCGCATATGTTTGGGAAACACCATGGTAACTTTGCTTAATTTCCATGAGTCAAACTGTGTGCCGGCTCGACCGAGACAGCGCATTTTTGGACAATGTTGCCCAACAACATAGAAACGTCCACCGAAAGAAGCTGCACGGAACAAAACAGCAGAGGGTAGTCATGAACTCGTGGTTATTTTGGTCCCGCTTTACCCCACCCCCCCCCCCCCATCTCTGAAAATGCGACCCGATCCAGACCGTGACACCAATAATCTGATATTCACGGGGCCTATCAACTCACCACTTGGCCCCTTCTCAGTTAAACCTCCGGGAATGACGCAAGTTCCCAAGAGCACAAAAGAGCCGAGAGCCTAAGCCGGGGCAGGCACGGTGCCAAAAAAAAGGCTGAGTGGAAAAGTACAGCCTGAGACGGTTGGGGACGTTTCCAATTCACGTCCCAAAACACAGAAACCGGGTCTTTCGTCTGTCTTTAAATCTACCGGACTCGGAACGGTTCAGGGCCTCCATCAGAGATAAATAATTACCGGAAGATGCCGCTTCAGCTCCACGGACCAAACCAGAAGTGACCCAGCCTTGTTATGTAACGCACCTGGTTCAGTTTAGCCAAGAGAGAGGAATGAGAGTATGCGGAGGAGACCGCGATCGAGTTTTACGGCGTTTCCAAGCGTGCGTAAAAAAGGAAAATGTTCAAAACAAAGTAAACTTCTGACTGCAACGCAGACGCAGAGAGATCAAACCAAGTCATCACCCAGCACTTTATGCAACCGAAGAAGAAATGCCCTCAATTCAAACTCTCTTAGGTGGTCTGCACTTGGACCCCCAACCCCCGCGCGCCCCCCCGTCCCCATTGCGCACAGACAAACCTTTCAGATCCGTCGCGCCTCTCATTTGGCAGCTTGCAGCTGGCAGAGCTCAGCAAGTTTAGAGTTGCCACCGCGACGCTTCTCTGGCAAATTTTCCCGGAGGAACCCCCCCGTGTCAGAGGTCTGTTCCCACGTCATAAATACGGGTCAGTGGTTTACGGGGTGAATGGAGCGCCCCCCTCCCCAAAGTGTGTCTGGCAGGGTTCTCCTCCTAACCGTCAACCAGAAGAAAACTTGCAGAACCGGTCACGGTCCTAGTCCCGTTCGGTCGTCTACAGGTTCTAATTTAAGGATTCGTACTTACAAGTCAAAGCGGTGGTTTTGTCTTTCATTGGGATGCGTAAATTCCCGAGTCACCCAGAGAAGTGCCACAGGCTCCTCGCCACGCAGATGATCGAACTACGGCACATTCCTCTCCTTAGAGATTTTCATCCAGTTTTTTTTCTCTCTTTCTTTCAGGGCGGAGACGTCCCGCCTCTGCTTCCTTCACAGTCGCTCGATTCATGCTGGATGGTTTTTCCAGTGGGAGAGGTGGCGTGATGCCTTCAAGTGCCGCTCAAGTTCGCGGACTTTATTGAAAACAAATAGTTTTAGGGGATTAGAGGATTAGCCTCTCTGAGCCCCCCCCCTCCCTTAATTATACAGGTGCAACGTAGAACAAAAAAAATGAGTTGTTTTAGAAGAAAAACACACATTTTGACTGTTTTTATTATTATTTATCTTTCTGTGCTCAGGTCTGGTGGTTCCAAAGACCCATTGTTTGCGTTTTTTACTGAAGGAACAAAGACATTTCCTCCATCTTTGAAAAAAAAACTACAATGATTCATAATTCTCTGCATTCTGGCTTAAATTCAACAGGTTCATAAGTCAGCATTAAATAACGTTTGGGAACGTCTGTTTACCTTTTCCAGTGGGTAAATCTCACACTGATGCTTTTTCTATTTCAGAAGTTATTTTTAAAATTGCTCATAACTAACTATTGCCTAACCATTGGCCTAACATAACTGAAAACAGTCACGAAACAAGGACACTTTTTAAAAAATTGAATAAGTGTTTTTTTTTATAGGTAAACCTTGTGCCATTCCTTCCAAAACAGAACAAATTTATTTTATTTATTTATTTATTATTACATGGTCATTAGTAAGTGTCTGCAAAAGTGCTGGGGTTTGTGTCAGAAAGTCTAAATTATATAAACATGGCATATGGCTCTGTGTGCACGTGTTTGTACACGGGAGAGAGCAAGAGAGGAGATCCATTTGTTAACTGATTTTGAAAGTGTTTCTAAGCTGTTCTTCAGTCGCACACACACACACACACACACACACACACACAGCACATGAATTTGGAATCCACAGCATGACTAAAATCCTTAAGTTACGTCTTCACATATGCTGAAAAACATACACATCCACACCTGGAGGGAAGACCAAAACTGAAGGGAGGCTGACAGCACGCACGCACACACACGCGCACACACACACACACACACACACACACACACACACACACACACACACACACACACAAGCTCAAGGGCAGCGGGGAGACTGAGAGAACACAATCACACTTTCTAAATTCCCCTGACGAGCCCAGCTTTCATCTCCCTGAACAGTTTGCTGAGATGAGGAGATGTTCCTCCAGAACCAGCAGACTCATCCTCCTGCCTTCTACATAAAAGACTCTGACAGTCAGAAACCTCAAGTTATATACGAACCAGTGAAACCGCACGCACTGGTATCGGAACTAACGACGGCAAGAAGAGAGCGCGGAAAAGAGGTCCGTCCTTGAAAATTTAGCAGCCATTTGGCATATTTACTGCCGGAGAATGGACACTAATGAGAGCGGCCACAGACGGAAGGCAGCAGAGAGAATAAACACAGTCATGGCAAAGCTCGTACCTGCACCTGGACGTGAGCACTCCCGCTTCAGGTCATAACACCCGGTCGAATGACGTGGGACGGAGGCGTGAGAGAAGATGAGGAGAGGAGAGGAGCACAAACAGGACAGCCCCACCACCAACAGGTCCACCCAGTGTTTTTCCTATCTGGCATTCATTCCCTGCTGGATTAAAAGGCTGCCGGCATTTGAGCCCCGGAAAAGAGGAGGCTCTAGAGTGCTTGAGCTACGCACTTGTGCCATCGCTACGCATGTGTGTCAGAATATGTTACATAACCCACTCGTGGCAGATCTGACTCATTCACTCACACACACACATAGGGTTATGATGGGTAATGGAAGCACAAAGGGGGGGTTCGAGGCTGCACCAGAACGTTTTGAGGTGCAGGATATCGGCCATACGAGGAGATGAATGTAAATGAAGCTGAGCGAGGAGGAGCCAACAACACCGTTATATAAAGGCCTTGGCTATTCAGGGAGGACAGTCGGGCTTTTATGTTGACACACTGGACTGTGCGCGCGCGTGTGTGTGTGTCTTCAGGGTTGAGGCTACCAACGAGCAGCTTTCTTGTGTTCCTCTGCTGCTGACTCTGATTTGCGGTTAGCATTTTCGACCTTTCCTATGGCTGTCGCATACAATCGATTTCACGTTGCCTTCTCAACCGTAGTCAACATTCCTCTTCCCTGAGCCACAGAGGAGTGCCTCGGTGTGTTTGCATGCCAATTGTGTTTTTGTGGTGTTGTAACATGTGCGTGTCTGTGTGAAGGCGTGTTATGTTCACCTCGCGGACAGGTTGACACAGGTGAACTACCCCTAATGAATAGAGAACGAAAACAGTGTGCATGTGAGAAACACAAGGTAATAGGTCGTCACCAGCTTAACTAATTGCTCTGGTTTTGCACCCCACATACTGGAATTGTCACATTTTTAACAGGAAACAAAATAATCTGCCTTTATTTCGTTGTTTGCGTCATTCTTTCTCCAACATGCTGTCTGAAGATCTTCCACAAAGTGTTTTTTAATAAAGTGTGGTAGAGAATCTCCCTGTGCACCTGATCTGAGCCCTTTAAACACTGAAATGTAGTCAGTAAAATCCATGATGCAAGCAACATAAGTTAAAAGGTATAAAAGTCGTAAAATGAAGGAACAGATAGGCTTTCTGCCAAAATGTGACTTATGCATGGCCACATTTAAAACTGAGCATGATGGAAAATGTCTTGGCTTGAGCTCAGAACAGAGATGTTGGGATGCAGTTAGTGGCTTTAAAGTCGCAGATGGAGGTCGCTTTTTTTACAGCGGCAGCCTGACATCAACTCCATAAACGCTCATTTTTTTTTCTTTCTACAGCCCAGAGCCATTTCTGAACGGCAGCCATTATCCCACTAGGTTAGAGCTGTGGTAATACGTGTACGTGTGTAATTGTACGGGATACAATACAGACAGGAACCTTACAAACAAGAGAAACATACATTAAAATAAATACAATAAAGTAAATGGCTGTATTTGGTTCTACAAATGATGTTGATAATAAACAGAAGTGGTGAGACAGTGACGAGAAGAGACATGACAAGGAACTGACAGGGGATGAAGGAGATGGGAGGAAGGACTTACTGTTTTCACCAGGCCAACAGTAGCCATCTGGGTCAGACTCGCTGTGCCAGTACAGGTCCATCGCCTGCACGGAGAAAGAACATTGTGTACGGTGTTAATGCACATATGATAACCATGTGTAAATAAAAATCAATATACAGTAAAGCTTACAAAGTTCACATGTGGCAAATTCAAACTTCACCGCAAACATGACTCAGCACATCCTGTACTTCTTGTTCTTTGATACCAGTTAAATATTAATGAATATTTGACATCTTGTGCAAATGGTGGAGCCCTGGAGCTTTTAATGATCTTTAGGTTTTGAGCAGGTTAATTAAACAACGCCGGTGAGCTTAGCCACAATCTAGGTCAGTGTGTCCAAACCTGACAAACAGGAAACTGCAGGGAGGTCACAACCAGATAAAATGACCTTTTTAGATGATCCACAAATTACAATAGGCTACACACGGTCAGCACAACACTACCTGAATCATTTACACACTGGTTCCAGCCTGGTTTCTTGTGGCTGAAGTAGTTGAAGTTTCAAACAGCCTATGTAACAGATACAGCACCAATATTATGGTTTCCCACACGGCGGTGGGACACCCCTCCAGGTACACATACAGGGGGGACTGGTGTGACTGATGGGACAGGAAAGAGGAAACCACAACCTGTTCGGAAAATTTACGCTCAAACAACGCCTCATTTTGTCTTCAAATGTTTCAATAAAAATGCTTTATGTTCAGAGCCAAACAGTAAAGCTGTTAGCTGGCTGTGCTTCTCTCACTGAGGAAGCTCGAAAGGCTGAAAATTCTGTGTGTGTGTGTGTGTGTGTGTGTGTGTGTTGTGTTGTTTATTCATTGGAGTTATCGCTCCCGATAATTCATCAATCACGATGGTCTTTCATCTCCTTGCAATTCTCACTGCAGCTGACAGAAGCCTCCACCGCCCACCTCTAACACACACACACAAACACACACACACACACATTTATATTTCTATCTTTGTAAGGACTTCCACTTACATAACGCATTATCGCGCATTAAACGTAACCATAACCTGTAGGCTTGACCTCCAAAAAGCTCTTTAAAAAGTTGTGGGGGCCCATCAGAGAACTGTGTGTGTAGCGTGTGCACTGACACACAAACACACACAGGTTGCATCAGATGCTCTGATGAATATCCGCATTGTTTCAGAGAAACAGTGAACCTGCCTGCGTGCGTTGCCGCGGCTGCCAGGTGTCCTCCAGGGTGTAGCCGATGTAGGGCCCGCTGCAGATGGAGCACTCCATCATGACGGGGCTGGTCAGGTGCGGTGAGGCGTGGAGACCCCATGACTGACAGCCGCTCAGGTGGAGTTCTGACTCCGATCCCTTTTGCTTGACTGAATCATCTCCGTGATGGCGTCCCAGCATCTTCCACTTCCTGATCTGCGGGTGGAGAGTCACAGCTGATCGACTTTGACAGACCACACCTGAACACCAGTAGCTCTGACGGAAGATGGTGAAGAATATTTACATAATATTATCAGTATATTGCATGTTTGAAAATGCTAAAAAAAAATCACATGGTCACATTTCCAAACACATCTCACCACTGATATTTAGCATGTGAGTGATATAGCACAAATATGCTGCATGCATGCACAGACATATAGAAGAGGGAGAGAGAGAATGTGTGGGGGAGAAATATGAGCTGCAGGAAGAAATGAAGCCTGAGGGTCAAGGTGCACATAGATCTTGAGGACGCTGAATTGCATAGATGGCTGTGTCAGTGACCTAGAATGGCTGATGTGGAAGGTAAATTATGTTGTTGGCAGACAGAGCAGAAAGGTTCAGGGTCGGCAGCCTTTCAAAATAAAACTTTAATGGTGGCTGATGCTGTATTGTGCGGTGGTGGAGGGGTCAGGTCGGATTAGAAACATCCAACCAAACAGCTGAGAAAGCGCCTCAACATCTTCAGAAGTGTCACACAATATTTTTGACCTTAGTTCTTGATGTCTTTTGGCATCTGTATCTTTACCTATTAACATATTTATTATCCACACAAATTACGCCACTAAGTCAGTGACATTTTATCGTGTACAGTATGAATATCTACAGAACCATAAATTCTATCAGGCTGATGGCCCCTGGTTGAGCGCTGCTCCACAGGCGACACATTCCTTCAGGGTGCAGAGAACTTTTGCACACAATGTATAACACACAGACGCACACACATGCATACCATTTCCACACTCCCACCCCTGCCCTTTCACTGGGCTTCGTGCCGGCACCATTGAAGTTGACGAGGTTGCTGCTACCAAACGGGTTACACAAGACCACTCTGCTTCAGCTCCGCTCTCACTTTTGAAAGATGGGATCAGATAAACTCCAGGGAAAGCCTTCTGAGGCACATCTATCACACAGCCCCCATTAATATAGAAGTAAAAACTTCACAGACTCATCAACCTTTGCTTCAAATGTTATAGATGAAAAATGAGCCAATTTCTGAAAAAGAATCTGCCCTTTGACACAGCAGAGTGCTGCAGGATGACGAAGGTAAACACGAGAAATTCCAAACTTTTCCATCAAAAACACTGACAGAAAAATCAATGTATGATTTTTACTTTTGTTTTAAATGAAAGTTTAGGGGCTGCTGTTATTTATTTGTAACTTCTGGCCTGCGTTGGTATCGTGCAGGTTGCCTGACGGTTGGGAGGGGTGCAACAGCGTAAAGTTCATCTCAGTTTCTCTGTGTGTGCACAGAACACATTACTGAGGGCTGATTAGTTACTGGTGATAGTGGATCATGTGCGGGCGCTTGATAAGAGTTGCTTCTGATATGCGCAGTAATATTTGAATTTATCAGACTAGGGACACCTTGGTTAACAAAATTTGGGTGACACGGCTCCACTGTTGTAATCAGTGTGACTCTACCGCAGCCCCACTGCCAGATGTCATATTTATGACTTCAGCTTCATTTTTTTAAACAATAGGAGGAAGCAACAGCTTGTCTTCTGTCTCCATTTGTGTCACTTGTCTTGGCTAAATACTGTGGTAATAAACGGCTGACAAGCGCAGCTCCTTTTTCCTCTTTTCTTAAAGAGCTTTAATATGGACGATCCACAGGAAATTTAAACCCATCTACATTGTGTCTCGAGGGAGATGAGTCTTGTTGGAGCCAGAGAGGGCCGACCTGAAGACCTAAGGAGGAGACAGGAGGAGACAGCAGGACGGGGAGAACTCGTGTTATTGTGGGGCGGGGATTCTCGCAGAGGGGTCGGTTTTGGATTATAGAGACTCAGCCTCTTCTTAGCTTTAAATCCAGGAGGAGGCCTGAGGTCTATGGACTTTGACCTCCCTCCCAACCACTAATGCTGATGTCATCTGCCAAGCCTCAACCCCCCCATTCCCCCATTTCTTGAGGAAAAATCTATTTTGAGAAGCAAACAACATTGATAAACATTGATCACAGATGACTTATGTTGCTAATGTCCACTTTTAATGTCAGATCTGTTCAGACTGAAGGAGGGGTTTAGGTGTTTTTATTCAAACTTCTGGAGGTTCAATGTTTTCAAATTAGCTCATCAAAATAGAAAAGTGGGTTAGCTGAGTTTTCAGGGTAGATTAGAACAGAATAAATCCCCAAATCCCTTATAATATGCCTCAGAAGGGAGGACGCTCCCGTTTGTCCCTGGAAGGAGTATTCAATGATACTGCATATTTTATTTTTCTATGGAGAATAACTCAGTGCTATGAAAATATAAACATCATTTATTAAAATGTTCATTTAAAAAAAAAAACCCTATATCAACAGATGTGACGCAGATGTGTATCTTCTTCTGCCTTTCTTTCATGCACAATTTAGTCAGGAGAAGAAAAAATAAACACTCCACTTTTCCTGCTTCAGTCCTCCAGCTACAGTTACGATGGGCCGGGTGCGACGCCACAAAGCAAATTCATCCCTCTGTAAATCCACAAAGCCAGGAAACCACTTTTTTGTGTGCCCGGCAGAGCCCGAGTGACGCTGGAGCCATGAACAAAAACAGTTGTGCCATTTTTAGGGATGCATGCATACATTTACTGCAGGGGGGAAAGGGGGGGGGGGGCTCATGCAAGAAGAGCTTTTCCAAGTTTATTAATCCAACTGCATTCTTCTACTGCCAGAGGATTTGGCTTTGAAGCAAAACAATAACAAAGGATTTGCAGTTTTCCATTGCAAAGTCAAAGCTATAGGTGTAGCTTGAGCTCTCGAGAGAGAATATAATACCATGAATATTCAAATTATCATCATTATTACTGGCAAAACTTTTGTTTATACTGAAAGATATTTTCGCAATTGTGGGAATAAAACGCATCGATTCCCAACCTCACTGACTTGTTTCATCTGAACCGAAGATAAACACCTTATTGAAGGTAACGCCTGCCAAAGCTGGCTAACCTGTCTCACAGCCAATATAAAGCAATGAGTGATGCCCACCTCCCTCAGGATTTAACTAGACATGCAACTCAGCAGTTGTGACCGTGCTACATTAATATTAACTGGAATTTAAATGTCCCAGCTGCAGGTTTTTCCCACTCAGCACTCTCAGGCTGATCATAGCCAAATGGAAGATGGGAGTCCAGAGTTCGCCTCCTTGTTTTTATTAAAGAAGTGGACTACCAGTGGAAGGAAAGTTCACCCATAAACTGGAGCAATCTTTGACCGTGACGCACACTTGTTACGTCTGTGACACCAGTGAAGAGCGTGCTGCCAGAGACCTATGGTCCCTCACAAGAACTGGGACACGTCACATGATAAGATGTCTGGAATCAAAGTTCATATTCCAGCAAAGACACAGAGGGATCCCAGGGGAACACAGGGGAAGACCAGAAATTTGGTCGATGATGTGAACAATCCCGATGCTGCATTTAATGTGAATTTCCATTGCACTTGTTGACTCACAACCTCGTTGTTGCTTTCTCATTGACTCAAACACAAGGCATTCAGGGACATGCACAGCTTCCCTTGCATGGGTTTCCAAGGTGCCGGGACATTAAGTCCGTCAGGTGAGCAAAATGCTGACAAAGTTAACATTCAGCAGATCTGTTACTGAATTCTCTGAACCATCTTCAGCACAGGCTTCATCAGTTCCTCTGCAGAGATAAAAATGTTCTTCTCACATGACCCCGCTTGGTTTCTCTTGATTCACTTCCTGCCGTCATTGCTTAATTCAGTGCATGGGTGACTTCCGGACACACAAATGGCAAGATGTTAGGTCATTTCTTTCCAGGGGAAAGTTTTCAATTGAACCACATGCTGACCCTGAAGCCATCCCAGCTTATAAGAAAGTAATGAGCAACTGAGATATTTAGCATGCATAACAGGTACTCATAAATATTATTCAATTAGAGTCAAAAAACTAACTGGGTTTGAAAGTCTGGATGCTTCCTTCATTATTAAATTGGTCCAGTGACAGCTGAGGTTTTTATTTTTATGACCGTCATTTGCACAATGATACAAGTAGTTGACTGAAGCTCAAAGGAAAATCCTGATGTTTGTGAAAATGGACGAGAAGAAGGAAACAGTTCCAGGACAACGAGCTGTCAGCAGGAGAGATGATGTTCTTTTCAGCGCTGATTGAATCGTCATCACAAACAGTTCGGGCCTGATGAGGGAGATTAGCGGTAAGGCTGCGATTGCGTTAGTGCTCGTGGGTGTGCGCGCACGGACAGCAGCACAGGACGTCCTTATCAGGAGGATTTATATGTTTTTGATTTCTGCTCAGGCAAGAGCAGCTGTCCTGACCTCATCCAGCAGCTACTCATAAAACTGTCCCCCCCAGTCCGTCTCGCCTCCTCTGTTACCTGCAGTTTATATCTTCATCAGGATCCCACGACTGCTCATTTCCTCTCACCCTGTAGATTTGCATTTTGTTTTCTCCTGATCAAATCTCCACCACTGGTTATATTGTGCAGTAATAAATGCTTTATAACATGAATGCTTATATTATAATTGTGCAGAGGGTTGGTCTATATTTAGTTTTGGCCCACATTGACCCATTCAAAATGGGAACAGCTGCAGGTGAGAGGTGCTTTAAAGGTGTTTTAAATGGCGCTGCTACTTTTGAAGCAGTTGTTTAAACACACCGCAATTACATAATTTCCAGACAGATTAAGCTGTCATTTGTGTTTTTTTAGAGCCATTTTCATGGCAGGTAGCTACTGCAGCCTACCACCAGGGGCAGTAGAGATGCTTGATCTCTAATCAAACCTGTGCTTGTGTGTGTGTGTGTGTGTGTGTGTGTGTGTGTGTGTGTGTGTGTGTGTTATTGATTTCAGACAGGTGCCTGAACTGGGATTTTTGTTATTTTATAATGTGTTTCACAACAAGCACTGACTCAACGTTCCAGTCTCAGTGCGGTTGGCCAAGCCCAAAACCACATTTCATGTCCACTCAGTTCACAAGTTCCATCACAAAACCAGAAAATAATTTAGATTCAATTGAATTTCATATAGAATATATAAATATATCTACCGTATATATATATAATATAAATCTACCTTAATCATTATATATGACAGGCATATGGTGCATTCAGTGACCTCCAAGAAGACCAATAGGATTTTAAATTACTCACTCAATAACAGTGTGTGGTACTAGTGACTCACTGCAGAGCCCCTACCTCTTCACTCCCCTCTCCACCCCCACTCGTCCCGGCCCGAACTCACTGCAACAACCATTAAATTCTGGTCACGAACGCACCACTTATCTCCAGTGAGACATTAGTGACAGATGTATCAGCCACCGGGCCGAGAGGTGGAATTGATGGAGAGAAAGAGAGAGACGGAAGGGAGTGAAGGGCGGCAGCGCGTCCCGGCTCACACACAAATGTGGCTTTGTCCCGGAGATGAGTCATTCTCTCCTCTCATCAGTGGGATGTGCACAGGAGGCGTTTGATGGTTCCAACAGCTGATGGGACTGGGACTGCCGTTGGGATCATGGCTCCATCAGAAGCGTGACCAGTCACAGCACCAGGGTCTCTACAGAGCCGCAGGCCTGCAGTCTCCTCAGTGCTTGTGTTACATAATAACACACTAAAGCCTGACCAAAGAGGGGCGATGGCGTCCGGAATAGGTAAATTATTTACTGCTTTGACCTGAATCAACGGGCACCAATGGGTGAACAGCAGTAGGTCTGGAAACTGAGACTTAATGAGCAATAAATGAAATTACTTCACAGTTCCTTCGAGCTTTTTTACCCTCGGATGTTTATTACAATTCTTTAAAACTGAAAACAAAAAGGGAACTGCAGAATTGCTTAGATGTTAACGTGTTGCTTGCTTTGTTTAGAAAAGATGAAGATAAGAATTTGAAGCAAAAATCCAGGTCAAGGATCAACTTTGACCTGTTGTTCTGAGGCATAATTGATTATTGGGACCACAGTCACAACACAAACAAGCTGTTTGGATAAAATATTGACATTCTTTAACCCATTTCTGATCTGATCCACCCTTACCTTGCATCCCTTGCCCTTGTCGTGACTTGTTTGTCCGGCGGCGAGACCCGGCGAGCTCGACTCCTGGTGGTAGTACTGGCCGCCCTGCAGGCCACCGTAGTGGCTGCAGCAGTATGGCGAGGGGAAGTGGGTGTACCACAGGTCGTCGGCCAGCGGGCACCTGGGGCAGGGATAGAGGAGCCCCTTCCCTTGGGCCTTCTCCACGCTCACCTTTGGGTTCCTCATCCATCTCCGTACCTGCGCGTGAGAAATGTTGGCATTATTTCGCTTCGCAGATCACAAGTCGGTCACAGGACTCTCCCGCTCTCTGTCCCTCTCTCTCTCTCTCTCTCTCTCTCTCTCTCTCTCTCTACACACACACACACATACACATACACATACACACAGACAGACACTCACAACCAGAGTGTCCAATTAAGCTAATGTGCATGTTTTTGGACAGTGGAAGGAAACTGGAGAAAACCCACACAGGCGGAAAGGTCAGACAGCCACCCGCTGTTAGCTGCCCTTTGATCAGAAACTTTTTTTTTTTATCCCTGATTATGTCATTCGGCTAGGTCACACTTCAAAGCGGCGCAGGTTGATTTCCTCTTTGCTGCCTCTACTACAAATCTGATACATACAGATTTATAGTAGATATCTGATACACACACACACACACACACACACACACACACACACACACACAACCTACTGCATAAAGACAGCCTATGTGGAACTGGGGTATATGGAAAAAAGTCCAGGCTTACTAACAAGATAACATGCTGAGGCACGCTGGGGCCGGACTGGGAAAACAAGGCTGCAAGCTTAGGCAAGACAAACCGACTACGTCGCAGAAATGTGGGGCAGGAACGTCATACGTGTCGTCAAAACGAGGAGGAGGAGGGGTGTCTCCAGTGCCTGACAGTGCCTCCAATTAGAGATGCTGTCTTATGCTTGTTTGTCGCGCAGAGATGTGAGAGGAGATTGTTACCTGAACCTGACGGGGTCCACACACACACACACACACACACACACACACACACACACACACACACACACACACACACACGCACACACACACACACAAAACACACATGCACACACAAGATACACACACACATAAACACAGGTGCACACAATGATGCTCACAACAGCTTCCTTCCTGTGGTTTTAAAACAAAAAACACTTGTCTGATGTGATCAGATATGGAGTCAAAAAACAGAGAGGAAAATGCGGCAGCAGCAGGCTCAGTTTGAATTTGGAAGGAAGGAAGATAGATAGATACACAGACAGACAGACAGACAGACAGACAGACAGACAGACAGACAGACAGAATGTAATAATATAAATTCATTTTTCCATCTCAATCATTGCAGCAGAATGTGCCTATGGGATTGTGTGTTTGTGTGTACGTTTGTGTGTGTGTGTATGTGTGTGTGTGTGTGTAAGCGTGAATGTGCGTGGGTGTTAACACAACCCAATCTGCCTGTGCTCTTCCAGCAGAGTCATCGGTGATGAGCACCATACTGTACGCCATCTGAGACCAGCACCAGCGTCAGTAAACCCGCTGTGAGCAACTGACAACAGCAATGACATGCAGGATCCACGCACTCGCCCCGAGCTCGGGAATATTCATGACTGATCGCTGACAGTCAGTCCACCCTGGGACTCATTCATTTTAAATGTCGGGCTGAAATGGCAGCATCTGGAACAAAACAACCTGTACCGCAAACACACGCGTTATGGGAGGATTTATCACATGACCCTGTTAGGGTAATGAAAGAGATTGTGTTGCGCAATATTCCCAAAGTGATACAATCATTATAGTGTAAATGCATTAATGCACGTCTCCTCTCCAAGTTATTTATTTCTTCAGCACCGTGCCCCCCTAGGCATGCTGCTTCCTTTGATCCCATGTAAATTAGATGCAAATTAATCAGATTTGGAGAAGTGGAGCGAGTTTTCCCGAAGCTAACGGAGGTTTGGGTGACTCACAGTAAACACTAATGCTCAAGAGTCTCTCTCTCTCCTTCACACACACATACACCTCAACCTCAGTGCATCATAACAAAAATATATCTGCCTTTCCAGTGCTATTATTGTGTAAATACACACTCTATCCGCTTCTACAAGTATTAACTTATGAGGGAACAACATAGAAAATAAGGCAGCATGATATAGATATCCTGTCACAAAGCTTGATTTTATTCTTCTGACCCTTTGTTGGCTCATTAGGCAACAAACCAGCAGGACTCTTTCATTGACACTGACATTTATAACAGGTTTAATGGTTGGTTGTTAATTAAGTTATTAATAAGGGTCAATGAGGTGATCAGTTTAAAATAACCATCAATCCTGCTGTCACAGGTCATTAAGACATCATTATTATTGCCCTAATTGGTCCATGAAGTTGTGCTGAAGTAATTATTTCATCAAACTGTCAAGTTAAAAGCATCATTATGAAATTATTCTACAATTAACTCTGTAGCGGAAAGAATTTATTTTGAAAAAGCAAACCATTTAATGTCCAGGCAGTGAAATACTGGTGCACAGACATAAAAACAGCAACCATCACGGCTCCTTTTAAGGCAAAGCCGCAGCATTATACAGGGAATAAATCTTGTGGCAGAGCTGCGGGAGGAGACAGGGGATGTTTAGGAGATCCTAAATTATGGGACACGGTGATGTCACACAGGCACAGTGATTTCTTGGACTCAGCGAGCTGCATCCTGGCACTGCTCCGCGCAAAAAATGACATCATCTTTGGCATGCAAACCAACCAAAACAGAGCGGGAGCGCGCTCCATCTGTGACACTGTCATTCCAGGGACAACTGTCCTCCAAACTCACCTTTCTCTTCACAAACTGGAAAGCTGAGCACTTCTTAAAGGAAAAGGCAGTCTTCTCCGTCCCTCCTCCCACTCCTGCACCTCCTCCACCTCCCACACTGCCGCCTCCTCCTCCTCCTCCTCCTCCTCCTCCTCCTCCTCCTCCTCCGTTCACCAGCTTCATGGCCGACACCGGCGCTCCGCTTGCCTCCGTAGATCCCAGGATGACGGGAAAAGGCTGGCAGGGAGCGATGGACAGAGAGAGGGAGAGATGAGGAGGAGAGTTTTCTAAGGCATGAAGAGAAGCCAACGCAGGACAGAGAATGATGGGAGATAATTCAGAGAGGAGGTGGAGGTGGAAGTGGGGGAGGCAGATGACTATGTGAGAGAGAGAGAGAGAGAGAGAGGCTGCCCAGTGAATAAGATGAGGTGAAGGGATGGAGAAGGAGATAAAGGGCGGACATGGGGGGAAGATGCATAGGAACAGATGGAGAGAGGAAGAGGAGGAGGAGGAGCAACTCCTGTTGCTGTGAGGAGAAACGTCTCATCCTGCGTGCGAACTTTGCGTTGTGTTTAACGAGCACACAAGTGGGCGCGGACGCGAAATCCCCCAGAAACCCCCCCTACCTGACTGGCCGATCGGGCTCTGTCCGTCCTCGGAAGCCTCCTGCTCACGACTGTCCCTCCACAGGATTATGCCCACGTTCCCAAATCAGGGGGAGCGGGCTGCTGATGTCGTCCTGTCCCCTCTCGTCCTCAGTGGCGCGACTGGTCCACGTCAGCCTGTAAACAAACAGCCAGGAAGTGTGCGCATGAGGGCTCGACGAAGCGTGCGTGCGGCCAGCTGCAGTCTTCTGGCGCTATACTTTATCAATGAAAAGCCTCTGCAGTGATGCCGCCTCCTCCCCTCCCTCTCTCTCTCCCCTCTCCTTCCAGCTCCTTCCATGTCCCTCATTGCCCCTCTGCACCCCCTCCCCTCCCCTCCTTTCTTATGCATTCTGCTGCTGCAGTCGGCTGTGACTCCTCCACGTCGCCTCCTCCTGACCAGTCCACCTGATACCTCAGCGGATCCACGGTTCACTTCCATCCTCCGGCCTCGGTAATTGTCCTGCGAGCCAAACATCTGATACACTTTCTTTCCCTGGCTCATCCTAGAAGGATAAAGCTTTGACTGACATGTGCATCAAGCATGAAAGCATGAAATGAAAGCCAACATCTGAAGCAGCATAAAAACACTTTTGGCCATTATTGCATCCGTATGTCTCCCTTGTTTTCATCAGCGATGCGGAAATTCATTTAAAGTCAACCTTCGCCTGTTGTAGCTAATAAACTCTAATGAGAAGAGAATGTCAAAGGGTGACTTGAATTATAATTGAGGCTGCATCCAGGGCTGTTGTTAGATCAAGGTTCCTCTGTCACCAGGGAAGTTGGACGAGTCTCATAAGTTTTATCTGAGGTTAAATGAGGAAAGAGCTGGAGAATACGATCACAATTCGACTTCATTTATATGCCGCCTTCTGCAGTTACAGGAAAACAACACTCTTAACAGGGAGAAACCTCGCACAGGACCGGTCTCTTACTGGAATGAGGTGTTTAAATGGGTACAGGGCTGCTCACCGCCGCATCTCAATTGAGATTTTACTGCGCCGGAAACACGCCGGTGCTCCTCAGCCAAGGGCTGTAACTCTCACCGGAGGGGAAGCCGTGACTGTGCACTGTTCAGTCTAACGAGACGGTATCAGGGACTCAGCAGTACCGGCACGAAACAGTTACCAATAAAATCAGCCTTTTGTTTTATTTATACAGGAAATAACACTTCCCAAAATCTTAATAATTAGCGTGCTTTCGTTTTTTGTGCTGAGCACTAAAAGTGCAAAATATATACAGTTGATTAAAAAAAAATAAAAATCAGCCTTTTAGTATAAGCAGCAGTTTCTTTTGTTGGATGTAATCCTCAGAATGAAGAGGGACAAAAACCCATTTTGCCAGAGTATCTTGTCATGGAGCTGTAAGAACTCCAGGGTGCTATTATGGTCTGACAGCACTTACATAACTGAAGCTCACACACTCAAATATATAGATACTGGAGCTGCACACACATGAATTATTCTGTGATCTGGAAAAGGAGACGCGGACGCTCAAATCAGACAGTAAATAATTGATTGTAGCTTTCTCAGAGAGTTGCCGAAATGATCAGAAAAAACAATAAATTATGCATTTGCCACAAAGACTGCTAAGTATATAATAAATCCCTTTGCAAAGGCAGCCTCCAACAGTAACCAGTGCATCGTGTCGTGACTGCTTCTGTGTTTGTTATTCATCCAGACTAATCAGGTTATGGATCTCAGCCTGTTTAGTTTTCATAAAAGCCAGTTGAATCTGTTTTAAGCCTGCCTGATGGTCAAGGGTAATGTACGCAGCCGGCTAATGAGCTCCACTGAGCACGATTTCGGGGGGGAAAAACCCCCCGCTAATCCTTTTCAGCCCTTCAGCAATGATGAAATCAGACAAATAAATTCATTCCTGCTGTAAAGGACATCAACAGGCACATGGCTGCTTTAGTCAAACACGATGTCAGCGTGTGAAAGATCGCGTCAGCTTTAGAGACTGCTCTCTATTTTTGGCTGCTTTCTGTTTTTTGGCCTCTTCGCTCTCTCCTTTGAACCAAGCCTGATTGATTTCCACCAGTCTCCCTTGTTGTTGAGCGGCAGGGTCATCGCCCAGTATGACCTGCAGCCTGCATGACCTGCAGCTTAGGTGGTGGTGAGGTTCATATTTTCTGATTTTACAGAGTGTGGTTTTTTTTACACAGATACCCTGACTGTAAAGTAGCTGCTCCCGACTCCAGAGTCACTTTCATAAATGAACCATACTCCTGCACTGCTGCAGAGAGCATCTCCAGGGGAAAGAGCTTCTAACTGCTGTTGTTAGCAGGTCCTGAAAATAGCAGAGCTGTTAGTGCGAAACACCGGATCTCTGGAAGACACCTTTAAAGGGGGGGAAATTAGGTGCACGTTTGTCACCTTTGCGTGTTAGTTTAATTCATGCAAACATGGAGGATTTGGTGCCACTGATCTGTGGAGGAAGACGCGCAGTACAAGGACGAAGCTGTGAGGTGTTTACAAAAACGTCTGTCTGGCTGCAGCCTGTTAACAGTTGCAGGTAAACCTCTTGAGTGCTGAGCATCGTCTTTGGGACTGATATGTTCTCTCTCTCTCTGGGCCCAAAAGTCAAGCCTGCTGGATCCATCATCCCCTAATGAGCCGCTCACATGCCCACCGCCATGTCACGTGCATGTATGTGTGTGTGTGTGTGTGTGTGTGTGTGTGTGTGTGTGTGTGTGTGTGTGTGTGTGTGTGTGTGTGTGTGTGTGTGTGTGTGTGTGGTTCAACCAGGTAGCAACTCCCGGGGGGGACTGCCAAGACTACATTGCTGAGCTAAGGAGTCAGAGGAAGAGAACAGGAGAGCAGGGAACCAATTACATTTGCACGCTCTCATCACTGTTCTCAGTCAGCTGAAACAACCGCACACACTGAGCGACACACACTCACACTGGGTGGTTTTACATTGTGTTGAATTTGTCATGACACTGAAGTTGAACAACTCAGCCAAGCGACTTTACAGGTTCAAGTCACAACCGATAAGGAGGGAGACCTTTGACTGTATATGCAGGGATGTCAGGATGTGATGATCACCATTCGGAGAACTTCTTTCATTATATTACTGCCACGCAGGTTGGAACCTGCACATTTATAAGGCTGAACTGCATTCCTAGAACATATGCAAACCTGGATGGCCTGAGACAGCAGATAAAGCTATGCAAGTAAAAATGTAAAGAATGAAAAAAGCTGTGGTATCAGATACATGTGTAGCTATTATCATTGCTAACTGATCTCTCAATGATTGTGCGTGTGTGTGGATGGCCATGGGGGTGTGGGTGGGTGTGTGGATGTGTGTATGAGGAACTCATACTGACTTTCTCATCCAGGTTGTTGAACATAAACAGCATATTTTCCCTCAAACAAACAGAGTCCGGTTTCCACTGGCTGCTGTTGGTGAGAAAACTCTGGAAACTGACTTTTCTCCTCTCTTCCTTTATCTCCTCGCCCAGCGGACCTCCAGGAGGTGGGTTTCTCCTCACAAGGGCTCGGTTCTGCTACTGGTTTCTCCCTGTTAAAAGGCAATCTTCTAACTGCCACTGCTGCCTCATTACCACCCCCTCAAGGGGGGGGGGTCAGGCTCTGGGGTCAGAAATAGAAACAATGAATTAGTGTAAGATGCAAGCAAATAACAGCAGATCAGCAGTCATGCAACCACACAGCTCGGCAGCAACAACAACAACAAATCAACTTAAGAGCTGAAACATTCTCGTCTCAATCAAATCATCTGCAAAAATCTTGGGTCCCATTCTTTTTTTTTCCAGCTCTTTTTATCCATAAATCATTTCAATATCCCACTTCTCTGTTTATTTAACAAAAGCCTCATGACATTTTAAGCAACAAAGTCTTCAAGTGATGATTGAAAGGAGGCAGCTGGGGGACATATTTACACTTCTAAACCATCTCCCATTAGGCCCTGACTGAAGGGCACTTTAGCATATCTTTATATTTTGCTGTGATAGTGACCTTATGTTGCCTAGAAACCACTTTTGATGACAGATTGCTGACGAATTGAAGGTTTATTAAAAAAAAATAAAACATTTATTACTGTTTAAGGCTCAACAGTTTTATGCTAATAATACTATTTCCCCTTTATTTTCTTCCATATTTGGTGCCTATCAAATCTTTACATTGCCCCCCCCCCATCATCCGTCCCGTTCAATTCAACCAGCTGCAAAATTCCAGCCTCTCCAGGAACAATGGGAAGCTTTGACTTCAGAGGCCCGATGCGGCGCTCAGATAAGGAAGTCGGCAGGAGCCATAGCACACCCCCAGACGACAGCGCCACAACAAAGAGGCTTTGTTTCTGTCTCAGGACTCAGGTGACTCACCACACGCCAGTCGTTTACATTTCACCCGTCTGTGCCTGTAATATTGGTCCATCTCTCTCTCTCTGTGATGAACAGAGTATGATCTCCGTCATGCGTCCAGTTGAGGAGCCGTTACTGCATAAATCTGCCTGGTCCCACTCGGGGTTTCTCCCTGTTAAAAGACAGTTTCTGCTTTTGCCTCTGTGACTTTTTCAGGGACTTTCTTGCTCGTAAGAGGCAATTTGTGAATAAAGTTAAATTGAATTAAACTGAATCTAAAAAATATCATCAGGATAAGATGAGTATTGAAGCAAATCATTCATAGACTAATTTATAGACTAAAGGAGACTAAGAGGTGTGCTTATGTTTGTGCTGTGGTGCTCTTGTGGGTTATTTATGGCATTTTTCACTCATTGTGACTGAAATGAAGTAAGAGTGACACAATGTACGTCTTTAACCTTCGCTCCATTGCACAGAGCACCACTGAAAACAATAGCCTAGATATTTACATACACGAGACATACACACACACACACACACACACACACACACACACACACACACACACACACACACACACGAGGCACTGTCACCTCTCTTCTCACTCCAGGTTCATTGTGTCCTTTATTGTCGGCTTCCTGCGCAGCAGTCAGCTGCTTCCTATCTGGCGCCACACCAACAGGCAGCCGTCCAGCCCCCCTACCAGGATCCCCACAGTAACTACGAGGAGGGGGGGGCTGGGGGGGGCAGATAACAAATGATGTTATCGGGGGGAAAATAGCAGGGACATTCCCTCATTAGAACTTGAATAACACGCTATGATGATGAGACAGCCATAAAAGGTGCAGCATCGAGCCAGAGGGCAGATGAGGAAGCACGGCGTCATGGGTAGATTTACATGTTCGCATAAAGGCTGGCAGGTTTCTGACTGAGATTATTAACTCATCTCAATTGTGCAACATCTTATCTGGTGTTTTGATGGTTTAATCTGGTGTGAAAGCTGCATCGGGAGTCCAGGCAGCACTGTTTTTGCCGAGAGGCGAAATTTTCAGTTTTATCTTTAATGCTTTAATGTTGCGGACGTGGGGGGGGGTTCAAAGTGAAATCACGATTCCCAGAGAAGATACGGCGAGCTGGATGAATGAAGTACAGGAGCGGGAAAATGAAGGAGGGGAGGGGGAGATGAAGGCAGAGGAGAGCTGGTGATGGTCTCTTTCATAAAGAGCATTGGATATGAGCTTCTGTCTGTCTCCCTGGGGGATGTGGCCTGCTTTTTCTTTTCAAACACACACACGCACACACATATACACACACACAGACAGTACAGTAAGCTGTAGACAGAAACAACAGCGGGGTACGTCAACACCATAACCAGGTAACACTCACACATCGCTGCCACAGAAATGTGTTTTTTTCCTTCTGTACCAGCTGATTAATGCAAACATGCCAGAAGCATCCACATCAACGATTGCACCAATGTCAGCAAAAGCAGTGGTTGTAAAACCAGTATGAACATCTGCCATCATCACACCGCTGATGATCCCATTATAATCGCCAGACTGACGTTTATGTTCAGAGACAGATCTAAATCACAGACGTCAGTTAAAGGCTCAGAATTTGTTGTACCATTGAGTATTTCACAGTTTAATAGAATTTTAAAAAGTTCTGTCTTCAAAGTTTCTTTAAAGAACATATTGATGTAATGTCTGAGAACTAAATCCATATTCCTGTTTGTGAATGTTGGCTTTGATGTTTTTCTTCCCCAAAGTTTGCAAAGACTTTCGGATTTTATCAAAGCCAAAAGTAGAAATCCAGATTCTCTTTTTCCCCCCCTGGTTATTTAAAAGTGCAGATTAAATGCGCGTCAGTGGGCTGATGTTTAAAAATGCTTTTGACTGTTAAACCTGGCTCGCTTTGATCTTTTTTTGGGGTCAGACAGGGGTCATCCTGCTCGTGCCTCGTGTGTAGTACCCTCAACTCACGCTCAATATTTTTTATATTTTCCTGATTTTTGCATCCCAAAAGTAGGAGATCATACCATTAAATCCAATAAATGGTTCAATGGCTCAGGTTAAACCTCTTATCCTGTATAGTCCTCGATGCTAGCAGCCTTCTTTAACAAAAGCTCTTAAAATAAACATCAAACTAGGCTGAAGGAGTCATTATTGCTCCAGTTTGTGCCATGCCATTGCTCCATCGATTGTTCCTTGCCTGTCCTGCTGCCTTATCAGTTCAGCGCTCTGTTGTCTGCTGACCCTTGACGTCAGGGTAACATCTGACTTATTCCTGGAATTTCCTGTCCTCTAAGGTCCTTCCTACGGGCATTCCTGAAGAGGATGAAATTCCCTGCCGGCCCCACAGATGTGAAACACGCTAACAGGCAGCAACTCCCACATCTGCAGCGGGACAATCCCAGCCAGGTTGAAACAAACATGTGAAATGGGCTAAAAAAAAAAAAAAACAAGCACATGATCGAGCATCTCTGCAGTAAAAGGAGGCGAGTTGAGCCGAAGCCTCGTCTTCTTCTCCTGCTTCTCTATTCCGTTTCATCTCCAGGCCTCACTGTTCCACTCCCTCAGTTTTACATACATATTTTATACACACACTTGGGTTTGGGGGGATTCTTTCAGAACTTCAAACTCTGCAGTGTGATTACACACATATGCACACACGCACGCACGCACACACACACACACACAAAAGTGCATGTTTTATCTTCAAAACAGCATAATTCAGGTGAGCACAGACTCAAAGACAAGCAGAATGTACGTCTGAGACAACAGATTGCGACAATGTTCGGCAAATGCCGACCTTGAACGCATCAAACTGCAAACAGATAAGTCAAATGCGGCCTGGGCTCTTAAACGATTGCATAGGTTTGGAAATTTCTTTTCAGCATTGCGTTCATCTGCAAAAAAAAAGAATAAATACAATGAACCATTTATGGTGAAATCTCCATGAATGGCTTCAGTATTTGGGTGAAAAGGGTTGTTTTGTCTGGTGTCAAATGCTTATAGTGTTGCTAAAACTGAACAGAAACATCAACACGTCTCCATGTGTCGTTTCATCACAGAGAACTTTTCTGTTGTTCCTTCTCCTTCACTTGTTCACCTCATTTGTCTTTTGTCCTCCAGGGAGCGTCTCCTCCTTCCCGTTTGGCTGCTCACTGCTGGAGAGGCGAAGAAAGTACAACAGCTTTGCTTCTGGGTGGGAGGCAAAGAGACATGTCACCAAATATTTGATATCTGTCCTCCTCGCGGAGTTCACATGCACACACACCCACGCGCGTGTGCACGCACGCTCGCACGCACGCACACGCACACACACACACACACACACACACACACACACACACACACACACACACATATTCAGCACTGCTTTGAAATGGAAATGAGTAAGCCATCATGTTTCAGAGAATAGTAAAACATTAGAGACCGAAAATAACCTAAAATACAGCAGAGAGCTGGGAGGAAAACATCACCCAGGCTGAGGAACCTTCAGAACATGTTTTCAGAGCTGTTCTCCTGCATACACACTCACTCAGTCACTCTCACTCTCTCTCTCTCACACACACACACACACTCACACACACAGCTCTCCTTTTTTAAATCCTTCAGTGAGATCAGAGTCAAACTCTTCATTCATGGATTCTTCCTCATCTTGTCTGACACCTGAGTCAGCTGTGGCATATCATTATCATCCTCATCACCAACATCACCATCATGACCACCATCATCACCACCATCACCATCATCATCATCACTACAATCACCAAATTAAAATAAATGTCAACATGCATCTGAGTTACTGGTTAGTCATGGATCAGTTATGGATCAGCTGAACTATCAGTTCGTGCTCAGTCTGGCTTTTACATCACATTTAAGATCTGCAGCGAGCTATAACGGGGAGGTGCAGCACCGTGACATCACTGACTCCACCTCTCTGACCCTGGCAGCTGCGTGTGTGAAGGCCTCCTCTCCACTTCTGCACCACCCGCCAACTACAAGGAGAAGAATGTAGAGATGGAGACAGTAAAGATAAATAAACAACAATGAAATACTGGATGTTTAAAAAGAGCTAACTAGTTTCTGGTGTGTGACTTTCCCTATGGCTTGAGGACAACAAACATCTCTCTCTTTCTTCCTCTGTCTCTTTATCTTTGTGTCACACACATCTAAATAGCCACAAATTACTGCAGTAATCTCATTGGCTGATGTAGCACTTCTGTCCGACCAATGAGGGCCCAGGACAGGTCTTTAGGCTGCCGGTCTGGTAAAACTACTCGGCGACTGACTCGTTGTGGTGTGCCAGTACATGTGTGAGTACACACACACATACACACACACACACCCACACACATACGCATGCACGCAAACACATAGGAGCAGATGTGGGAAAGTAGAGACACGTCTCACATATAGAGCAGGTCCACGCAACACATAGAGACCACTGTGGTGGAAGAAACGGAGCAGCGCTATTATCAGAGCTGATTGCTGCAGCCCCCTTTCATCCTCCCTCCATCACATCAGGCTACCAGCCTCGCCCCCCCCTCCCCTCCACGTACAGCCTGTCCAAACCATCCCTCCTCCAGACTTTATTATCTTTCCTCCTGGTCCTCCTGCTCTCTCCATCACAGTGCTGACTCCATTGAAAGGTGCAGATGACCCTGGAAAATCAATATTTCCCTCTTTCCTTTAGTGCTATTCATTCATTTACATCAGTGCCAGAGTGGCTTTAATCCTGGTCCTCCAGTTTACGCCCACAATCCAGAGACGTGCACATTAGGATGATTGGAGACTCTGGATTGCCCCTAGGTGTGTGTGTTGGTGTGATGGATCGGTGACCTCTCTGGGGTGTGCCACTGGTGACCTCTCCAGCATTCCCAGTGATCCTGAAATGCGAAAGAGCAGAAGATGAACAGCCTACGTAGATGGATGACATGATGTTTCACTAACAGTTTCGTCCCGTATGCCTTGTCACCGGGTGCAGCTGGGCCACGTGGGAGGTTGGATTTTGTGGCACCTGCAGCTGATTTGTGTAAAGGTTTTATTCGCATCTGTCAGTAATGTCCCAGTGATTCACATATATTTCCATTACCTGTCACACCATATATTTGGAGCCTATTCAAATCATAATTAGGCAAAAAAAAAAAAAAAAAGAAAAACCATCACCATTTTATTCACACGTCTGGATCACAAATCAACCAGGTGTACTGAGGACATGATTAAAATGCATGAAGTGGATGAATACCACTTTTATAATCTGAATGAAAAGAATGAAGTTGTTTCCTTCTAACTAATGGTTTTCATGAATAATAGCACACTGCTGATAGATTGTATCATTCAAACTTCCGCTAGAGCATCATGGCTTTCTGAGATTTTGAAGGAAATGGATCCCTCGCTCATGGGAAATTGGCATAAAATGGCAAAAGACACATGACAGCAGATGTGGCCGCCACGGTGCCATTCGCCCTCGCGGGTGCCAGATGGGTGTGATTTATCTCGCAGGACAACACAATGAGCCCCCGAAGTTGAGACAATCACGGGAAAGAGCGATAATTCACTTCACCTCTCTGTGGTGAAGCATCCTGGGAAGATAAAGGACAATGAAGTGGCTTCAGCGTGGCTCCGTCCCGGCTCTGCTGGGCCCGGGACTCCTGTCAGGTGAGGGCTCATTTTTAGATTTCAAACCCCGTGTGTGTAGTTTCCTCGTGACTTCTGCTCTCCTTCAGCTCCGCCTGATACACATCAGCACTTATCTAAAGATCCCGAGTGCCAGATGTCAAAACCCATCAGACGAACAGCCTCATCAGATAAACGCAGAGTTCCGCTCTCGGATGATTTCCGAAGCGTATCGCCGCCCGGGTCGGGCTGAGGTCAGCGTGTGCTCTCTGCCGTCACATGCTCGCTCTCAGAAAGGTGACCTGCATCGTACCTGTGCGTTTTTTTTGCACGCCCGAGGGCCGAACAGGCATTCTTGAGTCAGGAGACCGCAGAAGTCAGGTGACCCAGCCGAGGCTATCGAGCGGCACATCTCACCGCGGCGCATGAAAAGGGTCGATCACGGGGTACGAGCTGTGGCGCAAGCGGGCGCCGCTGGGAAGCAAACAGGTGAGGACATTCCTGAGCACAAACGAAGGGAAGAGTCGCACGACTCTCGCTGTCAGTCACATGCGATGAACAGACGAGAAATGGGAAACAGTCAGAAAGAAACCAGCAGGTTATTTCCTTCCTGTACAGCGCTAATAAGCTTGCTGTAAAAACGTGCGTTGAACTAATGTACAATTACATCATCACCCAGCTTGTCTTTAAAGTGTGATTGTTGCATAATTTCCGAATAAACCAATGAAAATTCTGCATTACCGCATAATCAGGCTTCTTAAGAAGACAATAGAGAGACCAAAAATAATCAATAACTGCACAGGAAGCAGTTGGGACTCGACTGTAAAGTGCATTTTCCTGACAGCGCCCTGCTTTTGTCCCTTTTGTTTAACAATGGCCGTGCAGAGGGAACAGCTCTGTAGTGGAATAGTTTCCCCCCCGGTGCCTGTGTGTCTACTGTCCACTGTGGGGGGGGCGTGGACGGAGGAGGACACTGGATCAGCTCAGACAATGGCTCAGCGCTGCCTCTGCTATTCTGAGAGGCTTCCGCCACCTTTAGCCCCACACTTCACCCACCCAGCTCACTGCTGCAGTCACTCACTCATCACATCTAGTGGGTTTAAAGACCCCCCCGATGGTGACCAGGTCGTCCATGTTTATAGGGCGATTAAAGCACATCTCCAAAGTGAAGCTCCAGCACCAGAATATTCAGACCCTCCCCCATACATGAGGACAAAGGTGACCTGTGGTACACATCTGTACAGTAACCGTGCCCTCGGTGCAGGAAGCCCGGCCTTCCGATGACAGGAAGCAGTCCTCGCCATGGAGACGGCGTTCTGAGTCGATGTCCTGCGGGTCAGAGGCAGGCGCGCGCAGACACACGCGATCTGGTGGAAGAGGTGGCGACTGAGGGACCCCCAGGGCCGACAGGGCTGGAACAAGGAGAGGTGGGCAGATGTTGTCTGTGTTGATACAGACTGCGACCTTTAACCCCCCACCACACACACACACACACACACACACAGAACAATTCAGATCATTAAATAGGTAATAGTGCAAAGATAAACTCTGCTGTGTGTTCTGAATTATCCAGATACACAGAAAGTTTCTCCAGCTCTTCATAATAACCATCATCATGGATGGATGGATGGATGGATGGATGGATGGACAGATAAATAGACAGATAGATCGATACTGCTCAAATTTGCACCAAAACATTTACATTTCTCCAGTCCTCCCATCGTCCCCGTCCTCAATGCAGCACTAGTACATAAACATGTGTACGTCATTGCCACTGATGATGTCATCGTAGTTGTTTGCGAGGGTGGCGGCGGGGTCAGGGGTCGGGGGAGGGGAGCGGGTGTTTGGGGGGGGGGCTTGCCTGAAAATCTCTGAATGGAAAAACACGTTTGATGTTGAAAGCAGCAGACAGATAACAAAAGGTCAAAGAGGCGGTGCGTTCAGGGACAGGCGCTCGACGCGCGCTGAAAACAACGTATGGAAAACGACGGCACGCCACAAGGGCCTCGGGAGAAGTGATACTTGCGGGAGGCGAAATTTTGTAACGGGGGAGGACATCAGGCGATCCTTTCTGAGGATGATCGCGGGGAGATGACAGGTTAATTTGATTCCTCCCAGCTTTAAACTAATCGCGGAGGCCGTTTGTGTGAATGATGTCGGTAATACCCCAGTCAGGTGGGACATGCACGCCCGGTGGCTCTCCCACTGCCAAACCTCTGACGCACAAACGTTGAAAGAATGAGCCTTTGGATCAAACCAAGACGGGAAGTGAGCCTTTATATCCCCCCAGAACATCAAGAGCCAGTGCTGCTGACAAATATGATGTAAATGGACAAATATGGGCACACGAGAGAGGCTATTGGGTATCTGGCTATTTTGGGTATTTAAGTCATCACTAAATCTGCAGTAATTGTACTGCATTCTCTGCGTAGCTGTGAAGTCCCTCCCCAGGGAGACGGTTCCTGGATGTCCACCAAAGAACTGGTGGGGCTGGAGAACTGGCTTTGCTCGACGCTGCATATTCGTTACCTACAAAGCAGTTATTCATGACGCCACGTGGTTGAATGAATTCAGCTTCACCCCCCCCCCACGGGGGTGTTCTGATGTGACGCGGTTCTGATGTGGGCAGAAGAATCTCTGGAAAGGCGTCTCCTTCTGTGTGTGTGCGCGCAGTCGGGAAAGGCCCGGGAAGGTCGTGTGATCAGAGGACCCACAAGCGTATCGCCTGGACCGTCGGTCACGGGGAGGAAGCTGGCGTAAACACCAGGAAGGGGGCGGCCCCGCGGGTCCGCCGTTTGATCTTCGGTGGACATCGTCCAACAGGTGGTGTGTCAGCGGAGCGTCCAATCGAAAGGGAGGAAAGGGGACATGCCCCCCAAACGAAACCGAACGGTGACCACCACGGAGGGAGGGGGCGGGGACACGAGGACTGCCAGGCCCCTGCAGATAATCAATGTACATACAACAGTGTTTCACAATCACAATCACAACCGACGTGCATATTTGGGTGTTTACACGAGCAGGCCTGGAGAGTACCTGTAGAGGCCAAATGGTCATCTGGTCCACGGGTTGACCAGTCAGCAAACACATACACACACACACACACACACACCTCAGTGATACCTCAGTGTCTCCATTCTTTCTCGGTCTTTGCGTCACTCCTGTAATCTCGTCTGTTTGCCTTTTCAGAAATCAACATGCAGCTTTGTTTAAAGATCTAATATTTCCACGCTGAGCCGGTCTTTCTCTCGTATTGTTGGCCGTCCGATTGTTGACACAGGCCTTTGTCTCCTATTGTATCTGTGTGTTGCGCTGTGCTTTTCAGAGTGGAACAGATCTGTTAGCGGTGTAAGGTGACAAAGACGGAACCAGGAAGTAACTCTCACATCATACAGCTGCCTGTTTTTTTTGGGTTTTTTTTAACTAAAATTTGCTATTTTCACAGAGAGGCAACATTTTAACAGCAGCAGCAGAACTGCAGCCCAACATTCTTGTGAAAGCCGTGTGAACTGGAGCTTCCTGGACCCCCTCTCCTCCTCCTCCAAACACACAGCGCTGAGGAGCGGGCAGATGAAGGAGCGAGCGCCACCTCGCCTTAACGCATTCTAGTGCGGAAGTTAAAAGAGACAAAAGTTCTGACCTACTTTTCCAGGCTGGAGACTCCAACCCGTTTTCCCATGAGTCCCAGGTCAAAGCTGCTCGTGTGCATGCTGAATTTCACAGAAAGCAATCCCGGGGTGAGCCAAAACTGTAACAAAGTGGTCTGGTTTTAAATGAAAACGTACGAATACTTGTGCCATTGATCAGATTTGCATATAAACATCCGGCTTAATTTTCAGCAGATTTAATGATGTTCTTTTCTAACCTAGTTTTGATTAGCATTATCATGATAAAACACCAGACACAAGTCTGTCTTCTGCTCTGACATGTAGGATAAAAGGATATGAGACTCAGAAACTGTCCAAAGAGTTGAAATCACAACCTTTTTTTCATCGTTTGGTCCTGTCAGTGTCATTAGCCTCTGACAGGACTTTTTTTTTTCCTGTACTGTTCAAACATTTGCAAAGATGTTCTGTCTCCTATCTCAGTACAAATACTGCAGGTGTGAAAGATGGAAAAATCCGTCTCTCTGGCCCCTCTGTCACCTCCACGCTTATATTGTCTTATTCTTTTGGAACTTCTTCTCTAAACATGCTGAATGTGCTCCACCTGCTCCAACTGGGGCATTTTCTCAGAGCCTCCACCTCCTGCGGGAGTGTGTGTGTGTGTGTGTGTGTGGGTGTGTTTGGGGGGGGCTTATCTCCCAGAAAACCCAGGCAGCCAGTGGAAAATTCCCTCAACTCGAATGCAAAGAGAGTCCTTGAGAAACACAGATCCTGGTGACGAAGAGGAGGAGGAGGAGGCGTTAGGTGTGAGAAAGACAGAGCCATGTGACACCTGATGTACAAAGAGACGGGGGGGGAATCAAGCAGCATCAGCAGGTTATTTATTTCCTGTTATTTAGATCATTTTAGCCTGAAAAGACACTTCTGACAGTTAGAATGAAGTTTGTTTATTTGCCAATATATTTCTGTTTGCTTTCGCTTTTAATAAGCAAATGTTCCAACTCTGAAGCATTAGAGCAAACAAGCATGTAAAGTATTCGCCCGTGGCTCGCAAAGAACACGCAACCGCTTTAAACCGACTGACCTGCTTCTGAAAAACAGAGAATGAAGAACACTGGCCGCTCTTCCTGGACCGTAAATGTGTGGTTTCATTTTCTGCCTGCGCACTTTAGAGGGTCAAAAAGCGAAATGCTTAGATTGGCTGGGGCGAGCGGCAATGTCCAGAGAGTCACGTAGAGCAGGGTGAGGCCTGCCCCGACGAGCCTTTTCCTTCTCAATGAAATGTGCACGGGAGAGGAAGATGAAAGATAAATGAGGGGAAAAAAAAGCCCCCGCGCAGGAAAATGAAATAAATTACTGATTGTTCCCAGTTTCTGGGCTGGAGGGTGTGAAGGTGCCGCTGCAGAATTCAGAACTTTTGGGTGGTCTCCATCTGATCTCACGCTATGCACGACGACGGCGGAAAGTGTGTGCGTGTGTGAGTGTGTTGTGTGTGGTCGTGAATCGTGACACTGCACAATGCCAGGTCTCTAGTCAAAACACAGGGGTTGGGACACACACTGGCCCTGTGGTGAATGTCACATACGCCTGGCAGGGGAACGTGATTGGGCACACTCGCCAGATTGCGTGTGTGTGTGTGTGTGGGGGGGGGGCATTTGCTCTCACGGCTCAGATTAGACCTCATGATGCAGAGACATCTCGCTGCATGTAGCCATGCTCTGTAAGCATGAAGGGACACGGTGTTCTAGAGACCGGACTGGAAGAGCTGGTTTCATTGCAACTAAACCAGAGCTTCAATAAGGCTGGTGTATGTGACACCGAGCAGGAAGAGGACAGCAGTAAGCCCCCCCCCCCCCAGCTACAATGGAAAGGTCTGCGCACGGTCTTCAAGGATGAAAAAGCACCAGAGGTCCAAATCTGGCCCAAATATCAGAAAGCGTGAGAAATGGTCTGGGGTTACTTCCTGCACAACCGTTCCTGAGCGGTGGCTTTCTCGCTGACGGCCTCTCGGCGTCCGCCTTCCGACCGCCGCTTCTGCCCAACAGCAGACGGAGCATTCGGGAATCAGTAGGTGGGCCGACTGTTGCGCTAATCCGCCGCTTATCCCCTTAACCTTGTTCCCAAAGCGCCACAGCAAACAGGTTGACATTTATTAACCTCTCCCCCCGTCACCGGGTCAAATATTAAAAAGGGCTCACGCGCGGTCGAGCAGGACAGACTTTGGCCCGTCGCGCAGCCGCAAGCCCCGAAAAAAAGGACGGCGTGTCCTGGCGAAAGTGGGCCTCCTCGGCGAATGTCTGCCGACCAGTTCTGCGGAGGCATACCTGTCGCGCCTGACGCGCGTCACACGCTCCGAATAATCACCGCGTGCCCTGGAGCGGCGTCCGCTCGAGACGCCGAGGCGAACACATTTATGCGCGTTGAGCTGGGACAGCGTCGGGGTTATAAAACAAATACCAGAACAGTCGTAAAGCGCGCTTCTCAGCAGCCTCTCGGGTTTCCAGGTGAGGTCTGTTTGTTGGCAGTCTTGCTGGTTTTTTTCCTTCTCGTACTTCACCTGCTCACATTCTTCCGATTCAAAGTCCAGATCTTTATATTTAAAGGGCCAATAAGTAGAGGGTGTTGGAACAAAGCTGTGAGTTTGGACCTTTGGGGGCTCAGTGTTTGATGGAGACGCTCTTCACCTCCGTGAAGAAGTGGTAGGAATCCTTGCCTCCCTCTCTCCCGACTCCGGAGTTCTTCATCCCTCCGAAGGGCAGGTTCAGGTCCCTCACCAGCCAGCAGTTGGTCCACACCAGCCCCGCCTGGATCCGCCTGGCCATCCGGTGGACCCTGGCGGCGTCCCGGGACCAAACCGTGGCGCTCAGGCCGTAACGCACCCCGTTGGCCCGGGACACGGCCTCGTCCTCCGTGTCGAACGGGCTGACGCAGGTGACGGGGCCGAAGATCTCCTCCTGCATGACGCGGGAGCTGTCGCGGATGCCCGTGATGACGGTGGCCGGCATGAAGTAGCCGCCGGCGTTGCGCTCGGGGAGCGCCAGCTTGTCCACCCCTTCGCCGCAGTGGATGGCGCCGCCTTCAGATTTGGCCAGAGCCACGAAGCTGCGGACCTAAGGAGGGGGGCACACGTTAGGGGGACATCAGTGGGGGGTGAGGTTTGTCATCTAGCAGCATCGTGACCCTTCTGCCACCTTCTCCAGGTGCTCTCTGCTGATGAGTGCTCCATTGTTGCTGCTGCCATCAGATGGGTCACCTGTCCTCCACTTCTTGGCTGCAGCCACAAACCTCTCCAGGAACTCTGGATAGATGCTCCTCTCTACATAAATCCTGCTGGTGCACAAGCAGATTTCTCCCTGAGGACAGAAGAAAGAGAAGATCGCGGGACATTATTAACTGTGTTATGGCAAATATAGTCTGCCATCGCCCCCGTGTGGCCACATTTAGTCACTGCAAGTAGTAATTGATAGACGCACCTATAAAAAGATAACAGCAACCTTTCCAAAAGAAACAAACCCACACGCGAACCTGTTAACAGCACTAATTTAAATGTCAGATTGTTTGTTTAATCAGCACAAAATAATGGTTGTCGCTGTCGCCATCTTCTGGTCGGACATGGAAACACAGTTTATAAAGTCATCAAATTTAATAAATGTGTACTCTGTGTGTGTGTGTGTGTGTTTTAATAACAACTTCGTGTGACCAGTGACGTTATTTGGGGATGATTTTCAAAATAAAGACACTCGTTACCTGGTTGGAGAAGCTGGAGCGGACGGTGGTCTCGACGCACTGGTCCAGGTCGGCGTCAGCGAACACCAGGGCCGGGTTTTTACCCCCCAGCTCCAGCGAGAGCTTCTTGCAGTGGGGGGCGCTGAGCTCCGTTATGATCCGAGCCGTCGCCGTGGAGCCGGTGAAGGAGATGAGGGGGACATCCGGATGGCTGACCAGGGCGCTGCCCGCTCTGGGCCCGGTGCCGAACACGATGTTGACGACCCCCGGGGGGACTCCTGCACAGGCGCATACGGGGAGCAGCGCATGGGTTTGCAGCTGGACAGCTGTTGCATGATGTCAGGGGAGAGGGGGGGGTCAGGCTTACCAGCCTCCTGCATCAGTTTGCACAGCATCCAGGCGGTGACCGAGGTCATCTCGCTGGGTTTGGCCACCACGGTGTTGCCAGCCGCGATGGCAGGGGCGATCTTCCAGGTGAGCAGGTACAGGGGGAGATTCCAGGGGCTGATCAGACCCGCTACAAGACATCAAAGGCAGAAAAAATTGAAGAAGAGTGAGGTGGGGGGGGGCTTCAAGGCCTGAGCGCTGGGAGGCTGGGCTCTCACCCACTCCCACTGGGCAGCGGATGGTGTAGTTCAGGCAGTCCAGGTGGTCCATCTGGCTGCACTCGCTCAGGTGGTGGAGCACCGAGGACGCGAAGAAGCGGAAGTTGTAGGCAGAGCGGGGGATGTCCACGGTCCGGGCAAAGGTCACCGTTTTACCTGGAGGGTAGCCAGTCAAAGCAGGAATGAGCTGCCGTAGCGAGTAGCCGTCACGTCTAACCAGCAACATCTACCACAGCCGGACTCAAACAGAGAAGAACCCGACAGGTCAAAGGTCATGGCAGAGGCCCAGGTCAAAGGTCACGGCAGAGGCCGTGTTTTTCCAACCGCGCTCTGACCCACTGGCCCGGTCATCAGTCATCAGACCGAGCCAGTGAGGGCTTTTATCAGGCACCTTGATCTTTGGACTCAGCCTGGGCCAAATCCTCCAGGTTGGCCTGGATCAGGTCGGCCAGCTTGTTCAGGACGTGAGCCCTCTGCTCGGGGCTGCGCTCCGCCCACGCTGGGAAGGCTTCTTTGGCTGCCGCCACCGCCGCCTCCACCTGCACCGGCAGCACATGGGGAGAGGAGGTTCAGAGTCACCCGTTTGCTGCCGCACGTGTGTGTGTGTGTGTGTGTGTGCTCCAGACTGTTTTGTGCAGTTCTGTTATCCTCAAACAGATTCAGAGCTCAGTGCTTGATGAAAAGCTGCAACATAACGAGCTGGTCGCTGGAGTTTTCTCTTTTTTGACCCACATCGTGTTTAATCATTACTTGACTGTCGATTGTGGAGGTGCAAAGGTGCCTCAAACTCCATGTTGGAAAACAAGCAGCTGGTTCTTTGGAGCTTTTAGCACCGAAAGACCAATTAAAATATTAGATAAAGAAAACCAAAGATGTGACGACTCAAACTGGGGAAAAGAAATGGGATACGTTCGAGGGTCACCCACCTCCTCCTCTCCACTGTCGGGCACCCTGCAGTACACCTCTCCTGTGGATGGGTCGTAGGAGTCGATGTGGCTCCGACACGGGACGAACTTCCCCCCGATGTAGTTCTCCAGGACCAGGTGGGACTGAGGCTTCGCCATGGTAGCTCCACCGATGCTCTGTACCAACACAGTAGCTGGACTGGAGAGATCGTCACGGCCCTCCCAGTTTAAACCCCAACCTGGATAATCATTGCCCAGAGATGTTCTAAAGTTAATGCTTTACAGCCCGGAATGCAGGGAGCTGCACTCATGTGGTCCAGTATTTACATTGCCTGATTTATTTTTACATTAAAATAATAAACTACAGACTTTTAGGCATCATTTCCTCCAATCCCTCTCTCACATATGTTTTTGTGCTTGTGGGACATTAACGATGTTATGACAAATACAGGCGGTGATCGCCGCTTATGGACAAATGCAGTCATTACAGCTTTGATTTGGTCCACGCACCTGAAAACAGATAACTTTCCAAAAGGTATACCCTTTATTTATTACACAGTCACTTGCTGTGTCCACACAGAATTACAGACTGTCATAAAAGGCCATTGTGTATCTTAAATCAAGCAGACCATGTCAATGGTGTCACATTCAAGTTCATTTTTCATCATATGTCCAGATAAATGACAGAGAATCAAAACTAAAGTTTCCCGTGAGTGACTGCACTCTTAAAAGTCCCATCAGAAGGTAAATGAAATATATAATTTAATGACTAGAGTTCATTCTTGAATGCTGTTTACTGAAGGTAAATACCTGAAAAATGACCGGTTTTAGTCTCTACCTAAAACCAGCAATACCTTTATTTGATGTGGGAAAACAGCTTGTGAGTCTTTTCCTCTCCAGAGACATGTTCAGGTTTGTTTTGTTTTTTCATTTTAATTTTCTTTCAGGTAAATGACAGTGGGGCTGCAGGGTCAGCATGGTGGTCACGTTAACCGGATGTTTGAGGTGGAGGTTGCACAGGTGTTTTTCTGACAGGCTAGTGTTGCTTGGGTGATGCCATGGTGGTTGGATGATGTGATGCTCTGCACCATCTCTACAGCAGAGTCCAAGAACCTCTCCCTTTAAACAGACCTTCAGCCTTTGATCTGCAGTGACAAGACATCAGGAAACAAGTGAAAACGCCTCGATCTATATGTTGATTCTAGTCATTTGTGCGTTACCTCGGTGACAACCCCTGCAGCAATGGTGGAGCCCCCATATCTAAGCATGAAGCGCCCAAGTTCTTTGTAGTCCTTGTACAGCTCTAATGATACCGGCCTCTGTGTCTGAATGTCCACGATGGCGTTCATGCCCTTGGTCAAACACCTTCAAAGTGAAAAGCAGAAATATAAACAGCAAAATCAGAATTAGAAAACAAAATTTGTACCTGGTAAAAAATAATAGATTTTTTGCGCTAAGACACCACAAGAGGGCGCGCATGAGCTGTATATGGATGTGAATTTATGAGAGACGATCCATACAATAGACATGATTATGTAAAGAATAAAACAAAAACTCACTTTGGTTTCTTCTTGAGGACTTCCCCGCTGCTTTTGTGTAAAACACTGATGAGCTTCCTGATGGTGGCAGGCTCACTGACGGTTTGATAGTGCAACAACACCTGAAGAAGAAAGAAAAGAGCTGAAAACCAGCACAAAACTACAAAAAAAAAAAAGAAGAAAAAGTGTGTATGGGTGTGCGTTTCTGCCTACTTACAGGGAAGCCCTGTGTGACGGGAACCTCTATGTTGAAGAGAAGGATTCTGGCTCTGAACTTTGTACAGACTCGAATGGGCTCCTTGGGATCGCAGAACACGCAGCCCACACTGCAGGGAATCGGTTATTAGTGATGTAATCACCACCGAGCTTGATTAACCCTCCGTAAGAGTTCGATGCTGTTTACTTCATCTTGATGATGTCCATGCCGGTGACTGTCAGGCTGACGTGGTCTCCGGCTGCTGCCCAGTCCAAAGGCTCTTCGTGTAGAGTTATTCCTGCAACCACACTCAGAAAGTCTCACTGCTGCCACACGACTCTAACACGCAGGACAGCTATAGGTCGTGAGGGTGAAGACATCCGTTCAAGAGTCGTCTCGAAGGAGCAGTCATGACTGCTTAGTTTCAATTTCTGTCTGCAGTTCTAAAACAGCTCATTAGTCATTATTGATTTTCATATATGCAACTACAACTTGTCATAAGAATGAATAGGAGTCCGTTTCCTGTGCCAAACTGGGAGCAAAGACACACCAGTGCGTACCTTTGACGGTGCACGTTTCATTGGGAGGCATTGCCAGTATCCTTTCACCAGTCTGAACATAACCAGCCTCGATCTTTCCAGTGACACAGAAGCCCGAGCCCTGGTCTAGAGAGAGAGAAGAGCAAGGTCTTTAATTCTAGAGCCACTTGCATCCACGATCGCTGATCACTGATGTTCACCTTTGAACACGTCTGAGACACAGAGTCTGAAGGGCTTGTCTGTGGACCTCTGAGGGGGCTTAAAGGCATCTGAAGGTCAGCCAAAAAGGAAGCCAAAAGAGGAATAAAAACAGTGAAAAACAAAAAAAAGCAGGATACAGCAAGAAAAATTACTTCACACATCCATTCAAGTTTCTGTGGAACAGCATGAATCACACTTGTGACTTACTGACAACAGCACAGCAACACTGCTGAACACAACACACACTCACCGGCCACTTTATTAGGTACACATGCTAGTAACGGGTTGGACCCCCTTTTGCCTTCAGAACTGCCTCAATTCTTCATGGCATAGATTCAACAAGGTGCTGGAAGCATTCCTCAGAGAGTTTGTTCCATATTGACATGATGGCATGATGATGATGGCAGATTTGTGGGCTACACATCCATGATGTGAATCTCCCGTTCCACCACATCCCAAAGATGCTCTATTGGATTGAGATCTGGTGACTGTGGAGGCCATTTGAGTACAGTGAACTTTGTCATGTTCAAGAAACCAGTCTGAGATGATTCCAGCTTTATGACATGGCGCATTATCCTGCTGAAAGTAGCCATCAGAAGTTGGTTGTGGAGATGGTTGTGCGTGAAAATCCCAGTAGATCAGCAGTTTCTGAAATACTCAGACCAGCCCTTCTGGCACCAACAACCATGCCACGTTCAAAGTCACTCAAATCACCTTTCTTCCCCATACTGATGCTCGGTTTGAACTGCAGGAGATCGTCTTGACCATGTCTACATGCCTAAATGCACTGAGTTACCACCATGTGATTGGCTGATTAGAAATTCAGTGTTAAAGAGCAGTTGGACAGGTGTACCTAATAAAGTGGCCGGGGAGTGTATAACTTTTGAGTTCCTCGGGGAGCGGGTTTAACCATGACATTAAAGAAGTAGATCTGTGACGGAGGTTTTTACCGATCTGCTCCAGCAGGCTGGGACCAGAGTACCAGGAGGTGAGCTGTGACACCGAGCTCCTCGTGGCCAGATTCTCCCCCGAGAGGCCACTGGTGGGGATGGAGAACACGTCGGACTCCTGGGGAAAATAAAAGGCCGAGCTCAGCAACCGGAGACAACAACTTCCTCACCGGCTTTACACTTGTACTTTATGTCTCCACCTAAACGTTACCTTGAACCCTGCCTGCTTGAGGAAATGGCCGAGTTTGGAGGTGATGTCTTGAAATCGTTCTTGCTGCCAGTTTACCTGTTTTCAGGGCGCAAATGTCCAGAACAATAAATAACTCGTGCGTCTGGTTTTCCAACAGTTCAACCCGCCTCAGGGTCGAGGGTGCAACAGGGCCTGACCTGGTCCATCTTGTTGACGGCCACGGCCAGCTGAGTGACGCCGAGCGAGCGCACCAGCAGGGCGTGCTCTCTGGTCTGACCGCCGGCCTCGAAGCCGGCCTCGAACTCCCCCCGGCTGGCGTCCACCACCAGCAGCGCCACGTCGGCCTGGACGGAAACCCAGAGAGGGCTCGTCGTGAACGGGCGAAACGTTTGCTGGAGCCTTCATCACAGCCTCTTGAAACCAGCTTACAACGGCCAAACAGCCGGTAGGTGTGTTCGTGTGTCGCGTGTCTTCGCTTTTAGGAAAACCGCAAATTGGAATATTAGTGGTGATATTGATTTTATGATATGTAACTCTGTCTGGTGTCACCGGCAGAGGCTGCTACCTAAAGAAGAAACCCCTTAGTCAGTGTAAAATGAGGCTGGGTACAAGATGAGTGTGAGGAGACTCATATGGTGACAAGAAAAACGATGAAGGTTCAAAACAGAGACAGACAAACACACCCAAGCCTGCAAAAACACCTCCTGACACCAACACCCAAAACCACAGAATTAAAAAAAAAAGCCGACGGGTGCGGTGAACCCACTGGAGGGCAGGAGGCGCTTTTTAAGAGGTGCTTGGCTTTATAGAGCGTAAATCCTTTATCCTATCCTGAGCAGAAACACCAGAGATCTAATATATTCAGATGAAATATCAGAAGTTCAACATTAGTAAATCAGCTGCAAACATCAAAGGTGACTCTTTTTAGACAGCTGCACTTTATACATGTGCATTTATTACCCGGGATGCTAATTCTCATAACTAAGACATGGAGCACTGGCGCAAGAACAAAGAAAACAGATTTTATTTTACAGTCCATATATCAAGAATAACGAGATTCTTTCAAATATTTGAATTTCATAATTATGTATATTTCAGAGGCAGCGTGTAGCGCTGGGTCTGTGTGAGCTCTGCGCTCTCCGACTGCTTTTTGAACGTTGTACCTGTGCAGCTCCTGTGATCATGTTGGGGATGAAATCTCTGTGCCCTGGAGCGTCCATTAGTGTCACGACTTTAGAATTCGTCTCGAACTTGGTCATGCCCACGTCCATGGTCACACCCCTGCAGCAAACACACATGGAAGCGGCTTTTAAAAGGAAGAATCTGTGCAAAAGTAAGCTGAAAACTAAGATATCAAAAAGTGATACGGCGTACAGAGCGGCTGGATTTAACCATATAAGGGAGTGCAGATTTAAGCTGCCAATTAATTTCAGACGACCAAAAAAAAAAAAAAAAAAAAAAAAAAAGCCGCATCATCGACTGGGCGAGGCACCTATCGGCTGGGCTGTCCCACCCAAGTCACTTTCTGTTTCTGGTGCATTTCGCTTCCGTTTCATTTTTGCAGCAATAACAATCAGTGACGAGGTGCGCGTTCTGCAGCTACGCGCGTCGCTCCTGGTAATGTTTTGAGCGCACCTGTCCCGTTCCTCCCCGGTTTCGTCCAGGACCCAAGCGTAGGCGAAGGAGGCCTTCCCCGCCTTCTTCGACTCCTGCTCGTACTTGTGCATGGTGCGCTTGTTGACGTGGCCCAGCAGGTACAGGAGGTGGCCCATCAGGGTACTTTTACCTGCGTCCACGTGGCCTGTGGAAAAGAATATTGCAAGAGTGAAAAAAAAAAGACAGAGTGGTAGAAGATGGATGAGGCCGGGCAGTGTAAAGGAAGAATGCAACGTGGCTGATAAGAAAGGTAGGAAACAGAGAAGATAAGACAAAGGAAAGGCCCAGATGGGAGAAAGGAAGAGGCAGAGTTGCGTAAGGGGAGGGAGGTAGAGAAAAAAGGGAACAAGGATGAGGGGGAGGGGGAGAGAATCATCTGTACTGCTGAAACAACTGAGTCACTTTTTCCAAGTCAGAGTGACAGAACATCTGCACTCCGACCTATTTAACACCAGTGATGGGAGAAAAGAGGGTCAGATCAAAGAGTGTGTGTGTGTGTCAAAGGATGCTGATCGCCTCACCTATGACGACCAAGTTCAACAGAGTTTTGCCGCCCTGCCTCTTCTCCAGCTCAGCCTTGACGTCGATGGTGTGCCGGGCCTTCCCGGAGCGGCTCGGTGTGGGGACGGTGGAGGGGTCGTCCCCAGTTGACCCTTTGGACGGGGTCTCGGGCCGTTTGGGTGCGGCCTCGGTGGACGGGGCCACGGCCAGGCTCACTGGAGAGGCGCCTACCCCGTTCTCCCCCGCACTGGAGAGGGAATACCATGAATTTAATCGACCAAAAATTAGCATTCTATCCCGTCACGGGCACGAAAGCGCGGCGGGTACCCGGGGACGTCGAAGCCCATGGTCTGCTTCTTGCCTGAGACGGTCATGCGGGCCACTTTGGGGACCACTTCACACTCCACTTTGTTGGGAGCTGAGGACAGAGACCATCATGACATGACATTTTCTTCACACACACACACACACACACACACACACACACACACACACACACACACACACACACACACACACACACACACACACACACACACACACACACACACACACACACACACACACACACACACACACAACCTAAGCTCTGGGTGCATTTAAATAAATGATTGCAAGAAAAGAGTCGCTGAAAGATTTCCAAGGCCAGTCGTGATACTATCAGTCCTGACTTTATCTTTTTACTTGCTTCTTCATATTCTGCGGTGACAGAGACACGCCGAGGCAATTGCCTCGTCATCCCGTCACTCCCGGCCGCTGGTACCAGTCATACCGAACCGCTACTGATTCATTTCATCTGGGCTGCGCAGCAGGGGCCTGCTGTTCACTTTGCATCTGCGTGCATCACTGACATCCTGGCTCACATAGGGTTAATTTCTGAAGTGGCCGTTGTCTCCCATCTCAACAGAAATAGAGCAGAGTGATGCAGCATTTCCCCAAATGAATCTTCTGAGGTGTCACCGTTTGTACGGCTGGGGTGAGAAGGTGCAGCATCATGCATGCTCAGTGAATGACCCTTTTCCTTTAAAACAGAGTGAAAATGTTGCATTTGTTTTTTAAAATCAATAAAATAAACACCGTTTGCTCTTAAATCTGGAGCATCGTTTGATCCTCACAAGTGACGCATCACTGGGAAAATCCCTTAATGTAAAAACATGATATCCTTTACATTTCATACACTTCATGAAGGCTTGACTTGTAATGAATAAAACCCAGAGGGGAAAACAGCAGAAGAGGTGGTGTGATTCAACAGAATTATTAATGGACTTTCTCTAAGCCAACTTTCTCTGAATGACTGGCTGCATATGTGGAAAAGTCCCTCTGGTTCTGAAAGACTGGTGGTAACGAGGCAGTTCTTGGTGAAGTCACAGACCCTGGTCCTGTGCAACCTGATCTACGTTTAAAAAGATGAGTAAAAGCCAGGCTGTATTCACAGAAGGAAACACACGGCAACACGGGATGGAAGCTGTGCCTGGAAAGTTTGGGTTCTTCCTCCCGGTGAGGGGGATTTCCTCTGGTCTCCTACAGTCTCACGGAGGTGTCCACCACCTGTGTGTCCATCCTAAGCTGTGTTATTTTCAGTCTTTTAAATGGACTGATGTGCAGATTAGCAGGGTACTCTGTACCTGCAGAGCTGTTCAGATCGTCGCCCCTCTGCTTTAACCTTGGGGTCTAACAGACAGGCACACCAATCTCAACACCCCCCAGGCCTTAATGTCAACCCCTTTTCAACTACCACACATGTACTCCTGACAAAAAAAACCGCAACCTCTTTGCAAACAAATGAGATCTTATTTTTTTTCTTTTTAGGACAGCCTGGGGCTGCGTTAACAGGAAGGTGGCCCCGGAGCACTTATACAGTGTGATCAGGATCTTTTTCGCTGTTTAGACTGGCAGGTAAACAGTTGGTGTCCTCCCATCCAGGATTTGTCTAATATAGGGGACCTTTTCAGGACAGAAGAATGACTGAGTCATACATATACCTTGCCTGAGGGTCCAACTGAGCACACGATAAGAGGAGTCCGCCCAGGATATGCAAATACCCCCTCCCCACCAAATACACACAGCAGCAAAGGTGAAATAACAGGACTGTGGGTGAAGGTGTAGGTAATAGGGTGACTGACAGCTCCCAGTTATAAACCTAAAATACTTAAGAAGCTGGACCACCACATCTATCATCAAAACTGCAAGAAGAAGCCTCCAGAGATATTCCTGCTCAGCAGAGGTTAGCATTCTGCTCTTGTTCTTCTCCACTATCCCCCTGTGTGAATAATGAGATATCCTATATGGTCAATATTTGCTTTTTAGGAAGCCTGTCTGAAGATGGGAAGAGGTTTAAGTCGAGGGGTATTTCGATAAAAACAAAGCAGGTACCAGTTGAAGGTTGTAGCCATTTTAGGTACACAAGGAGGCTCGGGGCCAGTTCTGGTCTGGTCGCTTGTTAATTCAAGAAAAATGATGCAGAAGGAAAGTCTCAAAAGAACAATGAAGTCTAATGGTTTAAGAAAATTCACCAGTAAGTTCATGAAACTTAACTGACTGCTAAAAGCCTCGAAGAAGGGATGATGACAAAATGCTTCTATTCACACGACTGAGACAAGAACATCTGGTCCAAAATGTACTGGACAGAAGCTGACACTTGTATTACGAACAACAGGATATCGACCTTTTTCTCCCCTCAAACAATTAATGAAAACAACAATAAAGGAAATGAGACTGCTGCAGAGAAAACCAACTATGAGTAGGAAACATCTGACCCCTTTCAAGTTGACTCACATGCATGAATGCGCACGCGCGTGTCCGCACACACACACCACCATTCAGTGGAGAGTGTCTTCGTCCTCTGTTCCAACTCACAGCAAGACCAAAAAAAAACTGCCCTAAGTATGGATTATTTTAATATAACTGCAGAAGAGCAAGAGCAAAGCCGGTGCCTTCGGCCTGGTGGGTGAACAGTGAATACCATGGATGCCATCAGCATGCAAAGATAAGTGGGTAACATCCTCAGTCAGGTGGAACAGTGAGCCCACAGGAAACCAAAGTTCAGGAAACACTGTCATGTTAGCAGGCACACGAGTGCCTGCTTATCACCCTGCTGGGCCCGTATTTCAAAAATATTACAAAAAAAGAGTGGTGAGTGAAAACCAGTGGAAATTGTGCGCCGAGTGATGTGAGGTGGCGCATTCAGCTCCCAGAATCAGTCATACTGCGAAAAAAGATAAAAATTCGTAGATTAGCTGCAACATGAGACGCATTCTGGAGGTTCTCTGACTATTTCTGCAGTCTTCAGCCTTTGAAGGTAGCTCCAGTGTGCCTTTGAATGAGCAGCTATTTCCATTCAAAAGGCCGCTGAACCTTTTCCTGTAAACAGGCTGCACCACAACAAATCAGTGACGAGTCCATGTGAGCCGGCTCTGTGTGGACCAAGTGTGCACAGGAGGCTTATTTTCCATTGTTGGCACCACATCACAATAGAACTTGCATATGTGCTGTCATGCCCTGCAAAGATGCAGCCCTGTGAATACGTAAATGATTTGATCAGTCAAAGTTGAGACAAAAACATGAAGGCTTAGAAGCGAGCTCTTTTCTTTCCTACGTAGGTGGTGTAAAACACACAGCAGACGAGTGGCTCTGCGCCCGGGCTGACATTTGCTCCAACCCACATGGACGCTTTGCCGATCGGCCACTGGACAAACGTGGATGACAGCGCAACCGTCCCCATGCGCTCCACAACATCCAAACTTACTCCCAAAAACTTCAAGGACTACGCATGCATAGACAAACCTGTTTGACAAAAGCGGTGTTTGACTTGCCCTCATTAGCCCTATCTGCCAACTTTATCTACCATTTCCCTGCAGCTAAACACTCTGTGACACCCTCCGGGTCAATTTCACTTGGCGTCCTGTACCTGTACAAAGGAGTGACACATCCAGGCCAAACCCAGTGATTCACTCCAAAATAATACTCATATTAGGAAGCAGTGCAAAAAATGTGGATCTCTGGTGATCTCACAAATAAACTGGTGCAAATGGTACCTGCAGTACCCAGTCACTAAATGCTATTAGCCGGACCCGATTCAGTTTGCTAGTGACAGTTACAGATGTCATTTGGTGATCTCATATCAGCGGGATTTATCAAAACATCAACAAGGCAACAGCTCAGAGGTTGGACACGCACAAACACCTTTCCTCTGAAACTGTTGGAGGTCAGTTTGGCTTCAGAGACGGTGGCTTTAGGGCAGAAGGGATGAGACGGCTGAGGGACTGGAGTGAATTAAAGTGGACGGAGGGTTAGCTGCCAGCACGGGACTGAACAGAAGCAGCAGGGAGGCAGGAATCAGAGCCCTAATTCAGCATTTTGCATTAAGAGACAGTTTAAGTGAGTTTAGGTGTTTTAAAGGTGTTGTTTCAGACAAAAATTCTAGCTTTATATTTCACTGCTGTTAGAAAATACCGTTTAATTTTCCTTTTCCACACACTCTGCATGTTTATTTACTTAAAGGACAAAACTGTAAGAGAACTTGTTGGGTATGAACTCATGAACTCAATCATGAGCAAACAGTATCTGCTGGCTGAAAGTAGGGGGCACTAATGGACTACTGCCTCTGGAGCTGCGAAGGCAGACTGGCAAATATTAGTACACTGTCATTTAACGTGTCCAAATGCGTGAACAAAGGTCTGACGATGATGGGTTTAAAGAAAAAAAAAACGCTTTAAAGGACTACGCTAAAAGACACAGACAAAAATTAAACACAAACAGAAGCACCCCTAAATCAAATCACAAACTTTATTTGAAATTTTCACAAATTAACTTCTGTCTGTGTCAGCACACCCATTTATAGAGTGATGCTAAAAATCTGTAAAAACTCTAGATTTGAATGCGTTCATTTTAATACTTGCTACTGCCAGTGCTTGCACTCACAAACACAATTATTAAACACTCTGTGTGCGCTTTTCTTCCCTCATGGGAAAATCTCCAGGTGCCCTCAAAAACCAAAATGTCAACCCCATGATCTCACAGACAGGCAGCAAAACCAGCACAATGGTTAACTGATCCATATTCCTATTGCTGCAGCACACCTGCAAACAAAAAAGCCTCTTTTTGACCTATTGAGTTTTCATGCTGTTCAAAACCAGAAAGATCTAGTTTGAAAGAGCAAATTTAAAATCCAGTACAGGCACCCAAAGAAGCGCTCAAAAATACAGCTCAAATATAAAATTCAGAGAAAAATGCTAGTTACAAAACAAAGAGTTCTAAAAGCTAGTAAAATTCAAAAATGAGCTGCCAGCTAAAGCTATTTTACGTGAAGTCATAAAATTATATTTTCTTTCTCCTTTAAATATGGATGCAGTGTTCAGTTTATCAGAGCTTCTGTAGGAAGACAGCATAATTCTACTGTTGCTCCCAGATGTTTCTGCACTCCCAGTTAAAGGTAAATCAAATTCAGTCTTCATGTTCTGTTTTCGTCTACCGGGTAAAAGCTTTCAGCTGGTTCACCCGGATGATGTCATCCGGTGATGGTGTGTCAAATTGAAATGGTATAATAGGTGACAGCGGGGTAGATGGTTCTTGGTGTTCACCACTGAAGTCCTGGGTGTCACCTCCTGTCCCCTGAATGTGGATTTTTCCCTCCAGTATATTCCTCCTCCTCCTCTGGAGTCTGTGGCTTTTAAATGAGAGGGCACACGCAAACACAGACGGTTTAGCAAAGATAGAGGGCGTGCGGGAGAGTGACGACAGGGCGCCGCTGAAATAAAGAGGACTCGAATCATCAGGCTGCTCCATCAGCGTGGGAACATCGATGGTCTGCTTCAGTTTAGAAGACCAGGGTTTTCTGTGGCTTTGCTTGGTCACATCTTCTCTAGAACGTCCTGCTGGAGCACAGAGCGTAGACGGGGAAGCATGCGGCTCTGTGATGCTGCTGGCTCCAGATCCAGTCAGGTGAGCGCTAGACTGATGCTCCAGAGCTAACTCAGACAGAGCAACGGCCCCTCTGAAGGATGTGGGTGTAAGGGCGGAGCTGAGTGGCTCTGCTGGTCTTCCCGTGACTCCCAGCTGGATGTGTGAGTTTTTGCCCTGGTGCCGTGCAGCTAGCTCAGACAGAGAGAGCGTCTGCACTGGTGCAGTCTCCATCTTAGCGCTATAGCTACAGTTTGAATGCTCCTGGATCAGGTCAGACAACGACGGGCTTCCTTTGGGGTCGACCGCTTTAGTTTGGCCTTCAATGCCAGATGAGGACTGGTTAACACTGCTGGTTGATAGAAGTGAGCTGAGACTGAACCCAGAGGGAGCTAAAGAGGAGCTTGTTGATGATGTTGTTATTGAGTTGTTTAGCGAGAGATTACTGAGTGGAACAGAGAGGAGGGATGGCGATGAGCTTTGAGGTCCTGAAGACATATTTAAAGATGCCAAGGTTCCCAAAGAAAGACTGTTCTGGTTACACATAATGGACAATGGCGATGTAGATCCTTTGGTGAGAGTGCTTAACGAGGGAAGCCCGAAACTCTGGCCAGTGTCACCTTCCTCCTTACTCTTCTGCCCATGGCCCAACATAAGCTGTGAAAGGCTCACACTACTAAAACCTGAACAAAGGCTTTTGCAATTGTCAGAGCTGCTACCCAACTTGTGTTGCAGTAAACGCTCTTGCAAATTTAGTGCCTGCTGTTTTGTACATTGTTGTGTGTCTAGAGAGCCATCAGTCTGGATTGTATGTGTCTTGGGTGCAAGGTCTCTGTGAGAAACAGAAAAGCAGTCTCCTTACCTTACAAAAGCCAAATCAAGTTGTCGAAGAGGAGCGGCAGAAGGAGCACAAAACAGAAGTCAGCCAAGTCGTGACATAAAAAAAAAAAGAAAAAAGGCACTTTGTTAACATTTGAATTTATGTGACTTAAATGGACAGCCTTCAATCCTCATTTTGAGACCAGAAAACTCAAAATAAAATGTGCAAAATGACAAAACAAGGGTATTTAATTTTTTGTAAGTGATTAGCGCTCCATAAAGGTAATTTTATGAGATATGTGACAGTTCCTCAAATTAACACAGGGGTACTCTGCCTCGGGCGTACCTCTCTCAGCCATGATATCTGGTTTAGGCCTTTGTGGCAGCGGTGCTGGATCATAACCAACTCTTCCTGCGTCTTTGCTGGTATTTTGAGAGACCGGGGCTGTGTTGTTGTCTTCCGACAGGACGATATCCAACGCTCTCTGTGGGTCAAATCCACATCTCATGGCTGCCTGGGTCAAGGCAGAGTCTGGAATGGCATCTCCCAGAACAGTCCGCATGTGATCCAGACAGGAATAAAGCTTGGCTACAAAACGAGACATTTATTAGTAAAAACCCTGTATCGTGATTATTTTGCAAATACAAATCAAGACAAAATACTATTTGAGAAGACTCAATCAACACAAATACATTGACGAGTACCTTGATCGAGTGGGTCAAGAAGATTGTGACTGACAGTGGGGGACATGGGCATAGGGTCATCTTCATATTCTTCCTCTTCTAAGGGCTCCTCTTTTGGTGCTTGCCTCTCTCTACGTGAGTAGATGAACTGATTTGCTGTGGACAAACAAACCGGTTTTTGTTAACCTGTCAGTTCAACGATCACATCATTAAAAAAAAAAAAAAAAATCAAAGACTCAAACCTGTTGCTGGTGATATACAGTAGTCATCATCCACAGACTGCCCATACATGTCATCATCTTCAAAGTCTAGCAAACGTGTAAAAAAAAAAATTAAGAACATTTTAAGCTTTCGGGTCATTATTTCACGAGGAACCAGAAAAACAAAAAAAACGCAAACACAACACCACCAGGTTTTTGTTAGATGTTGCAACGTCATCAACTCCGCATGACCCATCAACTTATCTAAACTACGGCAGGCTTGACAAATAGTTATAATGGTTATACGTTGATAACCAGCACACGAATCTTTATTAACCCTTTGGTTTATTATTCTTTAATTGTGGGAAGTTGCCCAGTTAGCAACATAGCTACACTTAACTTCGGGGGAGGGCTACCAAAGCTAACATCGCCACAAACACACGTATGACATATGACATTATGAAGCCTAAACGGCGTGTGCATGCGTGTATAATAAAGTAAACTATATAAAGTATAGTGTGTCAGGGACCCAGTGACACGACAGCACACACAAAAAAGGGGTTAGCATTAGCTGGTAGCCGCTACAGCCTGTGTGACTGGCAGCGGCGTGAGCGCTCGTCCCCAGCTTTAAAAGCATAGCCGTCTACCTTCGTCGTAGTTGTAACCACGGACGTTTCTGTGTCGGGACATTTTGAGTGTTTGTTTTCAGTCTTCTCCCGGCCCGTTGCAGCATGAGCCTCACCACCTGTCTGCCATTGCTGCTGCTCTGGCAGACGCCTACCAACTCGGTCCAGCTGTTTCAAAGGCCAATCCGGATATATATATTTTTTTTAAATGCACATATTGCTATTACAACATCTCCCTTCGCTGTGTGGCTTATTTGGTCGTCGACCTGACGCAAATAATTAAAAATCGAAAACTTTAAGAAAGGCTTTCAATGACGTAATTTCCGGTGGCTGTTGTAAACGGACCCACGTTGAATGTTAGAAACTCTGCCCTGCAAAGAAACCCCGACTAGCAATAATATTACTGTAGTTTTTGTTTTAATTGCACTTATTTTACTTTAATTTGAACAAAATTGCTCCCAGCGATTTCTTCCTAATGCTGTCCTGTACTGGAAAAATGCGCCATAGTGATGGAACTAGTTAATGTCATGGTACTGAAACAGAGCAGGGAAAGTTGAGTCTGCCTGCACACACGTACCGAGGCACTGCGGATGACACTTACGTGTGTCTGCATGTGTCTGAATGCTCTTGCTAAAGGTTAGACACCAAACCATCAAAAGCCCACACACACTACACCTCAAACACTTAAATGGGTGACATAATTTTTCCATGCTTATCGAGTGTCTCAATCAGTGAGGTGTTCAGTGTGTGCCTGCATTTGTCACTGCATAAGAATGTTTATCTGTGGCCTGGTCTCTGCCTATCGACCTGTGCAGGTGTGCATTTATTAAAAATAGATTTATTTTCCTCCTGTGCTTCAGTGGGAAAATGCCAGGCGTCCCCATTACACCAGTGATGCAGGTGTAATTGTATGCAGAGTGAAATTAAATACGAGATTTGGTGTGTCCTCGATCTAAAAATAGATCAGGATAAGAAAGACATCTGTTTAGGTAAGTGTAGAGACCTTTTCACGCTGAATCTCATATTTAAGTCATCTTCTTTCAGCTTTGACTGGAAGAATCTGCACAGTATGAGCAAGAAGGGGATTTAGTCATATTGGGAGGGACCATTTATTTACCATGCAGTGTTCATGAAGTTCTTACTTGGGTGAAAGGGTGTGTTCCCACGTGAGAGTGCCTGTCGGGGAGGTTTCCCCCAAAAGTTCCACTTCCTTCATTTTGAAGTCTTATATCTGCATGTGAAAATAAACAAGAGCAGATGGATCACATGTATTGAAAACGAGACAACAGATGCAAGCATGCCCCCTTTTCAGGGTCGCACAGGTGACAGAGGGAACTCTTCTACTGCAAATGTTTCTAGGACACTTGATGTGAAGTGGAAATGGAAAATATTGCCTAAGTGAAAATTGTTTTGTCTTTTTATCTTGCACATCCAATTTCCAATATCAGATTAAGATCATGTTGCATGTGTGCTTGCTTTGCCATGTTCTTTGGTCTTTCACCAGAGTAACAATTGAGCAGTGAACTAAATGCCTTTGCAACCAGTAGAGGTGTGAATTTTCACACTTCTGTGCAGGGTTGTACTGAAAACATTTTACTACTTCTCTGGTTAAATCTGTGCTCTCGTTGTAGCTATGGAAAGTCTTGACAAACCAGTGATATGTAGCACGGCTTTCAAAAAGAATTAATGTTGAGCTGATTAGTCAGAGGAAACAGATGGAAGGCCAGATTGCTTAAAGAGCACAGTTTATCTTTGCTTTGTTCAAATAATACAGAAATCCTATCCCTCCACGGCTGATACATTCAGATCTGTCACAGTTCCAGTGTTTTTATTTTTAGAAACTTGTAAAATTCTTAGCAAATTGGCAGCAATGTTGGCGTTAGATGATTAAAAATTGGTAACAAGGCAGATTAATTTTACGTGTTCATTGAGAAAGAAGAAGCACAAATATAAGTGGGTGAGGGTAGAAGCCAATCCCAAAAGTTGGCAGCAGGTATGAGGTAATGCTTTACATAATTTGCCAAAGGCAGCAGGCATCATGGGAAGCCTTTCACAGGAGCTCACCCCTGCAGAAAATGCAAAACCTACGCCCTTGGCAGTCTCTGACAGGTGGTCCAAACAATGCAGGCAAAAATAAAACTTCTCCCATGCAGAATACATTCGTAAAACATCATGGGAGGATTACTTTCAAAGGAATTTGCTGTTAAAAAATAGCCATTGCTCACAGATTTCTCTACTTCCAGAAGAATAAAGGACATTTATGCACTCTCTCACCAGTAATTAGTAAGTAATGGTTGATCACAGATTACATTCACACATCCCACCCACACACATTCTTAAACACGCACAGGCAATCAACAATACACACGTTTGGCCTTTCAAACACTAGATGTGAAAGTCTGGTGGGATGATATCTTAGGCCCAGGGGCCATCATTAAAAATCATTCAAATGAACCGACCTGTGCATACAATGCTTTGCAAAGGGGGCAGTCATCACAATAGCTGCCCTTAACCTGCCCAATCGCGCTCATGCAAATATCTGTTGCAAAGAGTCAGTGGGAGTCAGGCTTCTTCCTACAACGGGATTTGCATACTCTGGATCTCTTCCTTTAATTTGGTTTCAGATAACAAAATTTTGTTGTAATAATGCCCTCTAGGGAAAAGAGACATTTAGAAAAAAATGCTGACATACTTACAGACTTCACTCTTTATACTCTTTTTCACATTTTGGCTATGGTAGTTTCCATTTTTAGAGATGAAGAAGAGTGCATGTGGATGTTTATATTAAAATTTTGCTGTTTTTTTGCTTCCTTCAAAAAAATGAAGGAACAGTGTTTGTGTATACAGATGCCTCAAATTTCATGCCACAAATCTGTAGCTCCATAACCACCAAAAATCTCAACAATAAAATTCACATTTATGCAACATTTCATTTAAATGCACCGAATCACGTAAATGTAATCAAACCCTGATGGCCCGATCTGCATGAAATGTGCGGGAAAAACACTGTTTGGACAGTAACATCTTGAAATGTCTCCACATGTGCTTCACTTCACTGAACAATGTTGTTGCTGGTGAATCAGATGGAGAAATTTGCAATCCGTGGTGCGTGTGTGGAGCCCTTTTATCAAACCACTATTATGACTGCCCTGGGACAATAGGCCGATCTGGGGTGATGATAATTACAAGTGACCAGGACAATACGGTCGTGTATGGAAGAACTAATACAATGACAAGACACATTTATACAAACAAAGCACCCCCCCACCCCCCATCCCTTGTGAGAAGAGGATGGAGAACTCAACCCAAACAAAATAATTATACGACATGATGGCGTTTTGCCTCATTAATGCAGAGACATTGCAATACATTTAAATCTTTAAAAGAACTTGCTTTAGCACAACCCGTGAATTAATTAAGGTTTTTAATAAAAGTTGAGGAATTTGTAATGGCAGCAATGCTGAAGTGATCCCTTAATTTTCTTTTACTCTTTGTCTGGGCGAACACAAAGCTCATTTTATCGCCTAATGATAAGACTAAGGCCGTGCTCGTTCTTTATCACAGAGCAACATCTGTATATCTAAAAACCATAGCCAGCTCAAAGTGCAGCCGAACTAAGGCTCCCTGCATGCCATCACAACGATCTTAAAATGTTTGGCGGCGTTTTCTCGGCTCATTGGTTTCCTTCTGCTTTTTTTCCCCCCGCAGAAGTGAAGTAACTCGCGATTGTTTGTGAGCGCGTATCGCGCCATGCAGGCAGGGAAAACGCGCCTTCGTCCAGTCTCTGGAGATCTGCGCTGCTGCGTTCACTGACGCGTAGGAAACGAAACCACCGCCGCTTGGCGCCGTTGCAGCGCATGTGTGCCATGTGACCAAAAGCACAGCCTCGACTCCATTTAAAAAAAAAAAAGCAGCCAAACAATCCCTGGTTTAAAAACATTCGTTTTAATTTCCCATTCCCCCCTTAACGATGCGAGCGGGTCCCTGATAACGAGAGTGAAAGTGCCCCGCTGAGCTGGTGCGCGGAAAGCTCCGACGGCAAGTGAAGGCGCCGCCCATGGGCCATGCGCAGAGCAGCGGCGGCAAATTCACCGGGATGGACGCGGGGGGCGGAGCCGGCGGGGAGGCTGCCGCTGCCGCGTTTAAATTAATGTCAACCTGCCCACTCGCCGGGACAAGACACTCGGCGCACACAGCGAAAGTACAGCGAGCCGCTCCAGTAGATATTAACATGACTCGGCGGCCCAGAAACAGGTGAGTTTTCTTTTCTTAAAAAAAAAAAAAAAAGAGAGGAAAAAAAAGGGGCCTCTTTTACTTTACTTTGGCATCCACGCGCGTCCCGAGCTTCCCTTTTCTGTCAGTTTGTGTTGGTTTTGAGGCAGAGCGCCAAGTGCCCGGTCGAGACCCCCCGGATCCCCTGACTTTATCGCTCACCAAGCCTCGGGTTTGTGGACTTATTTGCGGGCCTTTCGGCCGCTTCGGTGCGGGTGGAAGCGGCGTGAGTGCTGCGCTCGCGCGCCTGTGACAGGTGGTGGTCATCTGGCATGTGCGCTCCTCGCGCTGCTGTCAGTCGCGAGAGAGGGAGAAAGGGGCGCGCGCGCATACGCACACTAATTCTAGGCGGCTTATTGTATTTTTTTCTTTTTTTTTTTCTTTTAATGATCATCAATGATCAGTTTTTACACCGCTGCACGGGGACGGGAGAGCCTTTGAAGAATTACACTTATTTATAGATCATTTATTAACTCGCCGCAGCATCTCTTCAAAAATTACTTTTACTGTGTGAGCACTTGTCACTAGGAGAGATTAGTTTCTTACTCCGAAGGCTTCCCTCTTCTTGAGGGCACCTGTTTGTGTATTAAACTTGCAGGTTTTTGCATTAATAGATACTATTTGTTTTGTTTTGTTTTTTTTGTTTTTTTGGGGGGGGTTAACCATTCTGAAACTATGGAGATTGTTGTTTAGTGATGAAGCGTTGAGCTCTCAAGCTTGCTCTTCTCAGCGAATTTAGCTTAATAAGTGTGTACTTACAGTCCTCAGTTTAGAGTCTGATTTAATTGTTGTTTTTTTTTTACTTATAAAAGCATGTCTGAGCCCTGGATGGATGGAAAAGCATAAATGCTCTACAGTTTGGGGAAATTAGCTGTGTAGTCATTGCTCTTAAGGTCAGTTAGAGAGTAAATGACAAATGGAAAAAGTAAAGAGGGTTATCTAATGTTAACATCCACATGCAGTGGGTTACTCACATACGCATTCATACATACATACATACACACACGCACACATACACACATCTCATGTGGGTTCCTGTTCACCTGTTCCTCTAAATGTTACATTATCATACCTGGGTTCCACTTTGTCTGTGAATTACATTCTGATTGGCTAACCAGCCACTTAGTGTGTGTGTGCGTGTGCGTGTGTGTGTGTGTGACTGTGTTGCACAAAGCCGCTGCAGGTCTGAACATGCCAGGGTCACAAAATTATGATTACATGTGCCAATCCCAGTATCTGTGGAAACCAAAAACACTGGAACCTGTTCATCCATCCCCCCTCCCTTCCACTTGCTCATTTTTCCTCTGCCCTTGTGGGTGTCTTGGCTAAAAGCCTGCACCCAAACCTTCAAGAATGACTGGTTCTGTCTGTGTCGACACCTGATGAGGGAAAAAAAAAGTGGGTTGAGTTTATAAGTCTATAAAGAGGCGATTAGGGAGTAGTTTGGAAAGAGACCAACACTTATTGTGCTATTATTTACCTTTCTATTATCTTGTACTGCTCCTTTTCACACAGCCTGTGTTTGTTTGTTAAATTCCAATTTCTCAACCTCTGCTTGCAGTGTTTACAGTAGTGAGGAGGATGAGGAGGAGACCGAGATGTATGAACATGATTATGATGGATCACTGGCCAAGGCAGGGAAACGCCACCTTGGAAAAACACGCTGGACACGAGAAGAAGTACAAACAGTTTGTTTTGCAATAAAAATACATATAACATAACTGAGGTATTAAAGAGAAATTGCATGGGTTCTGTGAAGGAGCCTGGGAACCTTTTAATCCCATTAAGTTTATTTTAATGTTAAATTGAATATGTTAATCTGCACTGGCAAATATTTGTTTGATCAACTGGTTTTTCCTTTCAGGACGAGAAGCTGAAGAAACTGGTTGAGCTTCATGGATCAGAAGACTGGAAAGTCATTGCAAGTTTACTACCTGTAAGCATCAACAACTCTGTTCACGCCTCAGACTCAAACGTAGACAGGCCTGCACACAGAGCAAACATCAACAATGTTTAACTGCTCGAGGCAAACGAGTAACATAGATTGTTTTTTTTGTTGTGTTTTGCACCTGAAATTCTTTTGCTAATGTTGCCGTGTGCCTGCTCAGAATCGTACGGATGTGCAGTGCCAGCACCGGTGGCAGAAGGTGCTGAACCCAGAACTCATCAAAGGGCCCTGGACCAAAGAGGAGGACCAAAGGGTAAGAAAACAGTTTTTAAGGATGTAGCTAGAAACAGCGAGATACAACTATTCACAGGAAAAAAGCAACTTCTGTAGCAACTCCTCTGGCTGTTGCACACTTTTAGTTTCCGTTACTCAATGCGTAACGCATTTGGGCTCCTGAAACCTGCAGAGTGTTTATTGAACTAGTCCTGAGGAGTTATATTTCCAGGTGTAATGATTAGCAGAGTGGCTAACGTATCACTGGAAACTCCCTCACTGGGCTTCACCAGATGTTCTCAGTCAGCTCTCTTGTTTGGGAATCAGGAGAACATTTGAAGAGTTCAGTTGAAAGTCTATATGACACTGTAGATATCTAATGTTTTTTTTTCTCTCCCTCTCTTCTACCACTTTTATACCTGTAATCTCTTCACCTGTAATCTTACTTGCACCTTTACTTCTCCCTCTCCTCCCTGTTGTTGCTCCTTCCTTCCTCTTTTCTAATCTTTACTTCCCTCCATTTTGATGACCTTCCTCCTCGTGCTCAAATGCAACGCCCACCACGCCAGGTGATCGAGCTGGTCCAGAAGTACGGAGCAAAGCGCTGGTCGGTGATCGCCAAGCACTTGAAGGGTCGTATTGGCAAGCAGTGCCGCGAGCGCTGGCACAACCACCTGAACCCAGAGGTGAAGAAGACGTCGTGGACGGAAGAAGAGGACCGGATCATCTACCAGGCGCATGAGAAACTGGGAAACCGCTGGGCTGAAATTGCAAAGCTGCTCCCGGGCAGGTGAGGAGAAGCCTGTAGACAACGTGTCAAATCATACAAGCTGTATGAATCACAGAACCACCCTTGAAGGCTCAATATTTATTACGAGCGACCGGCTAATATGTGCTATTAATGATGCCCAGGACTGACAACGCAATAAAGAACCACTGGAACTCCACCATGAGGAGGAAGGTGGAACAGGAGGGCTATCTCCAGGGCGTGTCAAAGAACAACTCGTCGCTCTCCGTCAACCATGGCTACGTCAAGGCGAACAACAACATCATGGCCTTCCCCCACCACTCCCCCAGTCACACCCAGCTGCCGCCCTTGTCACCCCTCAACTATGCCTACATCGCCGACGGACACCGAGTGAGTTTAGATCCAAGCCCGGCCTGAAAGCTTGTTGATGGTTGACTGCGTGGCGCTGGGAGATCCATCTCTTACGTGTTTGCTTCCTGGTGTTCCAGGTTCCACTTCCCATGGCCTGGCAGCTGAACATCCTGAACATTCCCCAGCACGGAACTGCTGCTATACAGGTGAGTTAGAGTGCCAGCGAGACTCTGAGGGGAACAGGATAGAGAAGTAGCTAAATTCCGCCACGTGTTCCCGTCTCAGAGACACTATAGCGAGGAGGACCCCGAGAAGGAGCAGAGGGTGAAAGAGATCGAGCGGCTGCTCATGTCAACGGAGGATGAGCTCCGAGGCAAGCCATCACTATCAGTGAGTACTTTTTGTGGGCTGGGAGGACAGTGGTTGACTCTGTCCTCGTGTGAATAAGTAGGAGGAAACATCTGGGGGGTCCGTTTCTGCAAAAATGATGAAATAGGACCATATCGCTATTTTTGTGTGTGTGTGTGTGTGTGTGTGTGTGTGCATAACCCTTGTGCAACCTTCTTGTCCACACTTTTGTCACTATTGACAAGGTTCCATTTCTTCTTCTCTTTTTTTCTCATCAAATCTTTACACCTCTTCTGTTATTGCCAATCTTGCATTTTTCCCTCTTGCACTTCTTTGACACTTTTTTTTTTAATGCTCACTCTGCTGGTGTCCTTTGTCGCCAAGTACACTTTAGCTCTTGGTGTGAACCCAGTTTTCTCTTCCGACAGATGAATTTGCCGTACCTGAGCTGGCCCAACCAGAGCGCCATGGCCAACTCTGAAGGCGTGCCGGTGATATTACCCCATCACCAGGCCGCCCCTGCCCTGCCTCTTGACCAGAGCTGCCTGCCTGAGGAGAGCGCCTCCGCAACTCGAGCCCACAGCAATAACAGCCGCGGCAGCAACAGCCACCACGGCAGCCCGGCGTTCTCAAACACTATGCCAGAGTTGGAATCCGTCATTGATTCAGTAAGTGGGACCTTCGCCACTCCGCTGTGGGGTCCTGCACTTGGCGCTCTGAGAGTGGAGTCAGAGCTGCTGTCTCAGTCTGGCTGTGGTTGTGATCGTGAGAAGTGCAATTCACAGCTTAGATGCTAGAAATTGACGAATCTCCTTTTATTTAGCTGATTTCCCTTTTTCCTCCTATTTCAGTTTTTCAACCAGTCAATGAGCTCAGAACACTCTGAAGAAAGTTTACCAATGGCATCGCCAGTGGAGTCCAAGCCCCTGACTGGCCATGCCCTCAGATCTCAGAAAGAGACTGAAATGTGAGTGGCCCTGTCCCTGATGCGATCCACTGTCAAGTGTTTGTGCTGAATTCAGCTTTACGGGACGTCATTTCTCTTCTCCCAGGTTCCGAACACCAAACATTCGCCGCTCCATCATGGAGTCGTCTCCCTGCACACCCACGCCCTTCAAGTCGGCCTCGGCCCTGCAGGAGGCCAAGTACGGGCCCCTGAAGTTACCGGTGAGTACCAGGCTCGCAAACAGCCCTCATTATTGTACTTCTACCTTGTCTGTGACTCACTGGAGGTTTTCTTTGGGTGCAGCAGATGGTGGAGTCCATCAAGCAGGAGCCAATGGAGTGTGCTATTGAGCAACCTCCGCTGAAGAAAATCAAACAGGAGGTAGGCGTTCCTCAGAAACAGTAGAGGTGTTTATCTGGTTTCTTTTTTTTTAGCCGTGGTAGTAGTTGTGGGTCGCCGATACCTTTTGTTGTTACCTTCGCAACAATCGGGTTGACTGTGGCATGTTCTGGTTTGTAGGTCGAGTCCCCGTGTGAGCAGAGCCCATGCATGCAGTGGGAAGGACAGGAACTTCACACGCAGCTCTTCTCACCCAGCGGCTCCGCACAGGAAGTGCCTGTAAGCAACAATTTGACCTTAAAGTTACACTCGGCAGGTGTTACCGTTGTTTTGATTGCATGTGAACCAGCCTCTGCATTCTTCTAGGATTTACTCACAAGCTCGTTACTGAGCGACAGTGGACACAAAGTGTTCCACCATCCCCACAGAGGCCTGCACAGCCCACTACAGGTGTGTACCCCACTTGTACATGACGCACAAACGGCAGGCATGGTCTCACTTGCTCACACGCAGCCCTCTCACCACCAGCAGCTCAGCTCCTGGGAAGAGGTGACATGCGTGAAGACGGAGGAGCAGGTTTTAGCCTTGGAGCAGAGCCACAAGTACCTCAACACTTACCCCAGCAGGACACTGGTGATGTAGACGGACGTGAGAGCGCCAACAATCTCGGCGCTGGACGCAGTGCCGCCGGTTGACTATTTGTTGTGGTACAACAGTTGGGGGAGGCCGGAAGCCACCGGTGTTTTTACGCTCACACTTGTGGGATTTGGACCAACCGAAGACTCTACATGGTTTTTCATCTCAGATCTTTGATTTTGGAATTTGCTTTTGGTTTCCAGAGACTCGCGTCCTTTAATTTTCTTGACATTGTGTTTTTATCAATGTTTTGTATTATAACAGGGGACTCTCTCATTTACATTTGGGCTGTATTATTAATTCTGAATTTTAATATTAATATAAAGAACAAGTTAATTAATTTATTCCTGTTGCTTTGATCACAACTTTATTGTTGTTTTTCCTCACAATTGGCCCTTGGAGCAGTGTTGTAAGTGAAGTATTTAAGCCCTATTAGCATTATCACAAATCCAAAGGCATAACAAGTCAGAACTGACCTGCAGATTTCAGTCATGAAACCTTCTTTTCTCCTCCTTTTCCTGCTGTTTTCTTCATCTCCCAGCTAAGTGTTTGGTCTGTGCCACCTCGTGTAAACACCAAAGCAGCTTCTTCTTTTCACCATCACCGTCCTCTTTAGTATTACCCAGCTTTCATGCTGGCAACTTGTTTCACAAAAATCAACTTTTCATTTCAATGTTCAATTTATTTCTGGCCCTGTACGGGGAAACAATCAATGAACAAACATTATATTTGTAAAAAAAAAAAATTAGTAACTATATATATATATATATATATATATATCTATAAATATATATATAGTATATTTATACATTTGAAAATTAAATGAGTTTATATGTTTGGGCTCCATCCAGTATGAGCTATGCTGAGCTGCACTTGAAAGAACTATTCTCCACAAAGTGCGAGAGTACTAAACACTGATATTATTTTATAATGTTCTGCTACAAACGCCCAATTGAAAACTTTGTATTCTTGTTTTTTGAACATTTTTATGGATAATTTTGTATGGTATCACAGACTGGAGTAGACCATGTCAGACAATCTTGTTTTACATGAAATACCTTGTTTTTATACTAGCTTTTGAGCAAAATAAATGTTTTTTTGTTTTTTTGTAAAAGCATTTCTATGTGAATTTTTCAGTTTTTATACTTTTATATTCTGCCTAGTAAATAAAGTGTGTTTTCTAAAGCTTTGGTGTTCTTTTATTGAGAACTAAGCTGAATCTCTCTGCAAATATGCTTTTATTTGTGGGAACTTTAGTATAAACAGGCCCGGGGCTGTTTATACTAGAAATGTTCAGAACATTAAGTGGGAAGTGACACAACCGATCAGCTCGTCAGTGAACTGAATGAATATTTGCTTTTTGGTGCCTCCCAAAGTGTCAATTATCTCTAATATTTGAATTTTTATAATGGCAGTAGTATTCAAAAACATTCAAACCAGCACTGTACACACACTGTTTTGGTTAGCTATCATTGTAAGGACCTTGCTTCCTCCAATTCTGCAAATTAATCCTCATTAGAAATATGTTTTTCATGAGTACATCAGTGTTTACAGCCGATAAAGTGTCTGACAGATAAGACAAATATGTAAACGCGCTATCTCACACACACAAAGGTTTCTTTATCGCAAAGCTGTGCAATTACAGCAAGGAATTTTTTTCTCTTTTTTTTTTCTGTAGCTAAAAAGTTGCTCAGCTCATCTTCACGAGGGTTCAGGTTGGACAACAGGCATGTTACGTTAAAGTTAACTCTTTTAGCGGGTGCTTAGAGACTTACAGTGAGAGACGCAATCTTGAAACCGAAATCAAATCGGTACGACAAGAACTCAGCGGTCTTCGTTCTTTAGGACAGACGAAGGGAATTCGTAAATCATCCAACCACGGCTGCGGCTGGACGGGCCGAGCAGGCCTGGGCGAATGAAAGAGAGGAGAATCTGCCGGCAGGAAAGGGAGGGAGAGCGGAAGGGGGGGGGGGCGCTCGGAGCCTGCAGAGGGGACGGCGAGGGTGTCTGGACAGCATGAATGAGATCACCTCTCTGAGGTGTGATCCAAGTCTCTGTGAGACCGGGGGCATCAGCTTTGCCAACTGCCGACCGACGGTTTCAGAGGCCAGCGGAGAAGGCAGATTGTGTTTGGGCGAACAATGATGTGAGATCACGCCTCGCTTAGAGCATCATCATCCTCTGAGGGAGCGGGACAGAGAGTGAGACAGCAGTCCGCCGAGACCCATTTGCTTGGTTAAACTAGCCGTGGTAGACTTGCAGGTCATAACCCCAAGAAGGTCTACACTCAACCTTCAACAGGGGCTGAACACGAGGCAGCAGACCCCCCCCCTCTTCAAACATCTAATATGATCATCTGCTGACATCCTTGTTGCTCAGGAGCTCCACACTCACCCTCTTGGGGACACTTGCTTTCCTGTAAGGCCAGAAGGCAAGGGACCCATTCTCAGACCAGGGGCTATATTTACACCCCCCACACACACACTCTTCAGCCACCTGCACCCCCACCTCAGCCAGATCCGCCGCAGAACCCTCTAATATAGATTCCCATCTCAAGTATGAGTCTCTGAGGGATTGAATTAACATCCATGGCAGGCAGCAAACAGGAACCGTGATATTTGAGGCACGGTGAGGCAAATTTAATGCTCCCAGGGGAGTGGGGGGGGGGACCCTGCGGATCGCTTGTGTGTGTCAGGGGGGGCAGATTTTAGTAGGAATTTCACCATCTTCCACTAAACCCAAAAGAAACCGAGAAGAGCAACCCCAATACCCAGGAGAGCTGCAGACAGCTGCTTCCAGTGGCTGAGGAGGCAGCTGCCCGTGTGAGCGCGCGCACGTGTAAGTGGAGGGGATGGTGGTTTACTGGCGAAAGCAGGATACAGCAAGATAGATATCGCACCGAACAGTCAGAAAATGTTGATCTTTATCCCGCGGGAGGCAAGAATTGAGAGAAATCCGCGTCTGAGGTCATTTCTGTGGAAGAATTACGCGAATTCACGCAAAAAAAAAAAAAAGAGTTAAAATATGACAAAGTGAGAAAAACTCGTCGGCTTTTATTTCCTCAAAAATCCAAACGTTAATGGATCTCGTTTCTCATTTCTCTCATTTCTCAAGAAAGAGCAAAACCATCTACCTTTCCATCCAAATCCCACCTTCATTGGACGTGAAGGCATGAATGCAAAGATTAGGAACTGGAATTAGAAACACTTCATCCATCCATATGTTAAAGTCATTCCTCCCTCTTTCCCTTTTCAAATCAAACATGTCTGTTGAAAGGAGATTGGCCCATAAATTCAGTTTGACATGTCACAATAGATTTATAGCAGGATGTTGCAGAAGTGGCGGGCAGTGAACAGGCACGTGCACGCCCCAGAAAGTGCACGCACTCCTGGGCTTGAATAGATTACCCGGGCCTGATTTCCTCATTCCCTGGGCGCTGTTGTGGTCGCAGATACTCGGGCAAGCGCGGCCACTCCCTGCTGGCAGCGGTCAGGTAGGAGGGCGGGGCTTGGGCTGGACGGACCTGATAACTGCCGCCCCCCCTCCGGCCCTTCCATGGGAGGAGGAGAGGAGCGGAGGAGAGGAGGGCGGAGGAGGAGGGATGAGGAGACAGAACAAAGATGGCTTCAGTGTCTGCAGAGTTTCTTCGAGCTGTTTTCGCGGTGCCGAATCAGCGTTTATCTTTAGTGCCAACGTGGTTTTGACCCTGAAAAACATTTGTTCTTCAGCGAGCTAAAATCATTGCGCCTGCAGCGCAAAGTCACACAATAATCAAGTCTAATAACATATTAGCGGGCCATGATGGCGTGTTTTATATTCCAGCCCTGAAGAAATCGTTGTGAGTGGCATTTAAATAAATTCAAAGTAAACTTTTTTTTTTTTTTCTTCCAAGGATCTCAACTTTCACCTGTTGCTGAGAGGACGCGGACAGCAAGGAAATTGGAATAAAAGCAGCAGAAGTGAAAGCGAAAAGAGGGTAAAAACCCTCCTTTTTTTTTTTTTTTTTTAGCAACTGCTTCTTTCGAATGCGGCAGGTCAGCAGCGGTGGTGAAGACCTGCTGGCCAGCTGCTTGTGCGGACTGCTTTGACCTCTGCATCTTCAAGCGTGCTGCCTGACCCCGACCACAAATGGAAGTGAAATGCAGCAACAGAACCTCAGGAGATATATATATATATCTATATATATATATAGATATATATATATATATAGATATATATATATACGTATTATATATACGTATTGCCCTTTGGAAGGCCTTCTTTGCGCGCACTGAACAACAAGTGGCCCTGCCTCGCTCTTTGCTCGCTCTTTCTGTTTGCCTTGCTTTCGTTTCTGGCGCCGTGCGAGGCCGGCTCGGCGCTGAAGGTGCAGCTGGATGAGGACGCCACCGCTGACACCTCCCCCCCAGGGCTCTGCATCACTGAACAGGATTCCCATCACCGCTGAGAACCTTTTTTTTTAAAAAAAAAAAAAAAAAACTTCTTTTACAATTCAAACAAGAGGTTTGGATGAGTATTATTGTTGACATAAGAGTTTATGGAGGACCTGTGGAGGCTTGCGCCCGTTTGATGTCATATCCCATCATTTATGACCGCCGCGGCTCTGGTCGCCTGTTATCTCGTTCTCTAACTGTACTTTCACTCTTTTATTTGCGGAGCAGCCGCGGGCGTAAATGACTTATAGGAAAAAAAGGAGCCGCGGGCAGGTGAGGCGGTGACGCAATCTCCCGCCCCGCATGGCAGAGCCGAGGCAATGTGTAACATCACAGTTGCTTCATGTACTCAGCAACACAAAGATCACAAATTGGTGACAAAATGAGCCAAGGCCTCCGAGCGCTTGGCAGAAGGCGCAGCATTAACATGCCGTGGATCAGTGAGCAAGCCCTGCTTAGCTTATGTACCTGCCCGAGCCTCCTCCTCTTAAACACAAACACAAATATGTGCGTGATATACCTAACCCTGGGGCCCTTGGGTGGGGGGGGGGCAGGATAACGTGCTGTTGGAGCCGTTTTCAGTTGTCTTTTTGCAGATAGAGCCAAAGATGCCCCCCGAAATGTTGGCGCCGGGCCACATGAGGGGCCGCGGCGCCCAGGGCAGCATACGCCGGCGGCCCCCACGTGGGCCCGTGGGACGCGCGCCCTGTGCGCGGGGGTCGCACGCGGGCCGAACGCGCACAGATTGAGCAGATAGATGCCCGCCGCGAGGAAGAGGGGACGGAGATAGGGGGGGGGGTAAGAGAGGTGAGCGAGGCAGAGCCCGGGGGGACTGTTGGAGCTGCTGCGGGGGTGATTAGGCTGTAATGGTAACAGTTAGAGTGTCCTCTGATTCGGCTGCCAGGCGTTTGGCCGTTTCTTTGTTGTTTTTCTGGACGGAAAATTGTATAGAGCAATGTGGCGGCCGCAGATAGCCCAAAACAATAACTGTAAACATCTGAGAAAGTGGGTCAGCACGGCCAAAATACTGTGCAAATTGTGTCAAAGAGCAGGGGAGAAAAAAAAAAAAAAATGACAGGGCCATCAGAGAGCAACGGTGGAGATATATGATCAAAAATGATTCATTCTGACTTCCCTTATCATCTAAAGACAAATCTGTTCTGGTTAATTAGCTTGTTTAAAGTACAAAAGTAATGCAAAATCCCTCAATACTCAATCCCGCAGTAGAGATTCTTCTTTATTTTTACGCTATAGTACTCTTGTAGTTAACTTTGGTCAGGTAACAGCTGTGTTCTTGTTTAGTGGCCTCAGCAGGTTCATTCTCTCATTTCATACCCTCAGTGAAACACTCTGCTCAGCCTGGGATTTCAACCACTCAAAATCCAATGAAACAGGTGTCATGAGGCAGACAGGTTCCAGAAGAGAAACCACACACACACACACAAACATAGACACAGACACACACACAAGCACACACAAACCCACAGCAGCCTTCTGGTGTCTGAATTGAGCTGTCAGTTTTGTCACCCTGTTTCCTGACTCGCTAAGGCCCAGGTTTGTTTTTGTTTTTTTTTTCCAGGTATTACTATCAACTAGACACACACGCATACACGCACACGCATGTGCGCACACACACACACACACACACAGCCACACACACACACACACACACATGCTCTCACACACACATACACACACACACACTGCAGTCCAGTCTGTTTTTTCATCATTGTACATGCTCGGGGGGGGGGTGCATTGCCAACTTTTGTCCCCAGAACTTTTGTGCTGACGTACAGTCTCGAGGAGAACCCCCCCAACACACACACACACACACACACACAAACACACAGAAAAAAAATGACATGTTTTCCCGCTCAGGCTTGGTGGAGCTTCCCTATTCACCTGGGTAAATAGAGCAGAAGGAAAGGCCTTTCAATGGAACTCGCACACACACACACACACACACACACACACACACACACACACATGCACACACACACGCACACAAACACACATGCACACACACATGCACAGGCTGCAGTGCCAACCTGACAGCAGGACCAGTGAATGTTATTTCAG